>CAXIVR010000004.1:55976910-56710699 GCA_964035755.1 Teleogryllus oceanicus
CATTGGTTATTCAATGTGTTTGCAGCATATTTTAAACGAATTTTCAGTGAATTATTTCCCCCATACCATTTATATTCTTTGAGTAACATTTAATTTTCCGCTCTTTCCCGTTGCGTATGAACATAGTGCATAAACAACGTGCTTGGAGTGCGTCTGCAAATCCCTTGGAATCAATCCGAGGATAATAGCTTTCTTACAGAATAGTATTGTTATTGTATTTGCTGACACTATCGTCCTGTATACTACTGCTATGTCACAACGAAATATTATTTAATTAATGATCACTACAACCGGAGTCGACTGTAGTTGAACTCGGATATAGTGAACCTCGCTTATAATGAACTTAAGTCAGTGGTCCCGTTTCACGTACAGTACAAATAAGCATAAGAAGATTCGATTAAAGGAACCTGAACCTCGGCTATAGTGAACGTAGGAAATAAGTCCTGGAAATTCATATAATCTTGCATGATATTAGACAATTGAAAGGGCCTTCGGAAAGTGGGATGGTGTTCCAACAGTGCAAGAAGCACTGAAAGGTGCAAAGACTCCATTATCAAACTTAGAAACAGAGGACTAAGCACAATCACTTTTGGAGAGAGCACGAACTATGGAGAAGGAACTAATGAAAAATGTACGAAGCAAACAATTAAAAATAATGTATATTTTTATCTACAAATAAAAATATTGAAATTTTTAGTTCGTGCTGTTAATGGATTTTGTTGTTTATTAATAAAATCAATTATGGAGAAATTCTATTTAATTTTGACATCAAATATAGTAAACCTCTGATATAGTGTACGAAACATGTTAGTCCCCAAAAGTTCACTATAAGCGGAGTCGACTCTACAAGTGTGAAGAAATATGTGAATTCCATTCATATAACTCGCTGTCCGTTAACTTACTTGCAAATATCCCTAATTGTACCACAAAAAAGAAACAATCGATATTATTTTTTCTTATGTTGGGGTTAAGTCAATTTGCCACTTTATGATTCTGTGTCATTACGTCAGTTTTACATAAACTTCCACCACAATCCGCCATCCGCATTCAACAGTTCTCCAAACAGCTTAAAATCATTGGAAATTAAATTCTTCCCAAACCCTTTTCCGCCCGAACCCAAACGCCAAGCGCCGGCCTTCAAACCGGGAGGCCTCACATGCCGCCGCCTTGCTTCCCTTTGCCTGCACGCACGGGCCTCTTCCGTGGCGCGTGGGCCCTCCAGCTAATTAGGCATTGATAAGGCTGCGCTCGAAAAATCAATTAGGGCTCCGGGCCGGGGGCGTCTTCGCTTCCTCCGCTTCGACCTCCGCTCGGGCGCGTCACTCGGCTCGCGGTTTCCGCTTCCGCCGCCCGCCCGACAGAGGCCGTGGGCGTCGCGCCCGGGGGGGAAGGCCGGCCACCGCCCTCTCTACCGTGCCGCGCTACCCGACGCTCCGCCGGTGTCAGTGCAGTGCCTCTGACCGGGAGGTCCTAGGTTCGAGTCCTGACGGCGGCAGGATTTTCGACACTAGCTTTTCAGCTAGGTCGAATTCAGTCGCTCTCTAGTGGAGAATTCTAGCGGCTGACTGCTCTGATCGGTAGTTTTCCGTGGTTTCTTCGATCAACACCAGGCGAATGCCGGAGCAGTACCCTACACAACGGGCCACGGACCGCGCGCGATCTGTCCTTCCTTTCCCTTGTCCTATCCTCTCCCCTTACACACACACTTACACTAACATGCACTACACTACCACATATCCCGGGAGACCGGTCGGGAGCTTAGAGCTTGTCCCGGCTGGGGCGGTGCCCCGCTGGTGGGAGAGTCCTGGTTAGGGGGAAGCCCCTAACCTCCGACCGTAGGTCGGCGCCGGATCTCGCCATCCAGCGGGGGAAGATCATCTCCATCTCCCGAGAGAAAAAACGTGCACTACACTAACGGGACTAATGACCAGAGCAGTTGACGCGCCCGAAACACGAAGAAATCAATCAATCACACACACACACGCGCGCGCATACATCCGCAAATCCATACAGACTTCGAGGGAAAAGATGTTTTTTCACGTTGGCGACCACCAAAATTTTGATCTAGAATTTTTGGACAAATTTCAATACTTTTGTCTTCTTTGCTTCTTGTAACCAAATAAAAGTTTTAAAAATATGTTTCGTTACATGAGTATTTGTCAGACCGAGGTGTGCCTACCGTCAGGGCTACACATATGCAGGACAACATTCAATAGCAAATATTGAATAAAGGGCGTGCTCTTTCTTGGAGCCTTTCTCTTGCATGACTCCATCTGTGCAGTGGTGCACTGAATAAGAGAATCCAGGCGGTACGAAAAGCCTGAAAAATGTGAAATAACACACTCAAATATTTGCATTCTTCAGTGAACTATTTCATTGTTCTGGGCCTTTTCCTGAGTTGCTGGTTATCTATCCATTGACACCATTTGCATTCGCATAAATCAACAGGGAGAATGCCCCTATTCGAGTGTTGTCTGTTCTCGTTTCTGTTCCGTTCTGCAGTTTACTTGTTAGCTTAGGGCTGTTTACAAAAGGGACGCTGACCATAGAAGCCCTCGATGCTTGTTTTGAACTGATATTCACCGGAAGAATCACTGCAATCATAGATATTTTTCAAACAAATCTACAGAAAGTTAGCGTATAAGTGACAGGTTTTCATGGGTTAAAGACTAATAATCACTTACAATTAAATACTCGGCAATATTTCAAAATGAATGGTGAAATTGCCATTGTTGATTAACCGGATTATATCGATCAAAATTCTGAGGTCACAGATTACCTCTTTACCTTAACTTTTTACCAGGATATGCTTTGTTTTGGCATTGTCTTCTGCATAAAATACATCGGTTTTGTTTTAAAAAATCTCATTTAAACTGACAAAACCAATATTAATATGCCCTGGTTTACATAAGAGCACAAGTGGAATGTATATTAAATAAATTCAGGAATTAAATTGAGAAAAACCGGCTGGGGCTGTGCCCCGCTGGTGGGAGAGTCCTGGTTAGGGGGAAACCCCACTAGCCGACGGTAGGTCTGCGCCGGATCTCGCCATCCAGCGGGGGAAGATCACCGCCATCTTCCGAGAAAAAACATGCACTACACTAACGGGGCTAATGACCAAAGCAGTTGACGCGCCCGGAAACACGAAAAAACCAAACCAAACCAAACCAATCGGAGTCACAGCCCCTCCAACTCCGCGCCCACACCTCAGCCCTGCCTCCATTTCTATTCCTCCGCCCTCACACCGCCCGCGCTCCCGTCCTCGCCTCCGCTGCCTTAATTGCCGTCCTCGCTCCGTCCTCGCCCTGCGCTGCGCGTCCTCGGCTTGCGGCGGCGCCGTCGCTTCTCTTGCTGCCGGTTGTCCTCGCCGCCACGCCCCTCCCTATTCCGCCCCGCCCCGCGACGCCGTCTGCGCCGCCCTCGACGCCCTCGCCCTGTTGCCCTCCCCGCTTTCCGCCACTGCACGCGCGGGGCGCCACGCCATGCCACGCCGCACGGCGGATTAGGGGAGGCACGCGGCTCGTGGTGGCGGCGGCGGCGGTAACAGCACAGTGGGCCGTGCGCGGAGAGCGCGCGCGCGCGCCGAATGTAGGCCAGACCCAGGGGCATTGCAGGTCAATTACCCGGAGAGATGGCCCAGGGCATCTATTGATGTCACTGCAGTCCCTCTGACCGGTAGGTCCTCCTGACGGTAGCAGGATTTTCGACACTAGCTTGTCAGCTAGGTCGGGTTTAGTCGCTGTCTGGAGGAAAATAGCGGCCGGTTGCTCTGATCCTTAGTTTTCCGTGGTTTCTCGAATCATCACAAGGCGAATGCCGGAGCAGTACCCTAACAAACGGGTCACGGGCCGCGCGCGATCTTTCCTACGTCTTCCTTGTTCTATCCTCTTCTCTCCCCTTACACACACACTTACACTAACATGCACTACACTACCACCGGTCGGGGTATTAGAGTTTGCTCCGACCGGAGGGATGCTTCTCTGGTGGGAGATATGATCGCCGCCACCTCCCGATAAAACATACACTACACTACAGGAATAATGACCATAGTAGTTTACGTACCCGGAATCACTGACAATTAATCAACCAATCAATAAAGGTCAATTGGCCCACAGGACGATATCCACCTCTCCACTCTTTTCTCACACGACACGAAGTATCGTAAGTCACGCAATCAATTGGAGGTGCTCGAATGAGTTTCCCCCATAAATTTTAAACTGTGCTTATTGTTATGTCTGTCTATTACTTATGTGAAATGTATTTTATGTTCAACTAACATCTGAAAGACCCAAACGATCGTAAAAACAAGCTCTCAATAAAGTTGTTTGTATCACTTAAAAATGGATGATGTCCAATAAATAGGTAGTCCACTGCCAAAAATTCCAAACCGTAATGTACAGTGAATAGTGTCTACAAGTTGAAATGTATAATATGCATAAAGTTCAAATGAATAAAGTCCTGTTTTATTAATTCATAATATATAATATTTAATAAAGACATTCGTCACAAGGTGGAAATAGAACAAACAATATAGTGGAAGGGTTCCATTCTAAATTTAAAGGATTGGTTTTAGGACATCATGTGAACATTTGGAGATGTTCAGAAAATATTAGAAAGGAACAAAATAAAATTTCAAGGCGGACAAATTAATATCCCACAGCCCATTAAAAAAAATATCTAACAAGATACCAAGATTACAAGGACAACAACATTGTGAAATAGTAAACCTGGCATACCACTTGAAGCTGCGTGCTGGCCCTGAAGTAAATTAAAATTAAAAATACATAAATCGAGATTGTATTTTACTGGACATTTAGGTATGTGTACATTTTTGCAATGGATATATAACTGACAAAACGGTATTGCTTCTCTATGGAAATGGAAAAGAGTGGACATTTTTGCAGTCGAACTTTTGCTGTGGACCAATTGACCCGTGAAGTAGTGGTCATACCTTTTGAATTTCTCTGTTAGGACCGGAGTTTAAATCTCGGTTGAACCATGTATTGTTTTTGATAGAGCGAATTCGGGACTAGTTGTTTCCGGGTTGTCCCATTTCCCCGGCGTCTCATTCCACCATTGCTCAATCATCATTCATATCACATCTTCACGATGAACTACCCGTCAAATCATTCATCTTTTCCTGGTAGACCATACGGCTTCGACACTGGCATGGTAATAAAGAAGGTAAGGTATTACTCAGAGGAGACTCATTCTAGGATATGTAAACTCGCCCGGAAACACGAAAAAGTCAATCAATAAATTCATGTCGACTTCCCTCGATTAAACCCGCTGTAACGTAACACTTAAGGAAACACGCCGAAACAAATTAAATAGATGTTTTGAAACAGTGAAATACTCGCTCCTTGAGAATAGTAGCGGTAGCTCTCCCCTCTGGGCACCGCGACTCAAATATCGGTCGACCCTTCAGGAAGATGTGCTGGACAAAGCGGGTTCGCAGGTGTTTTCGGAGTTCATACGTATGTCACTTCTCATCCCACCATTGCTCCATTATCATGTTCCGTATGTCATTCCTCATTTCATCATTGCTCCTTTACTTCGTATCTGTATCCTCTTCATCTTCATTATGACCACCTATACCTCAATTTCATTCCCTATTCCAGGTGAGTGCTCGCACGCTCTTGGTACTAAAAAAGTAATAAAGGCTTCCGCTGTATCCCTGACGGACTGTAGGCGACCTACTTACTACACACCTTGTGCTTCTTGTGTCTCCTGAGTTTTTAACCCGTACTTCGCGAGTGAAGAGCGATGATTAAATATAGAGGATTGAATTGTTTGATAATAAAAACTCCAAGATATTGCTCGAGACCCGGTAATGGATGGTATATTTCGAAGTTGGTCTCCTTGAATCTATAGTCATCAAATGAATAAGTAGTAAATACACAAGCTAATTAAACTAATAAAACGTATTTATTTAAGTGTTCTTTTAAACATTGTTGAATATTGTGCTAGTGATTAAGCATTCAGTATTTGGAAAAATAGTTTAGCTAACACCACGAATCGACCAAGTTGTTTTATAAAGAAAAAAATATTTCAGGACCATATTTATACAATAAATTCTGTTTAATAATTTATAATTTATATTACTGCATAAAACCAGACTTTTTTTAAATTGAAGTAATAGGAAGTTTCCTTCGAGTTTTTTTTTTTTTTTTTTTTTTCATTCTCTTGCTGCACTTCTAAAGTTTTTGTTACTTCATGAGCCTCAGCTGAGAGGTGAAAACCCTCTGTTTTGGAGCGTCAATTTGCTATACTACGAATAAAATTAGAATGTGATTGACATCTGAGTGTGGAGGGGGGCGGTGCTGCCGCATACTGCGCACTCTACTTCTTGCTCTCAACACTAATTTGACAAACAGAAGAAAGGAATGTTGAGAAACTCGTAGTACGTTTGTTCTTAACATGTTACATTTTTTGAAATATTTATAATATTTGTTTGCTTGTAACGTTTGTTCCCTAATTTTAGGTGACAACAATGTGCAAATGCCGAAGCTTCTGATTCGCTGTTGACTATGTTACGGCGCTAGCGTCGTCACGTGACTACGGAATGTCAATCGCATTCTAATTTTATTCGGACCTTAAGACCTGTACGTTGATGGACCATTTTGTCCAGATGCACAAGGGAAGCCCCTCACAGTAGAAGTGCTCGGCTGCAGCGGCGGCGGCGGGGCGGCGGCAACGCTCGGGGGGGGCGGCGGCGGGCGATGTTTGGGGGCCGCTTGACTCGCTGGATCGATAGGCGCGGTGGTGGCGGCTGCGAGGACGCGCTGAATGGCCTTTATCCCGCACAACGCACGCCGCGATGGAGCGGCCGCCCGCGACCATTGTCGCCTGCCCCGCCCCCTCCCCCTTACCCCCTCGCCGAGCCCGCCCTCCGCCCCCATGACGCTTCCGCCTCCGCCGCTGCTTTCGAGGCTGCCCCTTTCCACCCCCCCCCCCATGTCTCCGCCGCCTCCGCCACCACCCGTTTCCACCCTCGCCGCCCCATGTCGCCTCCCTCACTACCTCCGCCGCCGCCGCTTCCGTCATGCCCCCCCCGTCGGGATGACCTGACCGTTCGTACCTCGTGCCATCCCTCCACTCCCGCCCCCCTCACCCCCTAAGCCGGCCTCGCGGATGCCCCGTCGCAGGAGAGACAGCCTCGCCGCTTGCGGAAATGGACACGCACTCCGCTCCGCTGTGCTCCGCTCCGCTCTGCGCTGTCGCGGATGGAGAGCCTCTCCAGCACTCGCCCCCGGCGCCCTCTCGAGGGGCGGATTGGCGCCTGGCGGATGATTATCATAATGGCAGGCCGCTCCGCTAACGAAGAGCCCCCGGTTGAGATGGCGGACGTTGTCCAGCGCTCTGGCGTCGGGCGGCTAGACGAGGCGGCCTACACGACGCGTGTCACCGCTGCGTGGAGGGCGTCATTTGCTTCTCGCGCACAGAATGGACTGTTTCGTACAACTATATTGATTGTTGTATATTGTTCGCGGATTCAGTGGTATAACTGTTAGCGTATCGGACTGTTGTACCCGAGTTTGCGGGTACAACCCCATCGGAGCCGTGGATTTTTAAGGGCGAAAAAATCCTTCGTACGCCTGCCTTCGGAGAGAACGTAAAGCCGGCTGTCCCATGTAGTAGATTTACTGCATGTAAAAGATCCTCAAGCCTAAATGAAGCCTCTGAGCAAAATTGAGTTCCACCTGTTTCGTCGCCCAAGATATACCTCCTTTCTCCGCTAGGTAGTGAAAGGAGCGTAGCGAAATTTGCGTGGTTAGACGGAAGAGCGGGCCTGATGGCCCGAGTCTCGCCACGTAAAATAAGACACTAACTAACTAACACAGAGCTGTGTTTGAAGTAAATCAGCTGGTACGGTGTCATCCGATCGGAAGGCTGAACGCCATCATTATGACGTCACTGTAGTGACGTTTAAGGTCCCGATTGGATGACACCGTAAGCTGATCAAATGTCAGGAGCAGCAAAGGAAAAACCGCAGTATAAATATTGGTGTGAGATGAGTACCACGTCTATTTCTGTTCATCGTAGCAGGAGACTTGCGACAACGACGCGTCGGCCGAAGTAGGTGATCACTCTAACGGTTTTGTCTTTGCTTTACACTCAATGAATGATGATGAGTGATCATGACTGATGACAAAAATTAATGTAATAAGATGATGTTTAGATGTGAAGGCCAGCCATGTTACGCCGTAAGGCGGAAAAAGCCAAATCTTCATGAAAATGGGTAAAATGGGTGGAAACACCCATGGTTCGTGGGCTGATTGATTGATTTTTTCATGTTTCTGGGCGCGTCAACTTATTTGGTCATTAGTCCCGTTATTATGGTGCATGTTTTTATTCTCGGGAGAAGGCGGTGATCTTCCCTCGATGGATGGCGAGATCCGGCGCCGACCTACCATCCGCTAGTAGGGTTTCCCCTTAACTAGGACTCTCCCACTAGCGACGCACCGCCCCAGCCGGGACAAACTCTAAGCTCCAGGCCGGTCTCCCAGAATATGTGGTAGTGTAGTGCATGTTAGTGTAAGTGTGTGTGTGTAAGGGGAGAAGATAGGGTAAGGAAGAGGAAGGAAAGAACGCGCGCGGTCCGTAGCCCGCTTGTTAGGGTACTGCTCCGGTATTCGCCTGGTGTTGATCGGATAAACCACCGAAAACTACCGATCAGAGCAGCCGGTCGCTAGAATTCCCCTCCAGACAGCGACTGAATTCGACCTGGCTGAAAAACTAGTGTAAAAAGTCCTGTCGCCGTGGGGAGTGGGAACCTAGGACTTCGCGGTCAGAGGCGCTGCAGTGACATCAGTTGATGCACTGAGCTACCGATTGCTCAGATGTGTTAGACGTAATTAGTCCGTGTATAAGAATGGTAGTAGAACGCAGTTAAATGAAATTGGGACATATTTCTCGGAACTTGGACAGGAAAATACTTCGCTTTCGTTTTTTGGGTGGAAATCATTTTCAAATTAATCAATGGAAAACACTTAAAGACTCTTTAATGACACAATATGGAAATGTTTCTTCGCCAAAGATAGGATGTGCATGAAACGCCAAGAATTAGTCTGGTAAATCCATTTTCATTTAATAGGGTGGTCACTGTATGTGGAATGAACATATTAATTAATCTGAATAGACAAATAGTATGAAATAGCTCAATTTATAGACATACCTTGGTTTATAATAATTTTCGTGGCCGAATTTGTTCCTTTTTTTTCTTTTGCTCCTGTATTCAGCATAAATATCCACTCACAACGACAGTGTAGTACATACACATTTGTAGAACTTAATGTAAAGTCATATCTGGAACAGAGAAGACTTTAATGTAGTACGTTTTATCGTGTTTCTAAAAAGAGGTCATTTCCTTGCCATGATTACTCTGGACATTGACATAAGAAAAAGTTTATTTCCACTAATGTATTTTTTAAAATTAACTTTAGTTCTGATAATCCAAAATAGAATTGTTTTAATGATTAGAGAAAAACAAATCATAATTTCATGAGAATGGAATACAACACTGGTAACTTAAAATCATTGAAATTCGTCCTTTTTAGGCATGTCTCTCATCGGGTTTCCTTCATATTTATTTCCTGGTATCAGAAACTCTTCTCACATAAGGTGCCTTGAATGTCTACCAGTTACTAAAGCTTTAAAAACAACTGCGCACAAAAATGAATAAAAATCGAATCAAAAATTCAATTTAGCGCATTACAACTGGATATCTTTACGGCGATGAAGCCATGAAACAAGATACTGCAGATTATGGTAATTTTCCAAATACGAGAAAAATGAAGCACGTGTATTCGTTGGGTAATTTGAATAATTTAAACAGAAATATCCCATTTTTCCCGCAATTTACGTAATTTTATGAAATTTACATCAATGCTACGCAACATGAGTAATATATTCACCACAAAGCATCCCGCTTTCGGAATATGAAACCTGCTTATTACATTACATTGATTTTGTCACATTTTTTACGTGTTTTTTCAGCCCCTATTGTTAATAAATAAGATCTTTAGTTATAATTGGTCTTCGCTCAAGATAGTTCCGAGATAAAAAAGGCTAATTTTTCAAGCGATGGCAACACTTCATATTACTACTGCCTAGAGACAATCCATGTCTTCAGGCAGTTGGTCTAAGGGGAATGCAATTTCCATTGCCAGATTAGTGTTTCCACATCAAAAATAGTATTTGAACTCTATTTTTCCATAGACAGAGAAGATAGAATTTATCGACCCTTTCCTTTAATTCCAATATTTTCCGTTTCCCCGAGGAATATGTTCCGCTTCATTTAGTGTAATAATGCCTGGTACGTCGTTACACCGGGCGACACTCACAGGGTATGATATGAAAGTATGCATTTACATTGCGACTTTCTGTGTGACTAGTTAATGGATACTTACAAATAGTTTTATTCATTTCTTTATCACGTGACTTCAATGGCGGGAAGACACACCAGTTCCGCAGCTGGTACCGATTTCGATGTCGAGACTGTCCAACGACCTCTTTCTAATTGATATGGGATTATTTGTATTACTTATTTCCAATATTCACGTGAATTGACTGAAACTAACCAGCGTCTGGCCAGGTGATATGTGTCAGTGGTTTTATTAGATGCCCAAAAAACTGAAAAAATACAAAAACAAAGAAAGTGATCCGATTTTGTTTGAAAAATGCAAATATTTGATTATGTTAATTCGCAATTTCTCTACGTACACAAATGGAACTCATTTTTTCTACAGTCGTTCCGAGAATTATCAATAGATACATATATCACTATATTTTTCTCTTCCATAACTTTAAAATGGTAGTGAACAAATATATTCTTCCATTTCAAAAAATCAGTTATGTCATTATCCCGAAAATTAAAAATGTTTCAAACATGAAAGTTAAATATGTAATTTGTTCTTTGTTTACAATAACTAGATGTAAATCGATACCTCGACTTCATTTTTCATTCACTCGCCAGCAGAATTTTTTCTTCTATGGCCCACTAGTTAAGCTCTAAAATCTCTTTCTAGGCATATAAAATAGGGCCTTAAAAGGTGAAAATATAGGCAAAATAAATGAACGTGAAAATGAACTTTTTTAGACAGATACTAGTAAAAATGGTTCTTTCAGGACATGCATAGCATGCCAAAAGTAAGACGATGCTCAAGTGTTCAGATAAATCTGTTAATGCAACAAAGAAAACAAAATACATCTAACTGTAATGTATCATTAATTGATTTAGTATGTACCTGAATTAAAATAAAATGAAAGTCAGTAAGACTGTCTAAAAAATGATACACGTGGTGATATAGATTTCATTTTGTTCGTGGAATTACGCCACTCGGCTAATCGGCTTCATGTCGCAACCTTGTCTTCTCGCAAAATAAAATGTCACTTTCAACTCTTGTATCATAAATAACTGTTTCGAATACATCTTATTTTAATTCAGTATGTTTTGTGAAAAACATGAATACGATTTGTACATGCACATCAGATAGAACATATAGTACAAATAGAAACTACAGATAGTACTGATCGAAAAGCAAATTCTGACATTTAAGGCAGGTAGAAAAACAAATCGTGACATCATTTAGCTCTTACACTCATATTTTTATATGCAAAAAATGATGTTTGAATTCTATAGTTGGTATATAGCTTAATTTGTTCTGCACACGCCTGCGCAAATTTCACCTCCCTGCTCTCCTCAAACTGACAGCTTTTTGACTTCCGTGATGTTACGGCCTGTTGTACCCAAGTTCCCGGGTCCAAACCCGATCAAAGCTATGGATTTTTAAAGGCAAAAATATACTTCGTATGCCTTCCTTCGGAGGGGAAGTAAAGCCGACTGTCCCACGATGTCGATTTACAGCACATAAAAGATCAAGTCTAAAAGAAGCCTTTGAGAAGCAAAATTTAAAAAAAAATGTAGTTTCGTCACATGAATGTTACCTCCGTCTCTGCTGGACGGTGAAAGTAGCGTACGAAATTTACATGATCGGGCGGATGAACAGGCATGCTGTCCTTAAACTCGTCACGGAAAATAAGGCTTTGAATTGAATCAATTTGAATTGAATTGAATCGATTTGAATTGAATTGAATGGAATCGAATCGATATTTTGAAGCCTTAACACAATTCTTACCACGGCGAGTAAAAAATTATAGTAAATTTGGGTAAGAGGCTTGGAGAGCCTTTGCACCTGCAACCGTATAAATGTTTAACATAAAATCAAGTGTATATGTGAATTGTATTTTTGTCGTTAATATTTTTTTGAAGAAAGTGTTATTCATTTTCTAGTAAAATGTCATTTGTAAATGACATATTGTTGAATGAAAACGTAGGCTCATAAACGAAGTTGCGCCTCTAGTTTGCACACCTATGAATCCTGGAATTCAAATGTTCATTGTGATATTGATTACTGAAAGAAATTATGTTGGAATTCGAAAAGCGAACGTTACGAAATTTATTTTTGCACATTCTAAAAGAATAAATGTGAAGAGTTTCTGTGTATTCGGTACTCATTACTAATAAAACATTGTAAATTAATAAAGTGTAATATTAATTAATGAATTGTTGAATACTTCTAACAGTATTCTATGAATGTATCAGGATACATATTTTTCTCTGAGCGTATTTCTTTAGAAAGTACGTAGACGTAATTGTGAAGATGAAAGCGTGCACGCAGCATGGTGAGTATTCTCCATAAGACTCGGAGTGCTTTCACAACGTCGAAGTCAGTGTAATGTCAACAAGCCTGTCTCGAGGCCTGCTCGCAATATTTGATAAGTTCCTACGATAACGATGATGACAAAGACGTTTTGGGTAAAGAGCGTAAAGATGGAGATTGTAGAATGGGGATTAGAAGGTTGGAAGCAAATCTGCTGCGAACACAAGTCCCACAAGGATGAATAGGTATTTGAATCACGAAGTAGGAATAGGCTATCATAAAAATGGCAATAAAACGAAATTTGTGTGTTCGCTGCAAAATAAATTATTACTATTTTCATTCGAACTCCGCACGCATTTCTTAACACAATGATAGGATGAAGTATCCGTTAATTTTAAAACTCGGCGTTGCCCATCCACTGAAGACTTATCTGGGAAATATTTGGCGCGCGGTCGCAGTAGCCTGTGAACGCTGCGCCTGTGGGAAAGGATGGCGTTAGTGACGCACCAACTGCAGTGATTCGAAAGTTTTCGACGCACGTTTAAGCAATGAATAAAACGATATATGTTGCATGTTATCTTAGAAATCAAGAAAAGTATAATTGCTACAAAAAGAAATACTGTGTCCTCGTTAAAAATATTTAAATATGGCGATAGTTACTGGAATGGCGACCAGGCGTGCGAAGGTCCCAGCGAGCGAGAGTGTGGATGCTGATGTTATTTGGCGGACGGACGGGACAGAGCGATGAACGGACCGGGAACGGTGGCTCAGAGCGTCAACTGATGTCACGGCAGTGCCTCTGACCGGCAGGTCCTAGATTCGAGTCCCGACGACGGCAGGCTTTTCGACACTGTCGAATTCAGTCACTGTCTGGAGGAGAAATCTAGTAGCTGGCTAGTCTGATCGTTAGTTTTCCGTGGCTTTTCCGATCAACACCAGATGCATGCCGGAGCAGTATCCTAGCAAACGGGCCATGAACCGCGCACGATCTTTCCTTCCTCTTCCTTGTCCTATCTTCTCCCCTTAGACACACACACATACACTAACCCTAACACAACTAACACTAACATGCACTACACTACCACACATACCGGAAGACCGGTCGAGGACTTAAAACCTGTCCCGGCTGGGGGTGCATCGCTGGTGGGAGATAGCTGGTTAGGGAAAACCCGCTACTCGACGGTAGGTCGGTGCCGGATCTCGCTATCCGATGGGGGAAGATCAGCGCCACCTCCCAGTGAAAGCATGCACTACACTTACGGGACTAATGACCCTAGTAGTTGACGCGCCCGGAATCACTAATCAATCAATAAAAAAAGCGACAGACGGCGAGTGACAGGCAGGTCGCTGATGGGGCGACGTACAGGGCGTTGGGCAGGGCGACAAGTGAGGTGACGGGAAGGGCGAAGGGCGGGGCGACTGGTAGGGCGACTGGTAGGGCGACTGGTAGGGCGACTGGTAGGGCGACTGGTAGGGCGACTGGTAGGGCGACTGGTAGGGCGACTGGTAGGGCGACTGGTAGGGCGACTGGTAGGGCGACTGGTAGGGCGACTGGTAGGGCGACTGGTAGGGCGACTGGTAGGGCGACTGGTAGGGCGACGGGTAGGGCGACTGGTAGGGCGACTGGTAGGGCGACTGGTAGGGCGACTGGTAGGGCGACTGGTAGGGCGACTGGTAGGGCGACTGGTAGGGCGACTGGTAGGGCGACGGCAGGGCGACGGCAGGGCGACGGGCAGGGCGACGGGCAGGGCGCGGGAGGGCGCGGGCAGGGGGGGGCCAGTGCGGGGGCGGTGCCGAGGGCGTGGCGTGGCGCGGGCGGGGGCGAGCGCGGGCGCGAGGGGCAAACACGAGAAGCGCATTACGCGGCGCCGGCGCGGCGGCCGCGCGCCCTGACTGATAGGTTTCATAAGACGTGTAATATTTGTCGGCGCCGGCGCCTTGTTTTCCAAGCGCCGCCCGCCGCCTCCACCGCCACCGCGCTGCGCCACGCGGCCCTGCGAAAACATGCCCTTCCTGCCCATTGGCGCCCTACCCTTGTCTTTTCTTTCTTTTTTACCAGCATTCCGTGTCTACCCCCACGCCGATTCTTTTCCCGTTCTCATTCCGTTTCGCCTCTGGGTTGCTGTTGGCTTTACCCTGTTCACTTCCTCGATCCTGCACTTCCTCTCGAGGCGTTGCGCGTCGGCGACTCGAAGATAGGATGCCGTTTATAAATTTTAAAATGTATACATCCTTCCTCAATGACGGTAGTATAAAGAATGAGCAGCTGAGAGAGCGAAACATCTCAATTTGTGTTATGATTAGGAGGCGGATTTTGATGACGTAAAACATCTCCAAAAATAAACAATAAATGCTCTTAAAATGTTTTAAAAATTCCCTACAGACAAAGAAAAATGATGTAAAAAAATTGCTCTCAATCACTTTAGATGAACAACGCAAGCTGTTGGATATGTTACTGATGTAATACAGATTTCTCCCTTTGGTTCAAATGAACACAGATTGTAAATATTTGGCTCGGACTGTTCTTTACAAAAAAAATCTCTGTCTTTATTTATCGCGAAATCGACCCAGGTTACAACGGCGACGAAAGAGGTCAGAGAAACCTTAGATTATACAGTACTCACATCGGTGGACATTACGATACATGAGCGACGAAATCGAAAAGACTACTCAGGAATTCTGTGGTGAGCATTTGTTGAATCTCGTAAATATTACCATTGATATTATATTAAAATCGATTAAATCAGCGAAACTTGCGTTAAAATGACGTAAAAATGTAAAAATGACTTATTGGTCAAAATTGACGAAAAAAGCAAAAAAATTACTAATAAAAATGAGTCATTTCCTTTTGTCATAATATAAAATTAATTTCTCTACTTAACGACATCGTTCTAAAGTGAAGAGAAAAAAATGACATTTCATTAAAATCCGCCCCTAGATATGTAATATCAATTTATTGAATTGTGTATCGGGTTTCTTCGATACACCTGCTTTAGTTCCTTAAGGCAATAATAGATTCACAAGAATCGGCATAGATACTGCCAATAACGAAGATAAATAGTTTATCGATACAATATGTATCGAAAACATCACAATGTGATCTCTCCTTTTCCCGGTTAGCGACTTAACCGTACTTGCTATCTCCCCGAATCTCATTGTCGCCACTTCCATTTCACTGTCTTTTCATTGTTTGTTGTCTCTTATCTTCGTGGTCGTCAGTGTTTTCCAGCTTGTTCTTCGTGTCTCTACATCATGACCCTCGTCATCCAATCCCCTGGTCTTCGTCTGGCCCCGTCCTTAGCTCAGCTGAAGTTCTCGACCGCACAGCCCGCATCGCCTTGCTTCGACTCGGTTCCTGTCTCAATATTCCGACCCTCGTGCCGTTTCTCTTGGCATCAGACGACGGTCAGTTTTTTGGTTTCTTGAAATATTGCATAAGGTGTGCACGTTTTCAATTCAACCATTAAAAAGTACGTGTATTACAAAACAGACACCCATTTATATAACTCTTTTGATTTTATCGTGAATGTAGCGACTACTTTGCACATTCTTCGTACTTACATTGCAAAGAGAAGTTATTGAAGTGCTACAAAGATATTTCGACAGAATCCTTAATCTCCACACATTCTGGTATTATTTAATATAATTCGTAAGTCTGTGTAACATCGTAGAACATATAATAAAACCCGACCAGACAGAAAGGAGGAAAATTGCCCACTGGTCACTGCCCAGGGGGTCGAATGGTAAGCTAAGAAGTACACCGGACGCTTCGTTCACAGCCTGGATGAAGGTCATGTGGATATTAGCAGTATCACGTACTTTTCATGCACAGAATGATGTCTTGATTAGAGACGCGAAATACTTATAACATTTCCAGAAAAATTTAACTTCTAACAGCTTCTAGAAGAGAAATGTAGTTTTTATTCCCTCAAATGTCAGATACGATTTTGACGTAAATACAAAACAAAAACATGTCGCGATAGCTATCGTAAAGCAATTCTTCAGAATAAATTGACTCTGAAGAAGTAGCAACACGAATTCGCATTTGTGTTTATGTGATTTGGTTTACGAGTATAACGAATACGTAATAAGTGGATGAATGTTTATAAATAATGCAACCCTGAAGGAGGTTTAATATCAGATCGATACGTCGACAGCTACGAAACAATTGTGCATTTAATCGAAACTCAACTTCTTCCTGGTATTCTCATTCTTAGTAAAAGTATTGTTAGAAATGGATGATATAAAATTTCCACAATCCGGTCATCATCTCGTCGGCTGGCCGCTGAGGGGCCTCGTTGAGTACAGAGGTGGAACAACTCTGGGCAAAGCCAGTGCACTTATCCCCGAAAATAGCTCACCTAACTCGGCCCCCTCGCCTACATGTCGCCCGCCCTGGCCTGCCCTGTGAATCCCAGCGGAGTAAATCAATCCCGCGGGAGCTGTTGCACCCCCGCGCGGCGAGGCTTTGCTTCAGCGCGGGCGAGAAGGGTCGGCGAGGTGAGGTGAGGCAGGGCGGAGAGGGCGGGCTTTGGCGGGGGAGCAGGAGCACAGGGAACGCGGTGATTGCGACAGACGGCGCGAGGTCGGGGCCAGGGCGGTAGTGAGGGCTGTGACGTGGGCTGAAGCGAGGTCTGAGGTGAGAATGATTTAGCGAGGGTGGTTTGGCGAGGGCGGTTTGGCGAGGGCGGTTTGGCGAGGGCGGTTTGGGGGGGGGGGGGGGGGGGGGGGGGACGGGGGGGGAAAGTGTGGACGAGTGCGGGAACGGGAGAACTGCGCCCAGAGGCGGGAACAGAAGCGGGAGCTGGGAAGGACGGGCAGAGAGCGGTGATCGGTGCTGGAGCGGAATGATGAAAGGTTTGGGGTCTGGACGAACGCCGAGCGAGGGCCGACGAGAGCAGGGAGCGGAGAGGTGAGGGCGTCAGCGGATTCAATCGACCGACGTCGACGGCGCGGAGGTGCTTCAGTGACGCTACCGGAGCGTCGAGGTGCCCCGCCCCCTGATGTATCCCCTGGGCTCATACTCGCGAGGTGCCCCCGAATCGCACCCATGGTCCGCCGGGATGTTGCAACGCCTACGAGAAACGGAGTCGCGGCTTCTAGTCTTGAGAGGTGGAAGGGTAGCTTATTACGCATAATGAAAATATACAAAATAAATCATTTATTTAAATTAAATTTAATACTTAATTTTAATTTTATAAATTAAAATATCCATATTGAAAGTAATGTACAAATTAGTTATTGAATGTTTAAAGATTCTTTTTAAAGAAAGGTTTAACAATTCTTTTGCTTTAATTGTTGTAATTTCGTCCCCTTAGAGTTAGCAATTAATACGCAATGTTCCGAATTCCCTTTATATGTATTGAAGTCTCACATCCAGAGGGAACCGAATACAATTTTTTTGTGGTTTCTATTGTTTTGTTTTTTGAAAGAACTGTTTACTTTAATTTAATGAATGAGATATTCGCGCTACCTTTTGACTAGGGTAAACTATAAGTATTTAAGTTTTAAAAGTAAACGCAAAATTCTATCATTGGAAATATGTTGCATGGAACAGTCGTGCAGTTCTGAGAGATAACCTCTCATGCCACATCCAAAGCATTTCTTCTGGCAAGAAATCGCTATTTGCAGTAACATAATGCATAGGCCTTCATGCAAGACGTTGGAGACAGTAAACCGCGAAGAATCACCCGCTCGTCTCGTGCCTTATCTTGTATGGCAGGCGCCGGAAGTGAGTGCAGAGGTCTTGACCCTGGGCTATGGGACGTGTACCGCAAGGGTATTTGCAATGATAGATATTGCGATTGCGACAGTCTTCCTTGACATTTTCCAATTTTGATTATGGAAAACAGAGGTGATCTTCATTGCGATGCTGGTTGTGAAGAAAATCAGCTACTGTAATTGCAAGATGAGTAAATTGATTTCCTTGAAATGTCTGCCACTTGGCAACGTTTGACGTTAAACTCTTGGCGCAACGGAATAAAATCGGCAGCGACCTCCTCGACGCAAGTCATTTCATGTTGCATTGCACACAACACGTGCACATTTTTGCATTGTCATATTGTGGTAACATTCCTTTTTTGCACTCGGTGACATTTCCGCTATTTGTTGAAATATGAGAATCTTTTGTCCGAAAATTGGAAGTCACGTTTATGTAAAAATACACCACAAACCAAAATCATTTTTACGTATTATATTGTGTAGAGCATCATTTGCAAAAACTTTTCTGAAAGTTTGACAATTTTTTTTTGTTCTCTGTTTTCTTTAAGAAAACGTAAATAACATAAATGTAAAGAAGAAACATTTAAATCAGTCATTTTTAAACTGGTCGACATCGATCCCATGGGGTTGACTTCAACTTTTTCTTGGGGGTTGAGAGACACAATAGGAAAAATATTTGCGGGTGAACTATGAACTACAACTAAACATTGACTCCCTAGACTAAAACAAGAGTTCGCAGACTAAA
Organism: Teleogryllus oceanicus; assembly: GCA_964035755.1. Lineage (NCBI taxonomy): Eukaryota > Metazoa > Arthropoda > Insecta > Orthoptera > Gryllidae > Teleogryllus > Teleogryllus oceanicus. The sequence continues at coordinate 55,996,042 of CAXIVR010000004.1, forward strand.
GCAAGAGTTCGCGGACTAAAACAAGAGGGGGAGGGTAACTACAGTTCTAGGTCCTTTTTGGCATTGAACTTTTTATTTACAAATGACATATTTTACAATTACGTGAAGAAAATGTACTACAAGTAGAATTAAATTTAACTCTACAATAAATGAATGCAATAGACTTAATGTCAAAACATTTACATAGTTCCCAGACTATTAATCCTTACTATACTCAAACCTGAAAATTAAACTTTAAAACTTTCTAAAAAATATTGTGGTCAATCTTATCAACAAAAGTCGTTTATTATATTAAGCTAAGTACATCTACTATTAGTTTTAAATATAAATATTTTTCTTAAATTATATTGCAGTTTATTTTAGGGTCCACCGTTGCTCTTACCTCCTCTACTGGTGTTCTCCGGGTACCAGAATGCTTATGGTATGCGACTGTTAAATGGACATTAGACACACATATTGAAATATACATATGACCTTGGAGAATTTGTTATAGTGCTAATTGTGTCAATTTACAGTACATTTTGAAATATTGAAAGGGGCCCTGAAGCCCTACGTAATAAAACATTTTATTTCCGCAATTATGATCAATTTCTGATTTTCCTCATTTTTTGAACTAATAATTTGGGAGAATTAATGCATTAAATTTGAGAAAGAAGCCGTCCAAACTATCTGACGACCCTGTAAATGGTTGAAACTAATATCAGTTATATTTATTAACTGTTTCATTCAAGTTATAATTTTATCTCCTGTTGTATGTTTTATTTATTTTGTAGAAAAATGTCATTAATGAAAAAGACAAGTTTAACGAAAAAGGAGGCACAGAAGGGTCGGGTAAAGCAGTTGGGCTCCGTCTTGTTTTAAGCTGTGAGCACCTATGCTGATCACCACTTCAGGCATTATTTTCACGACAAAAACTTCAATACATTGTTACCCCGAACAGCAACAAGAGTTACACTTCTTGTCTCTTCACTGTGCTATTAAGCGAATATACTATTCAGCAAATAGCAGGTGATATGCAATAGATTTTGCGGCTTTCTTCAAAGGCTTCTCTCTTTAGCTGTGGCAGCGAAAAATGAAGCCAGTTCACGATGCAGAAGATAAGAACCGATTTAACTGTAAGCTTAAGAGTCCATTCACGGAATTATCTGTTAAAGTACATAGTCCGCTTACAACTGAAGTGTGTCAACTGAATTATTTGCTTTTCTATCATACATATAACATATTGTTGTAAAAAAATTGATAGTTTGTTCTTGACACCCCCAACGATTAATGAAAACTATATAATTTTTTCCTGACTTCCCTTGTCCAATGTTTATTGCTTTTCTATCTTCTAGCTTTTCTTTCGTATAAGGTTAATTCTTTTTGTGTGTCATGTCAGGAGTTAGTTTACTAAATATTTTTCCTTATCCGAACACTCTGGGCTAGTACACTAAAACCCTCCCTGAAATACATGATAATCCTGTCGATTTTCTTGTCGTCAGTTCCAAGTTACGTCTTTCGAAAATCCAACTTCCCCAAAATGTTGTAGGTTAATGATTTGATCATGGTATTTGACATTTCGTTGACATAAACCAGCAGCGATAGCTCAGCGTACAAGACACACCAGTGGCGAATTTTCATCACGCAACTGATAGCTTGGTCGAAGTAAAATTGTCTGGAGGAGAAATCTAGCGGCCGGCTGCTCTAATCGATAGATTTCCCGTGGTTTTATCGATCAATATTAGGTGAATGCCAGAGCTACACACTAACAAACGAGCCATGATACGTGCGCGATCTTTCGATCCTCATCCTTGCCCATAACTCTCCCCTTACTTGCGTGCATTTCTCTTCCACATATGTTGCGAGATCAGTCGTAAACTTAAGAGCGTGACATGACTGATGCAGTTCCTTGCTGGGGAGATACGTGGGAAAGGAAAACTCGCGAGTCTGTTTGCTGTTTGGTGTCGGCGAAATTTGCGTGGTCAGATGGAAGAGCAGGCCTCATGGCTTGAGCCTCGCCATGTAAAATAAGGCATCATTTCAATTACCAGCGCTTCGGGAGACTCACAGTGTTTTCTGTTCTCCGACGCGCGATGGATTATTTCTGAATGAATGGGATGGGGCCATGGATGTTCGGTCATCGCTCCGTCCTGAGGATGAGAAGAGGGTGGGATAGTAGGGCTGGATCGGACCGTGCGCCCGGGTCCGTGGCCCGTATTCTATGGTGTTGCCTCGGCATTCGCCTTGAAGGAGAAGTGATCAGGGATACCGACGACAATACTGAAACATTTATAAAAACAGTTTGATTGATTGATTGATTTTTTCGTGTTTCCGGGCGCGCCAACTGCTTTGGTTATTAGTCCCGTTAGTGTAGTGCATGTTTTTTCGCGGGATTTGGCTATGATCTTCCCCCGGTGGATGGCGAGATCCGGCGCCGACCTACCGTCGGCTAGTGGGGTTTCCCCCTAACCAGGACTCTCCCACCAGTGGGGCACCGCCCCAGCCGGGACAGGTTCTAAGCTCCCGACCGGTCTCGCAGGGTACTGCTCCGACATTCGCCTGGTATTGATCGGAGAAAACACGGAAAACTACCAATCAGAGCAGCCGGCCCCTAGAATTCTCCTCCAGACAGCGACTGAATTCGACCTAACTGAAAAGCTAGTGTCGAAAATCCTGCCGTCGTCTGGACTCATACCTAGGACCTCCCAGTCAGAGGCGCTGCAGTGACATCAGCTGATGCACTGAGCTACCGCTCCCTGTATATAAGAATAGTCGGCCTTCGACTTCTGCTCCAGCGGACGCCACGGATTGATGTCGAATTGAATTTATGGAAATCCATCGAAGTGCCACGAATTGATGGTTCGCAACTTTTGGCAGCCCCCCGGCCACCCTGAACAATGAGACAGCAGCAGAAGTTAAACATGGCGCAAGCCTGCAAACAAGTATTGGTCGTAAGGAACTCAAGCGACCATGATGAAGAAATGCCATAATGAATGTTACTCGAAGTAAAACTGGTAATAAACACTTGTAATATCTTTCCGAGATCGAACACGTCACCACCCAATCATCTGATATGCCCAAACCGTAAGGCGTTTGGCAGAGGCCCAAACCGTTAACAGTAAGGCCGCTCCCGTAGTTGGTTACAAGAACAGTTAAGAGTGTTTACACGTAAGTGCTGAAAATAAGTGAAATTTTGCTCCTAATCTCAAATAGAAACAATTATAACCTTTCTTTGGTATATATTATGAGCTATGAGTGTACATTTCAAAAGTCGCGCCTCCGAGATAGTTTTAATTTTCCTCAAAAACCCCGAACTTCAGTGCAGGGAAAAAACAAAGCAAGGGTCCAAAGAATAAACGCTTCGAACTGCTTTGCAACGTGGCTTCCACAGCGCGGCGGAGACCTGCCCTGCCCGAGCACTCCACCCAATTTTCCAATTGTCATTTTTTTTTTCAATTTTTCCCGCCCCGCCAGAGTCTCTGGCGAGGCGAGAATTTATTCAGACTACGGGGTACAGTATTCGCTCCAGCATTTCTGCTTATGGAGCTAAGGGGAGGGCAATAACTTAAATAAACTAACTTAAAATTAAATAAATCTATATACAAAGTGCCACTTCCGGCGAACGTAAGATTTAATAGAATAGAAGTGTTTTACGGATCTCATAGAAATTCTCAATATTGTTCATTTTCCTTCATTTTTTTTTCACTAAAACATTCACGCTCTCATTCATACTTAGTCTATATTTACAAACACATTCATTCAATACTTCACTGCACTATTTATACTTTGTACATCACTTTATTCGCCACGGCGCCGACTTCGCTCAAGCGTCCGTGGCGCCGCGACGTCTTCGTCATCTCCAGGCGGCCCAGGCCCGGCGGGGCGCGTTACGGCGCCTCCCGCGCGGATTTCGGCGTCTGGGAGCGGCGGCCGCCTCCCACGCACTATCGGCTCCTTGTCGCTTTTCCGGGAAAAATGGCTGCTTTTGTATGTAAGACGCTATTAGTCCGCATTGTTACCAATCAACTGCCGAGCTCCGAACCAGCTGTACAGCGGATCGCGTCGTACAAGCGGGAGATATTCGACGCTTATTCTGTATTAAAAGATACGACGAAGCTAAACGCTTTATCAAATTTCCTTGACAATAAGTATTCCTTGCGTGAGCAGGCCAATGGACGGCAAAAGTCAGCAGATGCAGTAAAACATGCAAGGGCGGCGATGCATACATATGTTGAAAACAAAAAAGACCGTAAATAAAACCAGGACAGGTATCACACGGCATTTTCTTGAAATACTTCATGTTCGAAATTAGATTCTAATTCCGTTGTATGCTGACAGCCTAGATTTTCTTTTTTCATTTCCCAATTCTGTATTAAAAGAACGAGGAGGGCGGTTTTCAGAAAGTCACCGAGCAAAACGATTTGAGCACGAACATTAAACAAAGCATTTCGACGCCTTAACACAGAGATTTCCCTGAAAGAACCTTGTGGGTCGGCAGTGGCCTGGCAACGGGCTGCAGTGTGCGGGGCCTCCTTCGCGGAAGCCCCAGGCGTCCGCGTACGTCTCCGGGACTCCCCTGGCAACAGCCGCGCAGCTGACGACGACGACGCGACGGCGGCGGCGGCGGCGGCGGCGGCCACGGTGGCGGTGGGAGGGCGGTGATGGGGGTGGTGGGGAGGAGTGGGAGCGAAGCCGTGTGGAGGCGCGGCGGACAGTTAGCAGCAAACTATGGGAGGAAGGTAGTAGTAGGAGGGGCGAGCAGGCGGGGCGAGCAGGCGGGGCGAGCAGGCGGGGCGAGCAGGCGGGGCGAGCAGGCGGGGCGAGCAGGCGGGGCGACGAGGCGGCAGCGGGGAGGGCGGGCGGAGCGAGCAGGCGGAGCGAGCAGGCGGGGCGAGCAGGCGGAGCGAGCAGGCGGGGCGAGCAGGCGGGGCGAGCAGGCGGGGCGAGCAGGCGGGACGAGCAGGCGGGACGAGCAGGCGAGACGAGCAGGCGGGACGAGCAGGCGGGGATGGTCGGGGTTAGGCGGGGCGGGGCGAGTTGGTGCGGCGACGAAGGCGGCAGCGGGGAGGGCGGCATGGTCGACGGTCAGGCGCTGCATCATCAAGCACAAGCGTTGCACAAGTAGCGCGGCCCCGCCTCCCCCTGCCCCCACGACGCCCCACGCAACGCGCCGCGCCGCGCAGCGTTCGACTTCCGCTGCGCGATAGGCGTCGCACAGTAGGTCGCTCCATCCAGATGTGCATCACCCTAATGTAGGCCTCGGCGCAAGTTTTCGCGTGTTTTAGACACTCTCTCCATTACAATGTGAAGCTCATTCTGTGCGAATAATGCCAGCTCTTTGAGGTTCCTCTTTATTTTGCTGACCACAACGAGAATGCCGCAACTTTAGGTATTGCCGAACGTAATCGTAGGCGAATCGTAAAGTCAGTTACTGAACCCATTGGAACAGCAATTAATGATAAATCGGTCAATCATTGAACAATCATTTTTCGGTTATGTAGTCATTATCATTCTCGCGAAACCATAACTAAAGATATTAATATTTTTATATACATATATTTCACAATACATATATTTCACATTATGAGTAATAAATTGCAAGAACAAATTGAATCGGGTATTCTGTCTACATCCTATTCTACAATATGTGAGAAATATGGTTTCAATGTCTTTTCCTGATTGACATGCATGATGCTTGCAAAATAACAGTCAATTTCGTCTTATTGAAATAAATTCTTACTGATCACTTGTTATTTTTAACAGCCTTTAAAAAATGTGTTTGACTCTATTAATGGTTTTAATCATTTATGTAAAAGTGGACTTTTTTAATGATATATTTCACACATAAAGTACGCATAAAAAGAACATTGCGCATAAGACTTAAACGCATTATTTAGGAGCTTTCACATATTTATAGAAAATCCAAATGTAAAAAAAGAAAGATTTTTATAAAATGAAGGGAAGGGTAAAGTGTGGGAACTGAAAATGTGGAAATCTTAGTTTTTCTTCGTCCCAAACATGTTCCTCTGTAGTTCACTAATTAAGTTTCGAGACTTTCTTACATTACCTTTTCCACCCAAGCCTTTGTTGAACACAGCTTCAAATGTTGGCGGACTATTTATCGTTTCAGTAACAAGGGCTACTGCGCTGTGACAGATGCTGCGGCACTTACCCGTGCTGTGTCTCTACACCATCAGCGGAAAAATCCGACGACGCACAGGAAATCCCCTGGCTGCAAGTTGTGTGTACGCAGCGACGCAATGGTGACTTTCAAAACGGCCATCGATTTTCAATGCGTGAAAGAACCGTACCTGCGGAACCGAACATGAACAAGCTTTGGAACTTCTTTTCAGTTACGTATCGTTTCAAAATTGAAATTTAATGAACCATTATTAATACAGCTAATGTTTTATTGAAGCCTCTGGGATGGCTCATGGGCAGCGTACTAGCTTCCCGTGCTGTGGTCCCGGGTTCGATTCCCAGTCGAGGCAAAAATATAGTTGTAGCTATTCTTTAAAATCGTCCTAGTTTCTGTAGCTGTGTGACGAAGAAAAGCTCAAGCAGGCGGATCTTGCCAGTTACGGTGAAGAGAATACGTCATGTTCGCGTCATGTCGCTCTTACCCCCAAGCATGGGAATTTAAATAGGTCCAGGCTATTAAAATATGCTGGCCATTTAAATAGACACCGGTAGCTGGCCAGTGAAGTCGAACGCCCGGCCCAATAACGCCAAATACATACGTAATGTTTTATTGAACAATGTTATTTCTTCAGTACAATAGAAAACGAGCTGAAGCCACCTAAAATGTCTGTAATGAAATCGAAACTGAATTATCTCGTCCTTGAGTCTGGGAAGCCGAATAATGGTGAAGATACTCACAGTGCCATTATTGCATTTTGTTATGTTGATCTTGCTGATGACAGTTGCGGGCGTATCTTTTTCCGAACGTGGTTCGCAGGTGTGTCAGTGATGCTACGCCATTGTTTCACACCTGACTCAACGTGCTTGCTGTTCTTTGCAGTTTGAAGATTTTCGATGATGACGGCCATACAACCATAACAGTATTCAGTTTCGACATTTTATCACCAACAGGTGTTCAGCTGGCCATCGTGACATAGTTTAACATTCTTCTTCCCTTTTGCAAGCTACAGAATAATAGGCAGTTGTCACCGATTTTTACTTTTCGGTTGATCCAATCAAAGTTTCTGATTGTTGGTTAGGATTTTTAAACAATTTAAATTTTAAAAGTTCAGTTAAAGCATATTATTTTAATTCAATTAATCAACAAGAAATTATTTTACTCCAATTTGCGCTATAATCAAAATTCTAGAAATTATATTATTAAATCTTTTACTTTATTGACTTCACATTGTTAGAAGAAACCATCATATAATTTTACACAAAGCAATCTTTAAATCAGAATGATAGCGTACTACAAACCCCAATAATATTGCAATATTAAACACGTGTAACAAAAATTAGTGATGAACAAAATTAAAATTTTTGTTTTCCAACATTTTAAATTCAAATAAGATTTTTATGTATGCATTTTGAAATTGTTTAAGTAACGGCAATTTTTTAAAGATGCAATATTAATTCTTAAATCTGAATTAAAATAATCAATTTTGTGTATTTTAATAAATATTCAACAATTATTTTTATGTGTGCATAAATTATTAATTTTTGTAAAAATCATTATTGGAGCCCCTATCCGGCGGAGGCCTTGTAGCGTCGTAATGAAAAAAAAACAAACAGGATTCTCATATGCAGAGCATATATCATCCGCGAGTCGTTTGCGGAAAACAGATGATGATTCTCTAATAATAACTTTCACATGTCGATATGGCACCATAGTAATCTGTTGTCATGTTCGGCAGGCGGGACCGTCTCTCATAAAGGGATGAGAGAGCTAGTCTGCTTCGTTACAGCCTTATGCTCCTACTTGGGCTGCGTATCCACCCCTGGAAACGACGATCAACAATTCGCAATAAACGATGACGCTGATACTAATGAGTTGAGCCCGAAGTCTGGCAAAATGGCATTTTAGAATGTTACGATTTTATGACTTTTAACAATAGGAATCACTTAATCTGGATTTGTTTCAGCAGATTTTCATTTTGCCTTGTTTTGCCTATTTTAGCTTCCGATGCCTATTTTTGGCATTTTGGTTTTTTGTGCCCCTCCTTCCGTATTTGTGGCCTTTTCTGCCTTTTTCGTTATTATTTTACCTTTTTTTCCATCCTGAACCCAAACCCTATCAAGTTGGAGACATACCTGCCTTCCTGGACAACATGAAGTCGTGTATTCTTTCTGTGGACGCGGAAGCTCCAGTTATAGGTTCTGTTAAAAATCTAAAAGGAAAGGAAGATGATAACTAGTGAAAATTTTTGATATTTTCATTGATGTTTATGGACTTCATTGCTCACGTGAAATTTCATCCTGTTTGTAAAAGGCCTCAGATCTGTTTTGAGGATAGAGCTGTCTGTACATAATAAACCCTTCTCAGTTCCTTCTTGTGTCCTCCTCAGTTCCTCCTTGTTGTCTAAATGCAAAGAACGAAATCTAAAATTCCATTTCCACTGCTACCATTTCAAGATTCAAAAGGGAGTCCACAATAGCGTTTCATAGAGACAGGACCGCGAGTAAAACAAATTTGTATTCGTCAACCGCGATCAAGTGCGATCAAGATGACAAAGAAAAGTTAGTTTCCATCCACGTGAGCGTTAATGCAAATTTTAGAGTTAGAATAGACATGTGAATCATTTAATTATTAATTTGTTTGAACTAATTACATTAAGTGGTGATTTTTTTAATGTGTCCTGTGATTGATTGATTTTTTCGTGTTTCCGGGCGCGTCAACTGCTTTGGTCATTAGTCCCGTTAGTGTAGTGCAGGTTTTTTCTCGGGAGATGGTGGTTCCTCCGCTGGATAGCGAGATCCGGCGCCAACCTACCGTCGGCTAGTAGGATTTCCCCCTAACCAGGACTCTCCCACCAGCGGGACACCGCCCCAGACGGGACAACCTCTAAGCTCCCTACAGGTCTCCCGGAATGTGGTAGTGTAGTGCATGTTAGTGTAAGTGTGGGTGTAGGGGGGAGAGGATAGGACAAGGAAAAGGAAGGACAGATCGCGCGCGGTCCGTGGCCCGTTTGGTAGGGTACTGCTCCGGCATTCGCCTGGTGTTGATCGGAGAAACCACGGAAAACTACCGATCAGAGCAGCCGGCCGCTAGAATTTTCCTCCAGGTAGCGACTGAATTTGACCTAGCTGAAAAGCTAGTGTCGAAAATCCTGCCGCCGTGAGGAATGGGAACCTAGGACCTCTCGGTCAGAGGCGCTGCAGTGACATCAGTTGATGCACTGAGTTACCTCTCCTGGTGTGTCCTGTGTTCTGCCCCTTACTTTAGCCGAATGAAATGCCTTTTTGCAGATCTATTTTAGAAAAAATTAATGCCTTTTTGCGTGCCTCTTTTAGGTAAAATAAATGCCTCAACTTCCGGGCTCTACTAATGAGAAACACCAGCCGCAAGACGGAGGTCGGGTAGGCGTCGTTGGCGCAGAGGGAGGGGGGAGGGGGAGGCGGGACGTACTGAATACGAGAAACGCGCGTGCGGATACGGGGCGTCGCTAATCCGCGCGTCCTTGGAGCCGCAAATAGCGCATGCCGGACAGCGCAGCGCGCAAGGCCAAATTAAGGGGGGCGACGCGACGCGCGCATGCTGATGAGCGGCGAGGGCAGCCGGAGAAATGGGGCCAGCGGTGGCCTGTAGAATAGGGAGGGGCGATTATTAAAGAATAATCGATTAATATCGAATCAATGATATATCTTATATAATAATAACAATCTTATATTTACTTTTATTATAATATTTAATAAAGGTTTAATTAATTTTAATAAAAAATTTTATTAGATACATCCATTAATAGTTCCGAATTAATCGTTTAATTTTTACATGTTTTAAACAATGCGTAAAATGTATATAGTTGTTAATTTTTAATTTGTGAATTAATGAATCGATTAGTAACTTAACTTATTTTAAGAAAACCTAACACAAAAATACGAATCGTTCTCAATTTTCTGACATGTTAAATTTTATTTTTTAAACTTTGTGTTTAAGACGAATTTAGTTATTTTAATGAAATCAGAAAAAGCTTGTACATCAACAAAAATAACGTTAACGTTTTTAAATTAAGTACAGAAGAATCTAATGCACACTGTTTCTGCAAAAATAGAATGCAACTACTTCATCGAACAAATCTCAATTCTTTTATTTTATTCTAAAAACGAAAAAATAAATAAAATTATCGTTTACAAAAACATTTTGATATAAAATAAATCTTAACAGATAATTAAATGGACAATACCGAATAGAGAGACGAGGAATTCCATTGCTAAAGTTGAAAAGTAGAGATGTACTTTCATAATTTGTTTGCCTTTAAAATTAATATTTGAATTAAAATAATCGAGCTAAAAATCGGAAAAATTAATCGTGTAAAAATAATCGATTTCAATTTTTTGCTTGATCGTATAACATAATTGATTCTTGTACTAATCGCAATTAAATCGCTACTGTGGAAGGATTGTGGCAACGACACTGTGCGACGAGAGTAAAAGAGATGACAGCCCTCGAAAAGGTGTTGGCAAGGGTGGAGTAGTCGGCGAGCTACGATGTCACTGCAGCGCCTCTGACCGGGAGGTCCTAGGTTCGAGTCCCGACAGCGGCAGGATTTTCGACACTAGCTTTTCCGCTAGGTCGAATTCAGTCGCTGCTTGGAGGAGAATTCTAGCGGCCGTCTGCTCTGATCGATAGTTTTCCGTGGTTTCTCCGATCAACACCAGGCGCATGCCGGAGCAGTACCCTACCAAACGGGCCACGGACCGCGCGCGATCTGTCCTTCCTCTTCCTTGTCCTATCCGCACCCCTACACACACATACACACACACACATACACACACACACATACACACACACTTACACTAACATGCACTACACTACCACATATTCCGGGAGACCAGTCGGGATCTTAGAGCTTGTCCCGGCTGGGGCGGTGCCCCGCTGGTGGGCGAGTCCTGGTAAGGGACCCCACTATCCGACGGTACGTCGGCGCCGGATCTCGCCATCCAGCGGGATCTCGCCATCCACCCACATCTCCGGAGAAAAAACATGCACTATACTAACGGGACTAATGACCAAAGCAGTTGACGCGTCCAGTAACACGAAAAACCAAACAAAACCAAACGAGCTACGAGCAATGGTCGGACGTCGCGAAATATAAAAGTGACGATTGATTAATTTCTTAGACATCAGTCCCGTAAGTGTAGAGCATGTTTTTATCGCAGGAGGTGGCGGTGATCTTCCGCTGCTGGCTGGCGAGATCCAGTGCCAACCCACCGTCGGATAGGGGAGATTTTCCCCAACCAGATATCTCCCACCAGCGGGGCACCGCCCCAACCGGGACAAGCTCTAAGATCACGACTGGTCTCCTGACAAGAGTGCTAGTAGTGCATGTGAGTGCAAGGTGAGTAAGTAAGGAGTGAGAAAAGTACAAGAATGAGGAAGGAAATATCGCGCGCGGTCCATTTGTTAGGGTCCTGCTCCGGCATTCGCGTGGTGTTGATCGGAGAATTTCAAGAATACCGAACAGAGCATCCGCCGCTAGAGATCTCCTCAAGACAGCAGCTGAATTCGACATAGCTGACAAGCAAATGTCGAATATTCTGTCACCGTCAGGACTCGAACCCTAGGACCTCCCGATCAGAGGCAATGCATTGATACCAGCTGATTTCCTGAGGCACTTTTGTGGGTAAGAGGAAGTGATGAAAAGTACGAGGCAAGAATGATAAAGGAAGAGGCAGAGGTCAGAAGAAAAGAAGTTGAGAAGAATAGCGGGGGTAGCGATGCTCAACAATGAGAATACCGAGCACTAAGATGGCAAAGAAAACAACGAGAAAGTAGTTGGCAGGATAAACAACCAGGAACGCGGGGATGGCGGTGACGGTGAGTACGGGAAGGCTTGCCAATGTAACATGGGGTTGGGTTCGAGGGAGACTTGTATAATGAGGACTCAGGCGTGATAATGGCGGGGGTAAAGGAAGGAGGATGACAGTCTGAGATTGATTGATTGATTGATTTTTTCGTGTTTCCGGGTTCGTCAACTGCTTTGGTCATTAGTCCCGTTAGTGTAGTGCATGTTTTTCTCAGGAGATGGCAGTGATTTTCCCCTCGCTGGATGGCGAGATCCGGTACCGACCTACCGTCGGCTGGTGGTTTTAATTTGTTGCGTCCACTCCTTGACGCAACGCGTCTCCAAGCCCCTTAAGGGGCGTTGAGCGCTTTGCACTGGGGAGTAATCCTCCATTAATGGGCATTATTATTTTTAATATTAGTCCAGTCTCGTCACGTCGCAGTCAGTCAGTCAGTGCCTTTTATCCCTTCGGCCAGGGGCTCGACGTCGTTAGATCCCGGGGTTCCTGGCCGGTCACCCAACCACGAACCCGCGAGTCTCGAATGCGCTTAACCTTCGTGACTTCACGGAGCGTAGTAAACGCATTCGGCTAGCGCCGCCGGCTCCCCCTAACTAGGACTCTCCCACCAGCGGGGCACCGCCCCAGCCGGGACCAACTCTAAGCTCCCGACCGGTCTCCCGAAATATGTGGTGGTGTAGTGCATGTTGGTGTGTGTGTGTAAGGGGAGAGGATAGGACAAGGAAGAGGAAGGACAGATCGCGCGCGGTCCGTGACCTGTTTGATAGAGTACTGCTCCGACATTCGCCTGGTGTTGGTCGGAGAAACCACGGAAAACTACCGATCAGAGCAACCGGCCGCTATAATTCTCCTCCAGACAGCGACTGAATTCGACCTAGCTGAAAAGCTAGTGTCGAAAATCCTGCCGCCGCCTTCGAACCTAGGACCTCCCGGTGAGAGGCGCTGCAGTGGACAGTCTGAGAGGGGAAAGGTGTCTTCGAGGCCGATACGAGTAGGAGTGACGTGGGCGTCGATGGGTCGTGTGGACGTCAGCAAGTGGGTAGGACGGCGTACGACCACAGGAGGTTTCCGGATCGTCGGCAGCAAGGACAGGATTGCGAAAGAGTGCTGAAACCGAGGCAAACATCCGCTAAAGTGAAGGCGGAATAGCGCAACCTGTGAATTCCTCGAGCAACGCCTATTAGCTCCGTCGTCCCCACGAAACATAAATGACAATGTTATACAGTTCAGTTATGAAAGAGCGAGCCTTTAATTCTCGTTTATTACTAATGACAGCCATTAATACATTTCCTTTCAACTTTACATTGCCCAAACATGAAGTCACACACTGTAATTATTACGTCTCCTGTGTCATTTGGAGGCGTTGTACTAATGTATCTAAATTTTGTATGTCGTTACTGGAGCAGGAAGGAGACGGTTGAAACAACGGACGACAGCACAGCGGGGAAACCAGTCCCAGAAAAGGCGAAAAGATCATGTAAGGGGTTTGGTTGGTCGATCGCGTTTGCTTCATGCTCCCCGGGCGATGACACGGTTAGCAAGCTTTTTGGTCGTCCCTTCTTGTTCTTCTTCAGAGCTGACATGTGCAAAAAGCGTAATGTCTGAAGGTTATTATCCTTGAAGAAGGCTTTGTGCGAAACTTTGCCTCTCCTACCCGCGATTGGCCCAGATAGCGGAGTGCAAACAGAATGGCGAACTTCATTCCCAGAAACACACGTACTCACCCGACCATAAGACTCCGTCTAGTGGTTTAGCCAGCCGCCTCTTTGGGGGCGGTTCAGTACGCAATTCTATTTTCTCTTATGCTACGTGGTATAGAGAAAGTCATGTTGCGATGGAGAAAAAACATTCTACTGTACAATAGAGTCAAAATCCCGTACGTCCTTATACCCCCAAAATGGTTTGCCTCAAAACGTCTGTCTCTCTCTTTGTGCCCGTCCGTTTGGGTTGTAGCTCCTAAATCGAACACAATATTTCAAATAAAATGGATATTTCAAAACCGACTCCAAATTCTTTTTTTTAATTTGTTTGCTGAAATAGAGAGAAGTTCGCTTTATAATATGGGATAGATCCGTTTTTCATTAAAACCTCCCAAATTTCGAAATATTTCAACGTCTTTTTTCATCCGTGGGGAAATTTCACGAAGCAGCGCTTGGTGATATAATGGAGAGTTTTAATTACGAGAATTATTATCTCAGCTGCCTCCCTCCGTGTGAATATTATTTCTTCGAAAAGAAGTCGGACGTTGCAATAAATTTGACTGCAATCAAATGGAACATATGAAAAGACTGTTGTTCCCTCACTCAGAATATTTCCTCAAACATGGTCTAGAAATACATTTCACCTAATTCCCTGATAATACTTTCTCTACACGGAGTAATATACCGAGTATAGAGAAGTTATGTAACACTGCGGAAAATATCTTTCAGGTTCTCTGATTCCGAAAGTTTATCTTTTATTTATTTATTTATTTACTTATTTATTTATTTATTTGTTTACTTATTTATTTATTTATTTATTTATTTATTTGTTTGTTTACTTACTTATATATTTATTTATTTTTGAAACGTCCGTCTGTCCGTGTGTTTGCCTGTAAACGAAATATCGCCTGAACTATTGGAGGATTTTTTCCAAAATTTTTCCCAATCTCTCTGCCTCGTCGTTCGATTTAGAAAAGAATTTTTGAAATTTTGGAAGTTCTTGAAACGCCAACGAAATTTTCAAAATTTTCTGAAAAATAACTTTTTCTTTAACGTTATGGTAGGAGTATACTGAAATATGCTTAATGAACTGAATGGTTTATCCATCGATTTTGATTATATTTTGTTGTTGGGTAGTGTGAAGGACGTTTAAGAGAATGATGCAGGTATTTGTTGAAAACACTGATTTTTAAAAAATTGCAAAAGTTCATTTTTTTCGGAGTCTTTCTACAACAAAAATATTAAAGCTAAAGATTTTGTCCCTTAACTAATTCTGTTTCCAAGTCTAATTTTTCGACAATTTGAGTACATTTCGTGTAATTTTGCATGACAATACGGGCGAGAAAATACGTACTATTAGTTAAGATGGAATTCAACAGTTTCGGTTACCGTTTAACATTAGATAAACGCCATTTTTAACACAATATTTGGCAGCGTGATGCTGCACGAGGCCTTTGGGAGCTGGTTGCACAGCAAGCCTTGCAGCGCCACCAGCAACGATCCCTCTGCTCGGCGCTTCATCTTCCGCTGCATTTATGATGCATTTGCATCCCATAACCGGCGTCGTTCGCTTGCTCTCCGCCACCGAGGCGAGATATAGAGCGTTGTCGTAATTAAAGCTAATGAATCTATTAATACCATTAGCCCCGCGTTAACTGGAAAGGTCGGTTCGGCGCCGCGACACGGGATGGCTGCCGCGGAAGGGCGCCCCGCCGAGGTCACGTGGTGAACCGAGGGGGGCAAGGAGCGAGGGCGGGGCGGGGGCGGAGGTCGTTGGGGCACGCACAGCGTGATGCGATCACTGCATTTTCTGCATCAGCTGTGCAAAATTGTATCTTCAACGCAAAACAACCGACTTCAAACCAAAGAATGGCGTATCTGGGGAACGTCGTTTTTGTTGTACTAGTGTACTAGAATACCAACAAATGTTAAAAGAATAGTTTTTATGAGATACCAGAACACTGATACGTGAGATGTGTATGATATTGATTATAACTTGCCCTTCATTTTGTTGGTAAAAAAAAAAAACAACAACAACAACATTGTTGAATGTTTTCCGGCAACTGAATGCTCGGAATGTTTGAACGCAATGCTTATATCATCAACGTTATCTCTGAAATATCTTCTAATTTAATGTTCATGTTCACTATGTATCTGTTAAAAAGAATGTACTAGTTTTCATAACCTGACTCTCAGTGTTAGCAATTTTGTCGGAGGGGTCAAATATCCTCCTAAGTCTGTTGGGCCCAATATTTGTGCGATAATTTCAAAAAAATTGAACTTTTGGTCGGTCTCATGAAATAATAAATAATATGCATTTAAAGCCCTGATAATAAGTGCTGTAATATTCTGACTCGAATTGTCCTGGATAAGTTGTGACCGTCGTTTTCTTAGATTGCGAAAACGTGTCACATCCGACCTAAGAAAGCGAGGGAAAGGAATATTTTGAAGGCGCGCCAACGCGGATGAATATTAGGAAGGCTAACTAGAAATTAGAACAAGAGAGACCGCCACCATAGACCGAGGGCGAGACCGGAGGTCAGATAAAAGAAAAAGTTCTTTCTGAAGGTAGCAGCTGAACTGGGCGGACGTATGAAAAACGGTACGCCAGGAATTGACATTGCAGCGGACTTCAGATTTGCAACTTTGAGGAAAACTCTTCTAGAAGACCAGAAGAGGTAATTATTCTATTATAAATTGATTTAAACGTAATCTTAGAAGAAAGATGATAAGAAACGTTATGAATTTATAATGGGAGAATTAGGGAGAGAAGTTTTGAATAGATGGCAGTAATTAATAGCTTGCATTCATTTCTCTTTCCAGTTTTTTTTTCACATGCTTTTCTTATATTTATATACTCTCTTGAAGTTGGTGCACGAATAAAAAGGGGTGATCTCTGGATTCATTTTAACTCTGAATATCCAGTTGGTCATTAATCGTAATTGAAAATAAAGTAAAATTCATATGAGAGTACGCAAGAATATAAAACTTGAACGAGAAGAAGAACGCGTTTTCTGGTGGGCAACGGCGTTCTCAACCCGAGGCTCCGACGCTTCAAGGCCGAAGCAGTTCGGTGGAAAGGGGTAGAAGGAAGCACTGCAGACACTAGACGCGGCCGAGAAGAGAACACAGTAAGGTCGTTCCAAATAAACTGTTTCTGTAGGGATAGAGTGATTCATTTTAATCAGAAAGCTTATTCTGTGTCCGTCACGTAGAAAGAAAGGGAGGGTAACAGATTTACCATGCTTAAAAGATAAGAAAAGTAAAAGTACATTTGTTTCCGACTTCTAATACGTGAGAAAGAATCAATCTTTTCTTTCAAAAAAGGATTTGAAGATCTAATATTGTAATTTAGTGATTAAGAGTTTGTGTAAGAGTCTAATTATAATAGTAATCATTCTCTGAATTAAAGAGAGAAAGAGTTTCTTTTTTTTTTGTGAAAGTAATGTTAAGTCAAAAGTACTAATTTTGATTTTCAATGTGTTTTTTTTTTTTTATAAATAATTTTCGATTTTAAGTGTTTGTTAAACAATTGGGTTGTAAAGAAGAGTAGAAAATTGTGTATCGAGTTATTAGTGTGTGTGTGTGTGTGTTTTATTACAGACAGTCAAGAGTATTCTGTATTTGATTTTTTTTCTGTGTGCCATTTTATGTATCTGTCATAGCAGCAAATATTTTTAGAATATATTCTGAATTTAGTGAAAAGTGATTCTCACCCGAGTTGTATGTAATTTTTGCATCCAATCCATAAACGATCTTCACGACCCTGCCCCCCTCTATTTTTTTATTTATTGTGTCCACACTGGGACGTCTATACTGAGCTAGTCGCCCATCTGGTGAATTGTGTTCGCCCCCAAGACGTCTCAGGTCGGGTGCTGGTCTTTCGGCTTGTACCGGACGGTACTGTGGCTCGCAAAGTATCAAATGAATGCCACTGTTAAGAAAAATGTCTAGATCTTTTTGTCATTTTATTTTCTTTATAACTTGATATAAAGGATGGTTTCATTCCCTTTGCTGTGGTTAAAATAGTACTAGAACACTAAAATCGTTAATGAAAAAATCTGCAATCACTGTTGAAATGCCTTTGAATTTCTGTCTCTTGTTAATATTAAGTTTATGTTGAAATTTCAAACTACTTCTTATCATTACAATTCTGTTGCCCATGGATATTCGTATTAATTTCGTGAATTGCTCCTTGGCAATGTATTGAACTACGAGGGCCATTCGGGGCGACGGTAGTTGTAGGGAATAGCCATTCATAAGTCAGAATTGTAGTAAGGAGATGCTTACGATGCGGGATTAAATGGTTTCACAAATTAATTCATGGCCACCGTATGTCAATAATATTATCTGACTGATGTTTCCTGCGAATATTAATTTTATCGTCTTTGCATTTGTGATTCAGGCATTTCCTCTATACTTGATTCCGGAAATTCTCACATGTGTGATCTTTTGCAACGTTCAAGAAGAATGATATACGTGATGATATATCAAGATGAATGATACATTCGTAATTTACGCGAAGAAACCACGAGCCTATTACAAACAGATACGTACCAGGTATTAATAGTTGAGAAAAAACTTTTTTTCTACAACTGCATAAAAAAGACAACTTCTTTGCATCGCTAGCAGTACATGAACTTCGTCATTTTTTAATCGCCATTAAAAAAAAGGTCTTTGCCAAGACAACTATCTTGTTACCGGGAAAACAAGTCTTTTTTGCACGGTTTTAGAATATTTTTTTGTACGTTTGGTTCTTTTTCCAATACAAGTTTACGAAACTATTTGTATTATATTTTTATGCAGTTGTAGAAAAAATGTTGTTCATATTTCTCGATTGAGACTTCTTGCCTCGACCTACGGTCTCGGCAAAAAATCTCAATCTCGACCATGAAAAAAACGGAAACTTCACACACTTAATATGAAAATAACTATTTCCCTTCAGTGACTACTAGGTTGGTTGTTTCAAGGATGATAATATCGCCACGATATTCATTTCATTACGTGGCTGAAACCTTCCTATCTTTAAGTTACACGTAGTTATGAACTCATCGCAGAGTTTTTGCGTTTGTGGAGCTTACGTCGATGCAGTGCGCATTGCGGCAGAGCTTGTTTGTACAAGCTCCTACTTCTTTCCAGTCCTTATTTGCAAATGGATCTCTATTAATAAAGATACTGGATCATAAGTGTTGTCAAGAACTCTAGCACAGACCTGCAGTTTTCAAAATCAGTAAGAATTAATTCTAATGTTTTAAACGTTCCCCCAAAATGAAGGGAACACGCAATTTCTGACGGAGGGTTAAATATATTCTTCTATTGAAGCAAAATAATTCCTAGAAGTCAAATATTTACAAATTAAGAATCAAAAGCCTTTTTTGGTCTATCGTGTGTCACGGCTAAAAACCATTACCTTTTTTAGTTAAATCAAGAGATATTTAGAAGATTGTAAACTTTTTCTAGTAACAATTTCATATAGTTCACAAAACAACCTATTATCTACATCGAAACACTTTTGATGCGTAATAAACGCCAACGCTCAGCTGACATTTCTCTTGTAAAATGACAATTTTTGTGAAGCCACATTTCTTGTACACTGACAATACGTGGTTGTTCGTTCGTGACTTCTATTACATTCTATGTTTCGAGATGAAAACAAACCAATTCCATTTACGACAAAGACAATTCCCCACAAGTTTCCGAGTTCCTGGAGCTAACACAGTTTATGCATCAAGGATCTTAACCATCGTTGTCGAAGTATTCAATGCAACGATTCTCAAATTTGTTTAAAAAATCGAAGGAAGGAAGTGCGACTCGAATGTGCAACTCGTGTTGTCTTTGTTTTTTTATGTACGTTCTACTATAACTTTGGCGAATGTATCCCGATTTCAGTGATACATCCTTTGCGTTAAAGGATGAAATCTCTCAATGGTGCCAGGTAACCACAATAAATTCACCTTTTCTCATACCAAGTGTTACGCCTTCAATACTGAAACTATTTTGTTTTAATTCAATCTATTCCTGAACATTAGCAGTTTAAATGATTTAATGAACTTCATTTCTTTTTTAATAATAACATTTTTCGTGCAATTTTGAATCACATCGTCTCAGTTTTCCAAAATTTCGTAAGCAAGATTGTTTTAGAAAATCATTCCTCTGTTTTTGCAATGTTTTTGTACGTATGTAGAACAATGCACTGAGTCATTTGACACAAGATCCATTGTCATTTGATCCTTTGAATTATCAAACATTACACACAAGTATACATGACTTGTCTTCTAAAGAGTAAAGAGAGACGACGTTGCAAGGAGGAAACAATATTCTAATTAATTTTTACTCTCTAGCCACTGAACAATTGCAATTTTTTACCGTAAAACCCATTTACAAGTATAAAAACACTTCTTAAAATATAAAAATGTTTTGAACATTCATTTATTCTAGGGATTCGGCAACGACTTTTTTTACCAAAATGTTTCGAGGCTGGTAGTTCACTTGTTAAATAAAATTTTTCTTCTCGTAGATGCCTTTAGAAGCTACTCATATTTCAGCGTTTTTAAAAATTTTTTCTTGTTAAAATGCACATTTTCAGAACCCAATAGTTTATTACTAACAATTAATAAATATATAATATTTATTTCACAACTGCCTTTATCCTATATTAACTCGACGAGCACTGCTCTCAGGCGAAAACCACCTGCACGAATAGAACAGAGTGCACAGCTTCCAAACCCGAGGTACTGCGCGCGACCTCGCTCTGCAATTCGCGGCCTCCAAAAGACAGCTTCGCCCGCCCGCCGGCCCGCCCGCCCGCTATGTTGATCTCGCGTTATCTGCGATGTCACTCCGACCTTGGCACCCGTCCTTCTCCCCTTCCACACTCCCCCTTCGCCCACCCCGCCCAGATGATCCCAGGGCCTCCCGCGCGCCTCTAGCTCACACGTTCAACCCACTGAACTGGCGAGGAGGGACATTGTTGCCAATGGATGTTTCTCAGGGGAGTGGAAGTTCTCTCCTACATATTTTCTTCTTTCGCATGTACATATTCCGGGAGACCGGTCAAGAGCTTAGAGCTTGTCCCGGCTGGGGCAGTGCCCCGTTGGTGGGGGAGTCCTGGTTAGGGGGAAACCCCATTAGCCGACGGTAGGTCGGCGCCGGATCTCGCCATCCAGCGGGGGAAGATCGCCGCCATCTCCCCAAGAAAAACACGCACTACACTGACGGGACTAATGACCTAAGCTGTTCACGCGCCCGGAATCACTAACCAACAACCACCCAAATTATTTCGCATGTAATTATCAATTATGATTTTTGCTTTGATTTTTGAGGGATTTTTTTTTAGCTGATAGATATGAATTTACTTTCCGTTTTAAACAACGCTATTCAAGTGACGCGAAAACGAGCGCAATTACTCACACTGAGGAGCTAACAGCCATTCCTTCTCTCGCGTGTTAATCGTCCATATCTCACAACGCTTCTCGGCCAGGAAAGGAATTTTAGTTTAATGGAGCTAAACAACCCGAAGGAAGATCTCTTCTCTTGAAACTCCATCTATGGGCGTATTTCTACTAGGTCCTTGGAAGTGGGTGATGAGTCATGTGTACTCCAGCAAGAAGGGACACGCCCCTACAACCATCAACAAAATCCAAATATTCCAAAATAGATTCCTCAGAACTGCAGTTAACGCACCTTGGTTTATAAGCAACACTAACCTTCACAAAGACCTAGCCATAGAGCCCGTCCTAACATACATCATTAGACTTTCCTCATCATTCTTCCAAAATCTACCCTCAGTTACCGGTGCTTCCCACTATAACATAGGTCAAGAGCATCCCGTAAAAACTCGTTTCCGCAACCGACTCCCTTTCCACTTCTTCCTCCGGAAACTGACTGATATAAGATAATGAAATAAACAGTCCTCCCATAAAAAGTCAACAATATGTATTCCTCCACCATTCGCACTACTTCAATCTATGTTCAATGGGATGTGGCCGTAGCCACCCCTTTCGCATATTTTCGTCTGAAAATGCTCGTTCCTAACAACTGAAAAGCCATATGGCTGAGCGTTGTATAATCAGTTCACTCTGTTAAATAAATAAATTTAAAAAAAGAAGGGACAGGACGCGATCGGACCTGGGTAGTGTAGCTGGGGCACGGAGTATTCTCCCGGGATATCTCACGGTTGGCGAAAGCTCAGGTGAAGGGGGAGAACTGAACCGTTAGATCTTTCTCAATTCTCTCATCGCACGTGGACGCGTGTAATATAATTCGTTCTCTGTTCCACTTGAGCTAGGTAGTGCATTTTACTAAATTGTCTTTTCTCATCATAATAAAAGACGCCATTGATTATTATAGCCATGGATGCCCTTCTCAAGGTTCTGTACGATCGTAAAAAACTCATTCGAGTGTGGCAAATATAAGCAGCAAGAAGCGGATAAAACCAAATCGACACACAAACAACATCTCAGAAATGTCAACAAAGCATCTTGTGTCAATGATATTTCGATCAGACGGTAGAAGTGTGAGTCAGTTGAAGGTCAGGGAGAAAGAATCGTGCCAAAACAGAATATATGGCCTGAACCTTGATGAGGAAAACCTATTAAGAAATACTCTTCACTATTACTAAAAAATATTAATTTTAATATAGGTATTTAAGGTCTGTAGATCTGTAATTAATCAACTAACTTCAGGCAGTAGTTGCTGTGAATGGCAAAAAAAATGTAAAGTAAAACTAGATTAAAAATATACTGTATATTTGGAATCCTTTTTTGAGAAGAAATGCCAATGACAAATATCGTGTTGCTTCGTTTGGATCTCTATGAGAATGTCTCGCAAATGTGGGCAAATTGCTGTTGCTAGGTGCTTGTAAGTGTCCGGAGACAACATTTGCCAAAACATAACACAGACCACTCGGGTTATAGTGAACTTTTGGGTACTAACAGTTTTGGTTCACTATATCAGTGGTTCACGATATCCGATGATGTCAAAATGAAACAGAATTTCTCCAATTCATTGATTGATTTTATTAATATAGAGATACAGCAAAATTCACATTAACAGCACAAACTAAAAAATTCAATGTCTTTATTTGTCCTTAAAAAATCAATTATTTTCAATTGTTTGCTTCGTACATTTTTCATTAGAAATTTCTCTAGATTCTTCTCCAGAGTTCGTGCTCTCAACATAAGTGATTCTGCATTGTGCTCTGTCTCTAATATCAAAATCGCTCTTGATACATTTCAATACCTTTTGCACTGTTAGAACACCGTCCCACTCCCCGAAGGTTCTTGAACTCGTCTAATAACATACGAGATCCAATTAATTCCGAGGACTTCTTTCCTACGTTCACTTTAGCCGAGGTTCAGGTTCCTATAACCGAATCTTCTTAAGCTTATTTGTAATGTAAGTGAAGGACTAGTGACTTAAGTTCACTATAACCGAAGTTCACTATATCCGAGTTCGCTACAACAGGAGTAAACTGTATTACAGTTCCATGGACATTCTTTACATGGGACAAAAGATATTTCCTTATTCCTTCGTTGCCTGACGATTGACGTCAGCAGAAGCTGCCGCATCCTATTTGCGAATTGCTCCGTGGGTGGTGTGCGCAAGGGCGTTGCGCAAGCGCTGCTGCGGGGGGCAGGTGGCGTGCCCGACTCCATTCCCGGAGGCGCGGGCAGCCGAGGGCGCGTGATTGAGTCGTTAGCGCGGAGGCGCGCCGCTGGCGGTGGATCTATGGCGGGGGAGGGGAGGGTGGGGAGGGGCGGCAGCGCGTCTCGCCTCGCATGCGTATGCGCTGCTTGGCGCGGCGTTTGCTCCGTGCCGCTCCGCTTTATTCGGACCCGCGCGCCGCTCCCGTCTCGCGCCTCCTTGCCTCGCTCACCACCCCGCCCCGCCTCATCCCGTCCCTCCTCACCCCACACCGCCCCGCCCCGCTCCGACCCACTCCGCCCTGTCCCGCGGCTTCTAGTTGTCACCTTGACTCGCCTCACCCTGCTTCGGTTGGTTGACTGACTATTTCGTGTGTTTGGCTGCGTCAACCGCTATGTTCGTTAGTCCCCAAATGTAATGCATGTTATTCTTCGGCGAGTTGGGCGCCGACCGACCCACACGTCGACTTACGGGGGTTCTCCTCCATTACGTACCTCAGGCAGCGGCATACCGCCTCAGTGGGGGCATACTTAGAGTTTGCCCCCGAAATGTGTGGTAGTGTAGGACATGTAAGTGGGTGTGTAATTGTGTGTGTGTGTGTGTGTGAGAGAGAGAGGGAGAGAGAGAGAGACAGGGAGAAAGAGAGAGAGACAGGGAGAAAGAGAGAGAGACAGGGAGAAAGGGACAGAGACACACGAGAGAGACAGACAGACAGAGAGAGACAGACAGAGAGAGAGACAGACAGAGAGAGCGACAGACAGAGAGAGAGCGACAGACAGAAGGACAGAGAGAGAGCGACAGACAGAGAGAGAGCGACAGACAGAGAGAGCGACAGACAGAGAGAGCGACAGACAGACAGTTAGACAAAGAGAGTCAGTCGTGAGCAGGTGACAAAGATGAGGAAGAAAAGATCACGCACAATCCGTGGCCCATTAGTTAAGGTACTGCTTCGTCGTTCGACTGGTATTGATCGGAGCAGCCGCCCGTTAGAATCTTTCTCTAAACAGCGGGTAAACCCTTCTTCTGTCCACAACTCTATTTGTTTTTGCTTCTGACAGTTCACACCTTCTCTGATCACCCACACTAATCTTACGAGCCCCATCTCGTTCCACCCCCTCACACCATCACATCCCTCTCCGCCACACATTACACATCCGCACCCGCGTCAACCAGCCATCCCTACTGACTTGTCCCTTCCTTGTCTAGTCTTGTATCAAGTCTTGCATTCCCTGCCATTGGATCAGATTAGATCTTCCCAACACCACCCTATACACTTGTCTTCCCTTTGTCGAGCACTGCCTCATCGAACAGACTCCAAGGCAGTGCCACGCCTCTCCTTTTGTTCAAATTTCCCTCCATCCAATTCTACCCCACTCCATCCCGGCATATCTCTTCCGGACTTCTCCGCCTAGCACCAGGGCGGACCCACTCGGGCTGTCGTATTCCTTGTGACCTTGCATCGCGGGCACGAGCTGTCGGGGTCGAAGCAATTTGAGACCGAAAACGTCGCTGGCAACAAGAGACAGAAGGAGCATTTTTTATTCCAAATTCGTTCAATTGATGCCTTTCGTAAATTAATTACAACATAAACATATAAGAATGCATACAAACTGTTATCAAATTCTCTTATTAAATTGAATATAGATGAATTTGTAATGAAAATTTATTATAAGTAGAATTAGTTTTCAGACATTCTGATTTATTGCCTATTTTCATAATGAGTTCATCTATATTTTGAATAATTGAGTAATAAATTTTGGAGAACATTTCAGATTGAGATCAAATACCATTAATGCAGATTGATCTTTCTCTCCCCAGAGAAGAAAACCCTTGTTCGCAAACATAACTAAACCCACACTTAGACATAATATTTGCAGCAGATTGAACAAATGTGGGAAACGTGTACGAGGTAAATACCTACAAAAATGTAATATATTTACATGAAAGACACGCTCATCTCGCCTGTGGTCAATTACTTTTTATTCAAATCTGTAAGTTTGTAATCATGTCTGCTGAATATGGGTAGGCAAATTGGCAAAATTCCATCTCCAACGTCGTAAAATTTTGAAAACGACACCTTGCCTGTAATACCATCAGTTTCTGGAAGTGCCAAGCATTTACATTAACATTATCAACAACATTCAAAGTATTTACCTAATATTTGAAGCAACTTCGCTTATCATCGCATCGCTTAGTGTCTCTCGACGCCGATTCCCGAAGATCCGTCCGCCTCTTTGCCCGCCCTCTGCGTTCATTCCCGCTCCTTATCTAGCACCTTGGCCTCTTAGCTCTCCTGAACAGCACCGCTGCGCTCCTTCTCGCACCGTCTAGCTCCTCATTGCCTTTCCACGACCTACCACGTCTCGTTCGCACTTGCATTCTATGCCGCTTGAAGCTTTGTTGTTTTCCTCCATGCCGATCCTCCACATCGCAATAACCCTTTGCAGCCCCACCCACCCCCAACTCTCCTCTTACAGCACCCCAAACTCCGCCCCGTCACGTCTCATCCGGCGACACATTGCAATGTGCCACGCCCCATCCGCTCCACACTCCCCGGGCCCTCCACCCCTCTCCATCTCCCTCCTTCCCATCCCGTTCCACCCCGTCCCGCCCTTTCCCGCCCCGCTCTGTTTCTCTCCACCCCGACCCACCGCTCCTCACCCCTCCCCACCCCACCCCGCCCCGTCCCGCCCGCCCCGCCTCGCCCCGCCTCGACCCGCCCCGCCCCGCCTCGTTCCGCCCCGTCCGTCCCGCCTCGCCCCGCCCCGCCCCGCCCGCCCGGCGGCGTCGGCTACTCGGGATGCAGAGCGCTCGACTCGTTTAGCGCCACCTAATGCGATGTGATGGAGTGGAGGCACGCGGGGCGCCGCGCCCAGCAGCCACTCGCTCGGCTCGTGACCTCTGTCCCGCCCGCTCCGCCCCGCCCCGCCTTGCCCCTCCCCCCTCCCCCTTCCCATCCCTTCCCCTCCCCTCCCCTCCCCTACCCCACCCCACCCCTCCGCTCCCCGCTCCTCCCGGCCACCGCAACCGCCACCACCCCTTCCTGTCCCGCGCCGTCCCTCCCGCATCTACCCCGCCTCCATCCCGTTCCCTTCCCCGCCCCAGATCCACTTCCCCGCACTGCTCCGCCCCGTCGTTCTCCTTCGACAAATGCCGACTTCTGCTCCCCGGATTCTGTTCACTTCTGTAGTCGCTCTTCCTTGCATACAACCACGAACATACACACGCAACCTTTCCACATATTCACACAGCCAAAAATATACACACACAGCTACGCACAGCACTCACGCACACTTGCTGCGTACATGCTCAAACGCAGTTCTATTCACAGACTCAAATGAGCACAAACACAGCTTCGGATGAGCACATACGCGTTCATGTAATGCAAAGCGTGCCATAGTCCGACTTCTCCCGCCCATACAGTACATGCACGCATCGTTTTCCCATGCGCTATTAACTCCAGATCCCCCAGAATCAAATCTTGAATTTCCATAAAATTGCCAAAGGGTTTTCGTCTTTAACTATTTTACACGTACATTTTAATGGGTGTATCGTTCATTCATTCATTCGTTCGCGCATTTATTCATTCTTCTATGGCGCGGCGCTTCAACTAATTTCGAGTCTTCGCCGGACATCTCACAGTAAAAGCAGTCTTTCTACTGGATCAGGGGCAGAGGACAAGAGTGGGTTCAGGAGCAGCCCTTCGCCTGGCGCTGAGGGTGACAAAAATAACAAAACGGATCCTCTACGATACTTAAGTGGGTGGACTCGCGACGTAACAAAAACTCGCCGTGTGGAAGGTATATTACCTGATTTAATCACAGTTCTTCTCGAAAAATCTATCACAAAGTCGACGGATCGTTTAGTAATTTACCAGTCATGTCACGATTTTGCTTTGATATAAGGTTCATTTGAATGATTTGTGAAGGAAACGTTGTCTCTTATGCTTCGTATTGTGATATTATAAAGAGAAAATTCAGGAGTCATTCAATCTCTAATAAAGTGCCGAACTAATTTCTGTAAAGGCCAGAGAATTTCATTGAGCGCCTCTCGCGCTCCATGGCCATCATTGCCGAACCCAAGGAGCTGTCCTCGCGTCCTCATGTGACTGCGTCACAGCGAGTGAAGGCCCCTTGTCCCCGATCTTCCATAGTCGGAGCTTGAGAAAGGGACGCGCATGGCGGCGGCGTCTGGAAATGTCAACGCGGCCTAATGCAGCAGCGAGCAACCTTCGCCGCTTGGCGACGCCCACTTCAGGCCTGACCTCGCCTCGCTTCATCTCACCTCGACTCGCTTTGTTCACCTGCGCCCGGTGATGGAATATGATGGACAAGTGATCTCCAACCTACTTTCCGCGAATGCGTCTAGGCGTTCCGCAGGGTGTTGAAATAATAAAATCACAACGAATCACTGCGAATTTACCCCCCTTCGAATATTCACAAACCTTGGCTGTACCGAACACGCTTCTGGGAGGGAGACACACAATAATAGGATCAAACAATGTTTATAGAAAATAGGCGTTAAATAATACTGGTTTGAATTTCCAGAAATTATGTTTGTTCAAGATCAAAAGAGGTGTTTAACAAATTTCAAAGCCGTACCTCTGTTGGTTAGACCAGTGACCAAGGAAATCATTATATCAATGCTTCCCATCTATTGACGTAACATGTACAAACTTCTAGTATATCGATGTCAATCATGTCCAACCTTCTTCCAAGTAGTGTCACATAACTAGTCCTTTTGGTGGGTACAAATATTTTCTCAAATAATAATAATAATATAATAATAATAATAATAATAATAATAGTAATAATAAAGTACTTCAATTGTGACACCAACCATAACACCGCTAATTGTCCCTCCATTTTCACAGGGTCCGAGTACGTTGGATAGCTGATTGATATGTATCGAATAACACTTTATAAAAAATACAGTGAAACCCTTTTATGTCGACAATGCTAATGTGCAATTAAGAGAGGTCGTGAAGACAGGCGGTCGTCCTTAGAGAGGTGACATTGATCTGTAGTCGTCAATTAATTACGTAATATATTCAATCATAAAACAGCTTGTACTCTCAATTGAGAAAGAAATTGTAAATGGATTATGTCTAATTGAAATGTTTAACACGTTTGCTAACAAAGCAACTTTCATTTTATCTTTCGGTAGCGAAACTATCAAATAGTAGCGAGACTATCAAAAACTTATTTTTCAAGGGTTTGACTATTACTAGGTTGTGAAAAAAACATTTCAGTGCCGTCCAATAATCAGTACCTCTTGAGATGGATTAATTTTGCATCTAGTGGTGCTAGAGAATGGCACAGACTTTCTCACAGTAGTTAATTTTCTAATCGTTTTAGTCTTGGCTAACTTTTTATTACCCCACCCTCTTCACAGCTACCACCAATCGGCGCTTAAAATACATTTTTCTCACCTTTTTTGGTACCCTAAAAGTTGAATTGAAAAATGTCTTCAGAAATCTTTATTAACAGAAAACACGATTTTTCTGAGCATTTCGGGAGACCAAGAGGCTGGACAGAATGACACAGATATCGTCTCAAATGAAAGATCATGGTCTCCAGGTGTGCAGAAACTACTTCAATCACAAATACTTTTGCACAAAAATAATAATACTTTGTCCTAAAAAAGAATACTTAGTCCTAAAAAATAATGCTTTTCCCGAAAAAATGCAATTTCGGAACGGCTGCCACAGTGTTCTACGATCTACGACGAGCAGAGAAATATTCCCTTCGGAACAGGCGTGCATCTCCAGCACTGTTCTTGTATGCGTTGATATATTGTTTATTTTGTGATGAACTGAAGGAAATATACGAATTTCATGTCACTACCTTCAACTGTCTTTATGTTGTGATTTTTCACAGCTAGTACAGCTTGTATTATAGAAGAGTAAAACATGGTCCTATACGCATGTTTTCATTGGAACATTGGGAGCCATTTTACCATTAGGTAATCGAAATATTGAGCAATGTGAAGAAACGAGTTTTACGAGTCAATAGATGACAGCTGGGAAAAGGGGAGGGCAAAACCGAAAATCTTACTCAGACTAAAGAGGTAGGGAAATTTACTAGTACGAGAAAGTCTGTGCAATTCTGTATCACCAGTAGTTTAATACTTCATCGTTCTAATATCACTGTATTTATATAATATCACTATATTTTGCTGTGCTAGTATCTCTTATATTTATATCATGCCCTTGGTTAATAGTGTTCAGTAAATGTCTCGTAATTTGTTATTACTTTTTTAGCAAGATATTACTCAATTTAATATATCTTTTAATTTTTTAAATACTTTTAATTTGCCTTCCAATTCTAATGTTCCTTTGCTTATTTGTGTTTTAAATTTTTCTCTTTACATTTTTTTGAGTGATTAGGTACTAGATTTGAAAATAGGATGCAATGAAATGGATCAAATGTAGTATTAAATGGAGCAATGGTAGTGACGCTTGGCGATCTCAATTCATAGGACCGCAAAGATGTGTGTCGCCCATAGCATTAGCCAAGGTCGCCACAGCGGCTGTCGCCTCAGTACTAACGTGGATATTAGGAGTACTCTTTTTATGCCTCGCAAGAAACTGACCCACCGGGGAGTGTATGTATTCACAGGAAGAGCGAAAGTGTTGAGTCATTTACAAACAGGGACGGGCGACTGAGCGCGAGACTTAAAACGATTTGACCACGATTAAAATGCGCATACACACAATTTGCGCCGAGTGGAAACATGCTGTGTCATTCGCCACTTCCTTCTCAACAGAACGGCACGCTACGCAGGCATTAGTTTGGCGGGTTGGACTACTCCGTAACAGCTAATTTTGTGCTCTTACAACTGACACGATACTGTCCGGAAATAAGTCAGAATATACAGTTTTGAACAACTAAATTAAGATATTCGGGGATATTTCATTGTGATTTCCATTGAAGATTTCTCCCCGGGATTGGAAACCTATTGTAATAATATACATAACAGCGGCTGACGTCTCTGTATATTGGCTGACGTACTTACAGGTCTTAATTGAAATATTTGTGACGGCGAACTGTATTTATTGTTGAACAAATAGGTAGAAAACGAGCCATTATCTCTAAACAAAATTGTACTATGTTTACGCTCAATATGCAATTCATTTTATTTGTGAAAAGGATTGGAAGAGTCATATTCTAAGGAATCAATTGTTTCGATCGAAATGTTCTTTTTCATACCCATTCTTTCTGATTCTCGTTCTGATTTTTTTCTTCGCTATTTTTCATCTGAAATGTCTCATCTCTCAAGCTCAAAGCTTGTAGGTATTCAATTTTGCAATGCAAGTTTTCAATCAGTTGTGCGTGTCCTGTAAATCAGACGATTGAGAATCACAAAGGTAAAATAATTCACGACTTTACGTGTTCTGGAATTCATATGAAATGTATTTACAGGTTTTAATTAATTTTTACGTCTTTAACATTGAATGAAAACGTGTTTGGATGAGATATCAAGCATCAACACTTCTTTTATGAATGTAATCTGATAACATTTTTTGTCATCGTCGGAAAGAAAGCATTTGGTGTCAACAAATCGATGGCGATTACGCTATCACAGCGCGGCAGTCAGCACGTTGTAGTAGACTAGACCACCAGGAAAAGTCTGCCTACATCTCACGCAACACCAATTCGGAAAAAGCAATGCCGGCCCAACACTGTGCGCTGTGGATAACAACACCATGTGCCAAGGTTACATTACCTCTCTGCATCATCAAAATCATCGTTCTGGAATGGTAAATTTCATCATTAGTACTTTGTACTAAGGAATGATGCGACAGTAACCACACTCTGCAACCTTCACGCCCTTTACAGTACTCATTGAGAAATATTTATCGATACCATTCTGAACGATCGGGAACATTCATTCACAATACCCAATCAGATATTTCATGATGTACTCACCAACGAGGCCAGATAATAATTCCTCTGAAGAATGGAATTGTAATATAGTGCTCATTGAAATTCTCCCTTTCGATACTGCACCTACAGAGGCTCACAAAAACACTGCTCACACTGTACTTTTCTGAGAGCCCTTTTAAGATTTTATTAAAACGTATCGTACACATTGAAACATCTATTACATGTATGATAAGTAATGGTAATAGTAATAATAATAAACAGATTACACAATTAGCCATTAACAGATCGCTTCTATTATGCACCAACAAATTGTAACCAACCATAAATTTAGTAATCATCATGCCTCTTACTACACATACAAACCTGAACCTGTGTTGGAAAATGAAAAGGTCAGAATTTATTTCGATCGCACAATTTGAAAACATAAAACTTTAGAACATAACAGGCCAGATATTGTGATAGTTCTCAAGGTGCCAACAACTACTTTTCTCATTGATGTTGTAGTCTCTTCCTACAGGAACATGCAAAAAACATTCTCAGAAAAAAGAAGGAAGTACAGAGATCTGACATACCAAGTAAAGATCAATGGAAGAAGGACCAAGTATCCTTTCTCTCCATAATTATCTCCAGAAATGACCTTATAGAAAAACACGTCAAAGAAGATCTTTAAAAATTGTATATCCCTCCAAGGCTTTTAACATTAATGCATAAGTCCGTCATCTTAAATACTTGCCGCAGTGTCCGGAACTTTCTAAATTCACATTCTAAAATAAATAGCAAATAACACTCTTGGCGAAAAAACCCGTTGTTATTTGAGAAACACGTCTTCCTGCGAACCAGCAATGTGTAAACAACAACAACAACAACAACAACAACAACAACAATAATAATAATAATAACAATAATAACAATAATAACAATAATGATAATAGTAATAGTAATAAAGGCGGCCCCGTAGCAACCAGGTTGCGGCGGCCGTCGTCTGCGCCGAGGATGCTGCAGGTTCGAGTACTGCGTAGGCATGGTCGTATTTGTGAATGTCTCTTCACCACTCATCATCACCCTATCTCCTCATAATTCATAATCCAAAGCGTAACTGCCTAGTCTTACCAAGGGATACAGCTGAAAAAGCTGATCCCTATAATGACACACGTTAATCTCGCCGGGATAAATATGAGTGGGCCTGAGAAGGGAACGTGTAGCTTGGTCATAAATGGCCGATACGCATTTAATATTAATGATAATAATAATAATAATAATAATAATAATAATAATAGAATACAATAATATAATAGTATAATAATATAATAGCGTAATACTATTATAATAGCAACAACTCCAACAACAACAACAACAACAACAACAACAAGGACAATAAAGTATTAATGGAAGCAGGGAAATATTAAACTGATAAATTAATGAAACATTTTATCCCACCAATTATTTTAATAATAATAATATGATATGATAATAATAATAATAATAATAATAATAATAATAATAATAATAAAATATTATAAATTGGAAGAAAAGAGAAATAAAAAGAAAAAGTAGATAGTGCAACAAGGACAACTATAAGCAGTGGTAAAAGACTTAATACCAAAAAAATTCAGTACATAAAATTGTTTAACCAAAGCAAACCCACACAATGTCTCCATTGCGAGTGTAAATAATGCACAATGAATTAATATGAACATACCAGTAGAAATGTATAAGCACTAATCAAATTAAGTAAAATCTTCCGAGAATCAGAACCGGAACAAATCTCTAGTAACCAGTCAATAGAACAAAAAATGTCACGAATTCACTCACCAAGGCAACGTTCTGTGCAACAATAAGAATCTTACCTGCGTAGAGCTAACCCACAGAAGATGAATTTTCCACTTTTTTGTTTGCTACCATACTTAGCTGAAAAAACTCGCAAGGAAATGCTGAATTGCTGGCATGTTATGATGAAATAGGTGTTCGCTAATTGAGAAAGACATCGTGACTTTTCCTGGACATTTGGAAATTTTCTACCTTTACGATTATCGTGCCCTTGGAGAGCTACATATGTAAACTATTGTGCTTCCGTGCGATCTTTGATGCAGTAGAAATAAAATTACCGCGCCTTTCTTCATAAGAATAGACAGTGTAATCGTGCGCCGGAAATCGGTG
Organism: Teleogryllus oceanicus; assembly: GCA_964035755.1. Classification (NCBI taxonomy): domain Eukaryota; kingdom Metazoa; phylum Arthropoda; class Insecta; order Orthoptera; family Gryllidae; genus Teleogryllus; species Teleogryllus oceanicus. The sequence goes on from CAXIVR010000004.1 coordinate 56,029,397, forward strand.
ATTTTGGGACAGAAAAACTACTATCGCCGGGGCCTGGGAATGAAAGAGTGGACACAGTCTTGTTCCTACTCGGAGTAGAGTACGGAGTAACAAGTTGTGTAGTCAAAATCCATGTTTTGTGAGTCCCAAAAAATCGATTGACGGCAAAACGTCTGTTTGTCCGTTTTTCTCCGCTTGTCCGTGGTAAATGCTAGTGCCTAAACCGTTCACATTTCTCCAAAATAGATATTCCCTAATCCATCTAAACGATCCGGTGGGTCTGCGAGTTAGAAATGGATATTTTGGTTTGGGGATGTATTTTACATGACGTCTGATTTACAGTTTGAAAATTTTCTCAAAAATTGGTATGTAAGTGTAAGTGTATGTAAGTGAGGATTGAGGATAGGACAGGGAAGAGGAAGGCAAGATTACACGCGATCCGTGGCCCGTTTGTTAGGGTACATCTCCGGCATTCAGCTGATTTTGTTTGGAAAAACTACCTATCAGAGCAGACGGCCTTCAGAATTCTCCACACAAGTGGCTGAATTCGTCTAGCAATGTAGTACCTAGTGCCGAAAATCCTACCGTCGTCGGGAGCTGAACCCGAGGAACTCCTGTTCAGAGGCATCATGCCAGCCGGCGGGCGCGCGCCACCTGTACGTCCGTTACAAGGAAATGTGTAGCCGCTTCGGGGAAGTGGCGGGAGGCGTCCGCGAGCGCGCTGGGGATTCGTATATGCGATAGATCACGCGCGCACGTGCCCGGAGCGCGTCGGTTGACTGAAGGTGACCACCGGCACGGCACCTGAAGCGACAACGCCACTTTTCCGGCAGCCTTGGCGGACGTGCTCGGCGGCACGGCGGGCGGCACTCCTCCTTTGTTTCCGCAGTTGTTGCTGAAAACACGGAGGAATATTGGGTAATCTGTTATTGCATGAACGCGAGTGTTCGGTTCCGCGAGATCGTTTTCGTGCGTGGGACCGTTGCACGGTTGTAGAGATGAAAGTGTCCCGAAACGCGTGTATGAGTATTTATTGATTCCGGGGGTGTGGACTGCTTGTGTCATTAGTCCCGTAAATGATGAGATGGTTGTACGTGGGAGAGCCCGTGTTTCTTCCCCACTCCCGCTGGAAAGCGAAATCCGGCTCCGACATACACGTCAGTTTGCTGGTTTTCTTCACATGGTATCTCCCCAGCGGGAACAAACTCTAAGCTCCGATAGGTGTCGTACCATAGTGCATTTATGTGTAAAGAGAGAGGAGGGAACCATGATGAAATAGGAAAGATCGCGCGCGGCTCATGACCTAACTTTTAGGGAACCTTCGCCCGATGGCTTATGCACAGTTGTAACTTTTGTTATTTTAAATTTGCACTAACTTTTTCTTGAATCTGTGGGACGGCAAATTTTATGACATATCTTGGTTTTTGGTTGTTGTTTTTTCATAAGATTAGATAGCTAAATTTGATAATTTTTATTTCACCCGTTCCAAAGATAGGGCGACTTAGTTCTATAATCGTAAATGGCGGAATAATTTTAATTGTCCCGTCACATATATTCTGTGAAAGAAATGATAAATGAAAAGGACGCTTTTTTCTAAATTATATTTTATAAAAAGAATACAAAACTCTATATTTATAATTTGAAGGGAAGTTCGATAGTTTTATTGATTTTCACAAGTAATGCAGATTGTCTTTGATTATGAATGTTTGTTGCATGCAGGTTGTACACAAATCACATAGCTTTTCCTTGTTTTGCACCTCGCCTGACATAGCTTCCCAGAGTTGCAGTGGCTCCACGAGTGCCGTGAGTTACTTGAGAATCAGCTGCTTGTGGATGAGTCACAATGAGCCGTTCAAGCACAATTTCTAATGCGTATCGTAGGAAATGTCTTCTCATCGACATCCGGATAGTGCTGCGAGCTTCAGTTGAAGATACACATAACTGATTTGCAAGATCCTTCAGGAATTTTCGAAAACTCATTCATAATATTTAAGACTGCATTCAAATGTAATGTTCATATATAAATATAACACTTTAACAACACAAGAAGTTTATTACCTCAGAGAATTTTTAAGTAAATTATACGAAGGTATAATTAATTGTACTTATGACAACTGTTATAGTTATAAAATTATGCCGCCAGACAAATGTTAATCCGGCTTTGGCTTTGTTTTGATAGGATGAACCACGAAAAATTACGATCAGAGCAGCCAGCCTCTAGATGTCACCTTCGTACAAGCTTCGATTTGCCTTGGCTATGAACCTAAGGCAAAAACAACGGCGCTCTCACGACTCAAATCCTAGGTTCGCCGGGTTAACAATGCTGCAGAGTTGACGGTGTTGCCGTTGAGCTATCGCTGCCGGTCTCTAAATGCATATGAGGCATCTTTTCTTACGTGTATTGTTTGCATGCAATCTTTTCTGGTATATGGTCATGGAACATCGTCTAAGAATAAATAGGAGCCGAATGTTGCAAGTTGAGTCCCGCATAACGCATGGGTGTTTTACCATGGGTTTGTGACGTGGTTGACTCCTCATACCACGATCTGAACCTGAATCTGTTATTCCATTCATATAATCATTTTATCATCATGCATGCTCATCACTCCGATAATATTTGGTTGCTTTGGCGCAGTTACGCTAAGGACGACGCCGATTTTATATATACGAAGTTGGTAATATTTTTATTAGTTGGAGAATTTACCCTCAGACCAAATTCTCATGCTCGTGAAAATACTCTGAACAAACATTTATTTTGGTATTCATACCACTCATTAATTTGTTTTGGACCCACCAACCCCGATCTTCGGAGCTCGAGCAACTGTTGTTAACACTTCCTGCAGTCAGCTTTCATACTTTTTTCCATATTCTGTACGGTTGCACTTTCCAGAATCCAATTCAATATCTCTGTAATTTACACACTTTATCTCCTTGCTTCCTGAATTCCGCATTCTATTCACAGAGTTCTTCTTCCACCTGCACGCGGATCGCATCTACTCCTCCAGCCGCGCGCACTGCCACCGCCAAGGCGACGGCGTCTTGGGCGTCGACAAGGTGGCAAGTGAAGCAGGCGCCGCGGCGAAGCCGTGGGTGGGCGTGGCCAGGGCAGTGCAGGCGGGAACAAACACCCGAGTGAGGACTTGGCGCCGCCCCGCCTCCGCGCCGCCACCGCCGCCTCCATCGCCGTCGTCCTTAGCGTTAACCGCGCCAAAGCAACCCCCCGTTCACGACGCCCTCTCCGCCACAGCGAACAAATCGTATACTGGCCCCCGTCCCCTGCATCCGCCCCGCGACGCCGCCATCCTCGTCGCCTCGTTGCAGCCACGCCCCCGGCGTCAAACTGCCTACTCGCCGCCCGCCCCCCTTGCTCCCCCCCCCCCGCCCCCATAAACCTTGCTGCAGGCAGGACGCCGCTTCCACAGCATACATTGCCGTCTCCTACGTAACCTATCCTCATTGTTACCTGCCTTTGTGTCCCTCACTTCCACCGCCACACATTCCACTTGACTTGGTCGCCACTTCCTCAGCCTTGTAGCCTCTGAAGCTGCCGAATCGTTTACCGCCGTTTCCACCGTAATCGCCACAACCCCAGTCCGCCATCAACTCCACCTCCGTCGCCACTTCTCCTAACCTGCATCTCCCACGCCGCTCCGCCGTCGCTGCCGGGTAAACTCGTTTCTAACTCCTCCGTCGCCGACGGCGGCACCTCCTGCGCCTGCCCTCCATTCCGCCGCAAGAAGTGCCTGGCTGCCGCCATGGCGGGGAGCGGGAGGTGCGGAGCGGAGCGACCCTGCGCCCCGCATACTAACGACGCCGCGACACCCTCTCCCCCCCGCCCTCACCACCGCTGCCCTCACCACCGCACTCACCACCACCGCACTCACCACCACCGCCCACCACCACCGCCCTCACCATCACCACTCACACCACCACCGACCTCACCACCACCGCCCTCACCACCACCGCCCTCACCATCACCGCCCACACCACCGCCGCCCTCACCATCACCGACCTCACCACCACCGCCCTACCACCACCGCCCTCACCATCACCACTCACACCACCACCGACCTCACCACCACCGCCCTCACCACCACCGCCCTCACCATCACCGCCCACACCACCGCCGCCCTCACCATCACCGCCCACCACCACCGCGCCTCACCACCGCTGCCCCTCCTGCCTTCACCACCGCCTCCACCACCGGCCTCACCACCACCGCCCTCACCACCACCGCCCCTCACCACCACCGCCCTCACCACCACCGCCCTCACCACCACCGCCCTCACCACCACCGCCTCACCACGCCTCCACCGCCCTCACCACCACTGCCCTCACCACCACCGCCCTCACCACCACCGCCCTCACCACCACCGCCCTCACCACCACCGCCCTCACCACCACTGCCCTCACCACCGCCGCCCTGGCTTCCACCACTCACTTCCTTTCTCCCACTGCCCCCTCCTCCGCCGGCCCGCCACCGCCGCACTCCCCAATTAGTTGCCATTATCTCTACCCCGTCTTTACTGTCGCCGTCTCTCCGTCTTCCTTCCTTCTTCCTCTCCTTCTCCTGCTGCCACACTCTTCCCCGGTGCCGCAAGTTCTTCCTCGTCTCCGACTCTCCCGCCGACACTACCCTCTCCGTCGCAGCCGCTGCCCTCTCTGCCGCCACCACTACCCTCTCCGCCGCCGCCACTACCCTCTCCGCCGCCGCCACTACCCTCTCCGCCGCCGCCACTACCTTCTCCGCCGCCCCACTACCCTCCGCCGCCGCCACTACCTTCTCCGCCGCCGCCACTACCCTCTCCGCCGCCGCCACTACCCTCTCCGCCGCCGCCACTACCCTCTCCGCCGCCGCCACTACCCTCTCCGCCGCCGCCACTACCCTCTCCGCCGCCGCCACTACCCTCTCCGCCGCCGCCACTACCTTCTCCGCCGCCCCACTACCCTCTCCGCCGCCGCCACTACCCTCCGCCACCGCCACTACCCTCCGCCGCCGCCACTACCTTCTCCGCCGCCCCACTACCTCTCCGCCGCCGCCACTACCCTCTCCGCCGCCGCCACTACCTCTCCGCCGCCGCCACTACCTTCTCCGCCGCCGCCACTACCCTCTCCGCCGCCGCCACTACCTCCTCCGCCGCCCCCCTACCCTCTCCGCCGCCGCCACTACCCTCCGCCGCCGCCACTACCCTCCGCCGCCGCCACTACCTTCTCCGCCGCCCCACTACCTCTCCGCCGCCGCCACTCCCTCTCCGCCACCGCCACACCCTCCGCCGCCCCACTACCTTCTCCGCCGCCCCACTACCTCTCCGCCGCCGCACTCCCCTCCGCCGCCGCCACTACCCTCCCGCCGCCCACTACCTTCTCCGCCGCCGCCGCGCTGCTCCCGGGCACCCGCGCGCGCCGCGTCGCGTCGCGACGCTTCCAGATGCTCCGAGGAGTCGCGCGTCGAATTTCTTCCGCGGCCGAGCTCCGATTACACCCTTGCTTCGCGCTGGCAACTGCTTGCGCCGTTTCAGTACTGGATACCTGGCGACTGCTTTGAGGATCGTATTTGTGAGTGAAAGTCTCGGGATTAGATAATCTCGTTCAGATAGGCCTGATCATTACGTAGAGAGGAGGCTGATTTATTTTGCAATATTGGTAATTTGAAAAAAGTAGATTATTTAACTTATATCAATAAGAAATTCCGAATTCTTATTAATCAGCGTTAGATATGTAATTCAAATTTTTGAAGCCTTGTTGAGAACAAATCGATTTTAGAGATTTCACTGAAAAGTCATAATATATTTTTAAAATATGTACTAAATGATGTGAATACGTTAATTAGATCTTTAAAGCAAGTAATTTATAAACATCATTATCTTGATAGTACGTGGCACAATGTTGAAAGTAATCAGTGGAGATACCTCTCTACATTAGTCTTTTGGGAGACAATTCCGTTACCAACGTCTAAGAAATTTGTCTTCAGCCACGAATTAATTAATAGTTTCTAGAAATTAATTTATATTTGATAGGTTTTTATTTCATTACTCACATGATGAGGAATAACCCAAGAAGCTGGCACAGGAAACAAGTTTTTTTACGAAAACATCTCATTTGTGATTATTTTAAATTATTCCTCAACCCATACAAAATAACACAATGTAAGAAATTAAAAACCTTGTTACTTTATCAATTTTTAAGGGGGATATATTTTAATTTTGCAATTCCATGGCTGGCGACAAATGTTACATCCCCCCTCCCCGCACACCTCTCTTCGATCTGTCCTTGAGAAAAACAACCATGCATCCAGTAAATCTCTCATCCAATCACCGCATGCTTGATGCTCGTTGGCGAGATCACTAGTTCTATTTCGTGTGTAGTACAAAAGGCTTTGACGGATAAAATGGATTATAGCACGTGTGAACCGACTGCAACGAGCCAAGTAATTATAAATTGAAATACGATATTTTTGACGCGTTGCCTCCTGCAGCAGTGCGGAGCACACGCGTGAGTGTGTACATGTGACGTAGCAAGAAGTGATGTGTCCCACTTCATGACACGTGGCACTTACAAGGCACGCGTAGCGTGGGTAATACGGCTTAGAAAAATGTGATGGCGTCGGTAGTATGGCTGTCGGTAAACTAAACATGGGTCAAGGTAAACGGACGAATGTATGGTTTTACATCCGATGAGGGGAAAGAAGTGCGGGGACACACAGTGACATGCAGGAAATGGCCCGTAGCGACGACAATATAGGTTGAGTGGGTAGGGGGGAAAAGAACCGGGACAGTTCGGTTGAGAAGTGTCGGGACAGACTCGTGTAAGTTACAAAGTGGGTCGTGACAAGTTGGGTGCGTGAGATAGGGTCGGGACAGGTGGGATCGAGTCAGGCCAAGTGGGATCGGGTCGTGACACTTGGGACAAGTGGGAGGATCGTGTCAGATTGGGTAGCTCATGTGGGATCGGGCCGGGACAGATCGGTTCGGACCGGGTCATGCCCGTTCTGGTCGAGTTGGGTCGCAGAGAAAGAGTTTAGGTGTGGACAAAGAGATGAGGGATGTGGGAAGGTAGAAATAAGACATGAACGAACGTCTGTCATAGCAAGCACAACTTATAGTCATCCAAGATATATTATTCCAGATGGTTTGACCTGTCGAGTGACACGTACCTGGCATGACGGAATGTCTTCTATGAATAGAATATTCAATGAGATACATTCTTCATTGCTTACTCCAGCAGCTTCTGTCTGATTCAACAGCGAGTTCTTGTGAGAGACAAAGAATATTTCATTATGATGTATGTCTATTCTCTAGAGAATTTATGATTTCATTTTAATAAGTTGATCCAAAACGAGAGCAATCTTAATAATTTCAAATTCGAACAAATGCAATATTATGTTTACATGTAATATGCAGCAGTACCAGTAGAAATAAAGAAAGAAAAAAGAAGACGAAAGAGAAGAAACCACGAAAGTGAAGGAAGACGGCGACGAAAGAGAAGAAGAAGAAGACAGCGACGAAAGAAGAAGGAGAAGAAGACGGCGACGAAAGAGAAGAAGAAGAAGACGGCGACGAAAGAAGAAGGAAGACGAGACGGCGACGAAAGAGAAGAAGAAGAAGAAGGCGACAAAAAAGAAGAAGAAGAAGATGACGACGAAAAGAAGAAGATGATGACGACGAAAAGAAGAAGAAGAAGATGGCAACGAAAGAAGAAGAAGAAGATGACGACGAAAAGAAGAAGAAGATGGCAACGAAAAAAACAAGAAAAGATGGCGACGAAAATGAAGAATAAGAAGATGGCAACGAAAAAGAGAAGAAGAAGATGGCGACGAAAAAGAAAGAAAAAGGAAGGGGAAAAGGAGAAGAAGAAGAAACAGGAAGCGGCGAAGAAAGGAGAAGAAGAAGAAGAAGAAGAAGAAGAAGAAGAAGACGGAGGCGGCAAAGAAAGGAGAAGAAGGACGAGGAGGTGACGGAAGAAGAAGGAAGGAGGAGGAGGAGGAGGAAAAGGAGAAGGAGGCGACGAAAAAAGAAGAAGGCGAAGAAAAAGAAGAAGAGACGGAAAGGAAAAGAAATATCCCATTCAAACCTCGATTTCTGTTCTCACTGATTTCGCCAATCGCTGGGTGCCCGCGGCGCGCGACCACAGCGTCGGAATTGGGCACCTGTCGCCTAGCCGCGGGCTCCGGGCGGGAATTCGACACCGCGGCGCGCGGTCTCGCCAGCGGGCGCAGCGAACCGCGAGCGCCCCACGGCGGCCGCGTAACAGGCGGGCGAGCTTCGGCCACTGCACCGACGCGTCGCGGCGCTTCTGTGCTGCGCGCGGTCACGCGTCGGACTTCTCTTTCGCAAGGAAGCAGCGGGGCGGAAATTGACTGGTGCTCAAGAAGTTGCCTCTCTTTGTGAGGTTCTCGTTATGCGGGCGTCGCTGTCAATAGTAGATGGAGTTGATTTATTTTGTCTTCTCAGCTATTTGTTGCATTAAATACACATTTACGTAAGTTGTTTACTTCTGTTGCTATACTTTATTATCTATTTACACAATTAATTTTCTACTTTTTTATATTTATAATTTTTCTTTTAAATTCTTTAATTTTTTTTCAGAATATTTAATTTCTAACGGTAATTTATTAAATAATTCAAATTCATTATCAAATAGAATAATTTTTGAATATACAGTTTTACTGAAATTGATTTCTAAATGTTGTGCTTGTCTTGTTTCCTTTGTTTGCATTATAGATTCAACGGTTTTCCTGAAAGCCTTATCATGATGATATTCAAAAAAGAAAGATCAAACAAACTAAAAGGTTTCATGTGTATGAACTGGCATTAAGAGAACCAGAATTTAAAGCATTCTTAAATATTAAGATTTCTAATTCAACGGATTCGAAAGTTTTCGTGCCTGGTGACTTTTCTTGGAAGTAACTTCATACCATTTTTTTACAAGATGCGGGTCGTATGGTACCTGTTATGGGTCCTCCGCGTCAGCTTTATTGAATAATAATTGTTTTTAAAAAATTCAAAATATTTACTTACATGAAAAATTCAATCGGCGTAAAAAGAATGACAGTTAAGGATATTAACAATATTTCTAGAATGTGCATATTCGATGGTGTGCAAAATGTTTGCTTAAATCTGTTTTTAAGCATATAATTATTAATCGTTATAAATAATTTATATTGTTTGAGGGCCATTGTTACCACTGAACCTTAAACCGCTCCTGATGTTTACACTTAAAAATTGGTGGTCTATCAATTTTTTCCCACCCCTATCAGAGGGCAGCTACACCCTTAAATTTAAACCCGTTGTATTATTGAATTGGTCATTGGCGTTGGAGTTCCTCACTGCCTCGTTTCTTTCTAAGGCAGACAAAACCAGTGGGGATCTACATTTAGGGCTGTACATAAATGTATAACCAATAGTACAGTCGCGATTATCAGAGGCAATTTGTTCGGAGACTGCTTCTGAAAAGAAGAAAAACTACAGTTAATTGAGTTAATTGAGATTAAGATAAAGTTAATTGAGAATAAGGTGGCAATAAGCATGAGGAAAAATGAACCCTTTTATTTTAATGTTATACATCTCGTAATATGTATGTACGTACAGAGACTGGCTAAGACAAACAATAAATAGGTTTCGTCAATAAAATCGATTATTATCGAATTGGGAAAAATCCCATGACGAGCTTAAATCGCTGTCGGCTTAGCCCGGTTCAAAGCCGAATCGATTCTACTACAACAACTAATTTATTGTGTTCCTTTTTTTATGGATAATTTTGTTATTGTTTCCGGATGGCTGACCAGGTTAACAACGTGCCTTGGGTAGTCGGGACTCCGATAATTGTGATTCCACATTTGTTTTTCCACATGCCTAATACCACATATTGTAAATATAACTGTCAACGAGAGAAGACTATTGGTGAAGAGGCTCCACGTGTCGTGGCACGTGCGCGAGCGGCGCGCGCGGCGGAGCTCCCCCGGGGCCGCGCCTTGGCCCCCTGGGCCCGGAAGCGACGCGGCGCGCGCGGAGGTCCTCGTGTGCAGTGGAGCGGCGTGGGCGGGGCGGGCGACGTGGCACTGCGCCGCGCACATCCGCAGCACGAAAAACAAGGCGCCCGCGGGGGAGCAGATGGGAACCCGATAAGCCCTCGCCTCCAGCCCGTCCCACCCCGCTCCGGCCCCTCCCCCCCCCCCCCCCCCGCCCCGCCCAACCCCGCCCCCCAGCCACTCTCTGCACCACCCCGCACCATCCCACCCCGCCCCCCGCCCCCCTCCCCCCCGCTCCGCCCTACCCCCCCGCTCCACCCTACCCCACCCCACCTCACCCCGCTCCAAACCGCCCAGGCTCGCCACATCCCTCTCCCATTAGTCATCCTTCGCCTCGTCAAGCGTCACCCCGCCCCTCAATAACCGCCTGTTTCCCCCAACTCGCGCCTTCCCACCCTCCCCTACAATGCCCCATCCTGACTCAATCTCTTCTCTTTTCATCTCAACCTTTGCTACACCCCGCCATCTTCTCCATAATCAAGATTTCCTCCTCGTCGCGCACTCTCTCCGCTCTGCGCCTCGATGCATTGCAACATATTTCCTGCCACACCTCCATCACGCCGCCGCCCTAGATTGCCACGCTTCACTCTCTCCCTCCTCCTCACCTCTCCCGCGCAGGCCTCACAGCATCGCTATCGCTCTCTCCCTCTCTCTTTCGCTCTCTCTCACTTTCTCTCGCTGCCTCTCTCTCTCTCTCTCTCTCGGTTACTCTCGCTCTCTCGTCTGCTCATCGCTGTCCCCCGATCCACCCCTGCCTGTCGTGCCTCGCCTGTCTCAGCCCCTTGCGATCTCCCCTTCCCAGCCGGTCGGGGGGGGGGTGCCCCGCTGGTGGAAGAGTCCTGGTAGGGGGAACCCCACTAGCCGACGGTAGGTCGGCGCCGGATCTCGCCATCCAGCGGGGAAAGATCACTGCGCATATCCCGAGAAAAAACATGCACTACACTAACGGGACTAATGACCAAAGCAGTTGACGTGCCTTGAAACACAAAAAAAATCAAATCAATTCGTCCTTCCCACTCTCCCTCTCCCATTCATGGCCACACCGCCCTCCTACGCACTCCTCTTTCCACTCCAATCCTCACATGCCTGCATTTTACGGCTCAGTGCCACTTCCTGATTGTCTCCGCCTTGCCCCGGAACGATCTTGTTTTACGTCTCCCCTCTCACTTTCCCCGCCAAGCGTGGCCCCATTTCTTCCCAAGCCATCCCGCCTCATTCTTTCCCCTCAAATGATCCTCGCCTTTCCCCCAGGCCGTGTGTTTTCCACCTCTCACACTCTTTCACGCTCGCTTTTACCCCTCTGCTTCATTCCGTTCCTCCTGCCAACCTCGCGCCGCCAAACTTCCCCACCGCGCCCACCCCTCCCTCACGGCCCTCGACGCGGCCGCCCCACGCTTTCGTCTTGGCAAACAAGCCGCTTTCTCACATCACGAGCCACGTTCCACTTCTATATATGAATATAGATCAGAGCCTTCCAACCTTTATTTATTTCTCCGCTTCGTTAGGTGGCGTTGACATTTATACGACACGCTTTTTCGAAAGGGTATAGGAATAGGGAACGTAAATAAATACAACCTTAAAAATATGCGCTGTGTATTGTAATAATAAACTATTTTGATTGTATTTTAGATTCGATATTGTGAAATATCTTAGTAATTTCGTAAACGAACAAAGCTTTCTTCAAAGCAAAGTACTTCCTTATACCTTTTTTAAATTTACAAGGAAAACGAACATAATAAAATAACGCCGTGTTATGGATCATTAATAGTAAGAAAACATTGAAAATTTATTCCAGCTATTTTTGTCGCAGAATATCATCATAAAAAAGGCAGTGATACAACATGCAGATAAACTGAGCAAGTGAGTGGTTATTTTTTTATTAGCATGAACCATGGGTTATCTTGCTGAAAACATGCACATGAATGTCTAAACACGACGTAAACTGTAATTAAACACGACGTAAACACGAGGTAAACTGTGACTAAATCCGTCATGTATTGTAATTCTTAAATCAATATATTTCTAAAGTATTCAAAAGTTGACAGCAGTGCTAAATGTTATTTATCCTCACTCAACTTTTCGCATCATACGATAGTATGTACTGCTATATTTTCGTTACAGCCGCACTATAGTTCTGTTTTGGGTCTTAATGTTTGACCTCAGCGGTCTCGCAGTCTGTCGGGGTCTTTCAAGATCATACAATGTACCGAATACTGTTAATTCATTATTTAAATGACGATCTTTCTTCCATTTACATTCCGCTTCTAATTCGAATCCCTGGATACGAGATCCGGACTATAGGATGGGTTGATGGAAGGGGGATGAGAAACAGGATGAATACGGTCGGCCACACACGGCTCGACTCGCAACAGATCTGCACCAGGTTCGGTGGTAGGTGTTTGACTACTCTCCCTACAGTTCGGATCTCACCCGCAGCGATTTCTATATTTTCTTACACCTTACGAAAGTCCTATTTGGTCAGCATTACGCTTATCACCAGTACGTTGTTGCGGATGACTGTCACACACTGGTATTATACGCGCACGTTTTCTTGAACCCCGGAATGCCTACCCCCACTCATTTCTCAACATTAGTTGAAATAAGAATAAATGATAGCGTTGTAGACAAAATCTGTAAAGCAGAAATGTTCGCTCCCATGTAATAGAAACTATTTTTCAACGACAAACGAACTACAAATTTGATATGAAATTCCTTTTGTCAAAATAACCAAACTCCCCGCACTTCTCGTAACTAGCGAACGAGGGCTCAAAAAAATGTGCGCGGATAATACCTATCCCAGGCGCCAGACGTCTACGTCCCAAGTATACAAATGTTGATCCCATCACGATATGACAAATGACTCAATTCCAACGATGTTTATGTGAGGGAAATAGTACAATACGTGCCGTATCTACTTCAATAAAAGTTTTCCCCCAAGAATCGTGTTTTCTTTTCTTGATGACCTAGTGAAACTTATTTTTGGGTGCGCCAAGTACATTGAGATCTTTTTCTCGCACGTTGATTGTCCCATATAACGCTCCTTGTCTAGGAGTGAAGTTTTTGTCAGTGTAGAAAGAAAAGTTGTAAATTGGAGTTTTTGAATGTGACGTACTTCTAGTGTGGATTACTAAGAAAACTACAATGAAACCCATATTTGTATATTGTCAAACACTTCAAATACTTGCAATACATGATAATTCCTAGAGAATATTAAACCACCGTTCCGTGCTTGCTCGTGCCTCTCACCGGCACTGGAGCGCCGGGGACAGACGCAACGATGGCGTCGCGTCACCGGCCAGAGCGTCGCGACGCCTTGGGATGGGAGCGCGGAAGCGATGACGAATCGACGGAGGTGCGACTGCGCGAAGGTCTCGGGCTGCGCGACGCAGCGCTCTGGACGGTGAATCACGCGACACAAGGCGACGCGAGAACGAACACGTTTCTCCAAGTCCGTAACATCTCCCCGCCGCGGCGGGGGAACCCGCGGTCGAAAGGTCTGAGGTTCTTGGTGGAGACGAGAAACGTCCACCTGGACCCGACCGGGAGCGGTAGCTCAATGCATCAACTGATGTCACTGCAGCGCCTCTGGCCGGGAGGTCCTAGGTTCCCACTCCCCACGGCGGCAGGATTTTCTACACTAGCTTTTCAGCTAGGTCGGATTCAGTCGCTGTCTGGAGGAGAAGTATAGCGGCCGGTTGCTCTGATCGGTAGTTTTCCGTGGTTTCTCCGATCAACACCAGGCGAATGCCGGAGCAGTACCCTATCAAAGGAGCCACGGACCGCGCGCGATCTGTCCTTCCCATTCCTGGTCCTATCCTCCCCCATTACACATGCACTACACTACCACATATTTCGGGAGACCGGTCGGGAGCTTAAAGCTTGTCCCGGCTGTGGCGGTGCCCCGCTGGTGAGAGAGTCCTGGTTAGGGGGACACCCCACTAGCCGACGGTAGATTGGTGCCGGATCTCCCCATCCAGCGGGGGAAGATCACCGCCATCTCCCGAGACAAAAACATGCACTACACTAACGGGACTAATGACCAGAGCAGTTGACGCGCCCGGAAACGAATAAATCAATCAATCCACCTGGACCCGGTTAATTGACTGTTTGATTGATCGGCAATTCCGGGCTATCTATTGCTAAGGTCGTTAGTCCCGTAAGTGTAGTGTGTATGCTTTTTCTCGTGCGATGGCGGTAATATTTCCCCGCCGGATGCCGAGATCTCCCATCGAGCGAGGCACTGCCCCAGCCAGGCCAAGCTCGAAATTCCCAACCGGTCTCCCAACATGTGTGGGTATTTAGGGTATTTACTTTAAATGTAAGAGTGTAGATGTAAGGGGTGAGGATAAGACAAGGAAGAGGAAGGAACGATCGCACGCGGCGCGCTATTTTTTTCTAACTCTTCTCTGTCCTTTCCTCGCCTCTTACTCGTCACACTCTAACATGCACGAAACTACCACAAATGTCGCGAGACCAGTTGAAAGCTTAGTGCTTGAGCTTGTAACGGGTGGGGTGGTGCTGTGCTTTGGCCGGGAGATACCAGAGGGGGTATTCTCCGCTCGTCGACGTGTAGGACGCTGAATCGCGGGACGCATCAGCGGGAGAGGGACACCGCCATTTCCCGGAATAAAACATTCACTACACTAACTGGACAAATGACCATCGCACTTGCGTGCCTGAAAACATCCATCAAGTATTCAACTAATCGATTTTTTTAATTACCACTACTCCAGAAATTCCGCTTCCCGTGGGATGAGGTCAACAACTGTCCTTGAAGTCCCCAAACTCTGCATCACAAAAAAAAAATGAAGGGACACATTTCATAATTTGTACATGGAAATCGATGGTCTGATCCAAAACGAATGTCTGCGGTCTGCCGGTCAGGCATTTTCACATTATTGCGATAGAGACCGCCAAACTCCCGAACCGAGAAACCTTTTGTGCATATTCTATGAATTACAACATTTAAAAAACCTTATTCCGCTACCCGTACACGCACATATTGGATGTGCCCTGGATGGAGTGAAAAACTAAAATAAATTTTGAGAGACTGATCAGCAAATTCAAATTTGTTCTAAACAAAGCCTCGGGCTCGGGGGCAGAAGGGCGCCTAAAGTTCGTCGAAAAGTGCTATCCTGTCATTTTATTCTCTTGAGGTCTGCACTTTTATTCCATGCAGATCTGATGGTGTATGTGAGGAAACGAGAAAACAGTATTAGAGTAATTTTTCCTCATGGAAACTATGCTATCTTCATTTTGTGAACGCAAGCACACGGTTTTGTGCAAATATTTCAGTAGTGATATGCGACTGGCCTTTGGGGAAATTAACACGTACCTGCGATTCCGACTGTGGACTCGTCTCCCTTGTTAGGAATTGACCTCCACAACATGCCAGTGCGAAATCCGTATGCCAAGCTATATGGTAGTTTTGAGTAATATCTCTTTCTACACTGTTGTGTATAACTACCATAAAACAAAACGATAAAAATATTGACTCGTTTTACCAGCCATTTGTTTGAAGATATTGATAAGATTTGCTCATGACGTAGTTTGTTTCGATTCCTATCTTGGTAATTTAATTTTTTTATTATTATTTTGTCACCATTGCCGACAACTCGCTTTAATTCAGTACTTCGGAGGATGAAAGACATTCATGTTTCTCGATTTGATTAATACCAATCGCTATAAATTTTGTAGTTACAACGGTAGCATGCATGAGTAGTTCATATAGTCTTTATTTTTGAAGTTTTCTGCATCTGTGTAAGTATTGTAAACAGAGGATGAGAAGATATTACCTATGTTACAGAATTAAATTTATATGATTATATCTTTACTATTTCCCTTTAAACTATGGTATATTAAAATCCCTTTGTTAATTATGTAATTTGCCAGTAACTTCAATAAATAATATTTCATAGTGTTACACGAGCAGTGGGGTTTCCCCCTTCTGAGCTCTTGAGGGGAAGGGGAAGGGGCTACGTATGCTAGAAGTGTTCGTCTGCTCGGCGGTCAACATCAGCCCTGCCATGACGTCTCGTTTAACCGACGCAGACAAACTGCATTTCGACACATCTTCATGAAGGTGCAGGCATGAAAATCCGCCAGACCGACTCTATCCGGACCGACTCTGTCCTCTGTCCAAACATGAACTGGTAAATGTGCGAATTCACGAAAGAATGCTATTTGTGTCTTTTGGAAGTTGACTCCACTGTAAAGTTGACCGGTTGCATTACTAGCATTAACACTCTGCACTGCGGGGACCTTCTCTGTCGTGTGACACGTGTGAAATGCAGGAGAATTAGCAGACAGACAAAGCGATACGAAGATGCCCCTACAGAGGCAACTGAAAGGATATGACGATTCTGGAGAAGACACGATTTGACGACGACTTAAAAACGAGAGGAAAGTGAAACTATTATTGAACCTCAAAAATCTATACAAGGAATTTTGATTGGTAACGAAATGTAATTTAAATCCAGAAAATTACTCTGATTTTACAATCAGTGGCTTTCCAACAGCTTTAATTAAACTACTAATTCTTAGCATGGCATCTCCCGCGGGTATTTTCTTTTTCTGTTATGCGAGTTCTTTTTAAAAAGAAATTTTCAACATAATACAAGTGTCTGGCTCATTCAACCTCGCCCATACAACGTTACATGAAGAATATTATTATCTGAAGAAATCCGTTTTTACAAAATCAAGTTGAATTATTTTCAATTTGATGAATCAAATCGTAAGGATACATGTTATGACGGCGAGGCATTATAGTATACTATAATGCCTCGCCGCCATAATAAAAAGCCATATTACATTACCATACTACTCGCCGTCATAGTACATAGTACATAATGCCTAGTCGGCCCCTATTGGCGAATGGTAAAATGGTGTGACTTTATTATAATCAAGTCAAACTATTTTACCATTCGCGGTGGGGGCCTTAATCCCACCTCCTTTCCCCCGCAAAAAAATCCAAGAACCCTTCCACAATATTCTACAAGACTCTTTTAGAAGATTCCTTCGGCTAAAAGTAGTACCAGTTCGAGAGCAATTGATGAAGCTTTTTCGAGAATTCTTTCACATGTTAGAATATTCTGATGTGATTCGGAGGGGACTGTCAGTTCATCAACATCTGTAGTCACGAATGAGGTCCGTGTTGCGTGTGTGTCACTTCCTCACGGTCAAACAATGAATAAGAGAATGAATAAGAGACAGTCACAGGCAAGATACTCGATATAGTATTATAATATAGAGTAATAATTTAATTGTTTTAGTCCCTTAGATGGCAAAGCGATAGATGACCGTACATATTAATGGACTTGTGAAATCCCCTTGAAAGAGAAATGTCGACCAGGCAGGCGTGTGTGTGTGTGTGTGTGTGTGTGTATAATATATATATAATTTGCGGGGCGCGGCATCCGGATTGCGGCAAGACACTTCGGAGAGGGCGGGGCCGAGGAAGCGGAGAGGAGAGGAGCGGTGCGTGGCGGGGAGAGACTCCGCAAGGCGCGCCGTTCCGTTTCCCCGTTCCTCTCGTCATCTGGCTTGTATTTCGGTACAATATATGGGCCTCCTTCGCCCTCCCCTACCTGCCAATCCAAACAAATCCCCAAAATAACTCGGTTTGCCTTCGCGCACTTATTATTCTATTCTGGTTCCCGAACGTCTTCCTCGCCTCGCCCCGCCGCGCCGCGGCGACCGGCTGCTCTCTCCAGCGCCCCGCACGCATTCCGCTGTCGCTTCCTTCTTCCCCTTCATTCGCGCCTCTATCTTCACCTTCGTTCTCTTCCTGCTTTTAGCTTTTTTCGTCTTTCCTCAGGAGACGAGCATGACTGTGAATGATTGATTGATTGGTTGGTTGGTGATTCCGGGCTGGTCAACGGCTAAGGTCAACTGTCCCATAAGTGTAGAGCATGCTTTATCAATGGCGGTATTTTCCCGGTTGGTTCCCCCGTGATTCCGGATGCGAAGGAATTTCACTGTCCCATGCTTTATCAAAAGCGGTGAAGGTGATTTCTCCTTGTTGTAGAAGAGAATGACTGTGAATACTTGTTGGTGATTCCGGGCAGATCAACGGCTAAGATCAACAGTTCCATAACTGAAAGGGGACGGTGATTTTCCCCCACTGGATGGCGAGATCCGGTACAGATCTACGTCAGATAGCGGGATTTCTTTCCAACCGGGTATCTTCCACTATCAGGGCACCGCCCCAGCCGGGACAAGCTCTAAGCTCCCTTCTAGTCTTCCGGCATGTGTACTAGTGTTGTGCATGTAGGGGTAAGTGTGTGTGTCTGTTAGTAAGGGGTGACGGTAATACTAGGAAGAGGAAGAAAAGATTGCGCGTCCGTGGCCGATTTGTTAGGGTACTGATTCGGATTCGGAGAAACCATGGAAAACTACCGATTAGAGCACGACACTAGCACCCATTTTCGACACTAGCTTTTCAGCTAGGTCGAATTCAGTCGCTGTCTGGAGGAGAATTCTAGCGGCCGGCTGCTCTGATCGGTAGTTTTCCGTGGTTTCGCCGATCAACACCAGGCGAATGCCAGAGCAGTACCCTACCAAATGGGCCACGACCCGCGCGATCGTCCTTCCTCTTCCTTGTCCTATCCTCTCCCCCTCTACACACACACACATACTAACATGCACCTACACTACACATATTCCGGAGACCGATCGAGGCTTAGAGCTTGTCCCGGCTGGGCATGTCCCGCTGGTGGAGAGTCCTGGTTAGGGGGAAACCCCACTAGCCGACAGTAGGTCGGCGCCGGATCTCGCCATCCAGCATCCATCCAGAGGAAGACCACTGCCATCTCCCGAGAAAAAAACATGCACCACACTAACGGGACTAATGACCAAAGCAGTTGACGCGCCCGGAAACCCGAAAAAAAACGAACCACCCAAATCAATATTGTGAAATGCACTCTTTAGTGGATGATGATTCAAAAAGTCTACATGTAAAAGTAGTTGAGTGAAGTTAGCTTGGCAAAAATATCGCCAGTTTGAATGGGCCAATTTGACTCGACTCGTTCAAGTCATTAGGAATTGACGGCGAGATGCCGGTCTTCAGCTTTTGCAATTACGATTAAACATCCTTGAAAACAGTCAAGACAAATTTGCGACTCATTTTATAGCGAAATACTCTGCGGCTGTTATTCACTCACTTTCTCGCGCAATTTCTACTAAGTATTTCTTCATCATTAAATACGCGCATTCAAACGCGTTCCATTTATACATTTATTTCGTTCATCCACATGTCATTATTCATTATGTGTAAATACTCTGCGTGGGGCGAAGTTATTAATAGTTAGGACACACATACACTTACCGTCCGTCTGAGTCCGTGGTATATCACGTAACAGTTGTATCAACTGTAGAAATACATGAACTGTGTTGCAGCAATATTTTTTATGTTGAGAAGAGCTTTTTAACTCTGGAAATGACTTTCAAGCTAAGTACCTGTCGCCAGTTTTGAATTTATTTTTTCAACACATCAATCGATGTTTGGATAGTGGTGTGTGCGCTTCCCACAAAACTCCACTAGTGGAAGTACTGCAAACGTTGGGGTCGAGAACGGCTCGCCAGAGGAGCTTTCCGCTCAAACAACGGAATCGGGCGCCTCGGCATGGCGGGGCAGGAAACCCCAAAAATGGCGATCGGAGACGGCGCCCCCTTCTGGAGGGCCGGATGTGCCCTTGCTCTCCCCTCCCCCAACCGCCGGCGCCCTTCCCTTGCCTTCCCGCCATCGCTCATCGCCCCAGGGCGATGCGCCGGGGGCGCCGGGGCGCGGAGCGGACGCGCGAATCCCCATCGCGGCCACTGCACGGCGCAGAAATTCCCGCTCGTGTGACCATTAAGGCGGCGCCATACATTCGTTATTCGGCGAACAGCGGCGGCGGTGGTGTAGCGGTTAGCGTATCGGACTGCTATACCCAAGTTTGCGGGTTCCAATCCGATCGAAGCCGTGGATTTTTAAGGGCGAAAAAATCCTTCGTACGCCTTCCTTCGGGGAGAAGTAAAGCCGGCTGTCCCATGCTAGTACATTTACTGCATGTAAGATCCTCAAGCCAAATGACGCCTCTGAGCTAAATTCAAATCGCCTGTTTCGTCGCCCAGCAATACCTTCTTTCTCCATGATTGGTGAAAGGAGCGTAGCGAATTTGTGTGGTCAGACGGAAGAGGCCTCATGGCCTGAGTCTCGCCACGTAAAATAAGGCAAATTCAATTCAATTCAACAGCGAGCAACCGCTCGCCGAATCCCGAGTAGTGTGGATGAGTTGCTTGCCATTTGCCCAGTAACGAACGTTCGGTTCTCGCCCTACCCACCGCTTGTCGGTTTTTTGGACACAACAAAGGGAGCGAACATTCGCCGAAGACGCAAGCTTCTCGGGATTGGGCGAGCACTAGCTCGCTGCTCGGCGAATGACGAATTGAATGATATCATATTCAAAGATGTAAGAAAAGAACTAAAACAGTGACAGAATATAGCAAAGAACTTTAATTTTTTCCCTCTCTTATGCACTTTCGTGCGCACTTCATTATTTATTTATTTTATTTATTCTGTCTTACTCTTACCCACTACCTGTGGAGCGGTTTTAAAGCAAGCGACCTCAGTCGGAGATTGGAAACGATTTTTGTAAAACAATGAACAAAAATTCTAAATGTTTTCTTTAAATGGCAATTAAAATAATCGTTAAATACACATCGGGTAATAAATTGGGAATATTTCATTGTCATTATTATCAATTTTATGTAGTGTATCTGTTTGTATACGAATAAATAAAATTATGATACACGTGACTCGAAGTTATCTCAGAATTGAAGTTTGTAACAGAATGTCTATGAAGATACTCGCGCTGATATAACCAATCTAGCACTCGGAATCAAAACTTTCCGTCAGAACTCGATAACTACCTCTGCTTTTTGTCTTTACCTAACGTCTTGCTGATTAGATTCCGTGTTAGTGGAAGTATGTGAAATTCTGTATTAGCATGAGATCAATGCAATTGTCAGCTCTTGCCGTTGAAAATTTTTACGTTAATTAGTACGTAAATTCTTCAATACAAGATCAAGGATATTATAAACAGTACAATATAAATAAAATTAGAGTGCAGCTCCGAAACTCACCTTCATAGACTCACATTAACATTATGAACTTCTCGCATTTTTAAGTTCACTTTGAGCCTGAGTGTGTTGACCTCAATCCACTCCTTTCTCGATTCGTCTCGAGATTGTTGGTGGCATTTTCCGTTTCCCTAGGGCATACGAGTCTTGAAGAAAGCCACAATTCGTTGGCTGAAACCCTGTAAATTATATTCGGTAATATCCGTTTGTGATGATGTCAACAGAAACCAATCACCTGATTCTGGCCCCATAAGCGTAAGACATCCCACTTTATTAATTACTTGTCGTGTGCTTTATTCTTATGAATTCGCTACAAGTAAATGGATATCTTTATATGATGTGGATGATGCACCAATACTGAGATGCGAGGTAGAGGAAACGGAGCAGTCCTGAGAAAACTTGCCTCGAAAACACTGTACACTCAATACACTTAGTCTACCAGAAATTCCACATAGATCTACCGAGATCTCAACCCTGGTAACCAGAGGGGAAAAGTTATCGCGCTCGCCGCAACGGTACAAGTCATCCATGTTCTGTACAAATACCGTTGTTATGACGTTTATATTATACAGTTGAATGTACACATATTGTAGGATTTGTGTGTAACTCATGAAAACGAGGAGTTGAAGGAAGAATCGGAGTGTACCATGGATGCGAGGTTGTTGAGAGAACTGGGTTCAATTCATTAGAGAATGGATGCCTCAGGGTAGGTCTCTTGAATATACATGTGATATTAACGAGATAAAACCCAAATTGTAGCGATTTCGGGGAATATAAGATAAAACCTTGGAAAAGGAGATTTCCACGTGGAAACGGAGGAGGTAAAAATGTCAATTGATCCCTAATGTACGAACTCACAAACAATATTCTTGTTTTGTATTTAGAACTTGACGAGTTATTAAAAAAGAGACCAAATGACAGCGACGTTCGGCGAGTGATACTACAGCTGACGGTGATATAGTTATTCGCGTTACACAAGGCCGCCAATAATGTGCATACACTGTTGCGGGAACGTAAGGTACAGAAGTTTCATAAAAAAACGAATCACAATTGAAGTAACAAAACAGCAATCGCCGTATTCAGTGAATCGTCACATGGACTTCGTTCGGCGCTCCGTATCGCAGCATCCCACCATCTCCTGCGACCTGCAGACCTCGCCGTGGGCCTCGTTTGTCGCGTTGCGTCTAGGGTTGAAAAAAAAATCGATTTTTATAAATCATCGATGTTTTCCACTAGAAACATCAATATATTAAGATCGATATTTTGCTTTCGATGTTTTCTTCAAATCTATATTTTGTTGCAAAAACAGCCATGTCTTTTTAATTTATTTATTTTTTAAATAAAGGGGTTTAAGCCCGTTGTAGAGTAGCAGCAATCCGCAGCAATATCGTTGTTTTGCGTCATACCTTTATCGCGCTGCACATTTCGCCTGTGCAATCTGAGGGAATTTTAGGTGGTTTTACTTCGATGGTGTATGAATTGAAGTGTCTAATGGGTAAAGTAGCGAAACATGATGTTTTTTATTGTTAATTTTATTCTTTACATTCGATAATAATTTTTATTAACACAATACTAACATACTGGTAACCAAACAATAAAATATGTCCCTTTTACGTAGTTATTAAAAATGGATTGGAAACTCGCATGTTTCTTAGCCTATAAGTAAAACACCGATGTTCTAAACATCGATGATTTTTCGTCGAAGTTTTCATCGACATCGAAAACCTTTAAGCGATGTATCAAAACATCGATGTATCGATGTTTTGTTAAATTTTGCCATTAGTGATCGTCACACGAATTCGTTCGGCGCTGCGTATCCCAGCATTCCACATCTCCTGCGGCGTGCGCACCGCGCCGTGGCCTCGTTTGTCGCGTCGCGTCGGGTCGCGCCCCCGCGGAGTGCGCGCGCTCGGTGCAGCGCCCCGCGGGCGGCGCCGGCTATTTCGAGGCGGTCAACGCGCCCCCGGTGGCGGCGGCGGCGGCGGCGGCGACCACATTCCTGGGCCGCCCGCGTCCCCGCCCCCTGCCAGCAGCAGCAGCCGCCGCCGCCGCCCCGCCGGCGAGACGGCTGGGCGCGGCCGGCGCCGCCTCCCCAGACGGGCGACGCAGCCTGCGTCTGGACGCGGACGCGCGCAGTGGGCCTCAGCGCCGCTCCGCTTCAGCGCAACCCGAGCGCCCGGGCGAGGTGGCTCAGGGCATCGGCTGATGTCACTGCAGCGCCTCTGACCGGGAGGTCCTAGGTTCCCACTCCCCACGGGGGCAGGATGTTCGACTCTAGCTTTTCAGCTAGGTCAAATTCAGTCGCTGTCTACAGGAGAATTCTAGCGGAAGGCTGCTCTGATCGGTAGTTTTCCGTGGTTTCTCCGATCAACACCAGGCGAATGCCGGAGCAGTACCCTACCAAACGGGCCACGGACTGCGATCTGTCCTTCCTCTTCCTTGTCCTATCCGTTCCCCTTACACACACACACACACTTACACTAACATACATTACACTATCACATATTCCGGGAGACCGGTCGGGAGCTTAGAGCTTGTCCCGGCTGGGGCGGTGCCCCATTGGTGGGAGAGTCCTGGTTAGGGGGGAATTCCACTAGCCGACGGTAGGTCGGTGCCGGATCTCGCATCCAGTGGGGGAAGATTACCGCCATCTCCCGATAAAAAAGAACATGCACTACACTAACGGGACTAATGACCGAAGCCGTTGACGCGCCCGGAAACACGAAAAATCAATGAATCAATCAGCTGATGTCACGGCAGCGCCCCTGACCGGGAGGTCCTAGGTTGGAGGGCGGTAGGACTTTCGACACTGGCTTTTCAGTTAGGTCGAATTCAACCGCTGTCTGGAGGAGAATTCTAGCGGTCGGTTGCGCTGGTTGATAGTTTTTCGTAGTTTCTCCGATCAACACCGGGCGAATGCCGCAGCAGTACCCTAACAAAAGGGCCCCCGACCGCACGCTATCTTTCGTTCCTCTTCCTTATCCTACCCTCACACCTTAAATACATATCCACTAATATGCACTATACTACCACACATGCCGGGAGACCGGTTGGTCGGATTCTTGTCGGGCTGAGCTTGTCCCAGCTGGGCGGTACCCCGCTGGTCGGAGATACCCGGTTGGCGAAACCCCGCTAGTTGACGGTAGGTCGACGCCGAATCTCACCGTCCAGCGAGGGAAGATCACCGCCACCTCTCGATGAAGAACATGAACTACACTTATTGGACTAATGACAGTTGACGCTTCCGGAATAAGTGAACCGGCCACCGTGAAGCCTAGGACCTCGCAGTCAGGCACTGCAGAGACATCAGTTGATGCCCTGAGTTATCTTTGCTGGTTGAAGTGTAGAAAAGTTACATATGCACTGTACGGAAAATTGAAAACCCGGAAGAAATAGTTTCATAACGTTCTGTGTCAATTCTCGAAGATTAAGGAAATAAGGGAGGTTTACATATTTTAGATCAATGCAATCATTAATCACTGCGTAGAGTGGTACACATTTCTGAAAATTTAATTGAAATGTATTATGTTCATGTAGATCTTGAACGTGTATGTATGTAGTGTACCGTAGTAATAATCATGTTATCCACCTTAATTCAGAAAAGTAATGCTTAAAAAATAAAAATGGACTTTTTCCCGAATGGCGACTGCTTTTGACAGATTGATTGCAACTCGCAACTACGACCAAGACCAACTTGTAATTGGTGTTGTAAATGATGTGATGAACTCAGAAGAATGGTGGGCGATAACCGTTCATTCTATTGATTTTAATATATTATCAAAATTTATCTTCAGGCCATAAAAATAGTTCATAATAGCAACGACAGTTCTTCTGAGGCTCACTACCTTTCATTTAAAGAAAAATTCTCAAACTTGGTTGAGTACAAACCGCAAATTTCTTTCTAGCCAATAACCTTTAGCGTTTTAAATACACAGATGATGTTTATTTTACGTGGCAAGGCTCATGTCATCAAGCTTGCTCTTCCTCGTTAACGAGCAAATTTTGCTACACCCCTTTCACCATGTATCAGTGAAATAAGTCAGGGGACGAAATTGGCGATTTACCATATAATTTAGTTCAAAGGCTTCTTATAGGCTTGAAGACCTTTCGTATGTACATAGTAATATACAGCATTCCATTCTTTACAAAATTTTTAGATGAGCCACGAACTCCCTTGCCCTGTGCGCATGTCTGTGGGATCAGTCATTTCTGAGCGCGGGTGAGGAAGGTCTACTCCTTTATGTGCTTCCTTTCTCGAGGAAAGAATTATCTTACTCAATGAATTAAGAACAATGTTTGTCCATGAATGGCGCTTAAAATAAATAAAAGATTCTGAATATTACAAGCATAAAATATAATGTACTTCGCGCATATTCGGAAGGTTCGCAATTCCAGAATAATTAATAACATTTTTCATGTTGTTTTTCTAGCACACATTTCTGTATTTAAACTATAAGATTAATGAAAACGCTCAATTCACACTACTGTTACTGCGGATACTCTGTATAAAGGCATAAACTAACTTCGTAACAGTCAACAAACATCCCATATTTTTGTTGCCACTGAATGAAAACTTTTTAAAATTGTCTTTTAAACAAGAACTTTTTTATTGAAAGAATAGATAATCGTGTGTGTGTATATGTAAAAACCTCTCACCTTGCACTATTTTGTCATTTTTCACGTTCAATAATATTTAAAAATATGTGACTTCTAAATTTAAGCTGTACATCACTGACACCCGTGTAATTGTAGTTACACGGCATGCATGATCTATTCAAACATTCGATTTTAGGATGACTGTTGTAAGATTATATTAGTGTTTTAGCGAATTAGTTTTTTTCCTCATCATTACGTGGCAATTGATGTGAAATAACTGTGAGATGTGAAATAACTGTGTGTCTCGCCACGTAAAATAATGCATCGATTCAATTCATTTCAAAATCACTGTAGTAGCTAATGTGTATTCCGTTAGTATACATATCTCGTATACGTATCACCCGAGGATTGGAGCGCACTGCCCGCCGCGTTTCGCGATCTCGCCCACTGCCCGCACGCCGCCCGCCTCCGCGTCCTCCCCCCCCCCCCACAGGTCCCGCGGCGCGCCCGCGTCCTCAATGGGCTCACACGCGCCCTCCCGCCCCGCGCAGCACCCACCCTCCCGCCCCACGCTCAGAGCGCGTTTTGTTCTGGGCAGATAGCGGTTCATTGTGGCCGCGCTGGAGTAGTACGCCCGCTGCGTTATATCAACACGAGCGATACACACCGCCACACGCCACCCAACGGCTGCCGGAGAGGCGTAGGAAGTGGCTACTTTCGTTGGCACTCATGGTGATAGTGATGATGATGATGATGACAATAATAACAATAATAATAATAATAATAATAATAATAATAATATAATAATATAATAATAATGATTATAATAATATGTTGATGAAAAAGAAGAAGATGAAGAAGAAGACGCCGGCCTTGTGGCGCAGGCGGTAACGGTTACGGCAGCCGTTGTCTGCACCGAGAAGGCTGCAGGTACGAATCCTGCGTAGGCATGGTTGTATTTGTAGTTGTCCCTTCACCCCTCATCATCATCATCATCATCATCCTATTATCTAGGTTTAACAATAGTCTGTTACCAAGGGATACAGCTGAATAATAACACACGAAATCTCCCTTCAGGATAGAATATGACTGGGCCTCGGAGGAGAACGTGCAGCGTGGTCAGTAATGGCCGATACGCTAATATAATAATAATAATAATAATAATAATAATAATAATAATAATAATAATAATAATAATAATAAACTGCCTTAATTGGGTCTTATATGTTCAGCTGAGGGACATGTGGCGGCTGGAGTCTGTTGATGTTGTTCCTCTGGTAATCCCTGCAAATGGACTGATCTCTGTTCAAGTAACATCATCTGTAAGGCTTGGCATTGAGAACTGTCACATTCCCACAATGCAAAAGCCTGTTGTCCTGAGCACTGCACGTATTACGAGGAGGTTTTTAATTAAAATTTCTTGGGGGTTGCGATTCTACACGACACGTGATGAATCGTGATCGCCAGTTTGCAAATTAGGTTCTTGATTTGCAAGTAACACCTTACATTTTAAAGGACCCGGTGGCCGCTGTGGAGCACTTTGCTAGACGAGAGACTTACAAATATAATAATAATAATAATAATAATAATAGTTCGTTGCTCCCCTTATAATTAAGAGTATGTCGTAGCATCCAAATAATAGCTGGATAATACCAATTAAATTATGCGATTCCAAGAGCTGTTTATGTTGAATAGTAGTTTGTCTTGTGCACACAGAAGTTGTTCAGTTTGACAATTCCACTACAAACAAATCCTAAATTTATCTACTTAAAGCGTTGCGTAACCGATTCAGTACATATTTGAATAGATTGAGTCAGGTGCGTTTCACAACGACGTTAATGGATAACCATTCGCATTGTGGTTGATTGATCGATTGATTTTTTCGTGTTTCCGGACACGTCAACTGGTCTGGCCATTAGTCCCGTTAGTGTAGTGCATGTTTTTCTCGGAAGATTGCTGTGATCTTCCCCCGCTGGATGGCGAGATCCGGCGCCGACCTACCGTCGGCTAGTGGGGTTTCCCCCTATCCAGGAATCTCCCACCAACGGGGCACCGCCCCAGCCTAGACAAGCTCTAAGCTCTCGACCGGTCTCCCGGAATATGTGGTGGTGTAGTGCATGTTAATGTAAGTGTAAAGGGAGAGGATAGGACAAGGAATAGGAAGGAAAGATCGTTCGCGGTCCGTGGCCCGTTTGGCAGGGTACTGCTCCGGCATTCGCCTGGTGTTGATCGGCGAAACCACGGAAAACTACCGACCGGAGCAGTCGGCCGCTAGAATTCTCCTCCAGGCAGCGACTGAATTCGACCTAGCTGAAAAGCTGGTGTCGAAAATCCTGCCGCCGCCAGGACCATTCGCATTGTGACTGGTATGAGGATTGTAGTATCTGAAAACACCCGAGGAATAAGCGGTAAGGAAAGTGATTCATATCCCAAAGGAAGCAGAGCTAAACCTTAAATTTTATCAACGGAAATTTGGAACAGGAACCTACACGGAAGCAGCACGGTTGGATGCCCTGGCGACGCCGTCTGCCCAGCGAGCCCTTGACCATGCCACGTGCCCCGGTCTCCGCACCCGCCCTGCCTGCCCCGCCCCCCTCCCTCGCTCTGGACGAGTGGACACCACAAGCACGGCCCATGTTTACCCTCGGATGCCTTTGGGCGGTGGCAGTGGTTGCGGTGGCGGTGGCGGAGGCAATAGCAGCGACGGCGGAGGTAGTGGTGGCGACGGAGGTCCGGGGGTGGCGGTGGCGGGGCAATGGTGATGGTGGGGGGAGCGGGGATGGCGGTGTGGACGGGTCGCAATGATGACGGGGGACGGGTGGCGGAGACTGTGGTGGCGGTGGCGGAGGCAGTGGTGGCATGGCCGAAGTAGTGGAGGCGATGGAGGTAACTGATGTATAGGTGGTGGTGGTGTTGGAGACTGTGTTAGTCGCAGTGGTGGTGGTGGTGGTAGTAGTGGTAGTAGTGGTAGTAGTGGTTTCAGTGGCGGAGGAAGCGGCGGCAGAGACAGTGATGGCGAGGACAAAGCCAGTGGTGTCATCGCTGGTGTCATTGTCGTTGTCGATGTCATTGTCGGTATCATTGTCGTTGACGTCGTCGTCAGTGTTCTTGTGCTCACTAATTAACCCGAGTTCCAAAATATTATTTCCTTGCAGAAATCAATGGCTAACTAAAAGAACGAGACTGTCGATGTTTTCTTTTATTACTTTTTATCTTTCTCCGCCTCTGGATGTATAACTGTGTAATCTTTCCTGGACTTTAGGGCAAAGTAGATGATCTTTGCAGTCGCCTTCAGAGATCTCGATAATTATACTTGCTGACTTTTGTTTTACCGATTCAGATCGGAGAACAAATACTAAGAATGAATAAATTTCCAAATAAAGTAATTATCAGAATCCTAAAATGTGTTCGAGTGAAGATATGTCAAAAGCCTATTGTATAATTACAAAATGATGCATGCAATTATCGTGTAAATCTAATATATATATATATATATATATATATATATATATATATATATATATACATACATACATACACACACACACGATAGACGTTTTACAGAATAAGTCGCAGTCAATGACATACTAAACATCTCAATTAAGTTCCACAATTTTAATTTCCAAACACTATGTGAGAATTTTCCGATGAATGTCAGCAACAAATTCGTACTTCAAGGCCCGCTGGTACTCAACAAATGACAAGAAACGTTTCACATAGAAAATATGAGAATACCAAAAACATGTTTGTATTCCCTTTTAAGTGGCAGTAGCTTAAACAATGCATTGCCAATACGCGGTAAATTAGTTTTTAGTGTATGTTTTAATGCATTGCACAGTTTATTTCAATTTTCTGAAAATTAGTAGGCTTAGAACTTATACTGAACCCAGAGGTAAGACTAAATGCAAAATATTTTTAGTCTTTAGTATTGCATGAGACGAGTGTGGTTACCGATGAGAAGAAATTCCTTACAACTGAACTACGCGATCAATTTGTTATGCACTTAGCCACTATTATTAGTGTTTACAACTTGGAATAATGTATATATTCATAAATTTCGAGATCTGAGAGAATTTCGTAAAAAGGTTCTACTGGGCACTTTATGTGCTCTGTAAATCCTGCCTGGATAGAAGTCTCGTAGCCATCGTGCAGAAACAGTAAAAATGCAGCTTACTAAAGTCCGGGGTTGAGCTATACCTGTCTAACGTCGCTTGTCTCGTGTTTCATGCGACACCCAGGTCGATCAGCTTGAAAGCAGCCTCTTACAACTGTCACCCTTCACGTGCGAAATAGTAGTATCTACCAGACAGATATATTAGGAACAGCATCAGCGACGTTGTGACATTCGCAAGGAATAGATGTCACAAAACCATAATGTAAACTGAAGCACGTGATATATACGTGGTAAACAAGTATGTTGCCTTGAAGAGCGAACAGCAGTTTACTTACTGAGAGCCGACACATCTTGCGCAAGGAGGCAACCTCGACAGGTGTTAGACCTTGGATATGGCACACAAAATAGCAGGAACTATGTTGACAATGAGCGAATCTCTTGATATGAAGATGATGGTATGTATATTACGACTTCGAAAATTTGAAAGTGGAGCATATTTGAAAGAGCAAATGAAGTTTATTTCAGTGTTGGATGAAGGTGCCATTTGGAGGTCTACTAAAACTGAATTTGTCTTAATTATTCCTACTGGTGTGTCTGCCGTCCGTGATTATAGTGTATATTGGGGAAATGTAACCGAGATCGAAGAAAAATCATAATAATTTACTTTTATTTGAAACATGACTGATTTCTATTCATATCCTACTGAATTAAAAATTTAACATGAACTGACTACTGGGAAAATCTGTTATCCATCTACAATACATTAGTAACTAGGAGAAGATGGCGTCCCCGACGCTTTGGAACTATTTAAAGTACTCTCATTGGAAATCAGATGCCAGGTTCTTTCTTCCTCCAGGCGTAATAAGTCAAAAATAATATATAGAGAATTAAAATTAAACAATAAAAAATACAAAACTTGTGAGGTCGTAGCTCTTCTTGTCAGATGTTCTTGAGGACTGCGGTCACTACCCACTCCAGAATACGATGTTGGAGAATATAATCCGAACGCTCCTAGAAGAGTTGTTATTTCAGATGCTTATTAAAGAAATAAGTAGATTTGCAAGCTCGAATTCTACAACATAACAGTTCCAATCTTACAGATTTATGTATTAGAATATAATTTTGCGCAGATTTAAATTCTTCTTCAAAATGTTTTATCCCATAAGAACTTCTGTATATGCTCCACTTAACAAAATTATCCTATAAAACGTAAATTATCCTATAGTGAGAGTCAAAGTTGACGATGGACCTTTTCTTTCTGAGTGTTATAAGCCCTGCAGCGCATACTGCTAAACAACAGCGTCTGGGCGATGCGGTGACTAGCGATCTGTGTCATTTAGCGTCTGCTTGCCGTGGGCTTCATGACTGGCGTCGTCTTTACCTGTCACAACAGCTGCTTGTGGTGTTGATCGAGGCAATTGCGCTCGGGCGCGGGGTTTCGCGCGGCTATCGCTCGATCGCAGAGTAAAAAAAGCACGTTTTTGGAGAAATTTCTTAACAGTGTATGAATCCGAAAATGAGTCCCCCCACTGGGAACTTACGCGTCAGACAGCACCTCCTTTTTCGATCGGTGGACGGGAAAGGATCTAACCGTGACGCACGCACGGAAGGACAGACGCAGGTTCCTTCAATACCGTGTAAATATATATCATACATAATATATAAAACACCTTGATTCCGCTGAAAAAATAAGAAGACTAGGAAGAAAGAAACCAATTAACATTTTTAGTATAATTTCTTTCCGTAACAAAATCTCACAATCTTGGATATCGAACAATTATATCGTATAAAAAGTGTTAAGAATTCCATGTTATTTACTCTCATACCTTTTGCTCTAATTGGTTTAATGACCCAAAAAGTAAAATCAACATTTTCTCCTCTGTATGATACCTAAACAGATGTAATACAAACACGTTCATGTTCTATTCAAGAATCCCAACTGATTTTCATGATTCTTGAATTTGATGCTACGTAACCTCTTCATCAGCAGACGAATTTTGATGCCTTAAGATAAATGCTAGAGTTCCGCTTTCCTGGTTCTTGAGCCTCTAATTCCGCTCAATCCGTCCTAATCCTCCCACGTCACGCGCGCCGGAACGACGAAGCAATAGAGGTCAGCACATATTTCCTACATATTATTAGTCGGCACCTCAGATCGCCTCAAAGGCACCGCGACGGTAGAGGCAAACGATCATAATAACTCCCAGGAAGGTTCTTGTTAGAGTGAGCGTTCTTTATGATCTCACCGCTTTGTTTGGAGGCGTCTTCTCCTTGTTTCGGTCGCAACGCGCGCGGGGGGGCACGGCGGGGCACCGCCCACCCGCTAAGCGGCGCTCGCAGCCATTGGCCGTGGATTCCCGAACTTTTGAGTTCCACTTGAGAGCGCTTTGAAATAAAAGTTAAAATAATTGAATAAATGAATAAAGAGTAAATGAATACAAAATAAAAAAAAAATAATGAATACAAAATAATACAAAAAATACAAAATTGATAAATCTAACAAATTTAAGGAGGAAGAAATTGAAGTGTAACCAACTCGTGGTCAAGAGAAACAAGGTACTAACAGCGAAAATGGAAGGAATTCGGCTGGGAAGAGAAATAGAAGAAGGGAAGACATCTCACCTGGCCATTGTTCCCTGTAGTTCACAGGAAACTAAAGAATAAATGCATGCAAAAATACTAAAAATAAATAAATAAATAAGTAAATACAAGTTTACCTTGATGTTTCTAAGGTTTTAAGATGGTGGATTTCAACCTTTGTAAACCTTTTTTTAAAAATTTTATATCATTTACGTGCAACTAATAAGGAGAGTTTAAAAATAATTCGGGTGATGTAACTATCTCAGATACATGTCAGTCATTATTTGCGTTTGCTTCCTGGAAGGCGCTCCGCATGTAATTATTTTACTGAAATCTCTACCGGCTCGCTTGGTGTTCCACGCTAGAAGTGGAAAAGTCCAAGGTAATTAACATCAGTTTACTACATAAAATTCCCCGATTAGATCATCAATCATTAAGTGACCCGAAGTCCCGAAGCGACGGCTCCGACCACTGAATTTTGCCCCATCCCCATTTGCGCGCCCGCTTGCCCGCCTGCTTGCCCGCCCGCTTGCCCGCCCGCTTGCCCGCCCGCTTGCCCGCCCGCTTGCCCGCCCTTGCCCGCCCTTGCCCGCCCGCTTGCCCGCCCTTGCCCGCCGCTTGCCCGCCCGCTTGCCCGCCGCTTGCCCGCCCGCTTGCCCGCCCGCTTGCCGCCCGCTTGCCCGCCCCCTTGCCACACGCTTGCCCGCCGCTCGCTTGCGCCGCGCTTGCCCACCCGCTTGCCCCACCCGCTTGGCCGTCAGCCCGCCCGTAGGGTGTCGGACCGTCGAAGGGGCGGCGGCGCGACAGGGCACCGCCCACCCGCCGCCTTCGGCGTGGGGCGCGAAGAGTTCGGGCGGCACCTCAGGAGGACCACGGTCGCACCGCTGCGGCTTGTAGGCGGCGTTTTATGTTCCGGGCGCGCCGCGGGCGCGGAGCGGCGGCGGCAACAGTGCAGAGGCGTCCCCGCGCGCCGGAAGGGCCCACGGCGACGGCGGCGGCGGCAGACCAGGACAGAGGGCGGGAAGAGGCAGTTTCGGCGACCGCGCCTCCGCCGCGACAGCGTCGCCCTTATTCTCGCCCGCCTCCGCCGCCCTCCCCCACCCTCCCCACGCCCCCCGCCCCCGCGCTCCGCGCTGGCGCGAAATCGCACAATCTTAGCGCCGCCCGCACCATAGCCGCCACGCGCCGGGCGGTAGCTCAGTCATCAACTGATGTCACTGCAGCGCCTCTGATCAGGAGGTCTCTGAGTCGGCGGCGGGACTTTCGACACTAGCTTTTCAGCTGGGTCGGGTGCAGTCGCTGTCAGGAGGAGGAATTCTAGCGGCAGGCTGCTCTGATCGGTAGTTTTCCGTAGTTTTCTCGGTAACACCAGGCGAATGCCGGGCGAGTACCTACAAACAGGCCACGGACCGCGCGCGATCTGTCCTTCCTCTTCTTTATCTACTTTCTCCTTACACATACACCTTGCACTACTTACGCACTACACTACCACATATTCCGGAGACCGATCGAGAAGCTTGTCGGCTGGGTGGTGCCCGCTGATGGGAGAGTCTGGTTGAGAAACCCCTAGCCGACGGTAAGTCGGCGCCGGATCTCGCCATCCAGCGGGGAAGACCACCGCCATCTCCCGAAAAAAACAACCATACTACACTAACGGGACTATTGACCGAGCAGTTGATGCGCCCGGAAACACGAAAAATCAATCAATCAATCAAAGCCTGCTCGGCGCTTACTCGTCAGTACAACGGCTTAAGTGGCTTAGGGCATCAATTGGAAGAGGCTCAGGAGTAAAGGTGTAACCTCAAAGTTATAGTTTTGTGATATTAAAATTTCGTACGCTTCCATCTGCTGACCATTCGCTGTGATTCTCAATTAGTTCAAATTATACGGTACACCAGATTTGCCTCCGGCTATTATCTTTGATTACCCCCATTAAAGCTCCTTCCAGCAAAACGGATTACTTGCTTATATATTGCCAACGTTTCATGTAGTTTACCATGTTTACACCCGAACCACCCTTGATTGATGTCACTGCAGTGCCTCTGACCAGGAGATGCCAGG
The DNA here is from genome assembly GCA_964035755.1 of Teleogryllus oceanicus. Lineage (NCBI taxonomy): Eukaryota > Metazoa > Arthropoda > Insecta > Orthoptera > Gryllidae > Teleogryllus > Teleogryllus oceanicus. The sequence continues at coordinate 56,063,875 of CAXIVR010000004.1, forward strand.
GTTCAATCCTGACAGTGGTAGAATTTTCGACAGTAGCTACGTCGAGTTCAGCTGCTGGGGAGAATTATGAGGCCGGCTGCTCGATTGGTATATAGTTTTCCATGGTTTCTCTCGCCAACTGCTTGATTGGAAGTTTTTCCATTTTTTATAAATATAAATGTTATTATTTGTTTCATTATTAACTTGAGAGTTTGTTTGTTCGTTAAAAATAAAAGAAATCGTTTATCTCTACTAGAAGTTATAAATTAAGTTGGTTCACGAAAACACATACCACAGTCAGCCATATATTTTCACTGATCTATCTTCACACTGTTGCTTCATTATATTTATGTACCCTCATTTTTCAAAAAGCTGGGCGTCATCCTGAGCGAACTTTACAGAGTTTCCGACCCTGCCCGCCCTGCGGAATCAGGCTAACCAATCAGCCTGGCTTCATTTCAGGGAGGCAGGACTATTCATCTTGAACATTACAAAATGGCGGTGATGGCGGAATTTATTATAGTAAATATTTAAGATATAATGTTAAATCAATATGATTTCATAGAATTTTTAATATATACATTCAATTACGCATAAATAAAGGCATGCAATTTCCCGAAGTAAAAACATATTTTAAAACTGTGTATAAAACGTGTTTTGCCAAAAATAACACTGGACAACGACTATTAAGCTCCATGTCTACATTTCGTCGTTTATTATTGTATTTAATATAAAATGCAAATAATTTGCATTGTATGCATTATCCTAACCTAGTTATTTTATTAGAAAAGAATTAGTAGCAAGAAATGCGTTTCAAGTCAGTTTCACAAACGTCTCAAAGTGTAGTTTCAATTGTGAAATACTTCATCATCAATTTTCTCAGATGACCCAATTAAAAATATATGAGTCGCGGACATTAATATTGTAATAAAATAGTTTTGATATATAAAATACTAAATAAACTTAAAGTATTTAAAGTTCATTTAGTGCAATGAAGTTTTCTACTGCCAGACATTATGATTGGTAAGTGCGGCTGTAAGCAGTGATGATTTTGATCTTTTGTTTTGGAGTATCACAATTAATTACCTCTTCAATCTAACGTTAGGGTGATTGCATTTTACATGGAGTTCTTTACACAAATATTAAAAATCATATTGATACCTAGTCTTTTGAGTTTTGCGTGAAAAAATCAAAAACGACATATGACTCTTATATAACATTTTAATATCTTAATGTTTGCAAAGAGTACATTTATTTCAATCATGCATGAACATTGGAGGAACACACACACACACACACACACACACACACACACACACACACACACATACACCCCATACACACACTCATATATTATATTGTATAATTTATGTATGATTTCAATCAACACAATAAATTAATATATTTATATTAGTATAGCAGTATATTTTACATTCGATATTTTATTTTCGAGAGACAGGCAATGCACACAAAGTTTTTACACGTCATCGGAATATTACACCCCCTTCTTCTAGATAAGCAGACCTATACAAACACTGTTTTGCTAATCGGCCAAAATCACTAATTCTCCTGTCATAAATTATTTCAAAATTATAATTATTAATAATGTTTCAAAATTTCGTCAAACTTGGAAATCTATGTCACGATAATCATTAGAAAATGAATAAGGATCCTCTTCTGTAAAATGTTGTTGCAAAATAAATTTTTTCTATTTTCATACATTTTTTACATTTTCTTACAAAATTATGATTTATTGGATATGTGTTCACTAACGCATCTTCAGTAATATTGCACTGCATATTTATAATTTTTAATGAATTGTTAATAAATATTGCCAAACAAAATAAGCAATTAATTTTTTTATTTAGGAAAAATTTCATTTAAGTTATAAATATTTATAAGTAATTTAATTAAAAATTACTATAATAATGAATTAAGGTTGAATTTTAAAACTATAACTACAATATTTATTATTGTATTGAAACGCATTATGCTACTATATTACAATGTAACGTTTTAAAATGTACTGCCCATTGATTGATAGTTTGTGTTCGTATATAGTATATCTCACGCAGAGACGATTTTTACAAAGAAAATCTAAATAATAACGAAATAACCTCAAATTTATATTTCATTGGCATTTGGTCCTTTTGCATGTAGCGTACTTAATCACAAGGTCAGGAAGAAGGAGAATGTGCGCTATCGCTGCTGGGTTCGTAACCAAATCTTCAGGGTCACCATTTGCGTTCCTTTTACTTAAGTCTTAGGATTCCAGAAAGTGATACTAGATGTACTGTAGCATTAACTTGAGAATACATGTGCATACCATGGGAGAGAAATGATGAACAAATGTCTGGAGTTTTAAAAAATCTGCCTTTGGAATACTGCATCAAATCCTACTGGCTATTGTGTAATTACATTTTCTGTCATTGTCGATAAACTACATTACTTTCCGGTGAATTATGTATCGCCGCTAAGCGAAAGATTTCCAGGTTAAAGAGACCCACATATGTTGTTGGTGGATCGAAAATAGATTTTAATTGTGGAATTGACATTATTCATTGGTGCAACACCAAATGAATTTACTATTTGTGCTAGTTTTCTCTTTTCACTTCAGTCCCGTCAATTTTTCAAAACATAAATTCCAATCATCTTTTTTTTTACCTAAATGCAATATTACTTTTCGACCTGTCAATTCGGAAGAATAGTTGTTCCCCATGAAGCAATCATGCCGATAAATGGACAAAAGTTTACAAATATCATAAATACCAAATAGAGTAATATCTGATATTTGTTATCTAAAGAGACTGCCCTCCTAGAAAATAATCAAATTTTCTTTGTTTTCATTTTAAATACTAAATAAGAACGTAACTTTGGTTTGGTTTGGTATTCAGCAGAATCTTAACGGATCACCCTTACTAATGCCAGCACACCAATATAAGGCTTCTTTATCCGGTATCTTACTTCGGGTTTAAGGTAATTATTAATGAATTCTTAAGCGAGTATTTTGATTCTAATGACCGTTTTCTGATCTACACACAATGTTTTTATTCCAAAATCAGACATCTTCCTCTATTCTTGCTTTTCCTTCATTTATCAGATGATAACATTCTTACAAGATTTCCTTGGCCTTCCCTCCTTTCTTCTTTCAGAGGATTCACTCAAAAGATAATTTTTTGATATTATCATGTGTTCTGCACTACCATTGGAGTTGTTAGTTCCCATTTCGATCGCCTTATATCTTCTTATCATCAATGTTTAATTGTTCTTCCATCAAACAATACCAAATAGGTCAAATTCATTTTCATGGCTTTTTATTCGAGGAGTTTGTTGCATCATTTTTTTAATTCTAATTTCGTTCATGCCTTAACACAGCTCTCCACCATTTATCTTGTATATTGTCTCTTAGTTTTCGAAAATTTTTGTTTTATAAAATATTATGAAGTCTACTAATAATTGGCGGCCCACCCTGGCTTATTTTTTAATAAAGTCAATATTATTAGATCCCCTGCTCTAATAATCACTCCATTATGTTGATTGCTTTCCTACTGAAATATACGTATTTCTGTATAGTCATATCGAGATTTCCTACAACCATGTGTCTGACTTTGCATTATTTGTTTTGAGTCTCATTTTTATATTTTATTAATTTCTGGATTAAAATGTTACCAGATACAAAAAATGTTATTTTCTACCTATTTTCCAGTGATACGCGCTGACTCAAAGCGGGAAATCGCTTATGAATTCAAAAGTTTTTGACCGTTCTCAGTCTTAAACGATATCCACCAGCATTTTTAGTTATTTGGATTATGCACTAATCAAACCTTTCCAGCATTTGTTTTACCAGTCTTGCAGCTTATTAGGTGTCTCTAAAATAATGTAACCATTAACTGGCGTCAAGTTAAAGGAGTAAAGAACTGTTTCTGATGAAATAATATTGTATAAATAAAGATCTTCATCTTCATCTCTTCATTACTAGTTTACCACTAGTTCATTACTTAGAGAGAAATGAATATTTTCTAGGATGAAGAGGGCACATGACCTGAGTCACTGGCTTTTGGATCCATAGTTAAGGATGGTTTCTAAGAAATACTAAGAAAGTCAAATTCATTCACTTCTTAAATTCCACTGACATTCACTGGTCACTGTACTGATCCTTAGTAGGTCATATGTGGTCAGTTATGGGTTTGAAAATAGAAAATACAGTTTGTCTAATAAAAAGAAATAAACATGCTTGTCTAGAGAGAGAAGAAAGAAGACGTTTATGACCCTGCGACTACAGCAACGTTGCTGAAATCATATTGCAAGACTGAAGACAATAATCAAAGCAAATGGAATTTATACAGTATTAAATAATGTAATATATTTTTGTTAAACAAGCGTGTACGAAGACTTTTACAAACACAAAAACGGCCACTTTATAAAATGTGTGCATATATATAGATGGACTGATTGAAGAATATTTAATAATAGACTTGTTTATTAATCAATATCATTACAACAATGTAGCCTTTCAGAATGTGTGATGAGCGTGATAACATATTGCTTCAACTATTAATCGAATATTTATTATACAAATGTAGTTTAAAACCAAGAAATATTTTTTCAACAATACAACTCTATGGCGCCTAAACCATGCATACGATTTTTTTCCAAATTGAAGAAACCCTTGTCGTTTCGCCTAGGCTGACTATGCGATTTTGAAAAACATTCATTAATTTTAGAGGACTATTTGTAGCCTTCGGACATTTTAAATTGTTTTTAAAACGTCAAATTTTTCTATAAATTTCACTTGTAAGGACTGTTTACTCTATAGTAAAATACGCTTATAAGGTAGAATATCATCCAATTGTCACGATTAACAAGATTTTTGAAAAATCGCTAAAATTTGAATATTTTTGCATGTACTACAACTACAAAATTAAAGATAGAAATTTTACTTCAAATGAAATGTATTTGCTTATATTGATCTTTTAATAAGGTCATACAATTTTTAAAAGTTTTAGTTGATTTCACTTTTAATATGGCGTGCAATATTTGCAATTTTAAAAATTTACATAAACAAAGATTTTCTCAAAAACGGCTCAAATTTTCTTTAAATTTTTTGGATTTGGGAGTAATGCCAAATGCAGCCTATCCGATGACGCAAACGAGATATTTACTCCTAATTATTGTTTTTAAAAATTACTGATGTAATTTTTGAAAAATACCTCTCACGCTGTTAATAGGCATTTTAGATAGATTTGTATAGATTGACCCCAGCAGCATTAGAAGTGCTTCAAATGACTTTAGAGGAAATTTTTCAAAACTCAATAGATTCCTGTGAAAAAGAGCTATTTTGAACCGAAAAGTTGAGAAAATGTCAAAAATGTATTTTGTGCGACACGATGAGATGTCAGCTGGCAGGGCAATGAGCATATAGTGAGTTGGCAGAACCTTAAAACCAGTCCACACAAGGAAATTATAAACATTTGCTACGAGAAAGTCTGTCATTCTGGCACCTCCCCAGTTCTTCATATTTTGTGCTTGAAGTGGCATTTCTTAATTTTAAAAGCAAGAAAAATTTCAGCTAGAAACGACAAGACAGTGAGACACAAATAAATAAAATTAATTACAAAGGACGTAATATAATATTAGGGATTGGGAAGAAACAGACAATGCCAATGCAAAACCAAAAGGAAACGGCCTATGAACGGAAAATGGAGTAATGAATGATCTGGTAAAGACCGGTAATCGAAAGTGCATCAAATTCTTTCCACCAGTTTTGTAATGGTATCCTTCGCCCACCAAGGAGATATTTAGAACATTCTCGTATCGTTATTAAGATTTATTTTTATTACTCATCGAAGTAAAAACCGCTGATATCGTACGAGATTTGGGCACGTTCCTCTATTGTGAAGCCACTAAGCGGTGCACTACCAACACAGACCGTATAGCATTTCATGTAGACACTCAATTAAGAATCTTACGAATTTTGTCTTAAACTCATTGCTTTGCCTTCTGCAATTTAAAATATTAAATAAATTACCTCTAAGAGACAATAAGAAAGCAAAGGAAATCTGCAGCACTATAAAATAGTTTAATTCTACTTAGAATGTTTCAGTTCAGTACTATGTAATTTTGCGCTTCAGTTCTGTGACGCTAAACCCTTATCGCCTCTGCCCAAGGTAGGATTATTAGACGCTGATAACGTTAGGCTGCAGACAGAGTTTCATTACGGCCCGACATTTAGGGAAATTCATTTGCTGCAAGTAATTACTAGAATCTAAGAAACATTTGTGGCTTAAGAAAAATCACTGTTCACACAGTTATTATCTTTTTTTGTTCATCTATACATTTTATATAAAATAAACTCTTTTATATTTTCTCATTAGTAGTAATGCTTTCTTAATATATAACAAAATGTTACACTATTAACACTTCATTCATTTTGAAAACTCTCAAACGACAATAATAAATACATACCTTAAAGTGTGAAAAGAAAAGTATTAAATTAAAAATCCTCACACATAGTCAAAAAATAAGGAGTGCATGAACAGAGGCCAGGACGTAGACTCGAGTCTTCCAGTTCTTCAAACAGCACCTGAACTACATGACATCCTCCCCGCAGTCACTTATACAATGCTTTGCATATTAGGATGTGTTGACGAGTGATACTTGTTGACTTTGCTAGTTGAAGACAGGAATCTTCTTGCAACAAGAAAGAAACAGTACAAAGTACGATTTCGCAAATCAGTTTTGAAACGTTTTAATAGTAAGAAAGAAAAACAGTTTCATTGCAGTTTGCATTTCAAACAATTCTTTAAAATTATAAATATTGCTTGCACTTTTGCACGAAAAATGCCATCATTTCAAGAAAGCCTACATGATTGTTATGCAAGAACAGTGCATGGACAACATATTTCATTTGAAAGACAAATCTATTTTTTCAATTTTGTAGTTGTAGGATGACGCTAAAATGTTCAAATTTTAAAATTTTCGAAAATTCCCAGAGTTAACCATGAAAATTGGAACTATGTCATCCTTCTAAGTATATTTTACTCTATTCTTTTAGAAAATTAGGAGCCGTTTTGAGAAAATTTTGAAAATGTCAGAAAGGCTTCATATAAAGAAGTACCCCAAATTTCAAAGATTTTTCAAAATTTCCAGCTTCAACTACAGCCAGAAAAACAGGGTTTCTTCAATTTGGAAAAGGATCGTACGTATAGTTTTAGGCGCTAGTAGTGATTACAGACGGATGGGCCGCCAGTTTGGATAAAACCGCTTTTCGACTCCAAAACGTGTATTACCGTTTAATCGAAATCGATTTTCCGCTGTATTACATAACTTTCTCTATACCGTATACGCACGAATATACTGCATATGCCACGTTGCATGCGAATATACTACGTATACTACGTATATTCGTGCGTATGAAAGTAAAACAGTACAAGTTTGTTTTGTGCTGAGATAACCCGAATTATCATAGTTCAAAATCCATCTAGGCATGTTAGCAGTTCAAAAGGTGAGATACAAAAAACAGTACTAAAGAATTTTCCATTACTGATTGTCATTTCAAGGTGAGTTAATTTTTACACAAATGATTCATATTGCAAAATACCGAGTCATATTTATCTAATCAGAAAAAACGAGTAATTTATCACAATCTGAAGGCACGACGTTGTGTAAAAAGTCACAGCTTTCATATCAATTACTTAAATCTCCAAACCCTCATACTGACGTACGTAAATATTGGCGGTGACAAATATCAAATGCGTGCACAGAAGTGCTGACCCAAGCCGGGAGCAACTGTAAAACGCATTTTTCAGGCTCAGTAGTCCAGAGCAACTGGTCGTAAATCCGGGTGCGATGCAGGTTTTGATTCCTGCTTGAGAGGAATTACATCTTTAATTACTCAATTAATACGGTTATCAGGTCACAATATGGATATATCACTAACGAACGGGATAAAGATTGCCCTCATATTCATTCCCATAAAAGTATTAGAGTTGCGACAAACTTTGGAAGTAGATGCCAAAATGTATATCAGAAACGTTCACTATCTTAATTCCAAGCCCAGAGTTAGGTTTTAAATTCTTACTAACTAAATATAAATAAATACATTTGTATAAATATTTACTTAATAAAGCGGTATCAAACTAATTACACATTATATAGTATAAAAGTTCAGCAAAAGATCTTTTATAAGCAATAAATAAATACAAGAAGTATTTTCCGCTACGCACATTTATCTTTTAATTCTCAGACTTAGGTTAAACAGAACGCGGAACAGAAGAAAAAAGGCATCGCGCAGAACTCGATCCTCAATACACCTCCGATTTAAAACCCGGTGTCAAACGTTCCAGCTACAGAGAGAGTTGTGTAGGTCTCTCAGTGATGCAAGCAACAATGTATCTACAGATACGAAATGTTTGTTCTGTAATTTTCTCCATTTTTCTGAGAAGTAACATTTAAGACGTAATAGAAATCATATTCTCTAAACATGGCTTCGTTCTAAAGCGAAAAGAGTACAATTTCTAGAAAATGCAAGATTAGGAGTAACTGATGTTTTAACAATACGATAATATATTTATTTATCTAACTCGTTATCATATTTACCAGATTTATAATAAATTTAATATTGCGTTTAAAAAGAACGACATTATCCCAGACATTTTGAGATCAGAAATTCGCATCTCCTTGTTGTTTCCCTATGTTGAAGACTAAATGACAGGTGATTTGTGCGTTGGATCACCTGCACAAGCATAGCGAATAATCATTGGATATAACTAAATAATTAAAATTCCTTATTTTTCTTTGCCCAGAAAATTGGGACTGATTGAATGCGTCACCACTTAGTCTCAGTCTACCCCGCACTAAAGATAAGCCGTATCAAAACGTGTTATTTATTTAAAAATGGAGATAATAATAAAAAAATTATTGATTTCTTTCACGCAGCCATCAAATCATGCTATTATGTTTGGAGTTTAATACATTTGAAATGTAGCTCCACCTACCGAACTTACGCATTAAAAATTTTAAGAAGACCATAAAAAGAAATAAAATTATCAGTATTTACAAACAATTAAGGGGATGCGTTCTATTAGCATTTATCACAAAGCACAAACACAAAATGCGTAATTTTAATGAGTTCAATAATATCTCTAAGGAACTTTTGTTAAATATATGTAAAAAGACATATTCCTTTCTAAATTAATAAAGACCGAAGAAATTACCTTTATTGCAAATTTTATAATAAACCCACAGACTTGTTAAATTCTGATTATCTAGAACCTATTAAATATATGAAATTACTAGTGATTATACAACGAGTACAGACTTTTTCATATTATTTCTAACGATTACACTTAAAAATATGATAATGATATTGCAATTAGAGACACTATTAATATTTGACTATCTCTTCCAAATTTCGTTTCGTCACATTGCTTGGAATACAAATGCAACACACAATCTTAATATAATCACGACATCGTTTACAAAAACAACTTTTTCCTCCTTGCAAGAATTTTGAGATGTCTCTCTCGTGATGATAATTGATTAATGTATTTCCAGGCATTAGGTAAAAAAATATATATTCAGCAGGATTTGATCTGGCGTCCATTCCTCTATCTACTGCCCGTTTAATCCACGGAGCTATCACGAAGGTACCTTACAGCACCGATGAGGGTGTTGTAGAATGAATTCTATCTTGACATTTATTGTTCTTATGATATACAACATTTTACTTCAGGTTACAGCAAGCTAACATTGATAAGAATGTAATCATCAGCGCGATACTATTCTATAGTTGATTCTAGTTAGAAATGTTCGATTCGAATGTCTTTGTGTAGGGCTCGCGAAGTAGCTTCTATCCTGCGAACTGCTATCTTGCCCCCTCCATATCTTCCGGGTGATCTCCACATTTACGCGATAAGACTGAACTGTAACTCGTCGTAGAGCACCAGTCTGAAATACAGAACCGCGTAGTATTAAGCAGAAATAACTATATTCCTTTTAATACCAATTAACACAACTAAGAGAATTTCCGGACAAATTTGCATTCGTTATTCGCAGAAAACTTGCCAACCTAAACTTGAATGATATAATGCTAACAATATTTTAATTATCAACAAATAGTTGATTGATTGCTTCTTAAAAAGACATTATAATGTATAATGTAAACAGCAAGTAGTTGAACTACAACAGCACATACTTTCCTTCTCTAATGTCACTATCGCAATATTTATACTATTACATGAATTAGGAAGAAAGAATTTCAACCAGTAAGATCTCTATTTTTCAATTTGTAGTCTTGAAAAGTGCTTTTCAATTTTCAAAATATATAGAGTTCCTCGAAAATGGACCACTAGCGCCTCAGTCAGTTGGTACAGGGCAGAGCTTCTAGTCGTCGTACTGATGGACGACAAAACTGGCCCTTTTTTAAGGCTAAGTCTTTCAAAAATTAATATTAATTACAAAATATTGGACATGTACTACTGAATGCACCGTAACAGAAGAAAAAAATCACCTTCAGTTCAGACTCACAACGTTAACCAAGCCGACGGCGTACCTATGACGTTAACCATTCGCTAAAGCGATTTGTAATTTAGTTGCCACTTAGAAAAGTAGTTAAATATAATAAAACCTATACTAAATAGAACATAATCATTTCGACATAATATTTTTTCATTTTCAGAGTCAATCCTTTTAAGTTTAAATATATTTATGATATATAATATAATATAAAATGTATAATATAGGGAATAATAAAATATATTAATATAATATAATTATAATTTAATAGAATACCGAACTTTTCTCTATAAAAAGAAAATTACAATATTTTACTTTCTTCCATGCATACTTCAGTACCACATTGTCATATTAAAACTAGAAAGGACTTTTAATTATTCGAGAAGGCCTAATGTCTAAGTAGGACAGTTTTAAAGAATACTAGTGATGCTAAAACAGCGCGTACTTTCTCACCCGTATTTCACGAAACTTATGAAAATACTAAAAGTTTCAATTGCACATGATCTTGTTAAAATCATATCTTTAAGGAAGAAGTTTCGCGAAGGAAAAATCTCAAATTTCAATATTTTACTTAGTAGGAATACTTACGAAAGAAAAATCTGTTTTCAACTTGAACATGAGACCCCATATTATTCTCTCAATGCACCTCCCAATATCCAACAATTATTACATTTATTTTATTGTTGTAATAAAAATTATGGAAACCATTGTTTGAACCTTTGAAAATGTCGCAGGGCTACATGTAAATTACCCTCCCCTAATTGAATATCAGTTTCAAATTTAAGGCGCTACGACATCAGCCAGATCGGTGGGAAATATCAATTTTGGTGAAAATCGGCTGAACGGTTTAGCCGCTAGCGTTGTTCAGGCGGACGGACAGACGTTTTACCGTCAGTCGATTTTTTCGCTATCAACCACCCACAAACATGGATTCTGGCTACACCACGATTTGGAGGATTTTTCATTAGCAAGTGGATTTATCCATTTTTTTCGTCACAAGAGGCAGTGTAACCTGCGTTTTCTGCCGACAATTCGCCGTTTTTCGCGTAGCATTATGCTTTCTCTACTTCTTAAAATGCAGTCAATATATGAAAAGAAATTTAGATTATGCGTTCACGGAAAATTTGTATGCTTTCACTGCAAAGCAATTTCTAAATTTAGAAAGAAAACATTTATACAATTTTTATAACTTCATTTGTAGAATTAGTTATACCGAGAAAGAAAAGAGTAAAAAGAGTTCATGAGAAATTTGGAAACAGATTAGTAATTTATGTGTAGAAAATTGAGATAGTAATAAAAGGTGACATTTACTGCAGTATTTGTAATAACGGTATAGTAATATTCCCGAATGAAGAGTGTAAAGTAAAAAGAAGAGTTCTTTTCAGAGAGTTTCAATAATGCAATATGAGCATAATGTAACATACCCTCCAGAAATATTGGAATATCATTAGTTCAGAATCCCAATGAACTTGCTAAAGTATAATATCAATTTTGAAAAAGAATACATTGATTTAGAAGTCAGTAATGTTTGATTTTTGCGGTACCATGCGTACAGGTCCTTTTTCTAACAGGTCTAAAATAAATACATGTTCGCAGATCTTTTAGAAATATTTTTAGAGTTCATGATTTCAAAAAGCCGAATTTTCCTTAAAACCCTAAATACTATTTTACTTGATATCATTGTTTCTGTAATTATTTGCGCATTCGAGAATGTAAAATATAGTAAAATATTTAATCAAGTATAACTCAATATTAGGCCAATTATTTTCCATCCCCACTGTACTCAGCTTAAAAAGCTGTGGAAATATTGTAATGAAAAGAACATTATTAAATTCAGTGAGTACTCAGTTTAATAAATATATTTTATTTTACCAGCAGAAATAGAGAAAGTGTAGATAAAATATGTAATGTATTACAATGAATATCATTTCAATAGCCTTAGGGAAATCTCTGAAGAGTTGAATATTAAGTTATAAATAATAATCGAATTAGCAGACCATTTATAGAAAATTTCATTTTTGATTAAAAATAAATTTCCATTTATAATACTATTTTACCCAGGAAATAAAGTCCTTAGGTTTATTAGGCAACGATTATTGAAAGTACAGATTCAAATATGAAATTTCTTTGACAATTAAAATTGTTGTTTGTATCTATTTTTAATGTCTCTTTTTTAACTACTAGGTCATATAACGACCACTGTGATTTTTATGTTGGGGTTTTCTGTAGGGAGAATACGTAAGGACATCACGAACACATATCTATATCCGAGGCCTGGAACCCGCGGCCTTGAACCCGAAGCTACAGCCTTGTCGTCCATTTTCCCTCTTTCTCCTAGTAAACCTTTGACATCATATATCAACATCGCCCATCGAATATCATTAATTCTCCATCATTTGAATTACATTTTTTTCCTGTGTCCTGGCCGTCGGGATAAGTGGAAATGAAACCTCCTGACTAGGTAGTAAAAAGTTGGCCTCGGAAGCCAGAAGACATCTTTATGGTAATATCTACTCTTACTACCAAGATTTTATCAACATTGCATTTTGAGTGCAAACAGGTGGCAGAACTCTTTTTCAAACTCACAAGGATCATGCCGTAGTCATCCCGTGGCCTAGGCCCAGGCAAGAATTATTTATTCACCTTCGGATCAGGCACTTCCCACTTCTCACTTTGGACATCTCATTACCAGTTACCACCTATCCCCAGGGGCGAAAAACAGACCTTGCACCATAAAGCATGGCTCCTGTGCACTGCGATAATGAAAGAGCCGAAGAAGGCATAGCATCGACTATGAAAAGTACTGGCTACTGTCCTCCGCTAACTCTTTAGAAACTTTCTTAGCTATGGATTTATAAATCTAATGCGCGTGAAGGGGATGATTTTAACATGTGCCTTTTATAACTAATTTTGCGTTTTGATGTAACACTGTCTTTGTCATTTGTTTCATTTTAAAATTAGTCATTTTTACTGTTTTTACTCTTTTAATCATATGAGTGTAATAAAAAATATTTTAACTGACTTTTATACTGTTTCAGAAATTTGCAGATAATATTGCACTTTGTAATTGACAAGATATTTGAGCACAATACATTATTTTATATTATTAAAGAATGTATGAAGTTTCATTTCGTAGAAATAATAAAGACTATAGATTTGGATTTTCAGATTTGAGAACTTGTGATCTCATTAGATCTCTTGTGTTTTCCGTGTTGATCAAAACCAAATGTATTTTCAGGTTCGATAGCAAATTTCAAGTGACCCAGGATCTTATGAGCTGGAATTGTTGTCATGCGTATATCTTACAGTGCTAAAATTATTTCACAATTAATCGAATTTAGAAACAAGGACGGTGTGTTTCCGCAACCAGATAAAACCGTTTCTTACTTCAATATCGACCGTGTCAGGTTTCCGGATGTTTGGTGCAGAGAGAGCTTCTTGAATCGAACTAAACACTCCAAACTGTTTCTGAGGGTCATACAAAACCTAACATAAATTGGAAAGATAATACGATTCGGAAACACTGTATTTTCACTTAAATATTTTAATTGGAAAATTGTCCAGAGATTAATTTTAACTAAATACTCAATCTCTTTAAGTTATTCAAACAAGTTTTTGTTTCTTTCTTAATAAGCTCTTTTAAAGAAAATTACATTGATTCGTAACATTGTAAGGTTTTTTCAAATTTATTCTTTTTTTACTACGTGGTTATTCCAAAATGTTTAAGAAAATATTTAACTTCGGTGTAGATTTCCTAGTGGAAATAATTAAATTTGCTGTTTTAACTAATATTAGCTATTTATTAAAGATATCAATTATTACAATTTTGCTATTAATATATGCAATGTGATATATTTGAAAATAATTAATTATGTTAGTGCCTATTCAGGCCATATCAGTTGTACTGTTGCCTGTATATTACCTTAAATAAATAAATAAAATAAAAATATCACTGGGAAGGGATAGATATAATACTTCTCAACGATTAGCAACAGAAAAATTGCAACTTTTGAAAAATATACTGAAGAATAAGACAATTATATTTTCGAAATATTTCTAATAGGAGGTTCCTAGTTTACTTTTCTACCGATTATCACTATAAAATTGCATCAATTTTACAAATAGTCTAAACAATATTATAATATATTTTGCAATGATAATCTACTTGGACACCCGGCAGTGATTTTAATTGATTAACGAAATCACTGTTTGCATGCCTACTGCTCATATAGAAATAGGCGATTACATTTTCACAATGCGTAATAAAATGTGTATTGCTTGCATTTCATAGTAAAGGCGTAATAATGTCAAAATACAAGTTTTTAAATGCGTGAACGCGTTTCAATTTGTGATAGGAAATGTGTATATTATATAAAATACATTATATTATGTTCAAAGGTATTATGTAATAGTTAGTGTTCCTTTAGAACCATTAGCATTTTAAAATGATTTATAAGAAACAAAACTTTCAATACTATTAATTTAATCTGCCACAAATTTCTCACAATATTAGATACCATAAATTAGACTTCATTTTATTAGTAAGAACTCGATAAAATATACAGCCCCTTCCCGTGACCGCTGCCTTGGTTCGTCAGCGTCCACGGGGTTCAGGGCAACGTCAGTACAGTGTAGCGCGATGATCGCGCCCGCGCGCACCAATCCCGTTTCGTTTCTGTGCCCTCTTCTGTTACCTCCTCTTACTTCCCCTCTCACCCCTCCCTCTCCTGTACCCCTGCTCCACGTGTGAGGGCAGCGTCACTAGCCTCAGAAATTGCTCCACCGCCCTTTGAGATAACTAGGAGGAAAATCTTCGAGGAGGAAGGGGACGATGTCGAAACTTGGAGCAAAGCCAATGATAAGAGCGGATGCGCCTCGACACTTGGGATTAGTCAAGTGTCATGATAGTTGTCAAGCTGCAACTGGAAAAGCCAGGTTGGCCGCACAGGGCATCATAGCCATATTCTGTGAGAGTGGGTATACATGTCACCTATCCCGTCCACTGCACTACCTTTCACTCCAGTGCCCGGGACACAGCTCAGACTGGACTGTCTACCCAGCGAACTCATGTTTGCAGCTTTATGTACGCACGGGAAGGTCAATGCACGTTCACATCACTGAGACCGTTCCTGCCCTTTACGGGCGCCTGCGACCAATCCTGCAACATAAATGAATAAACGAGTGTCGGTATGACTTTCGCTAGATTGGCGTGCATTGCGTGAACAGAAATGCAAAGTTGATGTTTCAAGTCTCATTGCGCTGTTTCAGTGTTATTACTCCAAGTGCTTGGTTCGTTTATACTTCGCCCATTGGTCGGTTGGTATGAAGCGATCTCCGAAATGAGTTTTCCGAATCAGCCGCTTCTTAGAAAAATTTAGTTTCAATCTTTTATATGTGATCAATGAGCCATGGCATTGATAATTCGCGGTGCAATCCCACTGAAGGGAAGGTACGTACAACGCAAAGCGCCGTGGCCGTGGATTTTTAAGGGCGAAAAAATCCTTCGTACGCCTTCCTTCGGAGGGGAAGTAAAGCCGCCTGTCCCATGTTAGTACATTTACTGCATGTAAAAGATCCTCAAAGCCTGACCAGCGCCTCTAGGCTAAATTCAAATCGCCTGTTTTCTCCTTAAGTAATACCTTCTTTCTCCCGTGATTGGTGGAAGGAGTGTAACGAAATTCGCGTGGTCAAGCGAAGAGCAGGCCTCATGGCCTGAGTCTCGCCACGTAAAATAAGGCAAATTCAATTCAATTCAAAGCGTGGCTCTGGAGCATTCGTTTCTGTTTGCCGGCCGCGAGGGCAGCGGATTTGTACCTGGCAGGCGCCGAGCGCGTAAGTTTCCAGAATCTTGCGTCAGTTTTGTATGGAACTCGCGAACGCTCCGGACTCCCGGAGTTGGGGCCGTCCCCTTCAACGCCTGGGACGCAGCGTGTGCCGACGGCCAAGCAAAGTGATGTAAACTTAGAATATCATAAAATAATTAAGTACTAAGTAAGACGCATATCATAAGCTGGATAAGGGAGTCTTCGGTGTCAACATCAGTGCAATGCTGCTGCAACAACAAAGTAATAATAAAGTAATAATAGTAATAATAATTAATAGTAATAATAGTAATAATAGTAATAATAGTAATAATAGTAATAATAGTAATAATAGTAATAGTAGTAATAATAGTAATAATAGTAATAATAGTAATAATAGTAATAATAGTAATAATAGTAATAATAGTAATAATAGTAATAATAGTAATAATAGTAATAATAGTAATAATAGTAATAATAGTAATAATAGTAATAATAGTAATAATAGTAATAGTAGTAATAATAGTAATAATAGTAATAGTAGTTAATAGTAAAACCAATAATGGTAGTATCAATACTGACAATTCGTTAATATCGACATGCCGCTCCCAAATGTCAAATCAATTCAAGTATCGCATATTTCCTGTATATATTTTCCTTTTTCCCTTAGTGTATTTATAGTCTTCTGGGTAGTCTTTATTTAAGAAATTTTTTAGGAAAAATTTTTTAAAAAAATAAAATTAAGAAACTTTCATTTCATCATTTAATACCTGTGTTAATACCTAAATTAATAATTCATTATTGGAATTGGGAGTTTTTCTTGAATTACAGAAGCTACTTTTAAATACAACTTATAATGAATTTTCTGCTTGGAATAAAGGAAGACGGAAAATATTTTGACTTTACTCTTCAAATTTATTTAGTATCTTTTTCCCTCCTCTTTAGTCGTTCAAGTTCTCTTTCGAAATAATAGTTCAACGACCTTTCCCTTTTTTCTGACACCTTTTCTGGTTTTCTTTCTTTTTTTTTTTTTTGTTGCAAACGTAGTCTTACGATGCATGTTGATTGGCGCTGAGTGTGGCATGTGTTGGCAAAGTGTGGCAAATTATCGTAGTTTTGTAGGGAAAAAGTTTTACTTAGGAGGCGCATGCTAACTGAGCGGTTTCGCGTTCGCCTAGGAGTTTGTGGTGAGCTCTGATGAAATATCGCAGTCCTCACCTTTCACAGACCACACTCTTCGTTCTCAGCATCAGAAAAAAAAATCGGTGAAGTTCGTTACGAAAAGATATTAGGGTAGATAGAATGGATGAAGTAGAAAAACGGGACTTCTGAGCTTTGTAACATTGATTTCGCGTGGAATAGTATTTAGTTGAATTTTTCCAAGTCCAATTCTTCGTTTTCTTCTTCCTTTCGTTCTTACTATCTCTTATACCTTCATTCCAGGTTACAACAGACGATTCTGATAATTCAAAAATATTGCTTTTTGGGATCTCTTATATACTTTTGAGTTGACGTAGTAGACATCATCTCATCATCATCATCATCATATCATTATTATTATCATCATCATCATGATCATTATTATTATCATGATCAGGATCATTATTATTATCATTATCATTTACATTATCGATATATGGCCAATTTACAATTTACATATTATCATTATTATTATTATTATTATTATTATTATTATTATTATTATTATTATTATTATTATTATTATTATTGTGGCATTCTGAAGTTATATTTTTGTTTCATTATTATTTCAACATCCAGTATTTTATGAATAATATTCCCCTTTCCTCACATTCCAATATTAGTTACCTCAATAGAGTTCGCGTCCTTTGTGTTCACTCTTCCCTTTTGTTTTCAATTTTCAGCCTAGTGGCTTCCGTTTTCTTCGCTTCACTGTTACTTCGCTGTTCTTGCTGTACATTGCATCACATCTCCTAAAACGTGCGTCATTGCATCACGATGCGCTGCTAGTGCGTGCACTGACGTGTCAGGGGTAGTATCTTATCTTTTGCTCGAAATAACTTTCAAAACTTTCGAATTGTGATTCGTTTCATCTGCCTTTGTTCCTCAAACCCATTGTGTATGGCGGTACATGTTTATGACGATTCTAGAAGAAGACAACATTTGCACATTTTCTAGCTCTTTACGCTTTATCTTGACTGCGGCAACACTAAGTGTTCGAAATGCTCTCTTCAAGTGGGGAAAATAAATAAGAAAGTATACGAATACAGGAAGACTAAAAAAATGCCTTGACTTTTTCCCCCTTTTTCCTGTAAATAAATAAACCTTACTTTAAATAATTATCTTTGTATTTTATCAGAACAACTATAACATCAAAGGGACAATTAGAGTGAAGTTCTATTTATTTACAAACATATCGTCATACATTGACATATCGTCATACCAACATATCGTCATACAATGACCCCCATCTCGATCGGGTTTTTGTCCAGTTTCCCTGATCCATTGAGCAAATGCTGAGATGGCCCCTTGATTTGCTTCTGGACGTAAATGTAGCTTCACTATGCGCACGTTTTGTTGAACTTTTCTTTTGTTTGTAGTGGTAGTAGAGCTTAGGGTGAGTTTCTATTTTGTTAACAATACAGAAAATCAAATCTGTTTGTTCCTTTACCGTTAAAAATAAGTTTTCTATAATTTGCTAACGAAAATATCTAGTATTTGAAATGTTAATCTCTCCTTTTAAATTTGTTTTATTATTATTATTATTATTATTATTATTTCATCTTTAAACTATTAATATTAAATTGTTGGGAAGGGATTCTGAAACTCAAGAAAGCGTGCGCAGATGATTTTCTCCCCCATACGTCACATACAGTTTTTGACTAAATAAATAAATAAATAAATAAATAAATAAATAAATAAATAAATAAACATTCATTCTACACATTTCATACCAGTATTACACATTTTTCTCTTGTTTGGTGTTGATAATTTTAACACTTATTATTACTTAAGTAAATATTATCAGCAACGTATCCTTTAAGAATTAAGCATCTTCAGAAATTTGAAGCGTCACTCTCTGGTTTTAGATAATCTGTATAATACACTGAGATCGCCTGTAAAGTGGTAATGATTTGATTTCCTTTTTTAGAATTGCTCTCAAAAAGTGTATTGTTTTGTTAAGTGTGTGTCAAAAAATGCAAAAAGAGGTAAGCAAGGAGGCTCTACTTATTATTCAATTATTTCCTCATCTTTGTAATAACATTTGATATTAATTATTATTACTATCCCCGATTTGTTTTATATATATATATATATATACAGGGTGAGTCACGTAACTTTAGCACCTCCTATAACTTTTGAACGGTTGAAGATATTGAAATGTAGTTTTCACGGAAGTGCGTGAGAAAATAGGGCTAACTGATACGTGTATTTATTTCTATTTTATCACTTGTATTTTACGAGATATTTGAGGTAACTTTGTTTTTTCAAATGGAACTATACATATTTTTCAGTCTATCATAAAGAGCGTAAAAGACAAATCCAATGATATACATAATGTCATATGTTAAATAAGGATTTTTGAGAAATTTTTATTCTTTTGCGACCAGTTCTTAACGGATATTTTGAATGTAACCGACCGCCACAGAAGGTCACGCAGCGCTCCACCAGCCAGCGCGCTCAGGGAAGGAAGGGATCTTAGTATTTCAAGACACAAAACATATTCCAAATATTCACTAAACTTGCCATTTTTCCCTGAACTCTGCTTTCAAAGAATATAGCATAATTAGATATAATATTAATAGGATCTTGGAAACTAAACACAGTAAGAATAAATTATTAAGACTTTACAAAGAATATTGCATATTTTCAGCAAATAGTTTTATTGTTAATGATAATATAACAATACCTTGTGAAAACAAACAAATACAGAAAGATAATGATAATGATAAAAATAAAAATAGAATTCAAAAATACTAAATAAAAATACATTACTATTCAAATTACTTTAGAATGTGTTCAATATGACCACCATTCACAGACAAACACATCTGCAGGCGCTTTTGAAAAGATTCTAACTGCGACCAATGTTTCTTTTTAACTTCAGAACATGCAGCTACAATGCGTCTACGCATATCTTGTGATGTAGATGGAGCCTTTTGTAGACGTGGTTTTTAAGAAAACCTAAAGAAAAAATCTAGTAGCGTCAAGTCTGGGGAACGCGCGGGCCAACACACAGTACCACCCATTAATATCCTGTAATATAAAACCCCATTAACTGGAGTAGAAGTAATACACAATTTTATTACAATACATACTTACAATAAACCCTTATTTTTAACCCTTCCATTTCTTAAAAATAAGCTGAAAATGGGAAGGATGGAACGCAGAGTTCAGGAAAAACTACAACAGTTTTCTGAATATTTGGAATATGTTTTGTGTCTTGATATACTAAGATCCTTCCTTCCCGAGCGCGCTGGCTGGTGGAGCGCTGCGTGACCTTCTGTGGCGGTCGGTTACATTCAAAATATCCGTTAAGAACTGGTCGCAAAAGAATAAAAATTTCTCAAAAAGTCCTTATTTAACATATGACATTATGTATATCATTGGATTTGTCTTTTTACGCTCTTCATGATAGACTGAAAAAATATGTATAGTTTCATTTGAAAAAACAAAGTTACCTCAAATATCTCGTAAAATACAAGTGATAAAATAGAAATAAATACACGTATCAGTTAGCCCTATTTTCTCACGCACTTCCGTGAAAACTACATTTCAATATCTTCAACCGTTCAAAAGTTATAGGAGGTGCTAAAGTTACGTGAATCACCCTGTATTATATATATATATATATATATATATATATATATATTGTTTTTCTTTCTTTTGAATATGAGAATGTATATTTCTTCACATATATTTATAATCTGAAATTTGAACTGCTAGTATCGGTCCCCCCCTCTAGTATTCCCCCCCCCCCTCGCAATTCATTTTTGCAATTTGATCTGCTATATACTCCTTAACTTTTGCAATCATACACTGTGTCTTTCTGTATTGATTTTTTTTTTTTTATTTATAGACTCCTCCCGTTGCATTCCCCCCCTTTTTTTTAAATTTCATCTGCTATCTGTAACTAAATACTTTAGATGTATCCATTAATTGTAATTTAATTTTCTATCTTATGGTGTATTTATTTATAATTTTGTTGTATCTTTCTGTATCTTGTAGACTGACGATGACGGCAAAGCCGTCGAAAGCCGGCTATCTTAATGAAGCTAATATGTTGACGAAGATGACCTCTTTTATTTCTTCTCAAAAAGTGGTTGGTTATTTTATGCTTCACGCAGCTAGTGTCAGAAACTGCCGTGGGCATTTGACTGTGAAATACAAGTCTAAAAAGTGCCCCTTGTTTGTACAAGCTATTAAAGGATATGATGCATTCCCTTCTCTTCATTTCCATTGTCGTCCTCGTGTTATTTCAAAGCCCGTTTCGAACCACGAATGACGCGAATACGCCAGCGTTGCCGTGAGCCTCTTCCTGGACTGGCCTCATCAAACGCTAGTTAGCGCCCGTGACGAGAGCCGACGACTTTTCCTTGATGCTGAAGAATAACAAACGAATAAAGCCCTCTCCACCTCGAGTAATCCCCTCGTTTAGCCGCACGGCTGCTGCTGTTGATTTAGTCGTCCGTGAGAGGTGCGGTCCTTGAAACACTGCACGGGATCGAACCGAGAACCCGCGAGATGTTTCCGGGTGCGTCTGACACCCGAATTCCCCTCCCGGGGAACACTGCTTTTAAATGTAGTGTTGCCAGATTATTGAAGAGCAATTTGGGACGGTTTTTAATTTTCTATCAATAAATTTACTTAAAAGGGAAAATAAAAATATCCATTTAAATTTTATTTAGAGTCGATGATGCTGTGGCATACACCATAAATTTAAATATGATAACTAACTTAAATATAAAATCAAAATGCTTTCAGTTTTAAAAAAAAGAGAACATTTACTTGTAATAAGAAAAACAACTTTCCCCAATATTGTTTGCGAACTGAAAAGAAGAATACAATATTTAATTAATGAAACAATTTTCTAGAACAGAACCTTCTTACCTTTCAAATAATCAAATCCTTTTTTTTAATTCCAAACACTATCGACTCCCAAATATTCTAAGTCATTTACTGTTCCGTAATATTACTTTTCCGTCATCAAACACGCGGCCGATGTCGCATTGTATTCCTTACATCCGAATTCTCTACTGAACCATGATACAGCGACTGAAATGCTCTATCAAGCATTTACGTCCTTAGTCCAGAATGTCCATTTTCTATCTGGTTGTTGATTCCGTCCGTCTTCTTAAGTCGAGAACATTGCCAAACTGTATTTTGATCCCACTAGGCCGTGAATACACATATTAGCTCGATGCCAAATGTGGACGAAATATCACCTCTAATTTCGACCCGTTACAAATTTCTCCCAATTGTTGTGTGGAATTTCTCTTCAAAAGGTATCTCTCAGAGAAGAGAGCTTTTTAAAATGGCAGATGATAAAATCTGATTGAAGTTATTTCTTATTCCTCTTAAAACCTCTTAATAATTCTAAGCATATTGATTTCTGTTAAAAATTGAAAAATTGTTCTGAATCAATGCATTCTATCATCATACGTAACAAAATGCAACACTATTGCACATTATCTGTATTGGAATTTTATTAATAAATTGAAATATATTTTACATTTAAATTTTACAAGAATTGCAAACGCACGTTTATTATATTTCTTTTCTTAGTAAAATTGTTTTGTCACTAAAATGATTCCCTCTATTTAGCTATTGCTTTTATTGTATCCATTTTCTCTTCACAAGCTGCATATTATCCCATTTTGGGGAAATGTTCTCATAAGCTGTTATTTAAGTACGTTAGCTAATTGCAATGATAAAATTCACTTTTAAGTGAACTTCATGAAAATTTTATTCCCAAAGGCAAGTGCGTCTGTCTGCCCTGCATGTTATACCTACTGCATGTGAGTGACATACTTACTCAACATTTTCGTGAATACGACTTTCGTGTGTCCATTCGGAACATAGAAGATTTGTTCCATTTCGACCGTAAGTGATGAAGACTTTTACTTAAAATACTTAATTTTACATAAGGGTTTAGAGAGAAGAAGAATATTGCGAATTTGGCAAGAAAATATTTGACTTAAGATTGGTGTACCCAATCGTTTCATTGCAAAGGCGAATTGGAGGCAAATAGTCGTAAAAGAGCCTAAATTGTTAAACGTCAAACATCGAAGATATATGCCCAGACTCTCATTAAAATACTTAATGTTACAATTGGATTCATATTTGACCATTTATTGAAACCAATTGAAACTAATTTCCAAGTGACATCCAATTCATTAATACTGATTGCAATTCGCAGAAAAGCTCGAAACTTGTAAAAAGTAATAATTTATAGTGTTATCTTGCAATTAAATCTGTCGCAATACAATCTGTAATTAATTGAGGGTTTAGTCTCTTGGAAGTTCTATCTGTGTTCTCCTTGAAGCGCCCTTTCATATGTCCATGTGCTTGCTACTGAACTATATAATTTTAATTTTAGCGCGTGTTTCAAGGAAATATAAATGTCGAGACGGAAAAACACGTCCGGGAAAGACATCACTGAAAGTAGCACGAGACGTCGACTTTGGAGCCAAGGTTATTTTTTATGCTGAACTTTGAGTATGATACTGTAGAATGCTTATAAAATAACTGCAAACAAGAGCATGTGTACATTTAAAATACAAAATCTGTATGTATTTCATGCTATAGTAATAAAAAGTAGCATGTGATTTTCTTATAGATAACACTTATATTCGGATTTAATTGACTGTATGAATTTCGTGTACGTATATGCGTGCATTCTCATGTTTAGAATGTTAAAATAAAAATGCAATCAATAAAATATATTTATTTCTCTTTGGACAAATCGTGCAAAGTTACATTTCCAAAGAACCATACAACATTGTTTAATTCACATTATCGAATATTTGTACAAGAATTTTCGGCATACATTAAAAATATTTAAAATATTATATGTTGATACATTAGAACCTATTGTGTCAATAAACATTGCATTACCATTGAAATTTTTTTTTCTCAATCCGCTTTGTACTCTATTGAACTACTACTTTATTGAAAACGAAAATCACAGGGTATCGATGTGAAAAATAATATGCGAAAAACATAAAATTTATTTCCAGATTTGTCGTGGGTTCCCTTACAATAAGCGAATGAAAATTACTTCCATATTTTTTCGTGATGGTCTAGAGAGAATTACGATTCCGCGCAATTTTACAGGTGCTCCGTTATGTATTTGATATTAAAGAAATGCTATATTAAATCATAAACCTCGAATTAATCGCATTTATTATCATCAGGGAAAAACTTGAATAAATTTGAAAGAAGGTTTATTTGTTTGTTTGTATTTCCTTACAATTCAATAGTCTTATTCCGAACTTAATTAAATTTTGTTCTCGTGACCTTCAAAACAAGACAAAAGTTCCTGTTACTTATATCCCCCCTTTCCTCCCCCATATCATTAGAACAATATTTAAATATGCACTCTCCGTTTTTTGCCAATATCTCAAAAACAGTTGGAAAAAGCAATTTTGATTTAACCCAATCAATCACTAAACTTTCCTGCTAAATACCCGTTTGATTCAATTCAATAGCGCAATTAGGTTCAGAATAATTGCAGATCATATTTGTTACTGGACGTTTGTAAGGTTTATGCAAGAATGCATCTGTTTGCAGCTGCCCGTAGTAACTGCGGTGGCAGCAATGTTGATCGTAACAAACATGGCAGGGATGAGGAAGGCCAGGTCGGGCGGGATGAGGCAAGGATAATAACTGTGCTACGCCCATATTTGATTTATTTACAGTTGCTCCTGACAGGACATCAGCGGTGTTATCCAATGGAGTTTACACGTCACTACAGTGACGTTCAGCTCCCGATTGGATGAAACCGTAACAGCTGATGACAATCACCGCTAACTAACACCGCTGATGAACAATCAGAGGCAGCTGTAAATAAATCCAAGTGTGTACTTGGGTTTTTCTTACGTGGCAGTTGACATAAATCAGCTGTTGCGGTGTCGTCCAATCGAGAGCTGAAACGACATCAGGGTGACGTCACTGTGGTGAGGTTTAAGCTCCCAATTGGACGAAACCGTCAACAGCTGATGTATATCAACTGCCACGTAAGAAAACCCAAGTGTAGGTAGGAGAGGCGCAGCGGCCGAAAGCTGTGCACAGCGACCTCCGCTCGTTTGCCTGGACTCTCCGCTCGCGTGCCTCTTGACCCGGCACGGCCGCGTGGGAAGGGGCGCAGACGGGACTGCCGTCCCCCGGGTCACGTGGGGGAATACCGACATGGCAGGGCGGATGGGAGGGATGCAGGGGCATTGGTAGGGCGGGGCCAAGCGGAGCGGGGCGGGGCGGGGCGGGGCGGGGCGGGGGGCGGGGCGGGGCCGATATAGAAGGACTTTCCTAAGAATGTGCCAAAGTGACAGTTCGTTAAACAAGTGAACATCACATGCAATTTAAAGAAGTATCCATCCGCCGCGACAGCTGTTCAGCCACGCCTTTGTTCGTTCGTAAAGTGTTTATGGCCCCTGTGAAACATCCCTGTGCAGAAGTCTAAGAGTTTCCCTGAGGTATATGTACGTACGCGAGTCCGGGAAATATTTAAATTTAATTACGTATGTGAAAATCTCTTACATGCTCTCACAATAGTAAAAGAAAACTGCCACGAATGTAAATAGAAAGCTCTCAATCACAGCTCGACACACAACAGCACAATAGCCGGAAACACGTGCACCAGTACGCATCTCACATTCTAGTCTCGGTTTTAAGATAAACATAATATTTATCACACAAAAAGTAAAGTCAGCGTAATGTTTATAGAAAAAAAGAATTTTTATAGAAGAGCACATAACACTGCACTTCCTAATTTAATTATTTCTCGTGGTGCCGTATATTTTTGTCGGACGAGAACATCACAAAAGGAAGCGTCGACGCCATTTACAAGTTAGCCAACTGCAAACGAACGAATGCAGGAAAGGAATTTAATGAGCTCAAGGACACAACGACGACAGAACCTTCAGTCATGTTGCCCGCACTAGCTATCACTATGGCTCATTAGAAAAAGACCTTCTATAGCCCGGAGCGGGACGCGGCACAGTGGAGGGTGGGCGGGCAGTAGCAGGCTGGGAGATGGGAAGTGGAGACAGGTTTTTTTTTTTACTTTTTTAATTTTTATTTCCAATACTGCTAATTTAAAATCTGTTCACTTGGAATAATTAGTAAATGATATACAAGACGTAAGTAACTATTAAGTGAATGGAAAGAGTAACTCTAGAGTATGTTCATGCTTTAGTCTATACACATATTCACTGTTGTCCAATATGTTCACTGATTGTTGGTTCGGGTAGTAGGTCAGTCTCTTCTGATGCCTCTTACTTCGCTGGGTGATGGTCTCTGCCACAGTTGAGATGTACAAAGTATTGTTGATGAAGAGTCACGGCGCGTCGCATAAATATTCCAATGTTTTTGTTTCGAATATTCTCAGGATCTCCAGGTTTGACTTGCTGGCTGTACCTTATAGTTCTATGCCGTAAGTGCATATTGGCTTGGTTAATGCTTTGTAAAGTACTATTTTGTTGTATAAGGAGAGCTTAGATCTTCAATGAAGTAGCCATGACGATTTGCTTACTTTAATTTCTTATTCTTTCCTCTTTGTTACGATGTGGGGTTTCTAAATGAGACGTAGAAGGGTGGCGGCGGGGGAGGGATCTACGGAGCGGTGCGTGGCAGAGCGGGGCGAGGCGGAGCGAAAGGGATCGTGGGTGGCATGCCGATGGCGGGGCCAGGAGGGGGGCGGGGATACCGGTCCACGCTGGCAGTCGCGGGGCGCTGGGTCGCAAATCGAAGTTATGCATGAGCAGTGGAAGGACCCGGTGAGCAGATGTCGCCTTCTTTTTTCCCTACAGCCAGATCTTGCGAATTCGGAGTTGAATTGTGAAACAAATTTCTTTGCGGGGCGATAAGCAGTCACAGAGATGCTTGTATTAATACAGAATAAGAATGAAATTAAAATAACTCTGGTTTGTTGATTGTGTGGAGAAATGGAATCAGTTTCAATTTTTCTTACTGAACTAGAATAGGCAACTAGATACCAGATGCTTCCCGTTGCATTGGCTCCGATTAAAGAATAGTTGAAAGGGTACCACTCCATTCCTAAATGGTCAATAATTTGCTGTTTTTTATTCATTTTAATTTTTTTCTACATTCATATCTCTGAATGTAGAAGTGCACGAAGAGCAACTTGTATTTGTGGATATTTTTTTTCTTGGTTCTGGCATTCGTCTTCTATCTACAATCCAATTCCACCTTTTGTTTGAATGTCTCTAGGTTTTCGTTTTGATTCGGTAACAAAATGTATTTATTTATATATTTCAAAACACTTTCGTTTTATACACAAAAACAATAAGTAATCGTTTCCTTCCTTCCAACTCTTTTCTTCCCACGAAATAAATACCATTCACATACATGGTTTCTCCCTTTAAATCGTTTCTCTTCTTTGAGCTTTCTCAGGAGAGAGATCTCTCACTCACGACGCCCATGTAATCACAATTATAATCACTGGTTTCGTATTGCGAAATTAAGAGTATGGATTTACCCTTAATGTAGTTCAGACTACTCGCTTTCCACCACTGAGACGAGGGTTCGATTCCTGCCCGAACAAAGTGGAATTATTGGTGGGTAAAGAGGGTTTGTGACAGGTTTCCTTCAGATCCCATTTCCCCTTCTTCTCATTCCGTCTACTACATTTTCCTGCTCATTACTTACAATATCAACATCATCACCGTCATATATTAACGAAAGCGCCTTGCCGAGAAGACTCAAAGACGGTGATATTGAAGATTCTAGTTTCGGAACTACTATTTCTAATCTCCCTTCATGTCACCATTAACTTTTTTGTTTTATTTTTAGGGCGCTTTTTAAGTACCTTGTCCAATGGCGACCACTGCGATGTTTACCTTGGGGTAAATGTAAGGGGAACATATGAGGGCAACATGAACACACAAACATCCATGCTTCAAACGCGCGACCTTTCGAGGCAGCTATGACCCTTCAGCCTTAGTGACCTCGACTATCCAGGTTGGCAGAGCAGCATTACCTGCGTTGTTTTAATCCGCGTAATCAAAGTAGCTGCAGTAGGGCGCCGTGGGCCAGATAGAAACCAGGGCCGAGGTTTCAGCCCCGCAGCGGCGCCACGGGAAGGGTGACGTGAAGGTGCGTGTGGAATCCGAGCGTCGCACCGCGTCGTTTACCTGCTGCGGAGGAATCCATAATGCCCGGCGGGGAGGGGCGGGCGGAGGAGGGCCGGGGCGGGGCGGGGCGGGGCGTGGCGGGGAGGGGCGGGACAGGGCGGGGAGGGCTGGGCGGGGCGGGGCGGGCGGGGAGGGGCGGACGGGGCGGGGAGGGCTGGGCGGGGCGGGCGGGGGTAGAGAGGTCGGGGCGGGGCCGGGTAAGTGCGGGCGGGGAGGGGCGTGGCGGGGCGGGGCGGGCGGGCAGAGGCGGGGACGGGGCGTGGGCGGCGCGGCGGCAGCTGTGGGGGCGGCCGGGGGCGGCGCACGTGGCGCTCGGCGCGTGGGGGGGCGGCGTTCCTCGCGTGCGGGCGGCGGCGCCACACGGCGCCACGCAGCGGCACGGGGCCGCCCCCGCGCGCTCGACGCCTCGGCACGCGACGCGCACGCGACGCGATGCCGCGATAGCAACGACGACGCTTAGCGCCGACGCGCTGTGGCCTCCCCGCTACTGCCGCCGGGAGACAAGACTGGCAGCGGACACACTGCACCCGAAATATCGGTCGTTTGCTACCGGAAAACCTGCGAACGAAATCGTCCGACTTTTTTCATCTGAAAAAAGATCCAAATGTTCCACTTGAAATCGTCCGAATATTTCCGTAATTACGCAATTCATTGCTTGAAACATTTGAGAGTAGCGCTGCCTTGGACTACAGTTACAGTGCAGCCGAAATATCGGGCGCTCGCTACTGGACGACTGCGAAAGAAACCATCCGACTTATTTCATCCCCCAAAAACCAGAATGTTGCAACCGAAATCGTTCGAATATTTCCATAAGTCTGCAATTTATTTCTTGAAACATTTGCGAGAAGTCCGCTCAAGACCATCTACATGTATTGGAAGTACATTTGGTATTACAAATGGCGTTGATTCTCCAGCTGATTTCGGGCGAATGGAACCGACACAACCAAACATCTTCCGGCGGACGATGTTTTCGGATGCCATCCAAAGAGATCGTTCGGGTTCAATATACCCGCTTCGATTTACTAGCAAGTGTTTGAACAAAACCGACATATCTGACGAAACTTCCGACGTCGGACGACCGAAATGTTGGCAAAATAAAAACGGATTCACTGTGACCACCATCTTAGGCGGCGGTCACAGTGGAGCCGATTTTGACCGAAATTTCGGTCGGCTGACATCGGACGTTTCTGTGCGATATGCCCGATTCGTTCAATCACTTTCTAGTCAATGGAAATGACATATTGAACCCGAACGACTGTTCTGACGGCGTCCAGAAACATCGGCTCTCGGATGAACTGCTTCATCAGATTTATCTGCGAGTCTCCTCTGCAGCATCGACGCGGATATCATGTGCGCCGGTCTCCCCTTAAGTTCCTCCTCCTATGCTCAGAGTATCGGGCCATTGCCACAACGAAGCAAAGCCTTTCTGTTTACAGTCACGTGTTTGAACGAATCCGGAACGTCGCTTAGGGCAAACACGGACGACCAAAATTTCGGACGATATCGGCTCCACTATTTCCGCGCCTAAAGTTCCTTGGCATGGAGCTACTCAGCTGTGCATCGGAGTGGGGCTTCTACCGGCTATACATTGGTTTAAATGGAGGCATTTACACGAGAAGCGCAGAGGTGCTGCTGAGGCGGTTAGTGGGACATTCCCGCCACCAGATGCGCAGACGCACTTCAGAGCCTCCGCCAGAAGACGTTTAAATAGCAGCCTTCACACTAGTGCTCCCGGAAGCGCGACCGAGCTAATTTGTTAACATGTTGACTACAGTGCGGCCGTCGGCGCTCACAGCGGGGTGGCTCACGAATCCTTCCTTCCTCACGCTCAGTGGCGCTGCTCGTTGGCTGTGTGCGAAGGCTCGGCGCTTCTCGATTCTTTAGGTGCAATTTGTCGCCATCACACAGAGTTCTTCAGTTACCCTAACAAGCAGTCGTCTACCCACAAGTCCGGGCCTCTTTACACAAAGCAACCGAACCGCGCTTCTGAACGTGAGATAGGAAAGATTAGTGGCAGCTGGTGAACGCAGTCAAAATGTATACTTCTCCGAGAAGCCTAGTGTGAAGGCTGCCATTTAGAACTGTGTACCACTAGAGGTGGCGCGGATGTGCGCTGCTGGTAGTGGGAATACGCCCACTACACACTAATCACCACAGCTGCGCCACTGTGCTGTTCGTGTGAATACCTCAATTAAAATGGTCTGCAGCATCGCCACTCATGGACACTCGCCTTATTGGTCAATTGTTTAGGCTCCTCCTCCTGTGCATACGGACTATCAGAATCGTCTGTGGCAACATCAGCGCGTTGCGAGAAAATCATCGTTCTAATTTTCAGGGATAACACACGCATTCCATTTCACAATCTGTTTTTAGTGATGAAGAGAGAAGTCATTAATCTTAGCTTTTGCAGTACAATCGAATAATATTCTTTGATTTTCAAATTCGGTCTCAACTAGGTTCTTTCGCCGAATGGTTCGTGAGCACTGGGCAATTCGAAATATTAATCTTCTCTCCCTCCCCATTCTTCCCACTCCAGAACCCGATCCATCACCCTTACTCTCCCGGTGCGTGTCATCTTCTTTGATTCACACCGGGAAAGGTGGCTGAGGGCATCAACTGATGTCACTGTAGTGCCTCCTCTGACCGGGAGGTCTTAGGTTCGAGTCGCAACCACAGCAGGATTTTCGACACTAGCTAGATAGCTAGGTCGAATTTAGTCGCTATCTGGAAGATAATTATAGCGGCCAGCTGCTCTGATTGGTAGCTTTACATGGTTTCTCCCATCAATACCAAGGAAATGACGGAGCAGTACCCTAACAAATTGGCCACAAACCACGCGTGATCTTTCCTTCCAATTCTTTGTCCGATTCTACCTCTTACTTTCACTCACTTACACTAACATGCACTACATTACCACACATGTCGGAAGACCGTTGGGGAGCTTAGTGCTTGTCCCGGAAGGGACGGTGCCTCGCTGGTGGGAGATACCTGGTTGGGGAAACCCACTGCTAGCCGACCGTAGGGCGACGCCGGTTCTCACCATCCAGCGGGCGAAGATCACCGTCACATCCCAAGGGAAAATAAGCACTACACATACAGGACTAATTACCTTAGCTGTTGACGCGCTCGGAAACAATCAATCACTCTTTCTTGTTCTCCTTCGTACCCCTTCCCCCCCCCTTTAACCGGCCAGCCAGTTTAAATATCATCCGCCTTTTCCGTCGCCCACTACGTTTTGCGGAACTCTTCCCTAATTTCCTGCTCACCGAACTCGCCGTTCCTTCGTTGATTCCTGAACATACCCTCACCACTCCTCCTGCGCCATCACGTTTTCTTGCCGTCTTCCCAGTCATCTTTTCTGTAGTCATTCACTGCCCCCCTTGCCCGTTGCCATCCTACACGAGGAACTGCCAGCTACCATATTTACAGCTTCTGTCTATCCGGCTCACCATCACGTCCTGCAGCTCTCCTCTACCCTATCACCACGCCGTCGCTTCCTTTGCTTATTCCTTGATCATCATCTGTTCCTCTGTCTGCTTACCACCTCGTCTCCGCTCCCCCAACTCCTCTCGGAGCCCCGCTATGCGCAACTCTTGTTTTGTCACTCTTTTCTGCCTCGAGTCTCCTTTTCCTCTCCATATTTCAGGCTATCGCCACTTCCATCTTCGATACTTCGCCACATCCACACTTCTCACCATCTTTACCCATAAGCGAGCATCCACTTGGCGGCGCATAAAGTCTTCGTTGCCTCTATTGACTATTTCCTAAGTCCTCAGCCACTATTACTGCCACGGAACCACTATACCATGAAGAAACGATAATTCTTCAGATTACTTGTTAGATATTTCTCAACTATTCCCACTTTTCAGATAATCATTTTTACTTTTAAAATATTCATTTACCTACGTAGTGCACATCGGCCACTCGCCCACTTCGTCTCAGTTCTCGGTTGTTATTTCTTCAAGTGCGTCGTACCAGACTTAAAATTATACCACACTTTGTATCATCTCACTTAAGCATTACTGTCCCTTACGTATGTTTATGCTCGGAAAGAAGACAGAAAGTAAATTTCCCAATGTTATTACTCGTAAACAAAGAAATACGGTTTGCTGTAACTTACATATCACCATGTGTAGATCCATTGCTAGGCGGACGACCAGCCTACATATTCACATTTTTTTCGATAAAAGTTATAGTCATTCATGTTCTCAGTTGCATACACTTTAAATACTTACAAACCAACAAGCAAAAATAAATTCAGCTTAAATGAAAAATTCGTTATGAGAAAACTTCGAGTCATTTGGACACTACCTCTATCTCCTTGGGAACGACTCTCCCTCTGAAAAATCGTGATTACGCCACTAGGTAATGACTGTGAATGATGGACTATCTTTCCCTGGTCTCAACCATCCTGCTGTGTAACACATGAGAACCGCCGTGCTGTGGAGTACAAAAGCATACTAATATTAACACATAGGCAGCATCAAGTTAGTGCCCCCACTACCTTGTGGCAAACATTAATGTTTAAACAATTTATTATATGAATCCATAAATTTCTAAAGAAAATTAACATTATTTTTATTTTTTTAATTGCAACGATTACAGTGCACGTCCGTTTATTTTGATTACATATTTGAATATTTTAATATTATTGGGGGACCCATCATTGGGTTTTATCACCTTTAGGTGTTAATACCTGACTGTGTATACCAACTCCATTTGTCCTTTCAGATTTCATTCAGTTTATACTATTTATCTGTTTCTCGAGCTTCCTCTAAGAGGTCATGTTTGTATTCAGGTAACCGAACACTATTCACATGACAGTTGTTAAACAAAGAAAATTGTTTCTTCGAATACGACGCTTTCCTATATGCACTGACTGTTGAACCCTATAATTCTAACCTTTTAAAACAATGACTCGAGATGAACGGGAAAACTTGTTATGTCGTGCTTCGTGATACCGTCTTATCGATAAAATCTGTGTGAACGCGAATGGCATCTGCATGTGTAAACGAGGGGATTTTCCTTGTGATATACTATTTCCTTCAGTGGTGGTGGTGGTGGCAATAACAGTTTTAGAATTTAATATGGTAATTATTATGAAAACTGTTCCTGTTGTGATTGATTATTGACTAACTCACATTATATTATTTCCTTCTTTCTAATGACGAGGAAACTTCAAAAACAGACATCTACTATTTTTTACTCACAAAATTGTTATT
Source organism: Teleogryllus oceanicus (assembly GCA_964035755.1). Classification (NCBI taxonomy): domain Eukaryota; kingdom Metazoa; phylum Arthropoda; class Insecta; order Orthoptera; family Gryllidae; genus Teleogryllus; species Teleogryllus oceanicus. The sequence continues at coordinate 56,097,745 of CAXIVR010000004.1, forward strand.
TCCTTCTCAAATTTCAAACGTTTTTCTCAATGTAAAGAACTAGCTGAAAAAAGTACTATTAAAGTTTTTGTATATTTTATTTTCTGAACCAAAATTTCTCTTTTCCTTTCTTGGATGTAGGTTCTCTAATTAATAAACAGAAAAATTCGCTAAAAATATGTACAATCAAAATGACCTGTCGCGATCGTGACTTTTTGTTCAGGCTCCGATAATCACAGAGTAAATGCTGAAGTAGGCTCTTCGTACCTGGGCCATGGGAGACCCAACCATCCACCGAATGTCACACACTGTTGCTACTGTTCTGGGAGAAAAAAATAAACAAATAAATGCATAAATATGAATTGAGTAAATAACACATCAGGATATTTCCATTATTTCGAAAATGTTTAATGAAGGTAAATTACTGAGGATTTATCTTATTAGCGCGCAGATAACGCTCTTCTTCATCTATAGATCGAAGTTTCTGATTTGAGTTCAATATTTCGTGTACAGGAGCTTTCAAACTCCTGGCATAATCAGGGCTTCCTCCTCGTTTGTCTTCCTGGATCTACCTCCACTCCCACCCGGCAGGCGGAGCCACAACTGGGCGTGGGCGAGAACGACTAAAGCGCGGAGGGATCGCCTATCTCGCCGACCGAGCAGCAACATGGCCATTGTTTACAGTGCGTTTTCGTGCCTGGAATCAATTAAAAACATGCAGGGGGCGTCGATGGTGTGCTTTCCGAGCCCAGAAAGGGCTCCCTGCTGCGCCGACCTCGTGTTCCAGGGGAGTAGGGAAGGCGATAGCTACTGTTTGACAAGCCACAGCAAAACAATGAATTTAGAGACATTTGTTTTTATTTTAGAGGGGAGTTTCAACGGAAAAGTAACTTTCGTGTAGAAATTTAATATGTGATAACGCTCTATTTAGAGAAAAAAAACAATAAAATAAGAGTCACTGTCATTTCAGCAGAGCTGTAAAATTCAATATCTGGGCAGGACATTAATTCCAGTTAGAAAACAGAAGAGAAAAGCCTGTAGAAAAAATAATTATCCCCAATAAATATGGAGATAAATGCAGGAAAATTACTGTGAACTCTAGTTAGTAACTACAATGCGACAAACTTTCAGATGAAATAAATAATAGTTCATTCTAAGCTCATTTGTGGGTTAATCAAGATAAGATGTATGTGATAATGAGACAAAAAATAAGGGGCACAACTTCATTAACTTATTGAAATAAAAACGATCGTTTAGAAATGAAATATATAAAAGAAGGCATTTTAAAAAGAGCCATTTTCAGACAAAATTGCAAAATTTGTAAATTTTCAGAAAAAAATAAAAGCAATACTATCACGAAAGAAACAGTAAACGTTCTATCATAATAAAAGACATGGATTTTGGATTACCCTCTTGGACTACCCTCGCTCCTGATTGCTAAAGAAGATGCGCCAAAGTTAATGAAGGTACCAAACGGCATAGCAAGTGTTGAGAAGAGGCTTGCCAACAATGTTCAGGTAAAAGGGGGAAACACTCGACAAGACAAAAAAAGAACCGCAACAACACATTTCTTTCTATAAATATTTAATTTAGGCTAACATCAGCACTATTTCTTTTTCTCTCCATTTGCGATTCAAGATTCGCAGATAAATATGGTCTGAGCGCCTCTTTTTATTTTAGTCGCTAGACCGGGATACTATCATTCATGCGTGCGTCAGCTTTCAGAAAATGGATTTTCATGTTTTCTATTTTAAATGAAACAATAAATGATACAACGTAACAGATGTGATAAAATTAATGACAACAAATGCTAAAAATACAATAAAAGGAGGACATTTAAAATACAATGTAGTGCGAGAGGACAACCGAGGTCAATGAAGGACTCTCCTCACAAATGGAAGATGGTTGACAACCCTAGGAGAGAAGCAAGCTCCTTATATAGACCAAGTATTTCCACTGACCGAACCCCATGAACCAGCCTTCATCAACCGCCTGGCAGTTGATGACATGGGTGAACCGCTACATAGCATATCCGCCTTTAGTCAGTGAGCATCAAGCATCGGTTGCCATGACAATATTAGCAGAAATTTTAAATGCAACGAGATACCAAAACAATTATCACCTTCTTACAAGTCATTGAAACAGTTATACGAAACTTAAAAAAAAAAATATTGCACGTTTTATTTCTACTACACCTTCATCGTGTTCACAGTTGAAAATTGTCACTTTGCCACTCTCAGAATGCTTCTTAACACTTCTCGCTGACCATGCAGCATGACGGCCAGCGTCTGCCCTAGCTTTTCAAACCAAGTCCCCGGGTTGTGGGTACATGATTCGTGACGTACTGGTACTTCACAGAACGAGCAAAATTCGTTGCGCCGGAGGAGCTCACTCGTGTCATTCATCACGATTTATCAGATTCGCAGCTACCATCGATCACTCCAAGCGACCCGGGTAGCGCCACCCGGTTGATTTCAAAGGTGTCCACGCGCCGACCTTTGAACTGGCCGGGTGGCGCCACCCAGTTGATTTCAAAGGTGTCCACGCGCCGACCTTTGAACTGGCCGGGTGGCGCCACCCAGTTAATTTCAAAGGTGTCCACGCACCGACCTTTAGACTGTCTGGGTGGCGCCACCCAGGTGCGACGGGCTTCTCGGACTGGGTGGAGCGCCCTCGCGCGCGGCGACCGAAGGTGACGGATGGCGGCGAGCGCCCTCTGAACGGCGCATTGTCTCCGCGGAGCCTCCGAGCAAGAAGGATAGGGGCCATCGCCCGGGGCAGTCAGGTCGGGGCTGCGATTATGGTCGCCGCCATGCGAAGTGAAAAGCCCATTCACGAAATCGCTACGCTAGGAACCAGGGCTGGATTTGGATAGTGCGGGCCCCCGAGTACAAAATGGGGTTTCCCTTGCCCTCTCACCTGAAGTCATTTCTCGTGATTCACTAAAAAATAATAATTGTAATAAAATCATTTTCTGTAAAAATGCATATGAAAAGTCACAAATTGGTTATAGAATTGGAGTTACATTATATTTTTTATTTTAAAGTAAATAATTTTAAATTTGGAATACTTAATGATTTTTCAGGGAGGTGGGGTCCCCAAGGGTGGTAATTCCGCTACAAACTTAACATTTACTTCCACTTCCAAGCAAAATTTAACTAAAATTTAATTTCCGTAGGCATTTCTTATGTCGAGCGCCGGCTTGCCAGTGTTGCAGTTCGTGAACAAAATCTTCCTTTCATTTTAATTTTATTTTCATTAGAAATACTAACGATTGAATGACGTGCAGCTTCAGAAGCAAGTGGCGTCATTCGCTCTCCCCTTCCCTTTCCAAGCCGCACGCGTAATGCTCTATCTTGTGCACTCCCACCGCGGGACAGGGAAAGCAGAGGCCCGGGGCTGCCGAGGGCGAGTGATAAGGACAGTGCCGGGGCAGGGTGGCGAGGGAGGGGGCCAGCAGTTTATTCGCTGCGGTCCGTGAGACGGCTAACGTAGTGCGGGGGCGGGCCCCAGAGGTGACCGGTCCCCTCCCCCCCCTCCTCTCCCCCTCCGCGCATCCCCTCCGCTGGAGTTTGTTGCCGATTTACGACGCGCTATTGTCCCCGCGGCCTTTCGCTGCCCTCCCGTCCGCCCCCCGCGCCGCCCCCGCCGCGCTGCCCGGTGCTTACTCTTTGCCCCCCAAATGCACTCTGCGGCCCACGCCCCCTTTTTTTCGAGCATATGCTACACATTCCATCGCTATATCTGCGAAAGCGGCCTCGAGAATTGTTTGGAAATTTTGATCACGAATGGTTTGGCGAATTTTAGAGGAATGACGAATTCTGTATTTATACGAATCCTTGTTCTGAGAAGTTTTCCAAACCTCGCCTATCTTTCACGCCGACTGTCGGTTATTCTTTGGACCCGTCATGAACTCTGTTGTTCGCGCCCTGCTTTGGGAAAAACATTCCTGCGCTAATTCATTGAAAAGGACCGAGAGAAGTGTTTTCAAGTTTTGATCACGAATGAATTTTTAGGAATATTTTTTGTATAAATCGACACTTAAAGGTAATAAACGTCCGTGTTTCCTTTCCTGAAGAATCAAAACTTTCCTTTCCCATTCTGAAGAATTAATTATTTCCTTTCCTAGTGAATGGAAAGAAACTCGGGTCGCCCTTTGGGAAAACGTAAGCAAACCAACAAGTGATCCGAAAGTCTATAGGTCCATTTGCCCTTCCTAGGCAAGATTCTTGACGTAACATTCAGAAGCGTATCACTGTCGTGGGAGATGCTAATAGAGATGCCAAACTTACTTTAGTTTTTTTGTGGATATTAAGAGTGTTTGATAATGTATGACAGCCATGTTCCTTTGGAGGAAATTAATTATTCTGGCAAATTCCTGAGCCTTGCATAGTCTGTACCAGTGCTTCTTCCAGAATATGATACCTCTAATTGGGAAAATAAGTAATCAATCCAGCCTCTAACTGTTCAAGAGGTCCCCTCAGGAGTCCAATTTTCAGTTTTCTAAACATTATTATAGACTCTTCCTTGCGCACCTAACGACCAATACATTCGGGGGTATAGGAGGCATATCAACATATTCTCTTTAAATTTTGTCATACTTGTTTGGAAAACTAGAATTATATATTATTATTATATTATTTTTATTATTTTATTATTATATTATTATTATTACGTATATATATTTTTTAATTAAGATTTTAAGACTTTATTAGGACTTAACATATTGGATTTAAAGATTAAGTTCGTAGACTATGTTTAGAGCAAACAAAACTTTAGCCAGAATCCTACGACTGATTCCATCATTAACGGATGAAATCCGAAGTATTCCGTGAGCGAGCGTAGTTAGCACTTGTGATTCTTTTGTGACCACTCCAAACAGACCTGCCAATGAGATGTCTCATTATCCCTAGTCCTCCGCCGGCCCCAAGTCCCTGTGGCGCGCCAGAGTCGGTCGCGTACGACTGCCGCCGGGGGCGTAGCCCCTACACGGGGACGTTCTCTCGGCATCCGAACGAGAATTTTGGAATTGCGTTGGCGCTATAAGTAGCCGGACGGGATCGGTGCGGCTAAATATACACGCGCACCCCTCGCGGCTCATCCGGGCGCAGCCTTTTATTTAGCTCCGGGGGCGGGGCGGGACGGTCGAGCGTCACGTGACAGACGGGCGGTCCGCCCCGCCACGCCCTGCCCCGCCACGCCCTGCCCCGCCCCGCCACATCCCACCCGCCCCGCGCATAGCGTCCCGCGCGAGCTGCGACCTTGCCAACGACGCTACTTTCTCCTTTCTACGGCATTAGTTACGTAAACGCCCGAAATATAGCTTCGTTAGTACTTACTTGCTAACCTAACGCAACGAAAGATTGCGTGAATCAATTTGGCACAGAAGGGTTCCTCTGAACTTGTGATTGTAGTCTGGAAGCCAATTAAATGACACCATATATTACATCCCATTTGCATAATTTATTAAGTCATTATTCACCAGGAACGTCAGTGTCAAGAGTCCTTTGTCGGCTGCCAATGCTCACATGAGATAAATGACACTAACCAACGGAGCGATTTACGAAGAGATGTGTCCACGGCCATGAGTTTATTTCTTGTTCAATCTATCGTACGTCGGAGAATTGTGAATGGACTTTTGCTTGTTTAGCGGTACAGATCACTTCAGAACAGTTTTGATCAATAGTACTCGTTAGCTAGTAATAGTAATCCATACTATTTTGAAAGAAATTTTGTTGCTGGGAAGATATTGATCCCTCTTTCTTGACTTCAAATTTGATTTGAAAATTTCATTTCAAATTGTTCTCTCAAAAATAATGCTTTACGAAAACTATTATCTTTTTCGTATAAATATTACACTTGGAAATGAAGATTCGATATCTTATTGAAGACGATTGATTTAAATGATTTGAAAGCACGTTGATAATTAATCAGTATATATAATTAAAATTATAATTCAATACTAACTCTGGAAATTATCAAGCTACAAAAATCCTAGGATATTGATATGAATATTGCTTTCCCTATTGATGCTCATCTTTTTTTTTTTCCTTTCCCTCCCGCTTTTTCTCTCTTTTTTCCTTTTTCATTCCCTCTCATCTCTCCCTCTATCTTTCTCTCCCCTCTCTTTCTCTGGCTCTCTTTTTCTCTGGCAATGCCCATCCTTGCCCCTCGCTTTTCTTCCTCTCTCTTTCACTGACATACACACATGCTAACACCTGTATATGGGTGAGTGCGAATCTGTGCGTGTGTGTGTGTGATTGTATCATTTCGTGATCAGGATTCCTCGCTATCAAACAAGTAACAGCCTCCCAAACGAGTCTTGACGCCGTATCCTCTACTCCTTCCTCTCACTGCCCCCACCTGCGTGACGCACTGCGGGCGCCTGGCCGGCGCCGGCGTCGTCGGCACAATGGCCTGATAGATTGGGCCCGGCCCCCCGCCCCCGTCCCCCCGCCCGCCCCGCGTCACGCTCCTCTCCATGCCCGCCCCCTACCTCGCCCTGCCCCTCACCGTCCCGTCCCCCCGCCCGCCCTCCCGCTCCCCCCCCCGCCCCCCCCCCGCCCCGCCCCCCCCCGCCGCCGCGTCCGGCCCCGCACGCTCCGCCCCTTTCCCCGCTCGCCTTTCCCCCTATCCTCCCCCTGCCCCTCCCCTGCCACGCCCCACTCCGCCCTGCTTCTTTCCGCCCCGCTCCCTCCAGCCACCGCACGCGCCATACTCCCTACAATTTCCGTCCTCCTCCCTCGTCTCGACACACCCTGCTCCACCCTTCCCGCCCCTCCCCGCTCCGCTCTGCCTCGTTTCACCCCGTCTCGCCCCGCCAACGGCGCCCAACCCCTTCCCCGCCTCGCCTCGCCTCACCCCGTCCCGCCCCGCCTCCCACCGCCTCAGTCCTGCCCCCTCTCCGCCCCACCCCACCCGGCCCCGCCCGCCCCGCCTCCGCGGCGCAGAAAAACGTCAGAAAACGCCGCCGTCGCCTAAAAATACCGCAATATATTGTCATTTTGGGACAATCGTCGCCGCGTCGCCTCGCGTCGCGCCGCGTCGTCGCGTGGCGTTCGTTATCCGGCGGCGCCGCGACGCCACGCGCCAGGCGTCCCCCGCGCCCTCTGCGATCGCCCGCCGCCAGCGACGTGGATTTCACGACCGCGCAGGCGTGATTCAGCGCGCGCTCATTCACCAGGCGCGCCGACCGGCGACGAGGCCACCAAGGGCACCGTGCAATTAGTTTTATTTCCAGACAAGTACTAAATTGCCTTCCTAACAATATATTTGGAAAATATTCGTAAATTTTTCAAAATATTCCTACTCTCGTTTATTGTAGATTTCTATACATCTCCAAAGCGATAAACTTCATTTTACTAATTTTTTATGCGTTTATTTTCAATCAGAAACACTGTAATTATGGTTTAAATTTTACGGCTCACAAAGCCAATTCTTTCAAAGATAAATTAAAGATTGCTTACTTTATTAACCAAAAGTTATATGAGCTACGTGTCACTAAAGTTAAAAGAATTTTTCCAGCATCTAACTAAATAATTAATTGATTAGATTTCGAGTCATATTTAAAATTAAATTTAAATTATATTAATTATATTAAAAATTTGTACACCAAAAAAGTTCGCCGAACCATCCGGTTTCCATTTCCCTGGGCCGTAGAGTCATTTCCTGAGAAAATTGTACTGCAAGATGTCTCGGTTACACACGCATTGATTATGTACATACATGTGTAATCTTCTTACGTCAATTCTTTCTCTTTCTTACTCGTCTTTTACAAATCTTTTAACATCTTCGAAACTACATCTCCACCGCATCCCTCCTCCCCGAGTAGAAATCGTGCCAAGCTTATCAGAATTATATTTGTCAAGAAAAATATATTTTAAATGTAAAATAGTATTTTAAATAAATATTTACGTAAATATAAAAGCACGAATAAGTTGTGAGTTGAAACATTTCCCTACTAATATTACTCTACCTAGAGAAACCATTAACATGGACCAGGAAGAAAAATAGATTCATAGGAAATGAAGAATGAAATTCGTACTGAATCATCGGTACAACATATGTTTCTCATATTCTTCGTAGATCACAACAGGAAGAGAGGTCAGCCAGATGCCCAGATCCGAAGACAAGAATGTAGAACGACAAATTGTGCACAGGTTGTGACCTGTTAACTTGGAACATCTCCAGCATTGAAAGTGAGATGAAGGAACCTTCGGAAGCCCTGTCGGCCTCCGAGGTTCTCTTCGGGACAGTCACTTCGTTAGATTCATCTAATTAACCAGTGTCGACAATCCACATCCGACACGAACAGGTCCTTAGGAACATCCTTAGTAGTTTTGGCATATTGCGCATTTCGGACTAAAATCAGAACTCGAGTGAGATCACATAAAGATTTAAATCGCGCGATGTATTCAGAATTCTTTTCTCAGAAAATCTTCCAAATTTATACTTCTCTGGGGGAATTTAATTTTGAAATAAGGGTTACGTGAGAAGAAATGATAACATGATGGTTTTCGGACTATACTGAGAAATAAAGGAAACTAATTTATTCTGTAGTTCTAGTTCTGAAACTAGTATGTTATCAAGGTAATCATAAAATAATTTTGAATAGAATTTCGATTGAACACTGAATAAATAGATATTTACAGTCGACTTCGATCACAGTGAACTCGGATACAGTCATAGTGAATTTACATTACAATCCCTTATATTACAAATAAGTGTAAGAAAATTCGGTTGTAGTGAACCTGAGCCTCAGCTATAGAGAACGTAGGAAATACAACATCCTGGAAAATAATGCCATTTTGGAGAAAATTGAGGCATACATACATACATACATGCATATATAAATGCATGCGTGCATAATACATACATACATACATGTATGTTATATGTATGCATACATGCATCGTGGATCAGTCGAAAGCACGGCGGAGTAAATTATTACATTACGCATCTTCTAACAGGACATGGTTGCTTCAGAGCCTACCTTCACAGGTTCAAACTAGGTGATACCCCTCATTGTGCTGTGTGTGAACCGGATGTCGAGGACATCGAACACGTGTTTTTTCAGTGTCCATGTTCCGCACCTCAACGACTAGCCACGGCCCAGATACTTGGTATAGGCCAGTTGACTCCAGAAAACATTGTTTTATGTAAGCTTGTTTCTGATAGCAATTGGAGAGTGGTGTGCAATTTTGCACAAGATATATTGATGGAATTGAGCCATAGAGAAAGGTAGGAATGATATCTCATGATTCCTCACCCTCCTAATTTCATGTAAAGAGGTCACTATTCCACTCTCCGCAAAGTAATGCCTTTAGGCGGTTCCGCGGAGAAGATGGAGGAGAAGGGAGGTTCAGTTTCAGTGAGTAAAAATCTCACACGCTGGGTAGTACGGGCTACCCAGTGTCTCCTGAAGATTTCCACCTACCCTCGTAAAAAATAAAATTAAAAAAACATGCATACATACATATATATATATATATATATATATATATATATATATATATATATATATATATATATATCATCCCAGTGCCACAAATTACAGCAATATGCAGCTGGGAAAAATATTGTCGGCCAAAGGTCATAATCGAAGCAGTCTCCCCTTAGGTGTCGGTAGCGGACGAAGAATGGGGACCTTATGCCACTCAGTTTAACTGCGGAAACAAAGGCCGTGTCCTGGGTGGGCTACATCTGTAGGCAACAACGCGCGATTTCTTGCTTCGGTTTCAATTCAAACTTGTTGCAAGAGTGTAGCAAGAGTGGTCGTCTTGGATGTTGTTGTTATTAATATTTTTGTTATTTTTGTTATTGTTGTTACTATTGTTATTGTTGTTACTATTATTATTGTTCCTATTTTTATAGTTACTATTATTATCCTCTAAATTTACGACTTAAGACGTATGGCGGTTAAATAAATGTATTCCAAGTTGCAACCAACTCCTAAGGAAGAGATCCAGTGACTATGGATACCTGTTCAACGCTTTCTGCAAAATATGGGCAGTTCCCAGTGATGCGATGACTTGCTCCTCCCAGTATTTTGAATGACAAGGGAGTTTGGAGATGTTCGTACATAAATTTTGCGGGACAAACTCTATTGTTGCGATAACTATCCTAGCGACCTGTATTTTAAACTGCGCATGCGGATGATCTCCATTTTTTATTTTTTTTTATCTCTGTCCCCTTGATTTTGACGCGCCGATTGCATACATATATGTGGACGGTAGTTTTTTCTCCAAATTCAAAATAATAATATCCTGTTTGCTGCTGTTGTACGATCTGAATATATTAGTCATACAGTTTTGTTCACAGATGAATAGAAGTGACGAGTAGTTTTGTGAAATCATAAGAAAGAAATTGGCGTTTGATGTATCGAAGTGGTACTGCAGTGGGCTGTTGTGGGTTAACACTCCTTCTGATTCTTGCTACGTTCTTCTCCTTTTTCATTCTTAGAAATTGTCATAGATATTTTCCCTAAAATGAATAACCTCTCCATGATTTCTTCAATAAGAGTGTGTATCACATTTCATGTCGAGTAACATCAGCAGTTCATTGTTTGTGTTATTCTCCGTGTGCTAAATAGTTGTGTTTCCAATGATTCTTCCTACACTTATGCATGCAACAATGCCTTCATTCCCACTGTTTTGGTCAAATTTAATGACCCGCCTCGAAAGTGGGTCATCTTGATGACTAACCACATAGGTTCCCATTCCATCTATTGCAATGTGCCAGGAGGCTTTTTCTGGGTTCTTTCCTACATTGCGTGATTCACACACATTCCATGGACAACGGCTTGCAGGAGAGCGACATGATGTATCTATCTTTCTGTTTTTTCTGTCCATGATTCGAATTTCGTGCTTAGTCCAGTTCACCAGTCCGAAACTGCACTCTGCCTCACGATCCTCCAAACTATCTTTTGTGGAAACTTTATTCCTCAAGATTGAAGGGAGCTGTAGGACTCCCTCTTACTCTTCTGTAAGATTGTTTTCAATTCTTGCCTTCAACGTGTCGTTCGAGATGTCATATTTTTCGAAGTCTAGATATAAGTAAGTTTTCTCACGGTTTTGGCTGTGTGCATAACAGCTTAGATCCTCTGTCAATACTCTCTATCGTTTCCACTTTGCCTTCCTTTGAGTTGACTTTTGTACTTCGTACTTTTATACTTTTTCAAGCGAAAATTTCATTAAGATGTCATTCTTGTATTGAAGGTATTGAGGGATGAGGATGGTACAAACAAAAAGTTTTCAGTAAACAAAGTTTAAAGTTTATTTATCTGCATTCTCACGTAATTGCATGGCTATTTCTCTAGTACTATTTCAATTTCATCTTTTGATTGTCAAAATGTATGCTAAAAACTAACACCTCACCTTATTAACATATATATATATATATATATATATATATATATATATATATATATATATATATATAGTTATATATCAATTAGTTTGAAATTTATTGAAAACAAATGTTACTTATCTTTCATCACCTGGGTACTTTCAACCGAAGTAAGCTTGTGTGTGTGTGTGTGTGTGTGTGTGCAATCATTGTCTTACATATTGGGATCAAAGTAATACAATTCAGCAGAGAGTTCAGTGGTAACAAATTTTTGCTTCCCCACCCCCGACCCTCGCCCGAACGGACATATCCCACTCACGTTCTCGCTCATCTCCCGAGAACTTTTTTCCAATATAAGTGTCAAGTACTTAGACCTTCTTTACATGGTTACCTAATTCGACAGTTCGCGAGTGTTCCTTCGTGCTTTTACAAATGATTTTTCTAACCGAATTTATATATTATTGTTATTGATTGATCATATTTGGTCCAATAGTTTAAAAAAACTCAAAAATGTTATGTTTATTGCCAACCGATTGTCGAATGCTTTACTTATCAAATTCTTTTGAAAAGGCACATGCTAAATGTGCGAAACGTAAAGCAATAGATAAATGTATATATCTTATATGAATTATATATCATAATTCCTGATTTCTGTATTGATTGATCCTTTGGCCAATTTAAAAAACCATTTCGCCAAGTGTATTATTTGCTATTTATTTAAGAATCTGAATTTAGTAAGTTACGGACAATGCGGCAAGTATTTAAGATGACATACGTCTGCATTAATTTTAAAAGCCTTGGACGGATATCAAGTTTTTGAAGATTTTCCTTGATGTTTTCCTATAAGGCCATTTCTGGAGATAATTATTGAGAGAATGGATACTTGGTCCTTTTTCCATTGATCTTTGATTTGATACGTCAGATGGCTGTATTTCCTCTTTTTTTTTTTTTTTTTTGTCGAGAATGCTTTTTGCATGTTCCTGTACTAAGGAACTGCAATGTCAATGAGAAAAATTGTTCTCGGTCTTATCCCAGGAATTTTCTTATTAAATGACATGTATCCAGGATTACGAATTTTTGCATTGTCATCAGCAGTTTTCCAGCTTCTAATGTCTGGAGTTGACGCTTTGTCTATTTTAACACTACTGCAGTATTTGTGATTACTGTAGGTTGAATGGTGACCTTTTTTACCTTCCAGAGCTTCTCTATCTCATCTGCCAAGACCTTATATTTACTCATCTTTGTATTGTAGGCAGTACTGATGTTATGAGTGACAAGGATGGCAATGTCAGTAATATGCACCTCATGTCTACTTTTGTCCACGAATAAAGTGTCAGGGCGGTTGGCTGGTGCAGTAACATCTGTTATTTCTCCGTCCCAGTATAGCCTTATATTCTGGTTATCAATATCATTCAAAGGTTCATATTTAAAATAAGGGACTTTCATTATGTTTCCTGTCAAGTGTTGTTGAAGGATTTTCGACACATTGTTATGTCTCTTAGTGTATTCTGCGCTTGCTAGAGGTTGACACGATGTAATTATTATAACGATCCGATATATTATTATTATTATTATTATTATTATTATTATTATTATTATTATTATTATTATTATTATCATCGTCTTGCATTCCAATGTACTATTGAAGACAATCATATTGTCGAGTGCCCCCGGAGGATTTGGCTGGGAGAGTGCCTGGGACGGGCCTGACAGCTTCGCCTCCTCATGGAATTGTGCGCGCCGCCATGGAGCCGTGATTGGACGCGGTAAAGATAGCCGAAGCGAGACACGCGCTCCCTATTTCTGGCTGCGGCCTCCGCCCCCGCCGCCCCCGCCCGCTCTGCCACCGCCGCCGCGAGCTGATTCACCGCCGCGGGCGACGAGGCGGTCGCCGCCGTGGCCGCGCCCGCCGCCCGGTAAGGATGTTTGGCCCGCCCCCGCCACGCCGCGCCGCGCCACGCCCCCCAACGCCACGCCACGCCACCCCACGCCACTCCCGCCCCGCCCCGCCCGCCCCGCCCCGCCACTCCCCGCCCCGCCCCGCCCCGCCCCGCCCGCCACTCCCGCCCCGCCCCGCCACTCCCGCCCCGCCCGCCCCGCCCCGCCACTCCCGCCCGCCCCGCCACTCCCCGCCCCGCCCGCCCAGCTCCGCCACACCAAGGACGCGAAGCCCTGATTCCCGAAACATACGGGAGGAGCTGTCATTTAGAATTATGCTCATTTTCTTAGCATGTCTGCTTTTCTTTTTTTTACTTTCTGTTTCTTGCGGCTTCTTTCTACGTTCTTTATTTCTTCTTCCTTTCTTTCCCTATCTTTCTCCCTCTTTCTTTCTCTTTCTTTCCTCCTCTCTTTCTTTCTCTCATTCTTTCTTTCTTGAAGGATCCAATTTATCATTCAGAAGAATTCAGTGCATTCTGGATTCTTGGGAATTATCACTGGCTGATTTTACTTTCTGCTGTGCGAAATGGGCCAGACAACTTTAATTCTCTTATGAAGGAAGCAGTGTGAATTAAGGCTTTTCTGCTATTATATTCATTATAAGTACGATAAAGTGCTAATCTGAAAGACCTGAGAGACCACATACTTAGACTTCTTGTCCGTGTATTTCAACTGAAGAATTGAAGGGTTTAGAATCGATACACCATTCTCAGCGACTTATCTCTTTTCTTTATGGAACATAACAATCTCGAGTCAATTACTGAATACTGTTCTATCTGTGAGAATCATTTGTCATATGATTGATTCACTTTTTCACGGTTTAAAGACAATCGCGCATCAGATATTAAAGGGTACTTCTGTGCCAATTCTTGTTGGATTATTTTCTCCAATTATGTTCCTGTATTCTCCTTTAATTTCGGCAGTGGTTATCATTCACACTTGGATCTTTAGGAATATGTAATTGCTTGTTGGAGTTTCTTGATCTTGTGTGGCAGCCACGAATCTTTCCGTTTCAGGGAAGTTTTGTCCTGAGATCAACAAGTTGTTCATCACTTGAGTGTTGAAACGTTCTAGGCTGATCTTATTTAGATCTCTTCCATGTACAGGTTTTGCCATCCACAGATAGAAATTTTGCTAGATACAGGATGCCGTAAAACTTACCAAAAACGCCTTTACTGCTGCTTACTGGCATAATTTTAATGGTGATCAGGTAATCATTCGCCGACTATGCAAACAGCAGCTAGTAGTTTGGAAATTGTCGATTTGGAATGGAATGAATTTTCTGACGGTCTAAACATGCTTGCAAATCATATTGTTAATGTCAGCAAAACCTCCACCGTCGTGGTATGGGCAGAGGGTCACACGCTCAACTGAAGTTCTCAGGTGGTCTTCAAGGGCTTTCGGTTGTAGTATAATTTACTTTTACTTCTATTATTCTTTATGTCTGTTATACTCCACGACACAACTCCAGCTGAGTAGCCTGAGATGGTCAAGGAAAAAGAATCGAAGACGTTCTTAAAATTCACATATGCCATTTACAGATTCCTATTCTTCTTATAAGTCAGGTTATATACTTATATATAATTAATTGTAGATAGGCTAGTGATTGCTGAACAAGAAGAGTTCCGAACCCAACGAGCTCTACTGGGTCCACCAAGTACTGTTAGTTAAGCAAAAATTTATTATTTTCTGAAATAAAATTTTCAAAGTAGCCTAAAAGTGAATTAAACCTTCAGAAAAGTTCTTTAAAATTAAGTGAATAGTAATTTTTTCAGCATTAAATTAGTAACATTTTCAGGAATTCTAGAAGTTATGAACTTTAACGTATTCATTTTCATTGTTAAAAGGAATGAATAAATGATGGAGATTGGAGGCAATTCGATATTAAGTGCACCATGAGATTAAAATACCAATATTTGAAGACTGCCTTATATTCGCAAGTGATCTAGTAAACAACGTTGTTATTATTAGATCTCAGACATGTAGGCACTAAAAGGGTCGAAAATAGGCTGGCATTATTAAAACCTTAAAAATAGGCAGGGAAATAAGCATTATATTTGATAATAGGCAGGCACTTAACAAGTAAAAAGTTAAAAAATAGGCAGGGAAATGGGCATTAAGGTTGAAGTATAAGATCATTTATACGTAATTCATAAAGGATGGACATAATTCTCTAAAAACAAATCGAATTTCTTGGATTGTCAAAGCATATTGTAGACTTGTGTGGAATTTTATGTTTTGTTGGTTAAACTGGTTCAATGTTGGATTTTCAAATTTTGAAAATGGAATGTTTGCGGTATGGCACAAGTCTGTGTAGAATTTCTTTCTGTCTTCATCTTTTGACTGCACTTGCTGAAGAAGTTTTGAATAGTTTTTCTCACTTTTTTCACATTTTTTGCATGAGTTGCAATGTTTTTATGTTGTAAGAAGTATTTTTTGCACAATTTTTTGCATCTTTTCACAACACTGGCAAAAAAACACATTTCCAGTCCGCCGTGAATCTTCTCGATAAATCCACTCTTTTAACAATGCACTTCTTGAAACTTATTCTTTTGGCATTGTAGCAAGCATGCTTAACAGCAAATTTACTTATCTAGAATGCGCGAAACTTCAAAATCAATACAAAATTATCGAAGAAAATTTTTCTATCTTCTGTAATTCTGCCTTTCAAAACGCGAAAGATGCCGGGAGCTCTATTTTTGAAGTGTTAGTGTTTTTGGTCAGGGCTAGATAGTTCACTAATCATTGCGAAGATCGGAAAAAACACAGCAATTTCTTGTACTCTGGAGCGCCTGACAGGTTTCGACGAAATAGAAACGTTCACCCGCACGGTGTCAAATTCTCATGTATCTCTAAGCGGTGTCCCTAATCGACGTGTTACAGTCAAGAACATGGTACATAGAGCTTCTCCATCAGAGGACACTCTAGCAGATTTTCCGTTCTTGTTTCTGATTTGGTAAAAATTACCCATAGTGGTTTTACAGTCAAGAACATGGTACATCGCTAAAAAAAATATAAAAAAAAATTAAAAAAAAATAGGCAATTATCTCTAAAATAGGCATGTATAGACATTAGAAAAACCTCGCAAAAGCCATTTCTGATGTAAAAATTGATAATGGGGTAAGTTGCCAAAAATTACATTCAGAGAAATAAAATAGGCAAAAAAGGCATTGACTGAACTCTAGTTATTTACTATTACTAGTTATTATACTGTTATTTTCATCGTTAACATGACCATTTTGTTCCGTAATTAGAGGTCCAGAGGGAGCGACGCGTTTGGGCCAAGGGCCTGGTCCGGCGCCATGGCGTCGCCCTGCGAGGGCCCCCGACGGGCGTCGCGACGCGTCGCGCCGAGGCGAGGGCGAGGGCGAGGGCGCCGACGGGCGTGGTTTATTTGCTGGCGGGCTCGCGGGCGCTGAGAGGCCGGAATCTGGCAGCGCTCTCGCCCGGGAGGCCGGGAGCGGGAAGGGGGAGGGGGCGTGGCGGCCGACGCCACGGGCGACGACGAGCCACGCGCAACGGGCGACTAATACTAACGGGCTGCTGAGAGCCGGTGAAGCCCTTTACCGAGCAGCCTCTCTAGTCTAGACTAAATCGCACGAATACAAAAAGCAAGCGAAATTATTGAGACGCACCGGGAGCGGTAGCTCAGTGCATCAACTGATGTCACTGCTGCGCCTCTGACCGGGAGGACCTAGGTTTGAGTCCTGACGGCGGCAGGATTTTCGACACTAGCTTTTCACCTAGGTCGAATTCAGTCGCTGTCTGGAGGAGAATTCTAGCAACCGACTGCTCTGATCGGTAGTTTTCCGTGGTTTCTCCGATCAACACCAGGCGAATGCCGGAGCAGTACCCTACCAAACGGGCCACGGACCGCGCGCGATCTGTCCTTCCTCTTCGTTGTCCTATCCTCTCCCCGTACACACACACACACACTAACATGCACTACACTACCACATATTCCGGGAGGCCGGTCGGGAGTTTAGAGCTTGTCCCGGCTGGGGCGGTGCCCCGCTGATGGGAGAGTCCTGGTTAGGGGGAAACCCCACTAGCCGACGGTAGGTCGGCGCCGGATCTCGCCATCCAGCGGGGAAAGATCACCGCGCATCTACCGAGAAAAAAACATACACTACACTAACGGGACTAATGGCCAAAGCAGTTGACGTGCCCGAAAACACGAAAAAATCAAATCAAATTAATGAGACGCCGCTCTAATTTGATTGGTGGGGTAAAAACAATGTCCATAATTTAAAATGTCTAATAAAAGATACCGGTTGTATATAATTTAAAATTACAAAACTTTGGACACATGCAAGATGGCGGAGCGGTAAACAACTACTGTTGCTTCACACTTGCCGGCAAAGTGACTATTTCATTTCAAGAAGTTTACGTGCTGGTGTCGGGAAAGATCTTGAACGAATGGACGGCAAATAATGGATGAGAACAATTTTGCTATTCAGTCTGGGTAAGGTATGAGACTTGGCGGTTAGTAAATATCATTTTCTGCACCCTGTCCACATTGTAAGTTAACTGCCCGATGAGCGAAATCTCCTGATCGAACTCTGATTTCTCCAACATTAAATAGTGTTATTTTCCGACAAAAAAATAGTTAAAAATGGATGACTCTTTTTATATTCTATGCTAGCATCGCCTCCTCCAAACCCTTTCCCCTTTATCGCATCAAATTGCGCCCAGGGTCCTTGCTGCGATAGAGCAGTTGATTATTGATTAATTGGTGATTCCTGGCGCGTCAACTGCTAAGGTCTTTATTTGTTGGTGTAGTGCTTAATGTATTCGCGGGAGTTGGCTGTAATCTTCCCCCGCCGGATGGCGAGATCCGGCGTCGACTTGCCCGTCGGCTAGTAGGGTTTCCCCAACCAGATATCCCCCACCAGCAGAGTACCGTCCCAGACGCGACAAGGTCTACGCTCCCGACTCGTATGGTAGTGTAGTGCATGTAAGTCTAATTGTGTGTAAGTAAGAGATCAGGATAGGACAAGGAAGAGGAAGGAATTGATCTCGCGCTTCCCGTGGCGTATTTGTTAGGGTGCTGCTCCGGCATTCGTCTGGTGTTGCTCGGAGAAACCACGATAAACTGCTGATCAGAGCAGTCGTCCGTTAGAATGTTACTCCAGGAGGAGACTGGATTCGACTTCGAAAATCCTGCGACCTTCGGGACCTGATCCCTAGGACCTCAGGTCAGACGCACTGCAGTAACATCAGCTGATACCTTGAGCTACCTAACCCGATATATTTGATTATGTAATGTAGACGAATGGGATGTTCGATAGACTTTGCGCAGTGGTCAGTAAAAATCAGTGGAGACCCCAACGAAGCGCACTCTCTCAGGCCTGCCATGCATTTCGTTCTTCCAGCGATACATTGCCCCGTCAGGCGTAAGTAGCCACGGGTGAAGTTTCACAGTAAGCAGACTAAGTTCAGCTGTTCCAAAGTGTTTTGAAGAAGGCGAGAAACACCTATTTACCAAATTTAAAAATATTATAGCAATGTTTAGCCTGTTCAAACTGTACACAAAGGTGGCAAGTTGTCTGTTTCGAAGATTCGACTTGGAAGATTGAGACTGCAATATTAGGCAGAGCCCCGACTGTCTAGGTGGTTCATGAACTTATGCTCAGGGTGCGCTGCGGGGTAGATAAGGGGCGTGCCCAAGACCCAGCGAGGTCCGCTTTACTTTGACCGGCCTTTCTTCTCTATTACTAATTTCCAATGCGCGCAGAAATTAAAAGCAAATTATGCCGCTTCCGTCCATGTGAGACGACTTAGTGGCTTCATTAGATACCCAGGACCCCTTTGAAAATCCAGCAACAGTGGAACAGTTTCAATTTTAACTGAAAAATGTAAATATTTGATTAGTGTTGAATATTTGATTATGTATTCGGACTGATTTTTCAAACTCAAATGATGCCCTAAAAATTCTGGGAAAATGACCTTAAAAAGACGTAAAAATTAGGGGAAAATGGCCTATAAAAGAATTTAGAAAAGGGAAAATTACAATTTTTTAAAAAAAATTATTTATATAAAATTATATTCAATATTTTGGGAGGAAATGTAATCCGTAGATACTGTCTTACAATCGCCAGTTTTGAAACGTCGAGGAAGTTACCGAAGGTCCGTGTAATTTTGAGAGATCGAAAGACAGAGTCCACTGCAGTAGTGAATTTCTTCATGAATCGATGATACACTAAAAATTTTGTTCAAACAATGTCAAACAGTGTGTGTCATTGTAAATTCGTGAAACAATCACTAACAAAAAACCGAAAACAAAATGCGTACAAATGACATTTGTCCCGGCTGGGGCGGTGCCCCATGCACTACACTTACGGGACTAATGACCTAAGCTGTTGACGCGCCCGAACAATCAACCAACCAACCAAGTTAGCTACGTCTAGAATGCACCAATGAAGAGATGACATGTCAGTTTCAGGCAATAAATACCTACTATAAGGCCATTGACAACCCGTCAGTGTGCTAGGTTCGGGAGGGGGGCGAGTAGTATGTGCACGTTCTATGTCGGCATATAACGAATTTACACGTTTTAAAATACTGTGAACGAATAGTTATGTATTCAGTGTTGGATTTCATTTGAAACATTCCGATAACCACATCATCTGGTTATCGTTACTTAAAACTATAATTAAAGAACACGTGTAGTTACTTATTTATAAGTAATACCGACCCTTCTTTTCTTGCTCGTAGCAAAAGTGTCATAATAATTTATCCAATTATTACACATATTAAGTTACACTCGGACTAATCTCAAACAAATCATTGGAAGCTCGTGTTACACAAAGCTGCCGAAACTCCTATGTTCAGATTCCTCCAATCCATTCCATTTCTACTATCCATTGAGCATAGCCATTGAATAGAGAAGCTGTCAGAAGTAAGCGGTCTGTCGGAAGTCACTATCTGTACCGACCGTCCGGAACTGCGAACATTTCATTCCACGAAAGTGGCAAGATTGTAATGAAATGTTATCCTCAGTATTATATCATTCCCCGATTACATGCATTCTCATATGTGCTTGTGCCATAAAGAACTAAAATGTAACACATAACGTCTATTTTTCAAGCTTAAAACGAAGCTATTTTCATCTAGTGTAATATCACTAAGTCGGTAGCTACTGCAAGAGCTCTTCTTCGCTAGATGCTGATATCTAGGAGGCGTATTTTGATGACCGAAAACATCGCCAAAAATGATCAATAAACTACTCTTAAAATGTTTTTTAAAATGTCCTGAAAACAAAGACAAATTACGTTAAAAAATTGATCGCAACCACTTCAGCTGATCACATGAACTCAAGCTGTAGGATATGTTACTGATGTAATAAAAACTTCTTCCTTTTGATCAAGTGAACTCAGCTTGCAAATGTTTGGTTTGGACTGTTCTTTACAAAAAAGTCGAGCCTTTATCGCGAAATGGTCCGAAGTGACAACGGCGACTATAGGAGTCACAGAAACCTTAGATCACAACGGCCGACCTTAATGAGCGAAGAAATCGAAAAGACTACTCAGAAATTCTGTGGTGAGCATTTGTTAAATCTTGAAAATATTGTTTGAAGCATGGACCTTTAAAATTATATTAAAATCAGTGTAAAATGAATTAAAAATGACGTAAAAAGGTTAAAAATTACTTGAAAAAAGTTGAAATCGAAGAAAAATGCAAAAAAATGACAAATAAAAATGGGTCATTTCCTTTTGTCATAACATAAAGTTAATTTCTATACTTACGGTATTCTTCTATTTCATTAAAATCCGCCGCCTACTTACATCTATACCACAATATGTCAACCCTCATCGCAATTGCCTTACCGAATGTAGCGGGAGGCTGCAGGTTAATGATTCTGCTAATGGTTGATTAACATTGAGATACGTACCGCAACGCCCCAACTCCCTCCACTCTTACCCAACAGTTTGTTTTTTGATTAATTGATTGATTTTTTCGTGTTTCCGGGCGCGTTAACTGCTTTGGTCATTAGTCCCGTTAGTGTAGTGCCTTGTTTTCTCGGGATAAGCGCGGTGATCTTTCCCCGCTGGATGGCGAGATCCGGTGCCGACCTACCGTCGGCTAATGGGGTTTCCTCCTAACCACGACTCTCCCATCAGCGGGGCACCGCCCCAGTCGGGACAAGTTCTAAGCTCCCGACCGGCCTCCCGGAATATGTGGTAGTGTAGTGCATGTTAGTGTAAGTGTGTGTGTGTGTGTGTGTGTGTGTATAAGGGGAGAGGATAGGAGAAGGAAGAGGAAGGACAGATCGCGCGATCTTTCCTTCCTCTGCCTGGCCCTATTTCACGCTTTATTTATACACTCACAATCACTGTACTACTACACATGCTGGGAGATGGCCGGCATCATCATCTCTTGGCAGGGACGGTGCCCCGCTGGTGGGATATACCTGGTTGGCAAAAACCCCGATAGCCGACGGTAAGTAGGCACCTAATCTCATTGGGCAATCCAGCAGGGGAAGAACACCGCCGCCTCCCGAGGAAAACACGCACTACACTTACAGGACCAGTGACCTTAGCCATTGACTCGCCCAGAATCACTAATCAATCAATTAGTCGAATGAGCTAACATTTTGCAGGTTAGAAACAGTTTTGCAGGGTCAACTAGAATTAGTACAGTATACCGTTACAAATATTGAGAACAAGTACGTGCTGTTGTGGCGCCACTAGTTTATGAACAGTTTTGTTACTCACTAAAACATAGAAATATCAATTCAATACTGATACTCGAAGTCTTGTGAATTACTCTTCCTACATCTTTCAAAACCTCCATTTATGTTATATTTACATATTTTTACGTTTTCAGTATTATTCTCAGGTAGAAACAAATTTTCGCTATTATGTCTTCTCCCAATCCCGAGCAAGAATTCCTTCTCTCTTGCCATCCATTCCGACGTAGCCGCTTCGCTTCGCCGGGTCGTCGGGGAGAGTGCATCCATCTGGCTCCCCGTAACTGCGTCTCCCATCGCCCGCTGCCGCACGCCTCCGCCCCCCCCCCCCCCCCCTCCCCCCTCCCCCCCCCTCCTCCCTTCCCCTCCCCTTCCTCCCGTCTTCTCCCCGCGCCGCACTGCACCGCCACCCACCACATTCCACCCTTCATGTTCCCGTCCTGTCCCGTCGCATCCCACCTGTCCCATCCATTCTCTTCCATTCCTTCTATTTCACCGTTTCCGCCCCTCCTGCCCCCTCCCCGACACTATGCCACCACTCTTCTTTGCGCCGGCCCTCCCCCTGCGCCGTCCCTCCCCTCTTCGTTCGAAGCCGCCCCCCGCCGCGCTCCCGCCCCGGTCAGCCGGTCGCAGGCTGCGTGCGCGTGGCGTTCAAATATATCGCGGTGGCGTGTCGACGCGCGCGGGCGCCGTGGCGGGGGCGTGGCGGGGGCGTGGCGGGGGCGGGCGCAGGTGCTCGCGGTGGCGCGCTCGGCGACGTACGGCCCCGCGGGACGGGGGGCTTGCCCTTTCGGGGGCCGGCGTGGCGCGGGGGGGGGCGTTGCCGGGAGAGCTCCGCTGCCGCCGCGCCGCCCCCGCAGCTCAAGCGCCGCTCGTGGGCGCTCGGGTCGATACGCCGGCCCCCGGGCCGCCGCCCGCCCTCGCTGCCGCACCGCCCCCGCCCGCCCACGCAAACGGAGTAAATACCCGGCCACTTAAACTTAGACGAGCTGCGTTGTCTGTGACTACTGTAGCCGACGTTTGAGGGAACTCGTGCTCGTGGGGATCTGCATTGTACGCGGCACCCGCTGGGAGGCTGCGAGGAGTTTGACCAGGAGAACCTTGAAAAGGCAAAGGAGAAAGGTTGAGGAGGAAGGTTACGTCAATGCCTCGTTATGTGCTCATTTCACACAATTTCAGGATTAGTGATAGTTGACTCCTGTAAAGCGACTATTACTTTCTTGAGCATTCCGTCTTCGACGTGGCCAACAACTGGAATGTCTATCAAATTCCCGGCTCTATAAAGATATGCTACATGAATTAGGTGGAATATCCTATTGTTAAAATTCGAGGGCTTGAAATTTGATTTAACGTGAAATCGTTTTTCTCCTAGGAGAACACAAAACTTATTTTGCTGTTACGACTGAGATATCCCGACATTCATATTCGACACGGCATAGCGTTGAAAATTGATACGAAATTGGGCATTGCTATTATATTATTAGTATTCTATAATAACAATAAATTCACAGCAGTTTTTCTTCCTAACAAAAATGCCATTATTAGTATTAAATACCAGAGCTTGCTGGAAATCATAATCTCTGAATAAATTAATTATCGGATGAAATATTTAGTTTTTGTTACTTTCGGTGAACATGCAAATTTAAGAAATTTAATTTAAGAGAATTTTATTTTGTACATCAGTACAATATATATGTCATAAGCTTCTAAAATAATTTAATATTTTTATTGGTATATCAACTTCTTTATTTTCCCAAGTGTCTTCTATATGTAAATTTCTATTTACACTCTTAATAGCAGATTTCCTAATCATTACGGTAGCTTCAATAAAAAGGTATTTGGTAGGTTATTGCGAATGATTAATAAACAAATTTCGCGAGGATAATCAAGTCTGAACTATTATCCTATGATCCATTTTTTTTTAAATCAGAATTCATCTATGTTCTTGTCAATAGAAAAAAACAATAATTTCTAAACTTCCTAGCTGTGCTTGTACGATTATGGGTTGGCGACATGTCAATGACAGTCTGTTGATGTAATCCTTAGTGTTAGACAGTCTGACAATTATTTCACTTTTGTTTTCTTCCTGTTTCTTTAATTATTTCTGGTTTTGTTAGGTTTTTAGTTTGAACAGAAAAATCGAATGACCGAGAAATATGGGGGAACGAATGTGAAATTTCACAAGACCGTAAAAAATGAATAGTCTAGAATAGTGCACAATAGTTTAGTGGAAACATGAAATAAATATGAAAACAAGTGGAAAATGGAAACAATGCAAAAATTGATGTACGATAACCTCATATTTCTTTACTAGCTGAATATATCGTCGCCGAGGCTTTAAACTGATTAAAATATATTTTCATGTACTGAAAAGTTCTATTATGTAAGTTCTAATAAAACTTCAAACATACGGTTCGGTGGTTCATTAATTCTCAGGCGTAATAGTAAAAAATTATTTATCAAGAATGAAAATGAATATGAAAAAAGCAACTCCGCCAACAGGTGTCGGATATTCTTTGGAAGCTATGGCCACCGACTCCAAATAGTGTTGGCGAACCTAATACGAAACGCTTCCAGAAGAGTTGCTCTGAAGAATAAATTCTTTCAGTGTAATATCATCAGATAGCTTACTAAAGAAAATATATACATTTGCAAGTATTATTCTAGAACGTACTGTTCATTCTTATGGAGTTCTATTATGAAATAAGTTTTTAGTTGAAATTTCTTACAAAAAGGAATTATCCCATTAGCACAATTGCATATGCTACACATAACAAAAGTATCCTATAAAATGATAATTATCCTATGCGGTGACAACACTGACGAAGAACATTTCCCTTCCGAGTGATGCAAGCCCTGCTTCGAGAACTTTAGCAATTTTTATACGCTCTCGGAGATGTTTAATCCACTTTGTTGAATTTCCTCACCTACCGGCCTATCCAGGCAATGTAATATCTAGCGACCTGTCATGATCTCGGGGCCATGGCTCTGGGGTACGTAGTTCGCTCGACCACCGCTAGATCGCAGCTCTAAAAAACCACGTTTTTGGAGAAACTTCTTAGAATATTCTGGAAGGACCGGAAAACAAACCACCAGTCTAAAAAGAATTCGCAAAAATAATCTCTCTTGCGAGTGAGAGTCTACAATTCAATTAGGAGGGGGGGTACTCCATCTTATCCAATAACACAACATGAATGTGGTTGTTTGTTTGTTTGGTTGGTTGTTAGTGATTCCGGGCACGTCAACTACTGAGGTCATTATTTCCATACGTGTAGTGCATGTTTTTTTCGTCGGGAAGTAGCGGTGATCTTTCCCGGCTGGATGGCGAGATCCGGCGCCGACCTACCGTTGGCTAACGGGATTTAACTCAACCAGGCATCTCCGACCAACGGGGCATCCCCCAGTCGGAACAAGTTCTAGGCTCCCGACAAATCTCTCGGAATGTGTGGTAATATAGTACCTGTTAGTGTAAGTGTGTGTAAAGGGTGGGGATAGGACAAGGAAAGGAAGGAAAGATCACGCGCGGTTTGTGGCCCGTTTGTTAGGGTACTGCTGCGCCATTCACCTGGTTTGTTGATCGGAGAAATCACGGAAAACTACCGATCAAAGCAGCCAGCCTCTAGAAGTCTCATCCACATAGCGACTGAATTCGATCTATGAGCTGACAAGCTAGTGTAGGAAATCTTGGCACTGTCGAGACTCGAACCTGTAGGACCTCCCGGTCAGAGGCACTGCAGTGACATCACTTACACTGCGCCACCTCTCTCGGTACAACATGAACAATTAATTTCCTTTTTCTCCAAAATATACCGGGAGCGGTAGCTCAGTGCATCAACTGATGTCACTGCAGCGCCTCTGACCGGGAGGTCCTAGGTTCCAGTCCTGACGGCGGCAGGATTTTCGACACTAGCTTTTCAGCTAGGTCGAATTCAGTCGCTGTCTGGAGGAGAATTCTAGCGGCCGGCTGCTCTGATCGGTCGTTTTCCGTGGTTTCTCCGATCAACACCAGGCGAATGCCGGAGCAGTACCCTACCAAACGGGCCGCGGACCGCGCGCGATCTGTCCTTCCTCTTCCTTGTCCTATCCTCTCCCCTTACACACACTTACACTAACATGCACTACACTACTACGTATTCCGGGAGATCGGTCGTGAGCTTAGAGCTTGCCCCGCTGGTGGGAGAGTTCTGGTTAGGGGGAAACCCCACTAGCCGACGGTAGGTCGGCGCCGGATCTCGCCATCCAGCGGGGGAAGATCACCGCCATCTCCCGCGAAAAACAAACATGCAGTACACTAACGGGACTAATGACCAAAGCAGTTGACGCGCCCGGAAACACGAAAAAATCAATCAATCAATTCTCCAAAATATCCGATCGCTTGAACTCTGTTGGGTTCCCGGAAGTGCACGTCTTCGAAGAGGAAGGAGTAACGAAGGTCAAAGAGCGTGCCCTATTTCTCAACGCTCGATATCGCCGAGGGGCTGGAGGCAACGCTGGGTTTTCCTTGCGACTTCGCGGAAGTTCTCGTTCTTATCCTTGCCCCCGAGACTTTCGGCCTCCGAGCGTCGGCCACGTGTTCTGCTCTTTCGACATAATCTGCATCCGGTGGCCGTGTCGCGGGAAGCAACGTCATATCACTTCCTTTCTTCGATCACTGCGACGGACAGTTAGTTCTATTGCCGCTTATGCAGACCGGCGGTTGTCAATCTCAACTTTTGTACACCGACTGTTTCAGAAGGAATGGTACTAATCGCGCACTTTTTCTTGATACTCCACAGCGGGGGGTGCGGGGAGAGGCTGGCTCTGTCTACGTCACGGCAGTGCAGGGCTGTCAACTTCATTGACAGAAAAGTCTGCGTAATAACTCGTTTTGGGCTAGATAGCTATGAGAAAGGACAGACAATTTTTTAAATTCTGATGACATAATTAATAGTTATAAAAATAATTGAGTAACAAGAAGGAACATGGTACGCACAGGTCGATAGGAAGACAGACCGAAAACTAGGAAGTCCGCATTGGAAAGGAAGAAGTTGGGCAGCACTGCAAACTGGGCCGTGACATTCCAAGAGGAGCACAAATTTTCTACCGGGCCGTGCTATGCCGGGCTGTGCGAGGACTAGGGAGCTCGAGGATCAAGAGAAAGTGCGAGCATAGTAAATGCATTCACAGTGAGGCATGGAATAATGCGGACAGAAAACGACATTTTATCTTGTGTTTAATTTGGAACTGAAATGTGGGTTGAAACCGATAGTGTGAGTTCGAAAAAAATTGTAGTAGTAGTTTTATAAAAAATAAGTCAGTGTATTTGATTTGCAATCATTCTGTGTATCATCATCATTCCTGTAAAATGCATTTTTTATAACCATTCAAATAATCAAATATATCAAATAGGAATAACTTTTTACTAATAGAGAACTAAATATAATGTCCATTTAACATTGTCTGCTGCTTCCATACTACTACCACCTCCCTAAAATTATAACACCATTTTGGAAACTTCCGGCTGATCGGGAAGATTCACTTAATTGATGGAAAAGGAGACTTCTTATCAAAATAATGGTTCTATTTTCATTATGACGAGACCCGCTCTTCCGCCTAACCACCCTTGTTCGTTTTCATGTATCAGCAATTCTATTAAGTACGAGTTTGTTCGGCCGCACTAAATATTCACCAAAATATATATACAACGTAGAAACGAATGGTCAGGAAAACATCACTCCTATTTTTGGGGTGTGAAACTTAAAATCATATATACCGATTGTAGTCATATTAACTGATTGTAAGTTGCCCCCTCTTTTTTTTAAATTTATTTCTTCTTGTTCGACAATACAGTCTTTCAAGGGTTTTAAAAAACATAAGATTATTATATGACAGTTTTGGATTGGCCATCCATAAGGTAAGTGAGGTTCTCTGACATAATTATTGATTTAATGTTATTGTTAATTAAGAAGAGAAAGGAATATGATTATGTTAAGGAGCTGAAGGTATAGTGATTTACGGGGGTTTGAATTTTTTCTTTGGGAAATCTTGACTTTATGCGTGGGTGGACCGCATTTTTTCCCATGTTAAAAATGATGGTACTTGGTGAGGTATGCAGATTGTTGTAAAAATTGTTAGCTAATATAGCTATGGTTTCTTCTAATTCTGAAATTTTTAATTCTCGATAATTTGTTCATTTGTAAAACCGGGGTTGAATTACTTTATTTTATTAACATTGTTAGGAGCTGCACCTCCGCAGATTGGACATCTGTCGTGACCGGCCGCACAGATTTGAATGTGCCGCCACAGTAGGACGTTACCGCCCCTGGCGGCAGCGGCCAGCGACAAGCGCAGGCCAGCGAGGCTCGACGGTGTGCGGCCGCCACGCCTGAGCGAGCGGGCGAGGCCCAACCCCCGCCCCCTACGACGCCTGCGTAGCAGGGCCTACGGCCCGGGGAAAATATAAGCCGGCCGTAGCTCGGAGAGAGGACAGAGAGTGAGCGGCGGAGTAAGAGTGACGAGTTGGTGATACGAGATAGTACGGTGTGAAGATTGTGATTACGACGACAGTGCTGCGACAACGGACTTCCCTTTACGGAGATTTAGCGACTCGGCAATTTTGTGGTGCATCTTCTGGTTACGATAACTCGGCTACGTTTCACTGTACATTCTCCTGGATTTTCGGCACTGTAGCTCTGTACCTGTTTTCAACCAATAAATTGTTTATTGAATTTTGTGTGTGTTGAATTTGGACACATCAACATCCATAGGTTATAGTAGGAAGGATTATCGATTTGAATATTAGCAGTCGGCATTCGCTTTTCAATGTAGAGCGCTGGTTTAATATTGGAAATAATTTTGAAATTTTTGCTTTTGCTTTATTTGCAACCGCATTGATGTGCGGTTTTCATGTTAACCTTTTATTAAATAAAATGCCAAGGTATTTTACTGGTGAGGAGGCCCATGATATTTTCGTTCCTAGAATTGATAGCTCATGTGGATTTCGTGGTCTACAAAGGTTGAAGATTTTTGCCACACTTTTATCTGGTTAATTTTAACTCTCCAATTTTGTGTCCAGTTTAAGTACTCATCGAGATGATTTTGTATGCAATCTTTCGCTAATAAGTATCGGAATTTGTAGAAAATAGGGCTGTGTCATCCGCGTATAATGCAATGTTGGAATCAGCGTGAATTGGTATGTCATGGGTATAAATATTGAATAATGTTGGAGAGAGTACTGATCCTTGTGGTACTCCTGCAGTTATTGGGTAAAATCCTGAAGTAGAGTTGTTGATTTTAACGGTAAATATTCTGTTAGATATGAAACTTTGAATGATTTTTATTAGGTATTCGGGGATTCCCATTCAAAACATTTTGTATACGAGTCCTGAGTGCCAGACCCTATCATAAGCCTGGCGTAAGTCTAGAAATACTGTTACTATGTGCTTCTTATCGTGAAATCCTTGAGCGATTGCTTCGGTTAATCGAAGAAGTTGATGGGTAGTGGCGTGATTCGCTTTGAAAGAAACTCTTTCGCTCGCTCCCTCTTTGAAGAAACACATAGAGGTTGTGAACGTATTAGCCTCTCCCGAAGAAAATAATTCTCCTGGATGCTGTGCCAGTCGTGATTACTATGGCTTTCGTCAGTTGAAAGTGTTGAATATTTATTTACAGACTAAAATCATCACAAGTAAATGCTATTCATTTCTTTCACATCTGGAAGTGAAAAATAGACCACATTTCGTAATTGGATTTTGCAAAATATTGAACATTCAACGGTTGTTCTCACACCTCGAGTACCCGGGTACGGTCTCTCAGACCGCAAGCGTTCCTGGAAACTCTTATCTCCACCGCTTTACTTTTTTAGGAGTTGCCATTCCATCTCATCCTTCCTGCCTATGGTCGACACATTTCACAATGAGGCGTGATTTTAGTCGCCACTGTTTCCCAGATAGCCTTGTCAGACAGTGTCTCAGAGACCGCACCCGGGTATTAGTGAAATGACGTCTTTTAGCAGTGAATGTGCAAGATTCAAATTTTGAGGAAGTAGTTAGCTAATGACTAGATGATTGTGGAAGTATTGTAGACTGTACAAACGTTATTTACAGTGATCATGATGCTGATTCAGTGATACGTGACAGAGATTCAGGTAACTGTAATAATGATTCAGATGGACACCTTGAAGATCTGAACACTAGTAACGCAAGTAGTACACAATAAGTGATCGTATATAATCCGATCACTGATTGCCAGAATGAAGAACACAGAACTTTGTGACAAGAACAGATTCAATTCAAAATGCACTCTCCAATACCGTTATGAATGTGAGTGATCATTAAATGTTTAATCTAAAAACTGCCTTGCAGTTTCCAATTAAATAATTTCATTTTGTTTTTAATCATCATTAACTGAGATACCTAAAGCTCCTAAAAACCGCAGAGAACATCAAATCCTTCAAAGATGAATTACAAAATACGTGGTGTTAACACGGCGCAATTAAAAAATATGTTAAAAGTATTTTGAATTATTTATTTTCTATCCAGTTTGTAACAAACCAGACGTAAAATTATCAATATATACTGTTTTAACAAACTTATTTTGTAATAAACGAGACGTAAAATTATCAATATATAGTGTTTTAACAAACTTATTTTGAGACCAACAATTTTTCATTTTTTCCTTGCGG
This sequence comes from Teleogryllus oceanicus, assembly GCA_964035755.1. Lineage (NCBI taxonomy): Eukaryota > Metazoa > Arthropoda > Insecta > Orthoptera > Gryllidae > Teleogryllus > Teleogryllus oceanicus. Next base: position 56,128,362 of record CAXIVR010000004.1, read on the forward strand.
TCTGAGAGACTGCACCCAGGTAAGAACGTGAAAAATATCAGACCCAGGTACTATAGTAAAAAGTTAATCTTAAGTTAATCGTAATCAATCGTTCATTTGTCGAGCTCCCTTCGAAAGGTTCTAGTGGATACGTGATCTTCTATCGAATTTTCATGCAGTATTCATTCGAGTTGCATTTGATAAACTGCTTTAGTCACCGCCGTATTCCAACCATCCAACCAAGCCATATATCCAACCATCATCTCCCCAGCTGCATAGAAGCACAGAGATCCGTCGCCTCCTCCGTCGAACCCGACCTCTGCGGGCCCCGGCTGACGAAATACCGCATGCACATTACACTTGGGTCTCTTATCTATTAATGGGGATATCGAAATTTCACGAAGGATCTTAAACTCTGGTTCTCTACTCCGCCATCAGCCAATGAATTGGATGGAGGATGCATACGACTTGTAGAAACTGTTGATGTTGAAAGATGATGCAAGAGCCTCCGTATTACAGGAGTGTTGTAAATTTGTCAACAGAAAATTGAGGTTCAAAAATGTATTAAGGAAAATTGGTTAACAGCGCTGCTTCAACCAGCTTCATTGTTACGTTTAATTTTTCGTTAAGAATGTCTTTTAAAGCGCGAACCCAATGTACTATTGGTATATGTAAATGTAAAAGTTAAACCGTGCATTTGGAATTAAGGTATTGACATAAATGAATTGATGAATGAATTGAATGAAATATCCTCTTTTCTTGGCACCAATAAAAAAAGCTACATTTGTGGATTTTGTTTGGTTATTAGGGGTACAACCACTAAAAAGATTTCGCATCTTCCCTGGCTTGTATTGCTTACCGAACTTGAAGATCGGTATTATCGATCTCCCGACCCTGCTTTTTCTGTATTATCGATGCCTATTCAAAGGGACATCCAAAAAGTTTTTCAGTGAAAAGGAGCAATTTCGATTCCAACTCACTCTTATACATATTTTTGAAATACGTATACTATTCTTTATTTTTTTTATTTTGATATAAAAACAATATTCTTAAAGGGAATGCTCCTTCGCATGTGATGTCAATGTTGAGTGATTGATATTGAGTGATGTTTATATTTCAATTTTTAATAAATTGAGAAATATCCGGGTTCAGTGGGAGCACGACCCACTCACCCATTGTGTCAAATATTGTATACTCTTGTTAAAAACAATGGCATCTTCCTAATTCGAAATTTTACATCCAATAATACTTTTGCACGTCCGTTATCTATTGAGTAAATTACCAATAATTCTTTGCAACACAGAGGCTCATACGAAGGTTAATCATTTTCCAGCGTCATCCGAATAAACATTGCTCCCCGTATCGCAACATGCCTGCTCAAGAGACGCTTTCTTTAGAAGTCCTGTAGGTAGGGCGCCACCATCCAGAGACATGACTTCCTGAGGCTACCTGGCCAACGAGACCTTCCCTCCTGACCTCTTTTCGGGGTTTCTCCCTGAGCTTCCTTCAAAAGACGGCAACCCCCGCTGCCCACGCCCGCTCCTCCCTGTGCCCCCGCATCCCCCTCGGGCGAGTGCGCGAAACCCCAACGGCTGCGGAAGCGTCGGTCCTTTCGCGTTCCTCCCCCTCCCTGCCCCCCCCACTCACCACCCTCAGGTACGCGGTCTAATGGCCGCCGCGCTGCGCCGCGCCGGAGAGCTGTGTGTTTATGATATTCAAATCCCAACGTCTGTTTGTGTTCGAAGGTGCTTGACGCGAGGTGACGCGCGGGGCTGGCCTTTTTTCTTCTCTTCCCCCTTCCGTCCCCCCCACCACTCTCCTCTCGATCCCCACGCTCCGTTGCCCTTTCAGTCCTCGATGTCACGTGACGAGGCATACACTCAGCCAGGGCTTGGACCTGGGGCGCAGCGCGCAAGTGGGATTCGTGTGGGAGCCTCGGGAACAGGCGTTCACTACACCTGGGTAAAGGAATGATGCTCGGTTTCCAAACGATCTCAACTCGTATTAAAGCAATGTAATGAACTTACGGAAGAACTTTAAATGAATATCGTTTTCTATTGCACGGTTTCTATGTTTATGACAGCACACTAAAACGTAATGTGACAGGTGATTCAATAACTTAGTAACTATATTTCAATCGCGTATGATCATCAGAATATTATCTAGACAGCTCCATTGTCTCATTCATTATTTTAAAAGTAACAACTACTATTGCCACAGCCAGCATATTGCCAAATTCTGGGTATTTGTTTCCTTGAATATACACAGAAATAGAAGTTGCCAAAAAAATCAGAAATAAATCTCGCATTTTAAAGGCCTAATTATCACTCAGTTGTCTTTCAATTGAACAGCATTCCCCTCACCTTTCCGTATTTGTCAGTTTGTGCAGTGATTAACTATTGTGGGCTGAATGAAGCGCTTGACGTGACGGAACACGACTGCACAAAGGCGTTTCTGCGGATTTGCGTGTTTTCCGCTTCCGCCTGAGAGCGGAAGCGTTGTCCAACTCGCACGGCTGCTTTCTTGACCGCTGCGGCGACCGGCGGCCGGCGGTCGGCGCGTCGCGGGGGGCTTCCCATTGTCACCAGCCCCCGCGGCGGCTGCGACTCCGGCCGGCGTCGGCGGCGGTGCCGCTGGCAGGGAGAAGGAGCGATGGAGGCGATGAGAGATGTAGAGATGGCAATGGAAACGAGGAGAGGTGCTCGGCCGGTCGCATTGTCACCTGCGTGCTGAAGCCGCGGCGGTGGAGGTTGAAATGAGGGTGGAGGTGGTGATGGAGGTAGAGACGGGATGCTAGAGAGAGCTCCGACCCGCCGTTCGTTGTCAGCTGGCTGCGCCGTCTGTGATGGTGGTGGGGGCGAAAAGAAGGCAGGGTTGGACGTAGAGTTGGGTGTGATGAAAGTTGTGATGATGGTGGAAGAAGATTTAGGTAGTGAGTCGATGGAGATGCCGTTCCTGAAGAATGAGGAAACGATAATTGAGGGGTGAGATGACAGATGGAAGGATAGTTGAAAACAGATATGTTTTGCTAGAAATCATTCGAAAATCCAAATTGGTAAATGTACTCCTATGTAAAACACGAGAAACGTCTTTTTTTGCAATTATTTTCTACTATTCGTAAACGGCTTTCTTGTTTTAAAAAATGTCTGGTACATTACAAAATAGAAAAAATGTCTGGTATGTCACAACCTTAGTACCTACTAGATACAAAAAAGTTTAAAAAACAATCAAAAAGAATAGTAACAACAAACAAAAACTCTTAAGATACACCATTTAGGGTTACGAGAGCACAATATCAACGATGGCGCTTGTTGTGTGTGATTGCGGTGGGAGCAGCGTCGGCGAGGATGCTTAATTTAGCAACGATGGCGACAACGACCTGTAAAAGCGGCGGCGGTAGCTGGACCATCAATAGCGGAAAAGCTTATTAACTCCTAAACAGTAACACCTGGTCAAACGGCCACCTCCTTGATTAACAGCTCATCCCAACTAACGGACAGTTTTTCGAGGAACCGTTGATTTTTTCATAAGAATTTCTCTCATTCAGCATCCATCTGACAGAGCGGCCAGGCATATTTCGTAGATTATCAAGCGGTCACCGCAAGCGATATTGAACATTATAACAAAAAGCGGAAAAGTGGTGATTATTGTTGATTTAAATCTTCCTTCGAAGGGACCCATGCCTAGATTTCTTCCAATATTCCGAGTCTCCTTGTAGGAAGATTACTTTCCTTATCAGATTAAAACATTTTAAAAAATATATCTTAATAAAACAAGTACGTGGTGCTAAAACACCACGTACTTTCCCGCCTATACTTTTACAATTGACAAATCGAGGATGTTATTGACTGAGGTGAGGCCAATTATCATAAATACCTTGTTTAAATTTTGTCATTTGTGGTAATTAAAAATGTTAAAGAAAACATGCTTCATTTAATAGCAGTTAGCTCAACTGGATTTTATAGACTCTTAGTAACTTCATAATATGAATTAAGCGGACACCTCTATACACGGCCAAATTTTTGCCGGAACCCTAGGTGACCGCTGAAGCCGAGTTTCTATTTATTTATTTAGTCAAAAACTGTATGTGACGTATGGAGGAGAAAATCATCTGCGCACGCTGTGTCTAAATAATCTGTGCACACTGCTTTCTGTGATTCGATCTTCCGGATTTCTATAGGCCACTTTAATAACTAAGATATACTATTCAACAGGTTCACTGTGAAGAGTTTCTGTTCACACTTGTAAAATATTAGGCCATATTGTTTCTCATTTATACTTTGCCTTGTTGGATTATCGTTCATCTCTTTTCAAGTACAATCACGCATTCAAAAGTTCCGCATTAACAGCTATGTTCCCTCAGAAATAACACATTTGTAGTACAAATGCTCAAAATGATTGATGGGTTTTAGATCTGAAGTTAAGGGAAGGATTTTTTACGTCAAAATGTTCAGTACAAGTGAATATTGTTAATACTCCAAAATAATGACATGAAAATTGTTACATTGTTGATTTATTCAACTACACGAAATTAAAAATGCAATAAAAGGTAAAGATGAAATAACAGTTTGCGAACAACAAAACTTCATTAATATGAAATTCGTTATAACAATCATTAATCAAAGAACCATCTTTGGATCTACTTAAAGCTGAATATATCAGGTTCTGTTCTACATTTTATATTCGTTCAAATCATAACTATTTGACATAATAGTTATTTATGCACCAAGAGCGTTACAAGAGTTCTAATTATCAAGCGGCGACAAAAAGTTCGAGGGCCTTTGACCCGAGTGCTTTTTGTCGCCCGAAATCATTAGAACGAGTAAACGTCCGTGGTACATAAATGATTTTATATTTTACCTAATTTTGATGATTCATATTTACTTAATTACTAATTAACTGGATGTTAATTGGACTCGTTTGTCTTTTCATAGTTCCTTCCCATAATTCCCATTAATAATTCCTTCCATACGAGAACATGTGGCATCATGCAACTGTTTTCACATTTCCCTCGTAACAACGATCCGCTCGATCCAATAAGTTATGCAGTGTGTATCGAGCTTTCTATCAGGTTATAACAAGCAATAACGTATCAGGGAAAAAAGTAAATACTTTATTTGATTCATAATGAAGGATTCGTAAAGAAGAGATACGCAACTACCTAGGAATTTATAATCTAAAAGAAAAAAATGACGAATATAGGAAAGCATGGAGAGACCACATAGACAAATGAAAACACCGAATGCCAAAACAGATTCTGAAATACAAGCCAAGAGGAAAAAGGAGCGTAGAAGACCGAAGAGAAGATGGATGGACCAATAATGAGCGCAACGGAACGAAAATTCTAATGCTTGAAGAAGAAGAAGAAGAAGAAGAAGAAGAAGAAGAAGAAGAAGAAGAAGAAGAAGAAGACTATTATTTGATTGAAACCTAGCACGTGACACACACTTCGTTTCATTTTGTCAGAAACGTCTTGAGCACATCGTCCTTTTTATGGACACCCCTCGCGGCGGTGCGGGCCCCGACGCCCTGCGAGGGGACGCGTACCCCGCGGTCCCATCCGGCGGCGGCGGTGGTGGAGGAGCACAGCGCTTCCTGCCGAATTGGGGCGGCGGGCGGCAACGGGGCCCGGTTCCTTTGCCGCGAACGGCTATTTCTAAAGGCTCCAAAATAGCTGTGCGCCGCCACCTCCGCGCCGCAGATCTTTCCGGAGAATGACAGGCGATTCCCAGAAGAGGCGGAGCGGCCGCAGTGGGAAGGCCCGCACGGCGTCCCCTGGACTGGCGCTGGCACTGGCCAGACACATCACTAGCGGACGGATTTTGATGACCTAAAAACATGACCAATATGATCAATAAAATGCTCTTAAAATGCTTTTAAAACGCCCTAAAACCGAAGAAAAATGAAGTAAAAAATGTTATCAAAACCAGTTCGGATGAACAACTCAAGCTGTAGGACACGCCACTGATAGAATCGAGGTTGCTTCCACTCGTTCGAGTGAACTCAGCTTGCAAACTTTTGGTCTGGACTGTTCTTTACCAGGAAATCTCTGTGTTCAGTTATCCCGAAATCGGCCGAACCGACAATGCTGCTGATACGCGTCACAAGAATTATATACTTACAACGGCTGTCGAAATAATTTCTGAGGAAACAAATCGAAAAGGCTAATGAGTAATTCTGTGAAGAACATTTGTTGCATCACAAAAATATAATTTGAAGCAAGTACTATTAAAAAGAAATTAAAATCGACGAAATAAAAAAAAAAAATAATAACGGGAAAAGGTAAAAAATGTTCACTTATGTAAAAGTTAACATTAAAAAAGGTAACAAAAGTAAACTTATGTATCTCAACACCTGATTTTTTTAGTTGTGACAGTATTGCAGAAAATTAAGATGACAGTCGAATTTATGGCAGAAAATACTTTAAACTAATATTGACGTGTTATGTAGCACATAAGAAACAGCAAATTTTACTTCGAAATGTTTCATCATATTTTAAACATCAATGTTTTTGTCAATGTTTTCATTGAACACCTTTTGGTGTTGAAATTATCAAAGAAATATTATTCTTGCAATACAAAGAGGCAAAGGCTTATGAAACAGTGAATTACGAAAGAATGCTGAATTTTTGTTGCCCCAAGACAATGAAGCTTTAGAAGCCAAGCGCACGATGTGTACTCTTTAGGCCAGTTGACGATAGTTTTGACAGGTTTTGAAGCAGAAGACAGGTATTGAGGATCGCGGAATGCATTCTTTCAGCTTCCAGCAATCAGCCAGATGAGTCGATGTCCAGCTTGTTAATGCCACAAATTGTGGGTTCGGTGCATGGAGTTAGAGGTTAGGAACAGTTTTCATGAGTGATTTCTAGACATCGGATGTTTAGGGAAATGCCTATTTTATTCTAGCGAACATATCGTCGCAAATATGAAATTGTGATCCTTGAAAAGTTACTGGTAAAATGCAAAGAGTACTGTTTAACGCAAACTATTAGGAATAAAATGTAGAAGAGTTGTAAATATGTAAATCTAGTTTTACATTAAAATGTACGAACTTGCTTTGTGCATTTAAGTTTACAAAATAATATAGACAAAAATTACAAACAAATTTTATTTTATTGTGTATGTAAATTATGACAGTGCCTTTTTTCTCCTTATTCTTGAATTTTTCAGTGCCTTTTTAAGCGCCTAAAAGCCGATTTTTAAGTGCCTAAACATCCGATGTCTAGTGATTTCCATTGTTTGGATACCGTCACAAAAAAGGATATTGCAAGAATTGATACAAATTGTGTCGCAAAACAGATGAGAATATGCATGCGTATGAATTGAGTCATCAAATGGATATGAACGACCAGGAAATAAAAACCGAATTTCAAAGAGTTGCATTTTTTCTTTCTCCAAGATTTTAATCAAACCTGCCATAGACTAAATTGTAATAAAAAGACAAGAAAATAATATTTCTTAAAAAGAAAGTTTTGAAGTGTACTTTTCCTGCATTCTAGCTACATACATTCAATGATTTCATGCGAACATTCTACACCGGACGGAATGACAAAACTAATAGGGAAGTACAAGAACTCCAGGGCAAGATAGCCAACGTTTGTGAATTTTTTCTACGCGGTACACGCCGACCAGGTCTCCAATTTAGTGTGTCAGTAAGAGGCAACGAAACGCTCTCATGGTTGAACAGCCCTTAGTGCGCTCGAATTATGAAAGAGTAGGGGGTTTTTAGACGGCGAAGCGTGAGAATACTAAATCTTCACTTATCTGAATTCTTTTTAGAAACAGTCATTAAATAGGAAAACTGTACGTTTCCCTGCAAAAATATAGTTTATTGTGTCTGTTTCATTGTAAACACAGTAAACTAAGGAAAGTTGGATTGAGCCACGACGTTTATATGATGTGCATCGTAATATTCTTCGGCCATTTCGTATTTTCCATTCACAGGGAGAAAAGTATAAAAAAAATTGGTGTTGCGACAAAAAATAAACAACCGACCGTTAATTAAATAAGTTCATCACACCGTGAATACCGCCTGACAATGGCGCGACTTTCGAGCTTCGATCTCTTGTTAAAAAGTTTCAATGAATTAGAAATGTATCAAAAGCCAAGCCTTAGATTTTCGGTTATTTATTAATTTGTTGTCGTGTTATTGTAACATCTTCCTATGCGCGGAACAAGGCTTGTTCTTGTTATTTTAAAGCACCCTACTTTCTCATTCTCTCTTTGTTTTTTCTGTCACTCTCTCTCCTTTTCTCTTCATTCCGTCTTCTTCCCTTTCCTCTTTTAATTTCTCCCGCCTCTCCTTTCCCCCCACTTCCTTCCTTGTTTTCCCGCATCCGCCCAGCTTGTTTTCCATCGCACTCTGAAGCAGCATCTCCCTCGCAGCGCTGTCCGCCGCCGGTAACGAGGGCCGCGGAGCGCTGATGAGGTCAATCGGGGTTAACGCGCAGTTAATGTTTTTGGTCGCACCTCTCGCGCACGCGCCCGGACTCCGACCCCCCCCCTCCGGCCTGCCCCCCGCCCATTCATTGGCGCCGGCGTCCCGGGCGTAGGGATGGCAAAAAAATCGATGTTTACCATCAGAAACATCGATATATTATCATCGATATTTTGCTTTCGATGTTTTCTTCACATCGATATTTTGTTGCAAAAACATCGATGTTTTTTTAATTTTTTTAAATAAAAGGGTTTAGGTACGTTATAAAGTAGCAGCAATGTTGTTTAGCGTCATCTTCTTTATCACGCTGCACATTTCGCCTGTGCAATCTGAGGGAATTTTAGGTGGTTTTACTTCGATAGAGTACGAATGGAAGGGTAAAGTAGCAAAACATGATGTTCTTTATTGTTAATTTTTTTCTTTACATTCCATAATAATTTTTATTAACGTACTACTAAAATGCTGGTAACTAAACAATAAAATATGTCCCTTTTAGTACTGTCATTAAAAATGGATAGGAAAATAGCATGTTTATTAGTCTATAGTTAAAACATTGATGATTTTTCGTCGATGTTTTCATCGACATCGAATACCCTTTAGCGATGTATCGAAACATCGATGTATCGATGTATCGATGTTTTGGGAAAAATTGCTCACACTATCCGGGCTGTGCAGACGTTGACGGAGACACAGTGCCACTAGCGTTGCCAAACATCCTTCCTTTGGGAGGACTGTCCTCTTGACGTTAGTTGTCGTCTAGTCCTACTTTTTATTTTAAATGTCCTTCTTTTAGTACATTTTTGTAACATTTGTTGTCCTTTCTTTTATCACAAGACTAACATCTACTACGTTGTATCGTTTATCGTTTAATTTAGAATAGATAACATGAATGTACTTTTTCTTAATGCTGACACACGCATGCATGATAGTGCCTCTGTCTAGCCACTAAAATAAAAAAAAAGAGACGCTCAGATCACCTTCATCTGCATTTTGTGAGTAAATCTTTTCACTAGAATGGTAAATGGAGTAAAGAAAGGAACAGAGCTGATGTTAGTCTAAATTAAATATTTATAAAAAAGAAATGTATTGATGCGTGTTTTTTTATTTTTTATTATTTTTTTTACGAGTGCCTCCTTTTTACGTGAACCTCGTTGGCAACCCTACAGTACCGGCAGCGTATAAGCGACTCTGACAATTCGATGCGCTGTTGCATTGCTACGTACACGGCACCACCTACATGACAGATGACATCTCAAAACATTAACACTTACCGATAGTCGATGACACGTCTTGATATCATGAGCATAACCTTCAACACAATCGAACCTTATCGCCTCCTAAAAATCGCGTTGAAAACTTGATGCGACAGGTCCATTTGGCTTCGTTCTCTATGGGGCCTATCTGGAGTGTAGACGCAACTGTACCCACAACATTGTCTAGAGGTCATAATATTCCGCTGTTCAAACTTTTCTGTCTTGAAATATTCGCGACAACATACAAAAATTCACGATCCTCTTTAATACTAATCCATGCTTGCGCGATGTATAGCGCATAGCCCTCAAGATTGATTGATTGATTTTTTCGTGTTTCCGGGCGCGTCAACTGCTTCGGTCATTAGTCCCGTTAGTGTAGTGCATGTTTTTTCTCGGGAGATGGCGGTGATCTTCCCCCGCCGGATGGCGAGATCCGGCGCCGACCTACCGTCGGCTAGTGGGGTTTCCCCCTCACTAGGACTCTCCCACCAGCGGAGCACCGCCTCAGCCGGGACAAGCTCTAAGCTCCCGACCGGTCTCCCGGAATATGTGGTAGTGTAGTGCATGTTCGTGTAAGTGTATGTGTAAGGGGAGAGGATAGGACAAGGAAGAGGGAGGATAGATCGCGCGCGGTCCGTGGACCGTTTGGTAGGGTACTCCGGCATTCGCCTGGTGTTGATCGGAGAAACCACGGAAAACTACCGATCAGAGCAGCCGGCCGCTAGAATTCTCCAGACAGCGACTGAATTCGACCTAGCTGAAAAGCTAGTGTCGAAAATCCTGCCGCCGTCAGGACTCGAACCTAGGACCTCCCGGTCAGAGGCGCTGCAGTGACATCAGTCGATGCACTGAGCTACCGGTAACCGGTGTTTTCTGGTTTATCACAATAGATTATTATTTTGTACTTAGAAAAGAAAAAATGTAATACTCGTGTCGCCTTTTGCACTCAGACACTTCTGTTAGGAAAATGTAGGGAAAAGGGTGGATAAAATTACCGCTAGTAACTCGGTTGGGGGTTATTCGGTTTGACATTTAAGATTTTTTTTGCAATGTCGTCCTTTTACAATTTACGCGCTATTGCATGTGTATCGGGTACCGAATCTATTTTGTGTGCTTGATTCAGGCATCTGTATTCTTCGAACTGAATGCTCTTCTTCGAATGAGCGAGAGACCTGTGCTGGCAATTGCGGGAACTGTTCTCTGTGTGGAAAAAGAATCCAGAAAAATGATGGTAGGAGAAAATGGAATTATAGGTGAAGCGGGAATGTGAATGTATGCAATAATGGTGATATTCTCCCTTGGTAATACACTGTAATTGTTTGCCCATGCGTTTTTACCATTTACCTACCCTTGGATCCACAGTATCACGGAAGCCCAAAACACGTATTAGCTTCTGTGCTAGAACTCGCTTTATTTCTGTAAGAATAACCTGTAGATATGTGTTTGAACGGCCCTCACTCTATCGAGTATGCTCAGAAACAAAAATTAAGTATACCATTTCCATTTCAAATACGAGTAGTTTAAAAGAATGTTGAACAATTACAGGTCCTTCAAAGTATGGTAGCAAGTAGTAATTAGACACTGCAGATTTACTCGCGTATAAAGTTGTATTATCATATAAACATTTTCCATCTTGGCAAACAGGTTGATTAAACGTCGCCTTAACATCAAAACTTTTTCAACAAATTTTAACCCCTTTCCTTTCCGGTTTCCCGGTTTTTTCGAAACCTGCTGTCTCCATCTTTTATTTTTTTTTTCTTCTCTCTTCTTTTCTAATTTTCACTCTCTTCTCTCCCTTTTACTGTCTTCGTCCCTTCACTTATCAGTCATGTTCTTTCTGTATCTTTATTTTTCATTAATTATCCTTTCTCTTATTATTCGCCTTCTTTTCCCACTCCATTTGCACTTTTAGTTCTGTACCCTCAATCATTCTTAATTTTTCCCTCATTCCTTACTGTGAATATGCTTATGATGAGTAAAGACCGGATTCCCGTGTTACTGCATATTTTCTTTGCTAACTTGAAATTGGATGAAACTTTGGCAGAAATTTGAATCATGAAAAGGACATTATTTTAGTATGCGTTTTATTTTGCAAGAAATTGCACGTTTGGGGGGTTACTGCACGATATTGCACGTAATGTTGCCTAAAAATTGCACATTTTGGGATTTTACTGGACGAATTAGCAAGATTCATAGTTTTATTGAATTATGTATAATTTTTATATTATCAACTTGTTTTAATTGATCTTTTTTAAAGGTTTCATTAGAGAAAAAAGTTTTTATCACATAACCCAGCACTGCATTCAGGTGATCTGTGAAACCCGAGTTCCAAGTATGTATCGATTCTGCATTTTGTTGCCCTAAGAACTTAGCGTCTATCTGTATACCTTTCATGATGGCTATTGTATAATTTAAAACTTCTGAGTTACTGGAGCAGAGATATGTCTACGACCCTTGGTTGCGGCCGCTCAGCATACGCCATATTCGAGGTCCATCATCTCAATCGGATCATATATCCGATTTGTCAGTCTTCGCTGAACTTATCAACACGAGACTGCATGCGTGAATCACAGTTGACCTTCCGTCCGGGCGTGAAGCTTAGCGACATGCTGCACTGCGTTTCAATTTCAAGGAATTTCTCGGAACAGACGTTGCCCTGGGAGCTTCAAGAGAGAATGCAGGCAGTTATGATTGGTTTTAGCAGCGGTCACGTAGGCCACAATGAGACTCCGCACGCACACACGGATATAGATTAAATGTACAACCACGCTTTTCCTGTCTGAAACGCATATTAGTTAATAGAAGATATAATAATTTCTCAGAAAATAATTTGGAAATATACATGAATGTAAATTAAACTGAAAACGATTAAGAACATTTCTTCTATAACTTTAGTTGTTTTTGATTTCTGAAGGTATGATTGCATTTTTCAATTTTTGTATTTATTATTTTTGTTTTAGGTTAATTTAATTTTATGTGTGAATAATATTTAAAATGTCAAATATGTTTTTTTAAACAATAAGTACAACCTTAATTATAACAACATTAAAATTTTAATATTTCATTTAATTCAAATATATCATTCAAAACATAAAAATAAGTGATTAGTGGATTAACTGGAGTTTTCAGGCCACATAACACCGTTTTGCAAAGTCATGACCTTTTTATTGCTGTTTTCATGTTTTTATTGCACATTTTAGGGAGTTTTACTGCATGAAAATCCGATCTTCACTCATGAGTCATTTTGTTTTTTTCCCTATCTATATTTTCCACCAACAATCCTTAGTTCAAGCATATATGGAAGTGTCTAACAAAATTTACGCCTGTTTTACGTGTTCGTTTCGCCAGCCACCTTTCCCGCGCAATGTCGCATCAGTCTGTCTCACAGTACTGTGCACTGGTTAAAGGTAACGAGGACGGACAAAAATATCCTTCAGTAATAACAGAATATCGCATCTTTGTTTTCGTAGACTGGAAGAGCTACTAGCTGGATCGGACGAAGCCACTGCCTCGATGAGAATTCTATAGGGCGGCTACTCTGATTAGTGGTTTTCATGTTTTGCATCCTGGAATTCCAGCCATGTCCGAGTAGTGCCTTGAATAACGGGACACGAACTTCACGCGAATCTTTCTTTCCTACTTTCTTCATTTAGAATTCAAAATTAAAAGCTTATATGAATTCACATTCTCGACAGAAATTTGAAATAAAAGCTGAACGAATATTTTATCTAATCTTTTTTGTAATATTGGAATAATTTTCATTTTGTTTATTAGTATATTTGTAATATCAAGGAACGTCGATCTAAGTTCTTGACAGACTTGTCTTGATACTGAAAACAAATACGAAAGAATTATTATTTTCTACGAAACATAGACAATTAAAATAATGTAAGTCGTAATTAAAATTAACGAGAGAAGAATTATAATTTATTACTTTAACAATTACTAAGTGAAAGCCCCAATCGGTTAAAATTAGGATTATTTCGCTTTTTAAAACTCTTCCGTATTTCCAGACTTTTTACACAATCATGAGTAAAAACGAAAAGAATAAAACATTGAACAATAAATACTTCTCATTTGTCTTTTCATTATGTTTGAAACATGTAAATGAGCCATTTAAGAAAGAAAGAAGGATGAAAGAAAGAAAGAAGGCAGAAAGAAAAAGAAGGGAAAAAGAAAGAAAGGCAGAAAGGAAGAAAGAAAGAAGGCAGAAAGGAAGAAAGAAAGAAGGCAGAAAGAAAGAAAGAAAGAAGGCAGAAAGAAAGAAAGAAGGCAGAAAGAAAGAAAGAAGGCAGAAAGAAAGAAAGAAAGAAGGCAGAAAGAAAGAAAGAAAGAAGGCAGAAAGAAAGAAAGAAAGAATGAAGGCAGAAAGAAAGAAAGAAAGAAGAAAGAGAGTGAAAAAAATTTTGTCCGCTTTTCGCGTGCTTCGCACCACCGTGCGTCGCCTCCGAGGCAGGCCATTGGTTAATTGACGCGACCCGAGCGTCGCCAAGGAAGCGGCGGGCTGGGGCGGGGGCAGGCGGGGGCGACCTGATGAATTGCGCGCAGCCTGCTCGAATGACAGAGTCCAAACAAAGGCGTGGCCCGACGCTCGCCCTCGGCCTTCGGCGCCGAAGGGCAGCCGCCTCATTGCCCTCGGCCGAAGGTGCGCGCGGACCTTCGCACTCAGGCGCTCGCTGCTCGGATGACGCGCCTTGTAATTACTTCGAAAACCCCGCTCGCCGCATTGTTCAACCGCACTAACAAATAACGGTTTATCAAAAAGAAGCCACATATCACGTAACACAAACAGTAATAAAACTATAGCTGAACCGCTCGCAAAAAAAAAAAAAAACATCATGGCGGACGTACCTTTGGTAAAGTCTCAGAGGCTGCCCCCACCCTGCGGCATCTGAGATTTCCCCTCTCGGCGATAAGGAAGCGCGTATGCGACAAGGAGAGGCGACTGCAAGACGCAGTGATCGCGCTGACCGTCACTCGTCATCACGGCCCTCTTCGTCAACAGATGAACTCGCACTCCCAGGAGTGTCCAAAGAAATGAATACATCGCTTGTTGGTCCATCACATTATCTGAATTATTATGTCGCCTCTATTCCCTACATTTCTTCCATTGTTCAGCACTGTTTTGTGCAAACGCTTCTCTGCAAAACATTTCCTTCTTTTAAGGATGCACCAATAGTTTCTACTGCCTCGCGCCCTTTTATAAATCCCCAAACAATTCTATTGGATTTTGATCTGGATGGTACGGTGGAAGACGGAGAGGAATGTGGTCATGTTCAATGATTATTTTATCAACGACCTATCGTTTTTTCAGTGGAGATACTTTGAATTATTTGTAATAATTGGGTTTTTGTGAATAACAGCAGCTACTGTGTGAAGCACAGTGGCACTGCTCACTAGCCACAGTAAAACAGGGACTGGAGACCGGAACTCCAAGACACGGCTTATTTTCTGTTGATCGTTTGGACAACCCCTACTGTAGAAACACGAAAGCTGCCTTTCGTCTGATCCTTCTCCCTCATCAGTTTGTTATCACCAAACCCGCAGTGTTGAATTACCGCGCGATCCACGAGAGAAAGACAGAGGGATAACTATGTTGTGACAAAGAGCGCAGGCAGGCGGGGAAATATTAGGAGCTTTGGAGGGAGAGGCCACGTTCGGGCATGCGCAGTGGAAGGTTTTTTTTGAGAGTGGTAGAGCAATAGAATATTATATGCGCACGTTTTCTTGAACCTCAGAATACCTACCCCCACTCCTTTGCCAGCATTAGTTGAATTAAGAATAAATGATACCAAGGAGCGTTGGGGACAAAATCTGATAACCAGAAATATTTGCTCCCATGGAATAGAAACTATTTTGTGTTTAAAAACGAACTACGAATTTGATTTAAAATTCCTTTTGTGAAAATAGCCAAACTCCCCACTCCTCTTGCAACAGACACGTGAGGGCTTAAGAAAACGTGCGCGAATTCTCGCATGTTAAATCTCGCCCTCTTCCCTCTCGTTTCAATTCCACATCAAGCCAATAACATTATATATATATATATATATATATTTTTTTTAAGACCCTCGTATTCTCACTTGTATATGTCATCCTGTAATTGTACTAACTGAACGTATGAAGCATAACACTTCAATACACCCTTGTCAATACAAACTATTCTTTTTTAACTTTAGTAAAGAACAGAGAGGTACACCCGTGCAGTTCAATCCACCGAATAAGAATAAATTAGTTTAATTTCACATACAGTTGCAGATTCTGCACGTCTCTGAACAGGTAGGGTAGAATTGAGAAGCACCGAAGCAGCAAAAATGTAATAGAATGTACAAGGACGGTGTGAAGAACATTTCTTTGACATCTTTGACCTGAAAATTCCATGTTAAAAGGCCCCAGAACGCTTTGTTTTCGAGTTATGTAACTGTACGGATTTCAATTCTCTATCTAAAGACGCCTCATTTATAAAGATTAGTTACGTTTCAGAGCTACAAACTGTTGAAATAATACTATCTATACTAATGAAATAATATAGTAGAGAATGGTAAAAGAAGAAATATAAATATAATATTAAAATAAATAACAAATATTTAGACAAATTAAATATGTTGGGTTTGCTAATTCTAAACAAGTGTGTCGGATACGATCTTGAATATTCACGGCAAGAAAGCTAATGAAGTTGAGGAAATGCTCTAGACAAAAATATGTGTAAAGGAGAAGAGATATCACTTTCGTAACATACCAAAATCACGTGTTCTTCTAGTGTATCTATGTACTTCCACGAAATCGAAAAATTACATAAAACCCTTTTTACGGGAATCTATGCTTCTGAGACTAAAAGCGTAAATGAATTATTTATTCCAAAAAAATTTAATTAATTCGTAATAAGATAATGATATGCCATATTCTTCTGTCTTTGACAGTTCTTCGAATATGTTATTTTTTTAATCTGCAAATCTGATGTACGAGTTACTTTCACTTCTCTGTACTTTCTTCTTCACTAATTCTTGAATATTTTCAAGAATATTTGGAAATATTACATTTCTTAAGTCTTGCTCTTAATCTTGCTTTTCTCAAAACAACCTTTTTATGTTACCATTATCTTGCGGTGAGAAGGAGAATTAAATCTCAGAACTCTAGTTAATTTCATTGCTAAATTAATCACTCTTGACAATACAGGTTTTAAACCAACTTCAACTCAAACTCGTATTCGGTTACATTATGTAGTTTCAAGTTTGGATGTCTAAACCTCACTGCTCATTCAACAAGATGGGCGAAATATATTTGATTATTTTCATTACTGGATCTGGTCGAATAAAATTTGATAGCACTGATTATTTTCTATCCAACTAAAAAAAAGTATCATTTGAAGGTAAAATATTATTTGGAAACGTAATTACACAATAGGATCTAAGCAAATTTGCTGTTGTGCGGAACACGCTGTTTTCCTAATCGCTAAAACAAATGCGCATATCAGTAATTATCACTAAGTTGTCATCTTCAGTTCTGGAAAAGAAATTAAGGTAAAATTTACAATAAACTACTTCTAAGGATAATATGCAATTGCAGAAGATACATTATCTGTTATCACGCAGGTATAATCATAGTTATTAATATAATTTTGATTATAATATTACGTAATGTTTATTATTAAACTTCCCATTTTCATAACATTGAGTTAAAGTCACAAAAAAGTGATCAATTAACATGCTCTTTCCGTCACAGTGAAAGTTAAGAATAAAAGTTGTTTAATCAAAATGCCTGAACAAAGACCTTCACTTCCAGTTGAATGCGTGAGCAAAGCCTATAAAACTAGTAGATTCTCCAGATCGATATCTCAGCATTCATCGACCTTCTTCCCCTCGTGACGTCGGTCTGGTCGATCATGCCACGAGCAACGTTCTAGTGCGAATTCGGTTTTGAGAACAAGCCACACACTTAGATTGAAAATATTCAGAAAGAAATTAATGTAATTTGTAACTCTTTTCGGCAATGAATGAATCTATATCAACTTCGCAATATGCTAATAGATTAAAACACGTCCAGAAAATGTGAACAGAATACTTCTTTATGATTTGGTTTCCTCGTCATTGAAGAATGATTTAAAACATCGTTCCTGCGTATTGGTGACTTTGTTTATAATTGTTCATTGAATAATTGCTCAGATTCGTTTGCGTTGGTAGTCAGCTCTGTCGCAATAATTGCTTAGAAGGCAGTACAGCCCTGAAGAGGACCGCGATATGTCGGCCGAAACGTCGGCACCCCAGCCTTCGACGCGGCGCACAGTGTGTAATTTTGGCCATCTAGCAGAAAAAAATTAAATTTTCGACTGAATTGAAACAGTAAAATTGTTAGGTTTCTGTGTAGTAGTATGTCCCAGCTATGTGGGAACGTTGTTAGTTTTCTCTTGAAGGTCACATGAACCCCGTGGTGCATGTTGAAACACGTCCATCGCCGCTCCGGCAGGACTCAGCTCCGAATGACCCTTTTCAGTACGCAAAGTTCCCTTGGTCGTGATACACCTCTTGACTGATTCTGTGATTTGTGTGCCATCCAGAAGTAATTTTCATAGTTTTACGATCATTTTTATGTGAATATTATTTAGTTATTGACTTTTGTTGTGCCTAAAAACGTTAATCGAAAAGGTGAGTGATTTATATTAAATGTATTGCACGTTCTCTAAATTCACTTAGAGTTTTAGTGTATTATACACCATTATACACCTTTCAGGCCATATACATTTTAAAACTAGTACTTTTAGGTTCTTGATCGTGAAAAGACTAGCTGCTTATATCTGCTTATCTGATTAATATAATTTTTTTAGAGAATGGCTCCTCCAGTTACCCGTATGACGTTATTTGATACATGGGTAAAAAAATCAATTGTTGAAAAATTTGAAGGTGTATTAACTGTTTTTTGCGTGAATTAGGTATTATAGAACCTGAAAAGGCATTGTTGGATAAACTTAAGCCATATGTTAGATGTATTTGTAAAAAAATTGAAACCAGATGGCAAAAATCCGTGAGAAGTAAAGAACAGGTCCTAAAATACAATTCGTCCTGGCTGCAAGAAACCCTTTCACTTCCTGATTAAATTTTAGAGGCAGTCCCAGGCCCATCGCAAATTAATGTAAAAATTAATAGAGCTGTAAGACCTAATAAGCCCTTCAAAAGCTGTGGGAATAAAGCTAAAGCCCTAAAATTGAAACCTCTTTTGGATACTACTAGTTCAGAAGAATTATCCATGGCCACTGAAATGAAACTAAGGAAGGATGGCAAAAGAGATTCTGTAGCTATAGTTAAGGAGCTCTCTGAAGCCTCCCCCAACAGGGGAACTACAGTTAAGAAAGCTCGAAGATCCATTCTTCAAAAGCCGCCATCATTATCAGTTGATCACGCACTTGCTTTGATGGTGGATACCAATCTTTCAACCCGCCAGTATGTTCGCATACGCCAACAAGCAAAAGACTCAAATTGTTTTTTCTATCCCCCCTATCATAAAGTGAAGGAAGCGAAACTGTTATGCTATCCAGCGGAAATTACAGTTACTTAAAAATCGGCTGAAATTCCCCTTCAAGCATTGGTTGACCATACCGTGGCACGGACATTTAAAATTCAAAAAAGTGACAGAGATTTTACATTCGCTTCAAACTACATCTTTTGAAATTATAATCAAGTGGGGATGTGATGGGTCTGAACAAAACAGATATAAACAAAAAATTTCTGATGAACAACACTGATGAAAGTTTATTTCAATGGTCCAGATATAAATTTACAATGGAGCTGATGAGATTAAAACTATTGTTTGGGAAAATCCAGCACCTTTTTAAAAGATTTTGCAGACCAATTAAATTCATTTTTGCCAAAGAAACTGTAGATTTAATAACTTCAGAAGTTGGGAAAATAGAGCAGCAAGTGAGAGACCTTGAACCGTTGATTCATTTCGAGCTTAGGCGCTAAACCTGCAACTGTACCCAAAAAAGTGAAACCTGAACTCTTAATGTTATTAAAATAAAGGAATGAGGCAAAAGAAATATACTCAGAAGAATCATCAACAGAAGAATACGCGAGTAGTGATTCAAACTAATTTCTGAGTATTTTTGTATATTCCTCTTATTTTATTTTTTTGTTATAATGTTTACATTTTCGACTTTTTATTCTTGTATATCATTTTATTGTTCTTGCAGAGTATGTTTTGTAAAATTCAAATATTATGTCCCATAATATTCAACAAATGCAACGTTTGACAAACGTATACTCTCATGAAGGCTAATACAATTATTCAAATTTCCTAAATATTTTAAAAAATATTTCGTAAAAATTTAAGTTCTACAAGCAAATTTGTTTATTTGTACATTGTTTACACAACAGACTTCCAAAAACTAGGAGAAATTCATTTCGAAGGGAGTTATTAATTTTTTCTTCCTAGATCGTCAAAATTACACACTGTGCGGCGTCACCCGGACAGCCCAGATCATGACTCTGGCCGCGAAAGCCTACGATAACGGATTTTGTTGTTACTAAGGAACGGATTTCCATGTAATTACATGTTTTTAGACGAACAAGATACCAGCATTCAATTATATTTTTTAGAGTTTACGAGACATTCTGAATGAATTCGAACTACTTTTATTTTACATATTTTTACATACTTTGGTTTAATTACATATATTTACATATTTTACCAATAAAGACATACTTCGCTACATTTTAATATACTTATACGCCGAAACGGAACATTTCAAATGCGTGTTTGCAATATATGTTGCGGGATTATCTTTCTTATAAATCAAATGTAATGCTGCTACAGTTCTATGACCACGATATCTTTGCCTTGAATTGTCCAACTTACATCTCCATCCTGCTTACTGCTCACTCGGAGTAAAAGGATGGTGGATTTTTGTGAACGGCAGTAATTTCAACTACGTTCTTGCTTATGTTTCAAACAGCACATTTGTTGCTCCGTCGAAAACTAACAAATATGTTTTGCAGTAAATTGTCTTATCGCGTTGTTCAATTTGGAACCCCCTCCTCTGGGATCCATCACTCGTTACACGTTTCTACCATTCACTTGTACACCGGCTTCTCGTAAATATTGTAATATATGCTATAAACGCATTCTATATTTCGAATACAATTCTTATATGTGGTTAAGTCTACTGTACAATTACTTCAGTAGAGATAGAACCTACTTTCAGCCACTCCGAATCCTTGTTAAGGGCTGATCGGCGGCGTTTTATGGTCGGAGAATGGTTGTAGAAAACAATTTTAAACACAATAATGAATTTTTATTTTACATATTGTCTATTTTTTCTTACATGTTTTGGAAAAAAATAAGCACATATATGTACATATTTTGTATTTTTTATTACAATAAAATCCGTTCCCTAGTGGTTACCAATCATCGAATCGAATTTAGTATCCCAACACCTCAGGGTGGAACTAGACAATGCCGAGGACCAGTTACGTTGGTAGTCAGCTCTTGAGATAGCGTCAGCAGTGGGCGTGCGCTCGGTTGGCAGTTGCCCGAACAGAGCCATTGGTGCTGCTGCTGCTGCTGCTGCAGCGGGGCACAAGAAGCTCAGTGTTTGGAACGCGACCTACTTCCGCATCATTGCCACACTCGAGCCGCATTCGACCTTTTTCTCCTGACTTGACTCCAGCGCCGAGGGTAAACAAACCCTACCCGAGGCGTCGTATTGAAACGGACGCACGGCCGATCACGCGCCGAGTACGGGACGCCAAGCAACCGATAGTGCTCCCGATGTCTCGTTTTTGTTGGGTGTCCCTTTGGTGAGCAGAATAACTGAGGTGAAATAAATAAATTTACTTACGTTTGGGATCTAAGAACTGTGCCACAAGTTAATTTATGACGAATTTTAATGAGAATAAGAATAACGAATTGTGTATCTTACTTCTAGTGGTAGAACATACTACTCTTTTTTTATTCCAGTCTCAGTGAAAACTAAAGTATTTGGAAAAAACTTCTGCCTTGAGACAGCTTACCAGGAAGTTGCAATCACTAGATGTTTTCCATTTCCTTAGACGAGTGCTTTGAAGACTGCAACCAATCGTATTTTTTTACGATTGATGTAATGCGTTTTGTACAGTTCCACATTCTTTTAGTAAAACATCTTTCCTTCAAACCTCTCTCCTCTGATTAGTACTTTCCAGTTAAGAGCGCCCAAGTACATGCAAAGCAGTAGTTTTGAACCGCACATATGACATGAATATTATCAGGTATCACCGTACGTTCGTGGCACGGATGCCTTCTTGCAGGTTCTTGTATTTCTTTTCCGACACTTTTCACCATCCTCACCTCTGCTATGTAAAAGAAAATGGTTTAGGAATCTTTCGAACACTATAGAGACGGAAGGCGCTGGAGATCGGGGTCACATCATCCATCGGTTCATTGATTTATTCCAATCTTTCTCTCCCTCCCCAACAAGCCATATGGGGAAAATGCTTTAGAAACGCTGTTTTGGACACCGCGAAGACTCGAGATGGAGGATTGGCCTGCCTCCAGGCGGAACGATCTAAAAGTAACAAAACAACACAATCAGCCAATTTCACGCTTCGACAACTTGAATTCAAGTGTCTTAGTTTGTAACTACTACCACATTGCAAACACCATAAAAAGGTAGATAATACGTAGAATACAGGAAAACATAGTCATTTCTTATATTCGCAGTAATCTGGACCTATCTCACAATTCAAGAATTGTGTTTCAAAATTGGAAATTTTGGTACCAAGTGATGTTTCGATACGAAATTCGAATTAAACATGAAGCCTTAGCAAGAATTTAAAAGAGGATTTTTCCTAAATTTCACCATTTATCCAAATTTTAACCAACGAAATTAAACAGAGATATATTTAACGTTGGCTGAACCAGAGTCCATTATTTTATCTTAAATTATTTCAATGCCCAACCCCTCTTCACGTGGTCCCTCTGTGCCCGAAGTGTTTTATTAAAACTCATTTGAGGAAGTACCATAAAACTAAATTCCACAGAATCTGCTGGATGCAATGATCAGAATCGGAAAAAACAAAATGACTTCGAAGAAGGGAAGCGTTCAGCGCTCAGCGCAGCCGTTCGTCTGTTCTACGAGAGCTGCTGGCGTCGCAGCGCAATGCTGAAAAAACAAGAGTTCAATGACGAAACCACTGCGCCGCGTCGAGGAACGCGGATGGAGGCCGGGCGACCGACACAGTGCAGGCGCTGCCCTGCGCTTATCGACGATGGGGCAGCGGCGCGGCGCAGCGCGGCGGTAGGAGATTAAGGTGGCGGGTGGAGACGGACGAGGAAGTAGAAAGGAAAGGGTCTCCGCGGAGGCGGCAGGGGAGGCAGTTATTATTATTATTATTATTATTATTATTATTATTATTATTATTATTACTTGATTGATTGATTGATTTTTTCGTGTTTCCGGGTGTGTCAACTGCTTTGGTCATTAGTCCCGTTCTTGTAGTGCATGTTCTTCTCTCGTAAGATGGCGGTGATCTTCCCTCGCTGGATGGCGAGATCCGGCGCCGACCTACCGTCGGCTAATGGGGTTTCCCCCCTAACCAGGACTCTGCCACCAGCGGGGCACCGCCCCAGCCGGGACAAGCTCTAAGCTCCCGACCGGCCTCCCGGAATATGTGGTAGTGTAGTGCTTGTTAGTGTGTGTGTGTGTGTGTGTGTGTAAGGGGAGAAAATAGGACAAGGAAGAGGAAAGATCGCGCGCGGTCCGTGGCCCGTTTGGTAGGGTACTGCTCCAGCATTCGCCTGGTGTTGATCGGAGAAACCACGGAAAACTACCGATCAGAGCAGTCGGCCTCGAGAATTCTCCTCCAGACAGACTGAATTCGACCTAGCTGAAAAGCTAATGTCGAAAATCCTGCCGCCGTCAGGACTCGAACCTAGGACCTCCCGTATTACTATTACTATTACTATTATTGGCCTGGTTTATTCTTATTAAGGGAAAAGGCCTCCTGCATGCGGCGTGGGTGGCTGGCTTATTGTTATTAGCAATAAGCCGTGATGTATACTCCTATTTCCACGTAGTGGTACTTCAAGGCCACGAGCTGGACGGAGAGGGTGCCACTGTCATCCAATCGGGATCCTCGCCACGACTTAAATTGTTTGTCATGGAACTCCCGATTGGATGTCAATATCTTCCTCTCAATCTAGTTCGTGACCTGGAAATGCCACCATGTTTAAATCGGATTTGTAGCGATGAGACTGCACAGGTCCAATCGTTGTGACCTGGGTGCATATCCCGGGCTTTCTAATGGAATTTGTGGGGGATAAAACTGGTAGGTTTTTAGAGGTTCTCCCGTTTCCCCCTGACTCTCATTCCATTGTTCCATCATCATTCATATCATCTGGATCTTCGTCTGTCACCTGTCTATAGAACCATTCAAGCATTCCAAGTGTGGCAGTTCTTAGTCACGACAAGGTTCTGTAGTGTCCCGTTTCCTCCAACTCTCAGTTCATTGTGCCATCATCATTCATATCATGCGAATCATCATAGTCACCTGTCTGTCGAAACATTCATTCATTCATTCATTCATTACGGTTATGGCAGTAAGACTTTTCTGCCAACCAGAAGAGATTAGCCGCAGATGGAGGACAGTAGCGTGCGGAAAGTAAAGTGCGGAACAGAAGCGAAAGCGAACATCTGATGCGTTAGCAGGAATAGCGGTGTCGAAGGCAGCGACAGAGGAAAGAGTAGTTCCAAGTGATGGTGAAGTTTGCTGATAGGAGGAGAAGGAGCTAGTCGAGGATATGAGTCGCTGATAGGTGGTAGAAACTATGAATCAGTGTGCAGAGTGTGAACTATGAATCAGTGCCAAAAGAAACAGAGAGCAAAGTAAGTAACGGTTACGTAAGGAAAGCGGTGGCATGTTCAATGGTTTATTGATTGATTGTTATACCGGGCGGATCATCTACTATGGTCATTAGTCCCGAACGTGTAGTACTTTTTTTTTGCTCGGGAGGTGGTGGTAGTCTTCCCCAGCTGTTTGGCGAAATCCGGCGCCGACTTACCGTCGGCTAGCCCGGTTTCCACGATCTGGTATCTCCCACCAGTGGGACACCACCCCAGCCAGGACAAGCTCTAAGCTCCCGACCGGTCTCCCGTCATGTGTGGTAGTGTAGTGCATGTTATTTTGTGTGTAAGGGGTGAGGAAAGGACAAGGAAGAGGTAGGAAAGATCGTGCGCGGCCCGTTTGTTAGGGTACTTCTTCGGCATTCGCCTGGTGTTGATCGCAGAAACCACGAGAAAGCCCGATCAGAGCAGCCGGCCACTAGAGTTCTCCTCCAGATAGCGACTGAATTCCACCTAGCTGACCAGCTAGTGTCGAAAATCTTGACACTGTGGGGACTCGAATCTAGGGCCTCCCGGGCAGAGGGACTGCAGTGACATCAGTTGATGCCCTCAGTCACCTCTCCCGATCGTGTTCATTGGTAATACCAAAGGAATGAACGAGGTTGCCGTTCTAGAAGTGGAGGTGTTGGTGGGGAAGGCAGAGTAAGGTGAGCAGACCCGTATTAGCCGGGACAGTCCCTTTTTTGAATCCCTGTTCCGTATTTTTTGGAAAGGAAACTAAAATGACCCGTTTTTGAGACAATCGTCATAAAGTCCCATCAACAATTTTAAATTTATTATAATGGATTCTATTGGGTTTGCTTTAGTTTATAAAAAGTAAGCGCGAGTAGATCATGCGCTCATGTACCAAGTAACAAGAGCGTTTTACAGACTATTGAAATCAAGAAGGGAGAGATCTAGAGGCGGTTCTAGGAAGTGAAAATGAGCTCTCGCGTCATACATATTTTACCTCTATCGATATCGTTACCGAGAAATTCAATGATACGAACCTTCTGCTTATGAGTTTCTGTGCGACTTCGCATGTAATCGTAATCGAGGAATTCCGTTATTTTAGTCAAGGAAATGTCACATTGCCCAGTTCTTTTTATATTTTTAAAGATCTGTTCACCTTAAGGCGAGGCCAAGGGCGGGAACAATGTTTTCTGGTTACTGCGTGCTGTATTGGTCGAAGGCGGTGGCGTTATCGAAGCAGAAGGCATTACAGTTGATAGAGAGAGTGGTAGTGGGCGGGATGATGAGCCGACACTTCCCGCTTTGTACTGCGTTGAGGAGCTGCATCTGCCACAAAGCCCCTTCATTCAGGGTGCCAGATCCGACGCGAGAAAAATCCTTCACTTGAAGTCAAAACGTCGATCTCCAATGAAATCTTTACGGTAACCTTTCAAAATGCCGAGGGCAAAACGACGGTTAATGTTCCATGGAACGACCAAAATTAAAAATTATTAGACTGTATGTTATCGACGGAGAGTTGAACTGATATCCTAGCAGAGAGCAATCTGATCCGGCATTTCATTTCTTCGGCTATTGCTCGCGGAATCCACGGATGGTATAATTCGATTTAATCAGTGTCCTATGACAGTTCATCAGCTGTTACCGTATCATCCAATCGGGAGCTTGAACTTCACCATAATGTTGTCACTGTGGTGATTTTTAAGCTCCTAATTGCATGTTACCGCAACAGCCGATGAACTATCAAATAACACTATAAATAAATCAAAGGGTAGGCAGCAAAGTCTCTTCGCGGTATCATTGATAAGTGATACACTGATCTTTCGCCACATACGCATAAAATACTATCGAACTTTTACCTTCGGACGCGAAGTTCAGTCGATTGGGTTGGCAGCTGGTGGGTGATGGTCAGAGGGGAAGCATAGAGAAAAAGGCAGGGGTGGGAAAAAGACGGTGGAGAAAATGGGCGGGGGATTTCAATGTAAAGAAAAGTTAAGAATTAATTTAACTTAACAAATAAACAAAGTGCCAGAAATAACAAAGTAGCAAAGTTCCCATATGAACAAAAGTATTTAAGTTTTATTATTCTCGAAATTTTCTCAGACTTTTCACGATACTTCTTACAAAAATTCTCCAATTATTCCCTGATATTTCAATATCTATGAAATTCCCTACTTTCCTTCTGTTTATAGGTAACCTTTTAGAATATAATAGAATATTTATTTTGCTACTTAGGAATACATGGAATACTTTCGGAGGTAGCGTTTTCTAAGCAATTACTACAAATACACAAAGCAAACATTAAACAACAAATATTTACATGTTACTAAACACAATTTTACAAAATTAATCTATTAACCCTATTTATTTAGCCTAATTTTAAAATGTTTGACTTTCTGAGGGAATGGAATTCTGACTCTTTTTAGGTAATCCAATCCTTGCCTTCGAATGAGAAGAGCAGTCGCGGGGCGTGCCGGCAGCCGGTGGGCGATGGTCAGAAGGGTGGAGCGGACGGAGCGAGGGCGGGGGGGGCGTGGAGGAAGTGGCCGGGAGGGGGCGGCGCCCACAAAACGGCGGCGGCATCCGCTTCCTGCGCCGCGCCGGGCCTCGCGCGCGGGGAGGTGGGAGGGGGCTGATAAGCCTCCGCCGCGCTGCTCCACCAACTGCCTCCCTCCGTTGAATAACCGTAATCACGACATGACCAGAAGCAGCAGGCCGTCGCCTCGCCCCCTCCCCCCGCGCAGGGGCAGCGCAAGTAGTGTAGCGAGTGTGCCTCTTACTATACTTGTTTTTTTTTCTTCTAACGACGCAACTGAGGGTAGTATCTCCAAGATGGACTAAGGCACGGCTTTTAGTGTCTTTCCGGGCGTGCCACCGGGAGCCGTAGCTCAGTGCATCAACTGATGTCACTGTAGCGCGTCTGACCGGGAGGTCCTAGGTTCGAGTCCTGACGGCGGCAGGATTTTCGACTCTAGCTTTTCAGTAGGTCGAATTCAGTCGCTGTCTGGAGGAGAATTCTGGCGGCCGGCTGCTCTGATCGGTAGTTTTCTGTGGTTTCTCCGATCAACACCAGGCGAATGCCAGAGCAGTACCCTACCAAACGGGCCACGGACCGCGCGCGATATTTCCTTCCTCTTCCCTGTCCTATCCTCCCCTTACACACACACACTTACACTAACATGCACTACACTACCACATATTCCGGGAGACCGGTCGGGAGCGGTCGGGGCGGTGCCCCGCTGGTGGGAGAGTCCTGGTTAGGGGGAATCCCCATTAGCCGACGGTAGGTCGGCGCCGGATCTCGCCATCCAGCGGGGGAAGATCACCGCCATCTCCCGCGAAAAAGCATGCACTACACTAACGGGAATAATGACCAAAGCAGTTGACGCGCCCGGAAACACGAAAAAATCAATCAATCAATCAATCAATCAATCGGGCGTGCCGGTAGTCTCTCTTCATCTGCTGCACAGCTTGATACGGTCGCGATCATGCGACATTTTGCGGCAGGACCGAGAAAGACGCAAAAAGTCGTGACATATCCCATATTGGTATACTACCCTCAGATGCCACGTTAGAAAAACCCAAGTATGTAACATGGGTTTTCGTAACGTAGCGCCTGAGGGCCTGTCTTCATGATGGAGTATGGCACTACTTTTTGCGTCTTTCTCGGTCGCGCTATATTCGTGAAGATAATCCTCTCAGGCGCCACGCTACGAAAACCTAAGAATATACTTCGAATTATTAAGAGCTGCACTTAACGTAAATCAACTGTTACGGTGTCATCCAATCGGGAGCTCACACATCACTAGTGACGTCACTATGGCGACGTTCAACCTCCCGATTGGATGAAATCGTAACAGCTGATTTACGTCAAGTGCAGCTCTAAATAAATCCAAGTATAAAACGCGCATACATAGAACCTTTGAGATCTTTATGAAAAATCTTAAAACGTCTGTGTAAGCTCTTCACGACCCAACTGCGGGTCGAAGAGCCGAATGCCTTCTTGTAGTTGATCCTAACGACATGCTACTTCGTCAGTCATCCCTTTGGGTTTTTTAAGATTAGTGAATGATCAACGCATCTTTTCTTGGGGATTGGCCAGAAGGCATTGCACATACAGAAAGATTACAATTATAAGAAAGCGCTTTGACAGCTTCTGCTTGGCCACTATTGAAAAACATAAGGGCAAGTTATGTCCATGCACTCATTTTGTCAGTGCGTTTGTTTACAGTTAGCTCATTTTTAAATGGGTTCTTCACTATCTCTTGCAATGTAATCGCCCTGCATGACGTTCTTTTGTTTCTCGACTTGCCAAAATGTTCCATCAATTAGAGGAGGATCCACTATATAAAGAGAGGGGTTCTATTCGTCGCTCAGTCCACTCTACTACTTTGTTTAGGGAATACCATGGTGGAAATAACATGGTGTTATTTCCACCATGGGGAATGCATTCTCTGACCAAGCACTAATGGATTGATTAATTGAGGTTTCCGGGCGTCAACTGCTGTGGGCATTAGTCCTGTTAATGTAGTAAATGTTTTGTCTAGATGTGCCGCCTCGCTGGATGGTGGGATCTGGCGGCGACCTACTGGGAGTTTCCCCCTCCAGGTGTATTCCCCAACAGGGCATCGCTCCAATCGGCAGCCAGGACAAACTCTATGCTCCTGACTGCTCTCCCGTCATTG
This sequence comes from Teleogryllus oceanicus, assembly GCA_964035755.1. Classification (NCBI taxonomy): domain Eukaryota; kingdom Metazoa; phylum Arthropoda; class Insecta; order Orthoptera; family Gryllidae; genus Teleogryllus; species Teleogryllus oceanicus. Next base: position 56,157,530 of record CAXIVR010000004.1, read on the forward strand.
GCTCTGGTGAAGTGTATAATGTGTGTGTGTGTGTGTGTAAGAGAGGATATGACAAGGAAGTGGAAGGAAAGATTGCGCGCGGTCCATACCCTCTTGTTAGGGTACTGCTCCAGCATTCGCCTGGGTATTGATCGGAGAAAGTACGGAAACTACTTACCAGCTGCTAGAATTTTCCTCCAGTGCGGCTGAATCCAACCTCTGTAGCTATACTTGGGTTTAAATACACCTGGTTCAGTTGACGTAAATCAGTAGTTAGTGTGTCATCGGGAGACTATTGTGACGTCACTGTATTGACGTGAAAGCTCCCGATTGAATGACATTGTAAAAGCTCACATTCTGTCAAATTAAGCTCTAAATATATGGAAGTATAGAGTCGAAAATTCGCCACTGTCGGGACGCCAACCCTAGAATTTCCCGACCAGAGACACAGCAGAGACTGCACCAGTGATAAAGCAGCCGGACTGACCTCTGTAAAATGTTCAAAAAACCCCTTCAAAGCAAAAAACACCCTAAAACTGCGAGAAAATCGCAGTCTGGCAACGCTGATTTCTACGCGAAGAATGAGTCGCCATGCGTCTCCATTTAGCATCTGCTGCACTGCTTGCGCTGGGGAATGCTCGAGATAACCTCCACGCCCTCATCGGGGTCGATGTCAGCTCTCCTCGCGTCGGGTCGGCGTATTATGCAAACACTTCGCGGCAACATAAATTCGCTTCCAGATTCCACGCTCTTAATCTCTATTTATCATTGAGTTCTGTATCGCGTCATGGATTTGAAATAATCTGAGAGAAGGGGCAATCGTTCTGAATTGAATTTCTTTATTTAATTGACATCTTGACAGTTATAAACTATTATTGTAGATGTAATTTTGTATTCTCACGATCTGAATATATTACACTATTATATCCCCTTTTAATGTCAAGAGTTGTATTCAATATGATTATTTGATCTTGGAACTTTTCACTTGATATTTTGAGATTCTTGGCATACAATTTCCACGAAACTGATTGTGAGTCAAAGTCTGGAGTCCACTGAAGTAAGCATTGCCAGTAGCTCTGGAACGTAAAAAAATCTCGTAAGTATCTCAAGATTTATAAAAATGTTGGAGTGTGAGCTCTAGGGAAGATTAATCCTGTACAGATTTCCTTTCTGCTTAATTTCCAGAGTCGTGCAATGGAACAAACATATTTTGTTTTATAAATTTCACATTTCATAGAAAAAAATTATTCCATCCAATCAAGTTAATACAGAAATGTAATAACTTAAATTGACATAAACGCATCATGCCTGAATTTTCTTTGTGAAAGAAATGTAAGCGTCAGAATTGAATCGTTTTAAATCTCCAGGATTGTGAGAACGTCCGGATATCACTTGAAATTATATGCCCCACTCCTAACTTGATATTATATTATATGACCCATTGCTAAGAGGAAACCATACTTGGAACACCCGAGAGGATAACACTCCACAGTAAGTTCTGCTTGCACAAAATATTCTATTTGTAGACGAGTATACATACTATTGCTGTATAATGGAGAAGAACTTCTCCTTGTCCACTACAGCCATTCTTGTCCATTATAATAATATTATTATTATTATACACACTATTGCTGTGTAATGGAGAAGAACACAATCTCTTTGTCCCTTACGGTTCAACAAAGGTTGGCCCGTCTAAATATCTGGAGAAATTTCATGCTTTGGTGATAGTGAGCGACGTGGATCTTCCTAGAGTAATGTTTGTTAAGTGTGTGTGTGCGTGCGTCAGCCTTTGCCTGCGGGCAAGTTTACCCGTAAATTAACAAAATATTACGCACGTATGAAAAATTGTTAGATTTTTCAGTTCATATTCTGAATGCAGAAAGTCTTTTAAGTGTATGTAAATAAAGGCAAGTTACAGATCGCGTTCTCCACGATCTTAACTGTTCACTCTATTTATAAAAGCAGATATGACCGCATAAACGTGGAAGCTCTCGAGCATGTTTTAGATACTAGAATGCAATAGATACTAGATTTTCCAGTTTGCAAATAAATTATATTTACTGCAATTTTCTCATTTTTATTTACTTTTTCTGAGTAATTTAACTAACTTTATTAAAACAGCAAACGCTGGACTCGTATGGAGAATCAAAATCATGCAATAATAAAATTTATGGGAATTTTTTTTTCCGGAACATCGTTCTGCTCCAATGAAAAATGTGAAGAGGTACTACTTAACATGCGGAAGAAATATGAAAATTGAGTCACGAAACGGGGAACTCGGTCCAAACACCTTCTGTAGGCACACTTTCGGTCAACCTCCGGGGAGCGGTCAGGCCGCTTCCGTGGGAACGCATCGGCCTCGTCTGGGCCCCGCGTCCACCGGCGACTTCCGGCCACCGGTGGCGCATATGGGTGCCCTGCCCTGCCCCCGCCCCGCCCCCGCCGCCCGCGCCGGCCACCGCCTAATCTTGCGCAATTAGCCCTGACCGCAAGCCACGCTTCCTGCCCCCTCCCACGCCCCCGCTCCTGGGCCAAGCCGCCACCCGAGACCTCAGGTCCTCTCCCACGCCCCGCCCACGCCCCCAACGCTCATCTCGAATGAATGAGCAATTGGTGGACCAAGAGCAATACTAGATCATCCCCAGAGGGCGGATTTTGGGAACGTAAAACATCGTCAAAAATTATTTATCAAATGCTTGTAAAGCGTTTTTAAAATGCTCTGAAAGGAAAGAAAAGTGACGTAAAAAATGATCAAAACCAGTTTAGATGTGGCCTCTGGGATGGCTCATGGGCAGCGTACTAGCTTCCCGTGCTGTGGTCCCCGGGTTCGATTTCCGGTCGAGACACAAATAGAGTTGTAGCTTTCCTTTAAAATCGTTATAGTTTCTGTAGCTGTGCGACGAAGAAAAGCTCAAGCAGGAAGATCTTACTAGTTATGGTGAAGAGAATACGTCATGTTCGTCTCATGTCGCTCATACCCCAAGCATGGGAATGTAACCAGACCCAGGCAAGGGGGACACCGGTAGCTGGCCGGCGAAGTCGGACTAATAATCGGAATCGTTTCTGCTCGGAAATCGGGATCGTTTCTGCCGCATAACTGTTTCTATACAATTAGAGACTGTACTGAGCATCACAAGAAAAGTAACATTAATTTGAACAATGATACATAATGCATTATTTACCATTTGAACTGTATAAATGTGTATAAACAACTTGAAACAAGTATTGTATTGCAGCCTCCGGGTCAATGACCCCATCTCGATCAGGTTTTTCGTCCCGTTTCCCTGATCCATTGAGCACATGCTGAGATGGCCCCTTGTTTTGCTTCTGGACATAAATGTAACTACATTTTCTGTGCACGTTTTCTAGAATTCAGTGGGAAATACAATTATTCAAATAATCGTTTCCATGTGGTCGCGGCAAGAAGTATTATTCTGAAGGTCAACATGGATAAGAGCCAAAATTTATTGCCTTTTTATCCTTGAAAATAGATTTTATTACATGGGAGCTTTTTTTTCTTTCTTCAAAATTTAAGTAGTAGATGACTTAGTGTAGGGAGCACAGAATTTTGAAAATGTGCATACAATTCACTTTTCCCCATAGAACGTCATACGTAGTTTTAACTGTTTTTTGACATAAAATAAATTTAAAAAAAACTACTGACCCAATAACGCAAAATACGTACATACAGTTTAGATGTAGAGCTCAAGCTGTTGGTTACGCTCCTAATGTAATTGAAGCATCTTCCTTTCCTTCCAGTGTACTCAGCTACCAAACGTTTGGTTACGACTGTTCTTTACCACGAGAACTCTGTCTTTAGGTATTGCAACATAGGACGAACCAACAGTGGCGTCGATAGGCGTCATAGGAAACGTAGATTACATACAATGGCTGACTTTCTGAGCTAAGAAATTGAATAGGTTACTTAGAAATTCTGTGGAGAACATTTGTTGTATGTCGTAAATATCATTTGAAGCAAATACTATTAAAACGATATTAAAATTGATGAAATCAGCGAAAATGCAAAAAAGTCACATAAAAATGGATCATTTTTTTGTCATAACATAAAATTAATGACTATACTAAAAGGCATTGTTCTAAAGTGAAAAGAAAAAAATAACATTTCATTTATCCGCCCCCTAATCATCACTTTTGCCGGAAGAGCAGGTGCTAAACAGTTTTTCGAACTTCAAATTTTGTGTTAAGAACGTTCGTTTTTAATGTTTCAAAATAAACATTTTTCAGTTTTTTGTCCTCTGACTCTATATATTCTAATAATGCTACCTGATAGCGTGATGTACGTATAATAATTGTTTTCTTCGATTCACTGCAGTTCCATTTTTTTTCTTGTATGTATGGGAGTATGTAAGAGGTACTGACGCATGAAATGATAATTGTCTTGAAAAGTTTCATGATTGCTTTGATGCATTGATTTTCAATGATTTTGCACATTATACATACGACATGGCATTGTTCCTGTTAGTGTTGTATGAGAAGTTCTTAATTGAAATTAAAAATAATAGAGGTTCTAGAGAAAATGTATATTTCAAAAGAATATAAGGGCGATAGAAAAGAAATATTTGAGAGGCAAGAAGATAAGACTGTGACTTTTATGTTAAAAAATGTATCAATGTTAATACTAAATTCAAAACTGTGTATTGTAAACATTACTACACTACATAATTATTTAGTATTAATAAACTATGTGAAGCTGTGCTACGGCTGAATACAGTCACTGTAATACTCTTCGTAAAACTTAACGCAATTACTCTGTTAGAAGATGATAGTGTGTGCTACTACAATCAATGACTTATCAAAATCATATATCTCGCTGGACTAGTAACAAAGGCTGGTGATTGCTGAGCAAAATCTCGCGAGAAGACAATACTAGAACGATGTATCTATCCATTTGTTAAATATATCGATGTTGAAGAAGAAACTGAAGAATGTTAACGTGCACATTTTTGCAACAGCGGAAGCAACGGCGGGGTACATAGTGATGAAATGTTCATCATTATAATATTACTTGGACATTATCAATTATATTAGAGAGATTATGTGCTGTTATAGCACTACTAGTTTTAACGAGACTCAATATTTAGCTCCATACAATTGTCCGTGTTTTTAAAGAACGTTCGTGTCAGTTTACGAGAGAAACCTATCCGGCACGACGAGGTACGACATAAACAATGGACCAAAATTTCATGAAATAAATCTTGAAAGTGAAAAAATGCAGCATTTTTCGCACTAAAATGGTCTCGATCACAATTGACGCAGTAAGTGTCACCATTAATGGCCACAATTTCGAGGCACAAAGAATGTCATTGTCATCTCAGATTAGCAAAGACATGAAAAAAATAAGAGGACGTATTAGAGATAATAATTAATAGGATTATATATTTGCGGCTATCTCTTCAATTATCTTGCTGCAGGGAAAGATAATTCAGTGAGAAGACGATGAAGAAATCTTCTCCCAAATTCGAATATTAGAATGTTCTCATTGAATCAATCAGCTTACACTTGAAAATCATACCATGGATCAGGAATTACGAAAATCTTCATACCCTTGGCGAGATGTGATCTCGCAATTAAGCGTCACAACCCGAGCATTTTATTTGTTCTCCAGACATTCACATACGAGTTCATATTCATACACCAGCATTATAAAATATTATTTGAGAAGGGAGTGGCCGAAAACTTTTACATCTCCGCTGCAGGATCCTATAATTGTTTCTCTGCCATCCTCACGCTGTGCATCTGGTACCCTTCTCCGGGAGTCCCCGCGAACGCCAAGCTGTGCCACGAAGTTTGCGCGCGCCCCGCCAGTGGCGCTCCGCGCGGTGCGACGGCCCACCCGAAGGCGGTGGCGGGGCAGGGGGAGGGCGGGGGCGGATAACCCACTTCACGCGGGCCGCCACGCACGCTGCTCTCGCCCCCGCGGCCCCCCCCCCCCCGCTGCCGCCGCCGTCGCCACTCCCGCCGCCCTTTCATCGCCCCCCCCCGCTCCAGCGCTTCATACCGGCCGACACCTATCACTACTGTCACCGCCTCACTCCGCTTAGCCATCTCTTTCCTCCGATGTTCTGTTTCAACTGGGGCATCGGCCAACCCTCTATCCTTTCGGCACAGCTCTGCACCAGCTCTGCACCAGCTCTACTCTCCTTAATGCATCGCAATGATTCGAAGGGAACCTGTCACCACAGATTCTTTAAATCATTTTGCTTCGATTTTTACGTTTCTTTGGTCGCCATTTTCGTCCATCAGTGTTTCCATCTCGTGCATAATATATAATACAAAACTGACTACACGTCCTTGACCCCTCCTTTTCACCACTCTTTTTATTCCGCACCACAGCAGTTTCCAATCTTCTTCTGCCACTCTCGTCCTGCGTTGGAATGCCGCATTATGCTGTGCAGTTCAAACCTATTATTCATCCACTCTTCCCGCCACTCCGCTGAGCTTAATCTTTCCTTCACATTTGCCTAATCTTTCCATACCATTTCCATATTTCGAACACCTCCTTCACTGTTTACTATTGTGAACGATGCGGATTCTGTTTTGTTGTCGCGTCTCAGCCTTATCCTCAGGTTCTACATCACTGGACACCCTACCCGCCAGTGCTTCATAGTGACAGATGTCAATAATTTTCCACTCTCGTACGTCTCACTTGGTGTATGATCTTGCTTAGAATGTTCTGTCTTAGTATATTATTTCTAACCCCCTCCTGTTACAACGATGTGATCTTACAGTTACTCCAACACTACAGACGAGTGCGTCCCATCTCGTCCATTCCCGTCCTCGCTACAGACATACACCTATGTTGTCTTTTGAGTTCTTGGCACTCAAATTACAGCACGTATCACGCATATTGGTAGATCGTCGCTTACGGTTCCACGAAGATTTCAATTATGCTCAAATTGCGAGAGATCTGAACAACCAATTTGTAACAAATTCTGCCGCTGCTTGGAAAGAGACGACAAATCCAAAAATCCAACAGAAACATTTGACCTGAACGCTGCGATATGCCTCATGGTGTCAGAGAATAGGGTTTCCAGTGGATATTGTCGTGAGTGACACGCATGGTCTTGCCGTATGTATCGAGATATGTGGTATTTACCTCTAAAGTACTAGAGATGGATGAGTTGAGAAAATTACTGAACTAGCTTAACATCAGATACATCGGCCGTATGAAGGCGCATCTAATGAAATGCTACACTAATTTCCGATGAAAACTGAGTTACGTGATGCTGCTGTGTGAACGTTATGTATTCACCTTTATCAACGCGGGTAGGAATCATGAACTTCTAGGTATCATCTTCTTCATAATAAGTATCATGTTCTTCCTACATTTCGTCCTGCCAATACACCTCTTTATCGTCCTCATACCTACCTTACTCGATTGGTTTTCCTCGACAAATCAACTGTTCTCGTAGACTTTATAATCCACATCTTCGTCAGTATCGTTTTTCTTTCCGGTCTCTTTTATATATTTTTCCCCGACGCCATTTTCATTAATTGACCAATCGGTTTCGTCGTTACAATCCTCAACTTCCTCGGTACAACACCATTCGCTCGTCCTCCCTCTGTAGCCGCATTTTCCCCTTTTCTCCCATGATTCGTCTTCCTTCCTCTATCACTACTACTCATCAACCCTCCCCTCTCTCCTATCTCTGTCATCTTTCCTCTCTCCTCTCTCTTTTTTATTACTCTGCTGTTTGAAATGATGCCATTCTTCTTCCTTGGAAAGCTTTCTTTCTGAACGTTCATCCATCGCCTTAGCATGAAGCCACTTCGCAAGAAGCGTCAATATTTCTACTAGTGTTACCGTCACTGATCTCCGACGAATTTCTTACCCATTATTTTTCCAATTCTTCCATCAACTGATGTCACTGCAGTGACCGGGAGGTCCTAGGTTCGAGTCCTGACGGCGGCAAGATTTTCGACACTAGCTTTTCAGTTAGGTCGAATTCAGTCGCTGTCTGGAGGAGAATTCTATCGGCCGGCTGCTCTGATCGGTAGTTTTCCGTGGTTTCTCCAATCAACACCAGGCGAATGCCGGAGCAGTACCCTAACAAACGGGCCACGGACCGCGCGCGATCTTTCCTTCCTCTTCCTTGTCCTATCCTCTCCCCTTACACACATTTACACTAACATGCACTACACTACCACATATTCCGGGAGACTGGTCGGGAGCTTAGAGCTTGTCCCGGCTGTGGCGGTGCCCAGCTGGTGAGAGAGTCCTGGTTAGGGGAAAACCTACAAGCCGACGGTAGGTCGGCGCCGGATCTCGCCATCCAGCGGGAAAAGATCACCGCCATCTCCCGAGAAAAGCATGCACTACACTAACGGGACTAATGACCAAAGCAGTTGACGCGCCCGGAAACACGAAAAACAAACCAAACCAAACCAATCCAATTCTTCCATATCACCTCCGGTCATCATCCGATAACACTTGCTTTGCCTTGTAGAATCCTTCCCCTCTGGCTTCCCCTCCCCCTACAGCAGTTCCCTTTCCTTTCCAGAGAAGTCTCTCGTTATAAACCCCTTCCCTTTCTTAGATCGTCACCTTGCAGTGTCCCTCGGCCTCATCACCCCTCAATCTTACTACCCCCACCTCCCCTCTTCTCGGCGTCTCCTCCACCCGTGCCGAATCACCCCGTGCGTCCCTCCCCTACCCTCTCCTTACGAAATACACTTTGCAGCGCGGCTGTGTTCCTAGCGCTCCCAGTTGTTCCGAGTGATTCATCGGCTCACTGCTACTTACCATTGTGTTCAAGCCATCTTCTTGGACCCGCGTGTCGCCTCTCGGTTCTTTGTTTCCGACGCTCGCTCCCGCACATGACGCGTTTGGCTGCCACTTGTTAGGCACATGTCGTCGACTAGCGCTACGTCAAGGTTTTCGTAGTTTCCAAGAGGTAGATTTCCCTCACTGCTGCCAAATCTTTATACCACGTCCGCAATCTTCGTTTCACCTTGTAGATCACTGCACCTCTTGATTCTTAGTTTGCAGCGTCTCCTGCCTAGTATATTTTAACCCTGCACAGTATCTCGTTTCTTTCTTCGGGTAGGTATAATGGAACGTTTAGCTACAGATGAAAGTACTATATAATTTTGTGTGTTTGGGGAAAGACATAACAAGTTTAACTATCTATCGTTTGGTCAGTCGAGGAAATTTCGTGCAGTCATTTTCTTCAAGGGAATCTTAGATCCTAATCGTCCTCAGATTCTGACAGTTGAGCGTTACGTGTTCCAGATATAACTCTCCGGTCTGTTCGGATATCTGTCAATGAAGATGGGATATAAAGAACACGTTATTAACGTACAAGTGTATCACTGTGGCTTACTTATTACGCTATTATCGCTTACCAAGAAATCATTTGGTCAAATAACAGGCCATTTCTTGTGACACGATTCATTCCCTCTTAAAATACCTATTTGTGACACAATACTACTTCCAGAGGATTCCGTTTGTTCCATTAGAGCGGAGTGGCAAAATGAAGTTGCACTCTGTAACTTGATTTGAATGGGCGATATCTTGCCTAAGATCGAGATAGTACCGGGAGCGGTAACTCAGTGCATCAACTGATGCCACTGCAGCGCCTCTGACCGGGAGGTCCTAGGTTCCCACTCCCCACGGCGGTAGGATTTTCCACACTAGCTTTTCAGCTAGGTCGAATTCAGTCGCTGTCTGGAGGAGAATTCTAGCGGCCGGCTGCTCTGATCGGTAGTTTTCCGTGGTTTCTCCGATCAACGCTAGGCGAATGCCGGAGCAGTACCCTACCAAACGGGCCACGGACCGCGCACGATCTGTCCTTCCCATTCCTTGTCCTATCCTCTCCCCTTACCACACACACACACACTTACACTAACATGCACTACACTACCAATATCCCGGGAGACCGGTCGGGACTTAGAGCTTTTCCCGGCTGGGGCGGTGAACCGCTGTGGGAGGTCCTTTAGGGGAAACCCCACTAGCCGACGGTAGGTCGGCGCCGGATCTCGCCATCCAGCGGGGGAAGACCACCGTTTCTCCCGAGAAAAAACATGCACTACACTAACGCGACTAATGACCAGAGCAGTTGACGCGCCCGGAAACATGAAAAAATCAATCAATCAATCAAGATGGTGGATATATCGTGTCTTTGAGTTGTATTTCGCTGCTACAGTGACGCGAATCCTTCGCGACAGCCCTGTCAACGTGATTATCACTCCCTTCCCACCAATCCCTAACTTCACACGCAGTCTGAGAAGTTGAAGGTCTCACTTGAGAACAGGTTGTTCTCCGGGGGTGACACTCAATCCGGTTCGCACCCCTTACACGCCGCAGTAGCAAAGAGAACAAAAGCGGTGTTGTTACCCGACAGGGGAGGCTCCAGTGGTTGCCGACTACCCTCGTTCACCCCAACACAGGCGTTTTGCTTCTTCAACGAATTATCTCAAAGAAACATGTTAAAGAACAAACTATTCTACTGTTAAAGAAACTATTAAAGAACTGTAACTTTAAAACAAAACTGTAACCTTAAGAACTGTAACTTTAAAAAAACTTTAACAAAACCAAGACTTTACGTAAAGTTTAACTCACATTCATGGCCGATTATTTTTATGGGTTCCAGGGATGGAGGGCTATAGCGACCAATTTTAGGGGGACGCATAGGTGGCAAACGAATAATAATTGAAATTATGTATACAATTTGACAAAACTGACATGTGTATAGTGTTTAATACTTGTTTCCTCTTTATTATTGCACCCGCTTTTATTATCCATTCTTAAAGAGTGGTTCAGGGATGTCTAAAATTTAGAGTATCCACGTTATTTGAAATAACGTTCGGGCTATTCACAAGATCAAGCTTGTCACCCCTGAACCTCACGTCATTTTATTCATCGACGAGAATTAATTTCGAGTATTGTATTACGTATTCCGTACTTTGCGCTTTTGATACTCTTATTCACATTGCAATTGAGTGGGATCACTGCGGACACTAATCCGGGTCTCCCTATCCGGATCACGTAATTTTCAAAGGAATTTCATACATGACTCCCTGCCTCTCACGAAAAACAAAGCCAAATTACGAGCACTGCCCAAATTGCATTAAGGAAAAACAGTAGGTCGTAAGCAATGTATCTTGAACTTTATATGTTTAAGTGTTTCAGAACGGTGGCAAAAATCAATATTTGTATTTACTGATCAGAGCAATGAACACAAACAATATTTAACCAAGGAAAGGGCATGATTGAAAATTCTGCATGAAACTGACTCCTTATGATATGTACTGAATTCACAATATTCCAAATATCAACCAGCTTGCTTAGAAAGATGTTGCAAACAGCTGATGGCTGTATTGGGCATCTTTTCTTTTGTTCTGTTCTGAGTAAATTATTTTTGTGTTTCGGCTTGTACTTTTTTAATAGATGAAAATGCGTTAAAAATCGCCAAAATGTCTCAAAGTCATTTATAAGAATGAAAATAAAAGACTTTTTTTTAGATAAAGAGGAGCAAAAATTATGAGTTACGAGAAGTTTGTAAGAAGAAAAAGTTGAATACTTTCAATATTTCTAATCTCGAAGCGTCGGATGCGAATACAATTATTTGAATGTCTCAACATTATTAAAGTACACATATAGTCGCAGCACAAAAAAAGTGACACATCTATAACATTGTAATTAACCTTTTATTCTTGAGAAATATGTTTATGAATAACACTGGTAACCTATAAGAATAACATTTTTCTTCATTTAACACAAAAATAACGATTTTGGAATTGTCACTTAGGTGTGGTCGGCGTTGATGGACCGGCCTGTGACTCAGGACTTCGTTTAATGTTCTTGCAGTGCCTCTGGCCGAAAGGAAGTAGGGTTCGCGACCAAAAGTGGCAGGACACTAGTTAGATAGGACGAATTCAACCGCTGTCTGGAGAGTTTTGGTGGCTGCTCTTATCCGAAGTTTCTCGTAGTTTCTCTGATCAACACCAAGCGAATGCCGGAGCAGTACCATAACAAATATGCCACGGACAGCGTGCGATCTTTCCTTCCTCATTCATGTCCTATCTTCACCCCTTACTTACACACATTTACTTACATTAATATCATCACACTTATCGGAAGTCCAGTCGGGAGCTTAGAGCTTGTTCCGACTGGGGCGATGCCCGGCTCGTTGGAGATACCTGTTCGCGAAAACTCCGCTGACGTCTAGGTAAGTGGCGGATCTCGCCATCCAGCAAGGGAAGATCACCGTCACTTCTCGGGATTAAAAACATGCACTACACTTTCGCAATTAATGACCTTAGCAGTTGACGCGCCCGGAAACATCAGTCAAACGAGGTTGATGGGTTGCTTAGCCTTGAGGCTCCTTCTGGCGGGGTCGCATGTGAGCGTAACAAGTGAGCGTCGGGAGCGCCGAGGGGCGCACGTGACATCGCCCGTGGCGCTCTCAAGCGCCTACTCGGGGAAAGACAATGGCGAGGGGGCACGCTACATTAACGAGATCGCTTCTCCGCTCCGGATTCAAGGGCGGGAGGATACGGAGGAGTCATGACATGTTCAAAAAATATTTATTTTATTTCGCTAGAAGAAAAACAAAATATGCACGTTAATCTGCAATTTCTAAGGTCTAAATTATGACCTTCCGATATACGGTATTACCGCAGAAATAACTTTTTTATTAAACTATTTACACGAAACGAGCGACATATGTGTTAACATATGTGTAAATATATGGGTAATATCATTGCCGTTCCTTGCTTGTTTTTGACCATTTGAACTATTTGGAATATAGTTAGGGAGGATTATAGTTAGGAATTCCTTCATAAAAATTAATTGTCTCAAGGTTTTCAACAGTACCATAAACCATGATTACCACCAGGAATCAATGAAAATAATGTGATCTTATCACGGATTAGGAAAACGCATGAGGAAATGGAAATTTACAATCTGGAGTTGCTCACTAACAAAGTTTTCTACATAATAAAACAGCACAGTTACATATCTTTCCCTTCTTGGTAATATTTATCATTTCCATTTATTTCCTCTCCAATGCTATTAGCTGATAATAAATACATCTGTGAATGTGTTGCTTCTTCTACCGATTTTTCCAAAACAAATTATAGAGTTATTTATTTCTCATATAATAACACTTAATATTTTACATTGAACACTGGAACAAGGAATTTTGTTCACCCCACAGCGTTTCCGGCACAAAGTATTGATTTTCAGGGAATAATTTTATCTGGAATAAAGGATGTGTTCGCTGCCGCAGCACCTTCGCAGGTCTGATTCCCGCGAGGGAGGATTCGCTTCGCTTCGAGAGAACACCGCGCTTCTGGTCTACAGCAACGGCGGTGGCGGTCGTTGTCCCAACACTCTCGCCACCCTCCGTCTTCTTTCGTCTCATTTTGTTCTGTTCGCCCGCGACTCCTTCACTCCCCCTTCCACCTCATCAACGCTGCTCCCCTACCTTGCATACATCGTCACCCTTGTCTGTCTACTTTGACCCTCTCGGCGCCCCAGCGCGAGGCTGCAACGATGCGACACCCACCGCCACCTCCAATACTTCCACCTCCGCCACCGCCACCGCCAATACTTCCACCTCCGCCACCACCAATACCTCCACCATCGGTTTAACCTCCTTCGCCACCGTCGACACTTCCGACGCCGCCGGCGGATATTCGAGCACCTCTGTACCGACTTAGATGGTTCAGGGCATCAGTTGATGTCGCTGTAATTCAAGGCAGGGCGTCAATTGGTGTCGCTCTGACCGGTAGGCCCTAAGGTTCAAAACCCGACTTTTCAAAGATTCAAAACTCGACTTCCACCGCGGTGGAAGAACGACAGCTACATAGCTAGGTGGAATTCTGTCGCTGTCTGGTGAAAAATTCTAGCAGCCGGCAGCCCTGATCTGTAGGTTTCCGTGGTTTCTCCGATCAACACTAGGCGCTATGCTGGAGTAGTAACCTAACTAACGGGCCAAGGATCGCGTGCGATTTTTCCTTCCCCTTCCTTGTCCAATCCTCAGACCTTACACACACAAAAAACTTACATGAACTGCACTACCAAATATGCCGCGAGACCAGTTGTGAGCTTAGGATTGTCCGGCTAGGGCGGTGCCCCACACGTGGAAGATACATGATTGCGAAAACTTGTAAAGCGATTAGTATATCGGCACGCGATCTCACCATCCAGGGGAAGATCACCGCCACCTCCCGATGAAAATGCATGCACTACTTACGGACTAATGACCTCTGTAGTTGACGTGCCTGGAATCACTAACATCCAGTGGCGGCTGGTTCCCCAAGAGACTGAAGGTTGCACTTCCATCGAATGACGGAAATGTAATTTCCAAAATTCAAAATACAAGTACATAATAAAAATGTAAGCAAATCAAATCAAAGTAAACTAAGGGAAATAAAAGTCCATATTGAAATACCACTAACATAATTTTATGCGTCGTGTCCGCGCATGTAGACCTCCCGCGCAAGTGGTTCTGGCTTTGATTTCCACAGGGCACTTCAGTTCGACTCCAGCACATTGCAACAAGCACTATTGCTTCGACTCGTTTCTCACAAATACAAATTATTTTATTTCGAAAAATTCACTACCCTGCTATATTTGGCAATAATGAGATCTTAGACACAGTCGTACTCACAAGAACGTTCGTAAACCGCTGGCCAGCTGCAGCTACACTGGCTTCTGCGAGACACTATAAGGGACTTCAATCGAAAATGGCCACATTTACCGAAATAACTTATCAAATGTAGGTTTTTAATCAACAAACCTAATATCAGTTGAAAACAAATTCTCTTTATCGTCAATAATTGACCAAACTCGTGTACTTTCAATTATAATTGAAATTCATAAAACTACGTTGCAGCGAGTCATACGAAGACAGAATATGGGTGTTCCCCTGAGAGTTTCTCCGTCGGCGTGCAGCACGACAGCGCCACTAGACTGGTTGCGCCACCAGAAGGCCGTATGTTTCCTGTGTGAAATCGAAGTGCCAAAGAGTAAACGTTGCGAATCCAGTAATACAGCCAAGAGCTTGGTGCAACTCCAGGCAAGGCACCAGACACCGGAGAGAGCGCCAGTTGGACACCACTTGTTTGAGCGCCAGTTGGTTTGGTTTCAGAATAATTTCGTATACATCGATATTATGAAATAATATATCTGCAATATCTTAAGAATTGTATGTCATTAAAAGGAAATTGTATATTCCTAAGATATTATGAGATCTTTTTTTCATTTTCTGGGGCTTGTGCAACCGTGCAACCTAAGCACGAACCGCCACTGCTCACAATCAACCAACCAACCAACCAGCACTATCCACACCACCGACGGCGCCACCATCACCATTGTCCACTCCACGTTCGCTAAGCCCTGCATTTCCGTCCCATCATCACGCTCTGCACCGCGATGGCAGATCTTTCGGCATATTAACGTCTCCTCTTTTATCCCATCCGTCACCGTCTCAAGCAGCACCGCCCCGTCACTGTCGCCTCCTGCCCGTGCCAGCCCGGCTCCACTCTTTACGACCTGACGTCGCATCGCATACTTGCGTCTCCCGTAACTTCCTTTGCGCCATGTGGCGGAGGCGATGCAGTACCCCCCCACCCCGACCTGTGCTTCGGTCAGTGCCCTAGTTTTCCGTGGGCTGAGTCGATTTCCTCTGGGGTCGTCCCTCCCTCCTCTCTTTCTCTTTCTCTCTCTCTCTCTCTCTCTCTCTTCTCTCTTTCTCAGCTTTACGTATCTCAACAACTTGTTTTCTAAATGTTTTATAAATCAAAGTCTGAAATTTGAGAACGCCAGTGAGAACCAATGAGCTGCAAATTATCGTCGTTGAGAGATTATTATTTACTTTTACATCGTTTCCACGCATTTTTGTTTGTACAATAGAAGGGAATGAACATTATTATTTGTTAATATTAAATAAGAACTTCATTTGTTTATTGCTAGTACTTTTAATCTTAATACCGACTGTTTCAGAAATCTGATATTCTGAATCCGATTGCATAATTTACCTTTAATAATATTAAAAGTTGATTATAGTTGTAATTATTATATTGGAAATGAAGACTTATCCAATATCGTAGACAGTAGAGAGAAACATTTCGCTTTCTGATCTCACCTTCATGGACAGTTACATTCATGGAACTTATCATCGGAAAGAAAATTATATTTTGTGCATTCTGAAAATAATGCTGCATTTTCCGATTTTTTCAAACTTTAGTGTTCACTGCCTAAGTTTACAGAAATTAAAATTTTTATTCGTTCGCGGAATATGGCAAAAACAGCTGTACCTCCCCAGTGGATCTGCTCGCCGTATGCGAACCCCGCTCAGGTCCTCGCTCTCTGCTGTCTGCTCTCGCGACGTCCCCGTCACCGCCGTCCTGCCTGTTTAAACGGGGCACCGCGGCGCCACCATGTCGCTGTCGCCACCAACGACCCCTTTTCCTCTTTTTCACGTTACTCTGCGACGCTGCTCTCGGCTGCCGCCCCCTCCTCCGTCCCCGTCTCCGCCCCCGCATTGCACATGACGTTGCGCATACCGCCCCTTCCACGACCTACCTCGGTCCACGATGCTTCTCTCCCCGCCTCCTCTCACGTTGTTCCTCACCCTTTGTGATAATTAGGAACCTGAAAATATGTAGTATGAAACGTCAAAATATGTACATAAATATGTAATGAAAACAGTAAGAATATGTAATAAATAGGGAACGGATTTCCATGTAATTACATGTTTTTACAGGAACTAAATACCTGCATTCAATAATATTTTTGAGAATTTACAAGACATTCTGAATGAATTAGAACATTTTTATTTTACATATTTTTGCATATTGTGGTATAATTACATACTTTTACATATTTTAGTTATTACAATATATTTCGTTACATTTTTATATACTATAAGTCGAAACGGAACATTTCAGATACGCGTTAGCAATATAGGTTACGGAATCATCTTTCTTACAAATCAAATAAAATGCCGTTGAGCTTTTTAAACCATATCTTCGCCATGAATTTTCAAACTACCCCCATTCTCGCTCACTACGTACTCGGAGTCAAAGTTGAGCGGAGTTTTGTGAACAAAAGTAATTTCAACCACGTGCGTGCTCATGTTTCAAACAGCACATCCGTTAATCGATCGAAAAGTAACAAATATATTTTACTGAAAACTGTCTTACTGTCTTGATCGATTTGTGTGTGTGTGTGTGTGTGTGTGTGTGTGTGTGTATGTGGCGTGTGCTGGGGGGGTTATTCCTATTACTCTCCTACCCCTGGATCCATCACTGTCTAGACGGTACTAGCTACTACTACACTAATTATTAACAACACAATTATTGGCATAACTCTTATCTGGAATTTCCACAAAACGTGGATGTGTTTTTTATGTTTAGCAAATATCAGTTATTGTAATACAAGTTGGTTCTGCATTTCACTGTACACAGCCATATAGATACATTTTTAAAAAGACGCCAATTCTGTATTTTAAGCTCCCTGGCTCATCTAACCTGACGGCTCATCTAATCCCACTCTACCCTACACTTTTTTCGTTGACATCAACAAATTACTTGTTCACAGCAAATATTAATCTCTAATTCGAATCATATAACAAATATGACACAAAATCGCATGAGTGTCAACTATAGGAGGAAAGTTAATGAAAAATTCTTCAACGTAAACTGTGAACTTTAATACTTCGCGGGAACTGCCTCGTGCGTTGGCGAAATGTGGAACATCGGTTCAGCTGCTGCTCCATTTCCACTTGTGACGCTTGTCTAGGGGGGCGTTTGAGGGGGGAGGGGGCAAGGGAGAGTGCGTCACCAGTGTACACATCCTCTCCTGGCCGATGTTACATGCAAGGTCACTCAAATGTCTCTGAAAAGTTGGATTCTTTCCCGCTGAACAAAATATTCAGTAATTTTGATGTTTTACGTTCTGACATGTTCGTTTATAATCGTCCAGACTAATTTTCATGATTTCACACTTTAACAAAATGACTTCTGTTAAGTGATTCTGTGATTGTAAGGTGGTGATAATCGCATTCAAGCTGGTTGGTTATGTACGCTAAAAATGTACGATTTGCATTCGATTTTTATGACCGTTTCACCCACATACCTCTGCGTCAAACACGCTGCTCTTCAAAACTTGATTCTTTTAACCCTGCGGCATAAACGAACATATGTACTCCTCGCATCCAAGCGAGTCACGAGTCAGTGGAGAAATGAAAAAGAGATCTAATAGAACCTGACCATGGATGTTGATATTTAGCTAGGCGCAAGGTTTGCAGAAGGATAATATGTAAGGATCGGTATTTTGAATTCGTCAAGAAACAGTAAAAATTCTGTCATCGAATGCCTTGCAGTCAATGAAGTTGAAAGTACCGAGTAGAGTCCCTTATGAACCCGGAAACTAATAAAATTTGATTTTTAAGGAAATCGAATTATTGCTGTTCGTCTTTTCATGCTATTATTGCTAATAATGTAATAAAATTAAATAGTTTATTTCAATTTGTGTTAGTGAATAAGTTTTAGGCAATTCCTTGTAGTTAATATTCATTACGAATGATTTGGTAGGTGTATTATGAAGTCATACGTTTCATCGGTTGTCGCTCATTTATGGCATATAAAAATCTCTAGCCTGAAAGATGAGAAGTTGGTACAGTGGCGAAAGGCCAGCCTGGGCCACATATTCTTTTGCTCTACGAAACGAGAGTAACGAAATAAATATCGGCTAATATGGGGATGGCCAAGTCCCTGAAGAACATGCTTGTATATTGGTTTAGTGGAGAGTTATAGTTGACATTTACATAATTGAAATGACTGAAGGCGTTGTCATTGTCAACAATAGCTGCCATGAAAAGCTGCTCTTATTGAAATAAATAGTATTGTTGACAAAGACAACGTCTTCAATCATTTCAAACATGCTTGTAGCCAAATCCTTGATGGCCGACCAGGTTTGCCCGTCCAATTTTACTTCAGTAGATGTCGAAATTGTTTTATTGCTCGGTTTTATCTGGGCGCGCCGCTACTTGCACTGTAGCGGACCGTAGGCCGCGGAATAGGGTGACGTACACAGAACTTCCGGTTAGGAGTAACTACGAACCTGAATCCTAAACAATATTACGAGTCATCCTGTTACGTTCGGGACAGTTTTTCCCGCCGGGATCGGGCACAGGCGGTCGTGTCTGTTCGGACGGGTAAAACGGAACGGGCAATACACTCACGTATCCCGTGCGTGTATGCACCCTTTAACACCTGAAATCTAGGCGGGTCATGAGTAGAGTCCAGATTTTTGTGAAATTACATATTTTTGTTCCTCTATGTACAGTTCTCAAAACTGTGATCTTAGTAAATCAGATCAATCCTAACACACTATCCAATTTTTTCTTACATATTTTGTACTACAGTAACCCTCATTAACACGAATGCCAAGGGACCTAAATAATCGGAGTTCTTGTCAAAAAACTTCGTGTTATCCGAGTATTATAAATGTCCGTATTACCGTAATCTCTTGTCGGGACCGACGTTTTGTTCGTGTTACGGTTGGTTGGATGTTAGTGATTCCGGGCGCGTCAACAGCTTAGGTCATTAGTCTCGAAAGTGTAGTGGATGTTTTTTCCTCGGGAGATGGCGGTGATCTTCCCCCGCTGGATGGCGAGATCCGGCGCCGACCTTTCGCCGGCTAGCGGGGTTTCCCCGTAACCATGACTCTCCCACCAGCGGGGCACCGCCCCAGTCGGGACAAGCTCTAAGCTCCCGACTGGTCTGTAGGAATATGTGGTAGTGTAGTGCATGTTAGTGTGAGTGTGTAAGGGAAGAGGATAGGACAAGGAAGAGGAAGCACAGATCGCGCGCGGTCCGTGGCCCGTTTTGTAGGGTACTGCTCCGGCATTCGCCTGGTGTTGATCGGAGAAACCACGGAAAACTACCGATCAGAGCAGCCGGCCGCTAGAATTCTCCTCCAGACAGCGACTGAATTCGACCTAGCTGAAAAGCTAGTGTCGAAAATCTTGCCGCCGTCAGGACTCGAACCTTGGACCTCCCAGGTGAGCCCCCGAGGTAAAAACATGCCCTACACCTACGAGACTAAAGACCACAGCAGTTGACGCGCTCGGAAGCCCAAAATCAATGAATGAAACGCGTGCGTGCACGCAACGCGACTGCGTCAGCGGGGGCGCGGCGGGGAGGGAGGGAGGCTTGGCTCCGGCGTCGCGACGCCGCCGCCGCGCCGCCGCTGCCCGTCCGCCGGAGGCGCGGCCGGGCCGGGCCGCGCAGCGACCGAAGATTGAGCCAGTTGCCCGCACTCCCACGCTAATTGGCTCCCTTGATGAGCGGAGCGGCGCCGGCGGCGGAGGCGGAGGCGGCGGTGGCGACGGTGGCAGCGACGACGGCGGCGGCGACTGTGCAGGAACGTATCTGACGTAGGATCGCTAGTCAAGGAACGGCATTGCCACTTTTTTGTTAGCTAGGGTCAGAGGTTTACGCACAGACGGACCACCTCCAGGGGAAACAACGGAGCTGTGGCTTCCCTGAAAAAAAAATTAAAAGGGAAATCCTTAGCCTTGCGTAATTTAAATCACTTTATGCCCGTAAATATATTTAGTATTTAATACCTAATTTTTCTGTTTTTTGGCTGATAATTTCGGAAATTGTGCATTACTTGGGGATGAGGCTCTCCAAGCCGTGAACTGTTCGACGTAAAAGCAATTGCATTTAATTCGACACACAATACACATATTTTATATGCGTATTAAACAACACATAATTTAATTTATAACAAGCAGTATGCTACAAGCTTCCATGTAGTATGTAGTCCAGTCTTATGAATTTTGCTGCCACCCCCTCTACTGAGGTTAGGGTGGTGGGGATATCAGTAGCTATTGGTAACATGTTAACTTTGCATCTTGTCTGCTTCCGAGGTTATCATTTCAATCAAGTCTGAAAGTCTCTTGGACTCTAATTATTGTAGCCCGCACGAGCTCTAGTGTTGTGTATAATATTGACAAATATATTGTAGTGATATATTATTATCACGACCGTTGCGTGACTATGGAGAAATAAATAATTAATAGACGACGTTTACCTCAATTTTTATCGTGAGACAACCAGTTAAATGGCATACGATAAATTTTTTAAAATTTCCACATCTTATTCAAATAAATATTTTCTGATAACAGTTCAGGAACCTTTTCCGATTATTTCACAATTGCCAAAAAATTTAATTTTAACATAAAATACTAATGTAATCCCCACGATCTTTGGAGTTACGAAACGGGACGCGGGTACTGCTGGGTTAAAAGTCCCCGCTGTTGGTTGCTCCTTTCTAGAATTCCGCTGGCTGGCTGGCTGTTGTGAATCATAGTTCATTCGATTGCTTAACCACGTTAATACGCAGCTGATGGGCTCCCGCTCGAAGTGCTCGTTGAATGAGGCGGATGTAGCGCAGCGCCTCAGCTGCTGTGGGCCTCTTGAGCAGCTGCGGAGGCGGAAGTAAACGCGTGCATTGCTCAATTTCAGAATCGCTATCGCTTGCGCCACACAAGAAATGACCAACGATTCTCAACACGCACCACTTTTATTTATTATTTATTTATTTTACGTCAAAAAAAGTTAAAAACTGTGTATGACGTGCTATGGGGAAAAGTGAATTGTGTGCACATTTTCAAAATTCTGTGGTCCCTACACTAAGTCATATACTACTTAAATTTTGGGGGAAAAAAACTCCCGTGTAATAAAATCTATTTTCAAGGATAAAAAGGCAATAAATTTTGGCTCTTATCCATGTCCTTCGGAATACTTCCTGCCGCGACAACATGGAAACGATAATTTGAATAATTGTATTTCCCACTGAATTCTAGAAGACGTACACAGGAAATGAAGCTACATTTATGTCCAGAAGCAAAACACGGGGGCCATCTCAGCATTTGCTCAATGGATCAGGGAAACTGGACGAAAAACCTGATCGAGATGGATGTTATTTGTTAAGTTTATTTATTTATCTATAGTGCTAATTTATAAAGAGCGCCGAAATTGAAAGAAATCTATGCAGCCATCGGCCTTGTGAGAGGTGACAATGGTTGCGTTAGTGCTCAGAAACTCGGGTGAAAATACAAAAACAATGAAACAGTTGCGATATTGACTGAAAAATGAAATATTTCGTTGTGTTATTTCGCCTATTATACTTGGGTTTTTCCATCGTGGCATCTGAGGGTAGTATCTCCTAGATGAAATACCGCACGACTATTTGCGTCATTCTCTGTTCCGTCGCGAAATGTCGCATGATTGCGACAGTATCAAGTAGTGCTGCAGACCGTATCAAGCAGTGCAGGTTCCAAGGAAAAGTCAGCTTGCTTCAGAGTTAAATATTTGCAATACACGTGTTGCATTATGGAATAGCAATTTTTTTATGTTCTTGGTATGTAAACAACTATTACATTTTATACATTATGTAGCGCACCGGAAAAGTCTGTCTGCAGTGGCTCCTTGCTGGTGAGAGTGCTTGTAATAGAAATTATGTTGGTAGCTCAAGCTGCAGCTTGAAACAGTAAATTGTGTACTCACCACAATCATAATAGATACTGGAAGTGTTGTTCTCTTCACTTGTTTCCCAGTCATCTGGTTGCTACGAAGATAAATGCAATTTTTAATAGAAGGCCTTGACTCGGCTCAGTGCGGAGAGACGTTCCTGACGCTCTGTACTAGTTTATTGCAGAATTCAATGAGAAAATAATTTAATTAAATATTTTTTAAAATAATTTAGTATTTAATAATGAGAAATAAATTAAATATTTTAAAAATAATATTTAAAAAAAGATATTTTTAAATATTTAATTTATTGAAGCGTTATATGGGAGTATTTTATATATTGTTCTTGGGCAGTGTGTGTGCTACCTTTCGGAAACCATTTTGTGTTGTTTTGTTCATTAGCATTTCTACTGGACAAGCCATTCGTTTGTACCTAATCTCTTTCTTTCCAAAATATTGAACAACGTGAGTTTCCGTTCACGATTCTTCACTTTTCGTTGGGATACATGGTGCTTTTGGTGTGTTATCTAGTGCAATGATGCGTTATCGTAGTTAAGATAACGCCTGAGTGTGAAGATCAATCGAGGCTAATTTGTAAAGATTTTGAGTTCCCGAGTATTTGAGTTAAAGCTCCACTAAATCTACAGATCTCAAGATACGTAACTTGTATTCACTTTCCACAGATGTTGCTATTTATTAATATTATTAATGAATTCACCTGTTATAGGAGCCATTAATGCTAAAGCAGCTCAAGTTATTTTCTTAAATCAGGTTGAAACAGGATATTGTGTCGGTTTTGTTTTACATCTATACTGTCACACTTTGCCCCATTGATCTGAATGTGAACATTCGCATCCCTTAGTGAGTTGTCATCAGTGTTTCCATCAAAAGACAAAAAGCCTATGCGTCACGGTGGTGAAGTTTGCTAAGGCCAACGATCGGGAGCGCCAGATGATGCTTGCAATAAATCGATCTTGCCACTGTAAAATGTAGATTCTAAGACGGCGACTGTTCCTTGTTGCTTGGGGTTTTCCTTGTGAGTCTGAGATTCAATAGTTTACGTCTTCCATTCCGTGATTAAAATGTCTCTTCACTTTGTTTGTTAGGAGAAGAGAAATCATTATCCAATTGGGAGCTTCAATTTCAAAAATTGAAATTTTAATCGAGGAATAGTTCTGATGGCTTTATGGTAACAGTTTCATAGGCTCATTACATGATTTAATAGATCAAGGATACACAAATATCGAGAATCGTAATACCTTCATCAAATGTGACAAGGATGGAATTTACCAAAACACATGCATGCTTTTATCGACAAATGATATAAACGTAAGTCAAGAGCGAGCCATCACAACTATAATTTCTTTTTCGTCATTAATATACTTCGGACGTTTAGGATCTAAATCCTATTTTGGACCTAAAATGGTAACTTAAAAGGCAAAAATACACGTCAAAATTTCTTACACAAGCGGTATACATTCAGATGAATTTAACTCTCAGAATAGGTACATTTTTTTCTTCAATTTGTTTTTTGTTTTTTTTGTTTGTTTTTTTTTCTTTTTCTTCTTCTTCTTCTTCTTCTTCTTCAATGCCAGTCATATTTGCACAATTATTTTATATTTTATTGGCACTTATTTTTAGAAATAGAACACGAAACCCGTCTTGTTGTCACAGGAAATCTGGAAGCAATGAGAAACGTTGAATAAGTACACATCGTTCCAAGAAATGTTAACTTATAGTGTTCTGACGAGTTCGCGCGGCAAAAGACCATCTAATTCGTTTATCCAAAGTCAAGTAAGGGGGCTTTTAATACTTTTAATTTCGGCGTCCTAGAACGTAAATGAATCACTCATAATTAAACGCACTCTCATACTGAGAGGACTACAAGATACAGAATGGTTGATTGAATATTGTGTCACCTGATATCGAGATTAGCGTGAACCCCCACAAAATAATACATTTAATTGTAAGTCTTAATTGAAAAATCGAGACAACTGCTGAAGACAAGATGCCCTGATTTGTTTTAGTGATGGAGTGGGACGTCAAAACAGTGCAATACGCATTTGCCTGAACATCCTATGTCTAGTAATTTTCTAATATAATATTACTCAAGATTCATTTCGGAATTGTATCGATATTAAAATCTAGCGAAGAGCAAATTCGGTGATATTTACAATGTCTTGATATCATCTGTTACTTTGTCGTTATGTAAAAAATAGTAGTTGTATCTCATCATTTCATAGTTGATTCCGAGATGCCTATTTTCTAAAATGAAGATTTAGTGTAGGTACTTATATCAAATACTATTTCCAAGAACATGGCTGCGGAACTCCTTTTAGGGAGAGTGCCGCATCTTCATGAACGCGTGATGTCCTAAGATATGCTGACGAAGGACGAAGAAGTGCCGTTGGCAGGCCTGTTGGCGGTGTGGGCGGCGTCGGCGTCGTTGGCGTCGTTGGCGTCGTTGGCGTCGCGGCCGTGGCGGCGGACCTTGGCGAACGCGCGTCGACGCGGCGAGGCGAGGCACGCACTGGCTTAGCTCAGCTTATCGGAGATACACAAACCATTGCTTCAAGCGCGAGCAGGCCGGCCTTTCGACCTGCGCGCTCTTCTCATCTCCCTCTCTGTCTCTCTCGCTCTCGCTCTCCCTCTCACTCTCTCTTTCTCCTAGTCTCTTTCTCCCTCTCTCAGTCTCTCTTCCCCATCTCTGTCTCTTTCTCTTCTCTCGATCGCATCCTCTCACCCGGTGGCCTGAGGATCACCTACCAACTACCAACTACACCCTACTACAACACTTACCAACTGCCATCACCTTACCCTCTGGCTGATCAATCGCACTATCCTGACAAACGACGTCACCTTCTCTCGCATCCAACCAACGTAACAAACATCAAGATATTCTCGTCCTCCTTCCATACATGAAATTCTCCCACTTTGCATCATCGCTGCAGTTCTGACCTTCATCCATCTCACCTCCATCCCAGGATCCGACTTGCTCTCGTACGTGTGCTTGCTAAACACTTGTTTGTTAATAATTCGCATGCTTAGATGTCAACTCAATATGAATCTTGCAAACCTCCAAATACTTACATTCCTACCATGCCACATGGGCTTCACCCGCCGGACGGTGACATGCTTCTTAATTTTATATAAATACATATAATATGGGATTTCCAGGAGTGGACGCATCAATTCCCCCACTCGTACTCCCCCACCAATCACCTATTCGCCCATTAATCACTCACTTGCCCAACGCTTGCTTATACACCTTATCTACCCACTCTCTCGCCACTAACACATTTTCCTCGTGCTGTCCCGCCCCTCCGTCCTGGTAGAACCGCCTCGCGGCCGCCGCTAAAATTAGGTTATTTGGTGACGCCGCAAGGAACATTCTCCAGAGGGAGTCTCCGGGCCGCGTCGAGCGGCTCCTCGCCGCCCGCCACGCACTTCCCCGAAGCGCGGCGGGGCGCCGAGGATTTTTGCGAAGTGGTCAAATATAGACGCGCTGCTGTTTGCGCCGCGCGCGCGCAATCGCGAGGTTGCTTGGCGATGGCCGCCGACGGTGCTTGCTCGACTTACCTCTTCAAACCCCCCCCAAACTCCACCTTTCACCCCTTCGAACGCTCCCCCTTCAAGCCACCCTTCGAAGCCCCCCTTCGAAGCTCTCTTCGAACGCCCACCCTTGAAGCACCTTAATGCTTCTCTTTCGAACGCCCACCGCTTGGAATGCTTAGCCTTCGAACGTCCATCCCTTCGAACGTCCACCCATTCGGTAGCCCACCCCTTCGGTCGCCCACCTCTTCGAGCGCCCACCCCGTCAAACGCCCTCCTTCACTTTGCTTTTACTACCAGGTCTCTCCTCAAGCGGGGACTGACGCTATCTTGATAAGCTCGCAGATCTTGACTGATCTCTCAATATTTATGGTAGTGTAGTGCATGTAAGTGTAAATAAGTGTGTGTGTGTGTGTGTGTAATAAGAGATGATAGGTCAAGGAAGCGGAAAGAAAGATCGCGTGTTGACGGTTTGTGCGAGTACTACTCAGGCATTCACCGGGTATGTTTCGGGGAAACCGCGGAAAACCACCAATCAGTGCAGACGACCGCTAGGAGTCTCCTCCAGAAATTCAGTTAGTGACTGAAGTCGACCCAGCTATCCAGTAGCTGGTGATAGTCACCCCCGCAATCGGGACTCAAGAACCTTCCACAAACGATGCTGCAGACGCAATGGTGTTGCCACTGATCTATCAAGTGTCCCACTCCCTTCGAACTCTCTTCCAATCGTCTTGTTGCTCCGCTTGAACCATCGCCCACTTAAACGCCACGTCCGCCGGACAATGCAACACGAGTGACGTTGAATCAGAATCCAATCTTCTCAATTTTCCGAAAATCAGAACTTTCTGAAATTTCTCTGTTAATTGATGATTGTTAGAAATTTCGGGCGCATCAACTACTCATTAGTCCCGTATGTGTAGTGCATGATAATTCATCCGCAGATGGCGGCGATCTTCTCCCACTTGATGGCGAGATCCGGCGCCGACTTCCCGTCGAGTAGCGGGTTTTTCCTAACAAGGTATTTCCAACAAGCGGGGAACCCCCAAGCCAGGACAAGTTCTAAGTCCCCGAACGGTCTCCCGGCATGTGTGATAGTGTAGTGGATGTTAGTGTAAGGGGTGAGGATAGGAGAAGGAAGAGTAAAGCCTGTTTTACACGGTCATTTTTTCATCATTTCCCGTCGATACGGAGCAGACTGGATGTAATTTGTACGAAAAAATGAAGCATGCTTCATTTTTCCGTACAGATTTCATCCAGTTTGACTACAGCGTCCCTGGTGTCTCTTTATGGAACTTTCTTCGATTGCGTGAGTTCTCCGGCAGGAAGTATATTTATATGGTGCGTAGCGTGGGCACGTGTTGTTTGTGATATTGAGTCTTTGCGTTCAGTGATCCCTCTCGCAAATAAAACCACAATATCTCACACATCTTTCTACTCCTTACTCTGCGAATTCGTAACTATCTGATCATTCTTCCCGCTAATTTCATTTGTTTCTGTACATCCGATGTTCAACTGTTAAACTTCCAGCGCTTTTTGCGGCGTTTGGAGGAAGTATTTTCATCACGATTACGTACAGACCAGAAATGACCGTGTAAAACGTTGGAATCACGTTCATCCAGTTTCGGTACGCATAGTCCTTTTTCCATCCAGTTTCTGTACAGAAAAATGATGAAAAAATGACCGTGTAAAACAGGCTTAAGGAAAGGTCGCGCGCGGTTCGTGGCCCGTTTGTTAGGATACTCCTCCGGCATTTGCCTGGTGTTGATCGGAGAAACCACGGAAAACTACCGATCTGAGCAGCCGGCCTCTAGAATTCTCCTCCAGACAGCAACTGAATTCGATCTAGTTGAAAAGCTAGTGTCGTCGGGACTCGAACCTAGAACCTCCCTGTCAGAGACACTACAGTGACATCAGTTAATGCACTGAGCCACCGCTTCCAGTTTCTCTCTTAATATTCATTCCAGATCAACCAACTGAACATTTGATAAAAAGAATCAATGCCTACAATAAATCCAAGATGTAGTTGAAGCATTTATACAGTAAAGTAAAGTCGTAGGCTTCCGCGGCCAGAGCCATGTAAATGATCTTGGCTATCCGGATGACGCCGCGTCGAAGGCTGTGTTGCCGACGTTTCGACCATCTTGTCGTGGTCTTCCTCAGGGGGTATTGCTCGCGCAGACCGTCAAATCGGACAGCCAAGATCATTTATAAACATACAGTAAACAAAAATAACGCGTCATCATGTCAGTACTCTCCTGTGTTCGTGTGTCTGTTTTGTACACCTTATCTCATGAGGCGTAACGCTTAAAGAATTTTGCTTTTGCATACGTCATTCGTGAGCATAGGGGACTTAAGGGCGATTCCATATCCCTGCTCGAGAAAGTTGTCAGTATTACACGCCTTCCACCCGATCGAATGTGAAATTTACTCTCACGAATGATTTCTTCCATTCATTGACATAAAAAATGCAAAAAACAAAATCCTCTCCTTGAAACATGTTTATGCTATGAGAAGCCACTATTATCTTTAGTCTAATTTTTCTGAAGTCGAATGTTGTAGCTTTTGTCTTGCACCCGGCACCTTCCCCCTGCGGCGGGAAGTCCTGGAACTGGAGAGGGAGGGAATTCGCGGTTCCATGACGCTGATTCAGCTCTTCGAAGATCTGGATGAGTTGTATGCTCTCGTGAAACTGTGTAGATGTCTCGAACTATCAGTAGTTTTACGCTTTTACGTGACAGTATGGCGCTTCTGAGTTTCCCAATCCTCCTGGCGACACATCTCATTTCACGAAAATAACGATTGCATTTTTACCTTGACTCTTACATATGGCTGCTCACTCCTTTAAACGGACTGATTTATTTTTCTTACGAGAAATACTTGAAAATTTTGGTGATGTGAATCCGTGTAGGGAAATATTGTACTTTCAGGAATAGTTTTGACTTGTGAGTCTCTTAATTGCGTATGGAGAGACGGGCATACTTTTGAATGAAACTATTGGTGAAGTATAAGCATTAAACACCACTTGTATATAGCAGTAATTTTATATCTTTATCAAACCCACCTCAATCGAGTTTTATACTGTTTTTTAACCATTCAGTAAATATTTCGTTTTACTGTTTCTCACACTAACAAATGTCAGTTCCTGCCGAAGCCTCGCACAGTTTCTTACTGATTTCACATTTAGTTCATTAAATAATTAATAAAATTATTTTTGCGACAACAGCGTGAGTTTTATCCCACTTCTCTTCAACAGCGCCCTACCACAGTCTTGCCGGGTGTGTTGCGAGCTCTTTCCCCACTAGTACTTCGGAATTTCTCCAAATAGCCTCCCGAATGAAATAAAATTCCCCAAATTAGAAACGAAAAATGTTCTCCAAATTATGGACAAACCACGTTAGCTATCTCTGACAATTCCATTGGCTATGCCCTTAAATTAAGATAACTCTAATCAACCAATCATCATATTTGAGCGCTTCGAAATCCTATACTATTTTCGTTTATCTCGTGTTTTTTCCTCTAAGTCTGTCCTTTATTTTTTCTTTCTTATACATAAAAATGAGAATAACGTCAGTTGTTTCATCTTTATTCATAATAATTGAGAGAATAATATTTCTATGTCGACTGTGGATGAAAATAATTTCCCCAAACATTTCCCCGTCAATTTATGTTCCCCATTTTTCACCCATAACGAAAAAAATCCCCATTTTGGGGACAAAATTCCCAAATCTGGCAAGCCTGCCCTACCCTCTCATCGTGTGCTCCGTCACTCCTTTGTGACACAATGTCATTGAATTCCTGTAATACACGATCAAATCCTAACTGTGCAATGAAATCTTAGCTTTCTTGAAACATGTGCTATCCGTCTTAAACTCTTTGTTGAATTTACATGTGGAAATGTTCTCGAGAGTAAAGTCATAACATTTTTATCAGATCGCTATCGTTTTCGCTTTCATTACGCATAAATCAGAGTATTCGTAGACTTATCTAGCACCCTTAGACACTACTCACGCTGACTTGCACAATAAATAATTAAGTTGCATTTATAAAGAAGAATTATTCTGATGTATTACCTCATAATGTTAAAACTTGATTATCTGACCAACGTCACTGAAACCACTATCGAGATCATGTTGTTGAGCCGGTGCCATAAAGCCAATGGATGTTAAAGAGTAAAATGCAAGAGTATTTTTCCATGAAAATATAAATGATGTATCGGACTTTCCACTCACTTTCATCGGTACATTTCCTTAATCCTTAATAGGGAGAGAATTTTTATGGCCCAAAAAATCTTGAAATATACTTTTAAAAATATGCATTTGTGACCTAAAGCTTCTGAAATAAAATTAAAATTAACGATATTCAGTTTCTATATAAACCTCTCCTGATAAGATTCAGGAGAAGCATGCTTAGAACGAAAAAATATTTTTGTGAAAACATAGTATAATCCTCCTTACTTCTTGGGAGAAATAATTGACGTATACATTCTTCTTAGTGAAGTGCATTATGTGTCTTGTTGCGTTTTCCGCCTGTATTAAAAAAAACAAGATATAAGAAATATCCTACATTTTCACAAGTATTTTATTATCTATAGGATGGAAAATCACGCAAACTGTACCAAGCTCTTTCTAATCAATGAACGCTCACAAATAAATAATATAATATGAAAAGATAACATGTTTTAGAGATTCAAGCCTAAGCCTCTATTTTAACAAAATATGCGAAATAAGCACCTATAATTACACGAATATGCACCAAGAGGAAAAATTTGCCAAATAGCGTAAGTATGTACTAACATATTAATCTACATAGCATCCAATTCTAACCAAATATCATGAAATTTCACTTAGTTATGCCCTGAAGCAATGGACAAAAATAAGCAAAATCTTAGAAATCCGCTCACTAATCCTTAATATTTGCGGAGAGTCTATTTGCTTTTCTTTGTGACAAAGAATAGATCCTGTAGGCGTTGAACTAGTCCATGATGTAATATTGTCTACAGGATACTTATTTTTTAAAGCAGTTTGTCCATCGGCAATGTGGTACCTATCATATTTAATAGGCCATTGAATCACGATCAAATGTAATAACACCCATAAATCTTAACGTACAAAACAGTAACACAGTTTAGTTTTAATATTTTAAAGTAATTTTAATACATTTTTGTAACGTTTTAATATAGTAACACGCTCGTTTATAGTAGAATAATAGAACCCTTATTTCACGTGTCAGTCATCACGTGTTTGTCACTGATTTGTCACGGTTCCAGGATTTAGAGGAATCAGATAAGAAGTTTAGTGCTGTTGCGGTTCGTGACTTATCAGCAGACATGCTGTTTCAATAGCATACTCCTCCGTTTATGGAATGTTGGAGAGACGTCTGCAGCAGCGGTTGCCAACGTTGGTCCATGGGTCCTTGCTTCCTTTCGGTGCGTGGACTTATTTTTAATTGCCTTAATATCATGTATTAGCTCGTATTTTTTATAAATCAATGTATTGTTTTGTGGTCAATCTAGAGTGTTTTAACTAATAATAATAATAATAATAATAATAATATTAAGAAGAAGAAGAAGAAGAAGAAGAAGAAGAAGAAGAAGAAGAAGAAGAAGAAGAAGAATGTATTGCTGCAAACGGACGTACACTCATTGGCAGTTTAGCACTGAAATACTCATACACAAGAACAAGTATATAATAAAAAATTAAAAATTGAAAAGAAATCATTATAAAAAAAATAAAAAATTTTAAAAAAAAACATATAAAAATGTATGCATATAATTATAAATATAAAAGTATTTGTAGGCTACAGTTAATATAAGTATTAATAATCACTTCATGTTGCTAGTCTATTGCTAAATAAGCTTACCCATTATTCTTAACAATTTGATTTATACGCACTTAATAGAAACAAATACTATAACATTAGGTAAATATGCACACTATTCACCCCTTATCTATTCCATTTTCTTTCTTGCACTTCACTGCAAGTCCCTTCGCTATCCAATAGTTTCTACATTGAAGCCAATGCTAAGCACTTGGCTCGCACTTGGCACGCCTTTCGTTATTCTGAAACACTAGTGGTCTGAAACAATAACGAACAAGAATATAGAATAGTTATAATTACACATAGGTCTTATTGTAGGATCAAATACCCGTGGAAAACAAAACACTACCCCATTATTCGTTTAGCAACGCACTTCATAACATCGTTATGATTATCGATTATTTGGACTTCTTAAGAAATTCCAGTAAGTAGTGATCCGGTGTTCAACATTCCTTTTCGAAGACTACAAAACGTACTGATAAAGGCCATTAAGTGCCTGAATTTCCTCTCCTCTTTCACTTCCTTTGCATTCTTCAGCTGATGATGCCAGTGACCTCATTAGACACTAATAACATTCGACTAATGACGACTGGTCGATACAAATTTCATAATGCATCGTAAGTTCCAACTTGAGTCTTCTTTGATCTAGGAAATTCAACCAAAACAACTGAGCAAGCCACTGTTTCACTGGAAGTGAGAATCTCAAAACGTCAAACATTTTGGGGTTCAAAGCTATAATAAAAGAGGGGTTTTAAATATTTTCTTCTCGTATATCACTTCGTCTTTTTTTAAATGTACTCATGAAAAACGCTAAAAAATATTTTTTGTAAGAAAGTTGATTTCAGGAGAAAGAGTAGCAAATAACGCTTGTCATTTTGGCCTCGTACCTCACAGAGAATACATTCAATATTCATTAGGAACTAAACTGTTTTAATGAAGCTATAAGTTGAAACACTACATACAAACTCATACATCGTAAATTGTCATCAACATGGGTGTGAGTGATTTAGAATAAATTAATGTGGAATTTTAACTCCACATTATTTTATCTCCGTTGATATACTCTCAGAAGGATTTCATTTCTTTCACCCTGAGAAGCGATATTCGATTTCTCATGAAACCTAAATGATCAACTCGTTTCGAATTGTTTTTCTAAAATATAATCGACACCCAAAAACCTACTGTGCAAAAGTAGAAAAAGATTGAAATGGTGTTGTGACACGTTTTCAGACAATCTGTTCACGAATGTTTGCCTCGCTGCTCAGCCAGTGTGTTTCTTTCGAGATTCCCTTATCTGCGTTATCTCCGCGCTTAAAACACACTTGTATGTTTTCGCGCGACCACATAACAGAAATGAGTTGTTTTTATGTTCTGATGGGAGCAAAATATATGCAAATATGTTCCATAATTTTCTGGACAAAAATCACATTAAAATTCTGTTAACATAATTGACGCAATGTGTTCGAAGGTTTTAGGATCTAGAGTGAGTTATTCAGACTGGATCAGTACCTCTTGTAAGATATGTCGCTTTGTAACACAAACTAAATCTTAAACTGATGCTTTATTCTGGATAATTAAGGCGATAGCAGTTGCCAGATTTTAGTAAACTTTTTAAATTGTCTTTAGATAATTTAGTTAGTACTATTTTTGATTTAGTTAATAGTAATAAATTACCTATATAAACCATTAAAGATACATTTAAGAACAAATCTCTGCAAACATAGATTTGATATCTTGAAAAGAATAGATCTGCTTTCGCTTCCAAATTTCACCTCAAATCTGTATTACCAGTTTCAATATACGCATAAATTGCCGACAACTATGCAGTCTTTGACCATGTGAGGAGTGTCTATAGTTTTCGTAGATACCCAGAACTTGGGGAAAATATAAACACGAGGAAACAGTTAGGAAGTCGATTGAAAATTGTAAATATTTGATTATGTTAATTCGCAATTTTTCGTGCCTGGATGTGACGAATTTATTCTCAGGCTCAAGGCGTCACTGCTCACGACACAGCTGACGACAAGCTGCGATGGAGTACGAAGTTTCAATTTTCACGTGTCCCTTTTCAGAGCAAATTTTTGGTGGTGCAGGACACCATTATCCACACATTTGACGGCTGCATTTTTGTTTCTGCTGTTCACTAGTATTCTCTATAATGAAATTCGGAAGGATAAATAAAAATACAAAACGTATGTATCGTGTGTTGCGGCTTACGTCCAATTCCAGCTAAAGTCCATAACTGTAGCCTGTTAATACGCAGATTAGCCAGACGATTTGGATAAATCTATGAATTCTGTATGAGATCTGCATGAATTATGTTTTAAATTTATCCGGCCAGTATTGGCACAAGCCATAGGGCGCTGGCTAAAGATGACTGGTCAAGAGAGAGGCGACTTGAACATTGGCAAGAAGTATTATGTCACAAAAATGCTTGGGAAGTTATGGGTTGCTCAAACTCAAGTTTGTTTTATGAATTAAATGGCGATAACCGAAGGCCGGAACCTTGTCCTTAACTCGGAAATGCGTATGGAACCATGAGCTGCGATATGTAATTAGGTGAAATTGTATCGTGTAAAGCTATTTTTACGACGAACAAAATAGAATTTGAAACTACACTCTTGTCTCTCACTAGCCTTAGCAACGATTGTGAACAGTGCGAACAGTGGTCTGATTCCCCGCTTATCAGATATCTATATTACTAATATCGAATATAAGGGTAAATTGACTAAAAACTGAGCAGCCAGTGGTCATGAGTTAACGGTTTCGTTAGATACCTAGGAAGACTGGAAAAATACAAAAACAATTAAGCAGTTTTTGGATTGGACTGGTAAATGCAACTATTTGATTAGGTTTATCTGCAATTTCTCACACCTTATCTCACAACCATATTCCCATACATAGTGTTTCAGTACGTATGTCACAGCTGACGTCATTAAACGAGGAAGAAAGAAGCTTTAATACTTCCCTGTGCCGTTTCAGAACATCCAAGTTTTGCAACATTTTTGCTGCGACAGGCAACTCGTTATGTGCTGTTCCTCGTCACCGTAACGTACATCAACAAACCAACTACTCTAGCCAACTCGTGTTGTCTAATGTGCACTTCATCCGACTGAAGTCCAGGGCATGCTTGGAAAATGCTCCTTCGTACTTTAGCCACCCGTTTGGGATAACACGAACATTTACCGCTTATTCCGGAATAGGCCAGATTCGGTCATTAGCCTTAACGTACAGAATGCTAAAATGAATTTGGAAAATGTTAAATACATATAATTAATTTATTCAATTTATAATTAAAATACAATAATGATGTTATAGGAAGTTAACTAGGATTAAGAAATTAAATTCATAGAGTTATGATTCGTCCGACATTTTTGCAAATGGGAATTTCCTTCCCTACTTTGATTACATTTGTATCACATATATGTATCACATTTGAGAACTTATTGAACCTATGCTTATATAATTTTCAAACAGGTTAAGAAAATCGTGCTTATCCTCACAGATTGAAGGTGATTTTTGAATGTGCTAATAATTCAGGCGATAGAAATTTTTATTTTACAAAAATTATATTCTACTTACAGATTAATTGAGTTCATATTAAAAAAAACTGTTTCTCACTACTCATCATGTTTTTTCTGAGAACGCGAAAATCTGAAAACAGCGCCCGGTTCGCACAGATGTGCTTAACAATGTTATCTGCAGTGATATCAGCAGAATCGGTGTTATCGCAAGGTGTCTAGCCCGAAAAAATCTTCCACTCTGAGACAGAAATAAACCGGGTAGAGCGGACTACCTGCCTCCAGTCAGAGGAGTGCTTTGCAATAACTTTAAAAAAGAATGATATATCTTAAGACTAGGGGTCGGATTTTGATGACCTAAAACATCGCCAAAAATGATCAACAAAATTCTCTTAAAATGCTTTAAAATGCGTTAAAAGCAACTTAAACTGTTGGGTATGTTACTGATGCAGTCGAGGATTCTTCTATTTGTTCAAGTAAACTCAGCTTTCAAACTTTTGCTTTGGACTGTTCTTTACAAGTTATCCCGAATCGGCTGGATCGCAATGACGCTGACAGGTGTCACAGGAACCTTAGATTACATACTCAGAACGGCTGACATTGCAACTTCTGAGCTAAGAAATCGAATAGGCTACCAGGTATAGGTACTCAGGAATTCTGTGGATGACATTTGTTGCATCTCGTAAATATTATTTGAAGCAAGTACCGTTAAACTGACTTTAAAATCGATGAAATCAGCAAAAAATGGTTTAAAAATGACGGAAAAAGTAAAAAAATGACATATTATCCATAAAAAATGACGTATAACAATGGGTCATTTCCTTTTTTCATAAGTGCATAACATAAAACGAATATCTATGCTAAACAGCATTGTTCTAAAGTGAAAAGAAAAGAAGACATCTCATTAAAATCCGCCCCGTAATTACGATATGTAGCGACTTTGTGATTGGGAAATGATATTACACAATAGAATGTGATGAATTCATAAAAATGCAAGTAGATTTCCAGGAACGTTAATAATTTATTCCGAATGTGATACACAGAAGTTTTGGTGAGTTCACATTAGAAGAATTCAATAAAGAGAAAGGAAGGTAAATTATTATGGAGTGAATTTACCCTAATGTCACGTGGAATTCATGAAATGTTAGAGCTTATCCTCCCAAAAGGCACAGATTTGCATTCGAGCTAACCGCTCCTAGATGGACAGCAAAGAAAGAATGAGGGCAATGAGAATTAGGAGAGAGAAACTGATTGAGAAAAAACTGGACGTGAAAGAGGTGAAAGATGAGAACGGATTGAGAAAAAACTGGGCATGAGGGATTTGAAAGGAGAATGGTAACTCGAAGGAGAGTTGTAGGTAAAGGAAGATAGTGGGGGAGTTGGAGGGGAGAGAGGGGAGTTGCAGGGGAAATGATGGGGAGTTGGAGGGGGAATTGATTAATTGTTACTGATTCCGGGCGCGTCAACTACTATGGTCATTGGTCCCGTAAGTGTAGTGCGTGTGCGTCATAGTCTTCCCCCTCTGGATGGTCAGATCCGGCGCCGACTTAACGTCGACTAACGGGGTTTACCCCAACCAGGTATCCCAGTGGGGCACCGCCCCACCGCACCAGTGGGGCACCGCCCCAGCCGGGACAAGTTGTAGGTCACCGACCGGTTCCCGGCATGTGTGGTAGTGTAGTACATGTTAGTGTAAGTGTGTTTGTGTAAGGGTTGAGGCTAGGACAAGGAAGAGGAAGGACAGATCGCGCGCTGTTCGTGGCCCTTTTGTTAAGGTACTGCACTGGCATTCGTCTGATGTTGATCGAAGGAACCACGGAAAACTACCGATCAGAGCAGCCGGCCGCTCGAATTCTCCTCCAGACAGCGACTGAATTCCACCTAGTGAAAAGCCAATGTCGAAAATCCTGCCGCTGTGGGGAGTGGGAACCTAGGATCAACCGGTGAGAGGCGCTTCAGTGACATCAGTTGATGCCCTGAGCTACCGCTCCCGGTGGAGGGGGAGAGAGGGGGAGGTAGAGGGAGAATGAGGGGTAGTTGGAGTGGGGAGAGGAGGAGTTGGAAGGAGAGAGAGGGACTTGGTGAGAAAACGAGGGAATTGGAAAGACAGAGAGCGGGTGTCAGTATGATAACGGGGAAGACGGAGTGGATGGTGCCGTGGGCGGGTGGTTCATGGCTCCGGGCTGCAGGTGCGAGGCCGTCCGAAATCCAAAGCCGAGGCCTCCACAAACAGCACAGCGCTCTTCCTATTGATAGTGATAAATCGCTGAGCCGCGCGCCAAACAGATTGAGCGCTATTTGAAAAGCCGTATATCACGCCTGAGTGAAGGCCGCTGCCATAACTGTGTTCACAGCCACTTAGGGCAATGGTTGTGAGTCTTTACAACTTACGGCAATGATTGCCAATCGATCAATCGCTCGCGCCATCTATCGCGAGCTACTAGTATCTAGTGGGACAATTTTCGGTAGATCGTGGCCATGCTCAAGATTGGCTAATCTGGTCTTGTTCTACAGAGTTCAGATAGATGACTCTTATTTTTCGTGTATACAGTTTTATTAAATTTTGTTTCATATTTAATAGAAACTTATGTTTATAGATAATAAACAAATGTTAAAATTTGAAAAAAGGTTGTTTTTCTTTCTTGCTTTCTTGGTAGTCTTGAAAGCAGTATGGTTGTTCACAAGCTTCATAAATTTGGCGACCACTGACGGAGGGTATCCGATACTTCTCATCGAGACTACCTTACGTTGGTACTGTTTTCGGCACTAATCAATCAATAATTTAGTGGTGTCGCTACCAAAACTGGAAGTCGAAAAGTGATTGCTGTTGTAAAATATTTGTTATAATCATTTTAACTTAACAGATGAAATAACAAATTTAAACCTTCATGTTAGGCTGAAAATTTTTTATATGTTTGATAATATACATAATTCCTCTACTTGAAATTCTTAATAGATTCCATATCGAACTTGCCTATACTGTAGTTTCGATACATACGTACTGTATTTGGTAGGAATCTATAAAAAAAATGAATCGAATGTGGCATCGCAAATTGCCTATTCATGGCTCATCCTCAAGGTCATCCGTTGATTGACAATCGCAGTTTAACAATTTCGATGGGCTGCAAAGGCTATGTTATAAATAAGTATTAGTCTGCACATCCATTGAATTTTAGAGACAGAATTTTCTTTTGTCATTTCTAAATCCAAGCAAAGTTCCAAGCGAATGAGACACTGCCGTTACCAAACCATGACCTAGGCAATAACTAAATTCGCGACGAGCAATATATTAAGACAGAGAATGAGCTATCTTCCTCGAGTTCGAATCTTTAATGTCTGACATATTTGTTGCATAATAAATCGCTTTTATTTTGTTCCATCCGTATTAATGAAATACAAAAATTTGGTTTGCTACCTCTAGTTAACGTTTCCAGCGCCATTGCCTGAAGCTCTCACCAGAGTAACAAATGTTCTTACCATCCTCCCTGAGGCGATCAAGGGGTACATTAGACACATTAACTAAACCTAATGTTGCTACAACAGCACGTATTTTCTTGCGTAATTTGTAACTTTGCGATTTTCGAAAACTCAGACTGATCAATAAAAATCAGACCCACATTTTCCTAATTTACATCTCCACCATTCCATGAAGCTAAAACCGTCTTTTTAGAGGAATACCGGCCGCTACTGATATTAACATTTACTAAGAAAGGGAAACTTGCAGTGGTTAATGTGGGGGTCGGCGTTATTACTCTATGTATTACTCTGTTCTTACTGTGTATGTTGCTGCTGCATCGAGCCTTTCATGTGATGATTTATCCAGTCATTCAATTTTATTTGGGGACCGGGTTGTTTCTTACATTTGTTTGTGAATACGTGCGTCGTGAAACTCTTTTCAATTTAAATCGATCTTGACCATTCTATTCCTAACACGGGATGGGTTTTCTTATCCTCGTGATAGTTTTATAAAAAAAATGCTTAATAACGCACTTATTCCTTTTCTGTCCATTTTGCTTCATGTAAGAATTCATAATTACTACAATGAATTATGATGAAAGTGAAGTACATTATACATTCATCTCACTGATAAATGCATATCAGTACGTCGTAAAATAAGGTTATTTATATATGAAGTTAATGGCAAATCGCACACATTATTAGTTTTTTGTGCGTCGGATGATCCCGAGGCTTCGATGGTTTTGCCGTTTCTCAATGCCTGTTTTGGAGCGCACCATCGCCGCTGAGGCATTCCGAAGCCGCGTTGGTGGAAGAATGGACCGTTAGGGCGAGGAATTCTCTGGGCAGTTGGAGTGTTTGGCGACAGGGCTCGACTCTCCGTGATGCGCCGAAGGACCTCTATGAAACGCTTACGAATGTTAGTGTTCTCCGTTAAAGATGGAATGCACTGTCGTTAGGTTCTGTGGAATTCGGCCCATAAATCCTAAGAGCCGTTAAAAATTCTGAAGGTAGTCTCAATGGAACGCGTTAATCGTCACTAAAGGAACGCACCCTTTACAAAGAGGAGCTTGAGGTGGACTTATGATGTAATGGGGTCTTGTGAGTCATGAGTCTGTTTGCAGTGAATCCTTTTTACTTTCTCGGTTTACTACGTTTACGTACTAGAGAGAACGTATAGTAATGCTGCGAAGAAAATCGGTGCTTTTTTTAAACAAAAATTCATATTGTCAGAATTCACGTCAGAAACCTTGATAATGAAAAAACGATGGACTTCAGAGCGTCCGTCCCGTCTCCGTCCTGTCGCCTGTCCTCGTCGTCGTCTGTCCGTCGTCCTGTCCGTCTGTCCTGTCCGTCCTGTCTGTCCTGTCTGTCCTGTTCCGTCCTGTCTGTCCGTCCCGTCGTCCTGTCTGTCCGTCTGTCCTCGTCCGTCGTCCTCTGTCTGTCCGTCTGTCCTGTCTGTCCTGTCTGTCCTGTCGTCCGTCTGTCCGTCCGTCTCTGTCGTCCTGTCTGTCCTGTCTCGTCCTGTCTGTCCGTCTGTCCTGTCTGTCCTCGTCCGTCCTGTCTGTCCTCGTCGTCCGTCCTGTCCGTCCTGTCTGTCCTGTCGTCCTGTCTGTCCTGTCTGTCTCTCTGTCCGTCGTCCTGTCTGTCCTGTCTCCTGTCGTCCTGTCTGTCCTGTCGTCCTGTCGTCCTGTCGTCCTGTCGTCTCTGTCTGTCCTGTCTGTCCTGTCTGTCTCTGTCTGTCCGTCTGTCCTGTCTGTCCTCTCTGTCCTGTCTGTCCTGTCGTCTCGTCGTCCTGTCTGTCCGTCTGTCCTGTCTGTCCTGTCTGTCTCTGTCGTCCGTCCGTCCTGTCGTCCGTCGTCCTGTCTGTCCTGTCCGCTCCGTCTGTCCTCGTCCGTCCTGTCGTCCTGTCGTCCTGTCCGTCCTGTCGTCCTGTCTCGTCCTGTCGTCCGTCCGTCCTGTCTGTCCGTCCGTCCGTCCGTCCCGTCCGTCCCGTCCGTCCCGTCCGTCCCGTCCGTCCCGTCCGTCCCGTCCGTCCCGTCCGTCCCGTCCGTCCCGCTCATTGCTTCCAATTTTCATAAAAACACATACCATCCAATTCTAACCAAGTGTTAAAAAAATTGACTCTGAAGCAACTGACAAAACATGCAAAATTATAGAAATCTGTTCCCTAGTGATAAAAGTACCAAGGCAATATTATTTGTACACATGGTTATCTCGAATGATGAATTGTTTAGAACAAAATGCAGTGTTGCCGGATTGCGTTTTCCGCAATAAAAACATAAGGTTTTGCAAACTAACTAGTTTAACATTAGCTCTCTATTCGATGCCTCATTTCGTTGTATAAACCCTAATACTATTACATATGGAGGTACTTTCACTCCTTTTAGGCAATAAT
Source organism: Teleogryllus oceanicus (assembly GCA_964035755.1). Taxonomy (NCBI): domain Eukaryota; kingdom Metazoa; phylum Arthropoda; class Insecta; order Orthoptera; family Gryllidae; genus Teleogryllus; species Teleogryllus oceanicus. The sequence goes on from CAXIVR010000004.1 coordinate 56,198,771, forward strand.
AATAAGAAATTATATTAAAGTGTAATGTATTGGTCGGCAAAAATTATGAAGCTCTCAGTTAATTTTTTGAGTGAAAAGCTCATCAAACGGAACAGAAATATTCATAAACATACCTATTTTAGAATTTCACTTTCACGTGCTATCTTCACCTAATGGTGAACATTGTATGGGAGTGTTACCTCCACTCATTTTGTGGACTCCCAAACACCACTTCAATTATTTCCCCACGCCACCGCTTTAGCTGCGCGTGCGTGCAATATTTATCTCTTGCTCTTGTTACCCGACCTACATTGCGAATATTCTTGTGAAACCGCTGTTAGCGTCACTCGTGAAGGACCTACATCCTGTTGATATTTAAATACGAGTTCTCTTTTAACTTCCCGATAGAATACACTATCTTTGTCACGATGGCGAGCAAATACCTCAGCTTTTTGCAGAATTGTTACGATGGCGAGCAAATACCTCAGCTTTTTACAGAATTACTTCGCAAGAAATGATAAATCATAAATCGTTCTTTACCAAATACTCGTATGCAGATTTTCTGCACACGACAAAGTAAGTTGTAGATGACGTCTTGAGGAGGAATAAAAATAAAATTGTATTTTCTAGGGGTAAAGGAATATCTCCGTTTTCCCCTCAGTATATCATAAAAACTCGACCTAAAATCCTGATAGATATTGTATTCCCATCCTTGTATCCATTTTTGAAATACCAGATCGTTTCTGATTTGAGTGTATTTGCCTCTCAAATCGTTTTCCTTTTACCAACCAGTCGCGTCACAACTAAACTAATAATTTAACGCAACAGCTTTTTGTTCACTTAAAAGATATTTCTTATTTCACTCTGAAGAACATAGTTTTGAACTGTATCTGTGAATTCACGTATGAATAATAGCTTAAATTATAGGTTGTTTCCTTTTTAAAACGACATGATTGATATGTTGGATTCACTTTTGATTTACTACCATCAGATTTAAAATATTCTAAAATAAAATTTGTGCACTCCTATCACGTTTTTTCATTAATCTCCTCTCTTCTATGTTTATCATTGCCTATGCTTCAACACTGTCGCCGGGTAGCAAATAGGAGTTTAGCAGTTACGCCTGCAGGGTTCTGGCGAAAAATTCCCCGTGGCCGGCTGTTTCTCTCAATGATCAGACTTTTGCGGCTCTTTCAAACGACTCTGACCGCGAGGTCCTAGGGTTTCACTCCCGACGATTGCGGATTTTTGACGCTAGCTGTTAGGGGGAACTCTAGCAGCCTGCTATTCTGATCGGAAGTTTTCCGTGATTTTTCCGATCAATATCAGGCAAATGTCAGAGCAGTGCCCTTACATACGGGCCCCGGACCGCGCGCCATCTGTCTTTCCTTCCTGTTCCTTGTCCTATCCTCCTCCCTTACACACACTTTCGTGCACTACGCTACCACAAATGTCAGTAGACAATACTTATAGCGTACGGCTTGTCCCGGCTAGGGGATGCCCATCTGAGAGAGTTGCCTGGAGAGAAAAATCCTCTGCAAGTCGACATGTAGTTCGGCGTCGGTTCTCATCACTCAGCGGGGGAGGAACATCGTCATCTCCAAACATGTTAAACATTCACCACACTAACGGGACCAGTGGCTATTGCAGTTAACGTGTCCGGAAATATCAATCATTCTCTCGTATCAGAATTATAGTTCATACAGGAAAATCGTTAGTTTTGTTAACAACAATAAAAGTTAAACAATGTAGTGAATATTTCTATATGCGCGCCTGTGTGTGTGTGTGTGTGTGTGTGTGTGTGTGTGTGTGTGTGTGTGTGTGTGTGTGTGTGTGGTTCAATTTGAAACATTTTGACTGTCGTGCTTCTATGAATGTTAGAAAAACGAAATTCTTGGGAGAGATTTCTTGATCCACGGAATATTCTTGGTTGAAATATATTATCGTCGTTATTATCAACAGACTGTTTTTCAGGTCGGGAGGCCAGTTAGGGCATACACAGACGTCCCCGCCTTCAGATATGAACTGTGCCATTTTAGAACCCTCAAGATAACCTTATTTAGCTTATCCTCCCATCATATCACAGCAGCCCTTAGCTTCATAGTGGCTGGCACAGACTTCCCGTCTGCAGTTCATAAGTTCATAGCGAAATTTAGAACCAGAAACTCATGGCAAAAAAAACACATAAATCTGATGTTTAATAAAATTGAATTATGTTAATTTATCAGTAGCTATTTTCTACTAGATATTGAGTTCCTAATTTTAACAGCCTACATTTGTTCCGTACATAAAACTTTGTCTCTGATAGGAAGACAATTAAACTTAATAACCTTTTCTTGACTTAATTAAACTTAATAACCATTAAAATTAATAATTGTGATCTATTGTTCTTTTATGTTTTCTTTTATAAATATTCTTTATCTTAGTAGGAACTATAATTCCCCGCACCAATGTTAACAGTAGGCTAAGATAGTTGGTGCGGCACAGCAGGGGTGGGAACCAAAGAGGCGGAGGCGACAGGGGGTAGGGGGCGGGGCGGCGGCCGTGAAAGAAGGCGGTGGTAGCGCAGGGCAGCCGCTTCGTCGCGAACTGTTTACCCGCGACAACAAACCGATTCTGCGCGCCTTCTCTCGCGCGTACAGCCACAGGCGGCGGGCAGCGGACGGCGGGTGCCGGGTGGCGGGCGGCGGGTAACGAGCGAGGGGGCAGCGGGCAGGGCGGCGGTGGAGGAAGGGAGTGGAGCTTGGCGGGCGGCGGGCAGCAGGCGGTGGGCATGGCGCGCGGCGGACGGGGCGGTCGGCGGACGGGGCGGTCGGCGGACGGGGCGGCGGGAGGGCGGTCGGCGGCGGGGCGGCGGGAGGGCGGACGGCATGCGGCGGGCGGCGGCAGGACGGGCGGCGGGCGGGCGGCGGGCGGGCGGCGTCCAGGGCGTGGGGTGGGGCGGTGCGGGCGGGCGGTGGACGGGCGGGCGGGCGTTGGGCGGGCGGGCGGGCGTTGGGCGTGGCGGACGGCAGGCGAGCGGCTGCTGCGGCGCTAAGTTTAGAGTGCTAACAAGCCGTCGCCCGCAGACGCCCCCGCCGACTCCGCGAGCGGCGCCACCGGCGTGGGGCGGCGTGGCGCGTCGGGTGCCCCCCCCCCCCTGCGGGGCCCGCGTAGAGGTTCGCTGGGGCTCGGTAGCGGGTTGAGCGCGGGAATCCATCGGAGGCCATTTTTATATTAGTACAAACAAGTTTATTGAGAGCTTGAATTAACATCGTTCTTACCGGGAGAGTTGGCTCAGGGCATCAACTAATGTCACTGTAGTGCCTCTGACCAGGTCCTAGGTGAGAGTCCCGACAGTGACAGAATTTTCGACACTGGCTACATAACTAGGTCGAGTTCTGTTGCTGTCTAGAGGAGAATTCTACCGGCCGGATGCTCTGATCGGTAGTTTTCCGTGTTTTTTCCACTCAAAACCAGGCGAATGCCGGAGTAGTATCTTAAAAAAGGACCACGAACCGCGCGCGACCATTCCTTGCCCTATTTAGCCCTTAATTACACACACTTTCACTTACATGCACTACGCTACAACGTGCCATACACCGGGAGAACGATCGGGAGCTTAGATCTTTTACCGGCTGAGGCAGTGCCCCGCTAGTTGAAGATACCTGGTTGGGGAAGACCCCACTAGCCGGCAGTAGGTCGGCGCCGGATTTCACCATCCAGCCGGGGAAGATCACCGCCACCTTCCAAGCAAAAAAAGTGCACTACACTATCGTGTCTAATGACGTTACCTGTCGACGCGTCCCGAATCGCTAATCAATCAATCAATTCATCGTTCAATCGTTAGTTTCTTTCAGATGTTAGTTGAAGAACACAGATACATAACACAACACTGACAGATTGACAAGACTAATAGCACAGTTTAAAATCGAAGTCGTAAACTCAATGGAGCACCTCATATTGATTTAGTGACTTAGGATACTTAACGTGATGTGTGAGAAAGGAGTAGAGAGTGTACCAATTTCAAGGTCTCGGAGTTGGGGGGTCTATGCAAAATCTACTTGTAAATGTAGTCCGAAGCCCTGATGATCGCTTCAATAAAAGAGTCGTTAATGTTTTTAGGCCTAAAGAGAGAGAATATCGGACGTAGTTTGTAAATTGAGGTGACAGTTCGTTATTTTTGTTATGATACATTTCGTCACATCGCCTTCTTAGAGAAATAAATAAGAATACCTTTGATTCGAACCAAGAGTATTCATATGTCAGCTTTTCTGAGAGCTCATTTGTTTCGGTTCTTTGTGTAGGATTTTACCGCGTGCCGTCCGTGAACAGTGGCTCTGTATTCTTCTGCTTGGTTGCCTAATGTTGATACAGTGGAGTATTATGAAAACAGAAAAAACCTTGATTGAAATTGAAAAAAATTGATTTCAGAAGGAAAGCAAAGAACCATTAAGCAATTTCTGCAAGAAAATGAGAATGAAAAACCAATGGAGGTGATCATTCACCTAGATTTGGTTTACAATAGCTGTTAAAAGCGTATTTAGTCTTTTAATATTACACAATTCAAAAACTTTGAATTAGTGTCTTAATATGTTAGTTTCGTTTTTGGTACTTAATTAGTATGTAATCGTATACAGTTGTGCAGCCGAAATGGTTTTGAAGAAAGCAGAGAGTAAAGGGAAGAATTTCTTCGCTTTGTAGGTCTTTTCATTTACAATGATGAGTCTGTGGTAAGAAAAAACTAAATTCGTGGAGGATATTTTTTGCAATCTTAATTCATCCATATATCTGAATGAATGTGATAAATAACTATTACATTAATGTATATCCAAATGTGATGTAGATATTGCCTATCTCGCCATACTAAGATGTCAGAACTCGTTTTGAATAAAAACTAAAACATACGATCGAATCGATCTACGATCGAATTTTATCTCACACCAATGAGATGTCATTAATTTGCCAATGCCATTATTCATGGTATCCATTTTTCAGTTTCAGAATGCATTTCTGCCAAAATTAATAATTTTGGTTAAAACTAATAAAATGGAAGTTAATAATTCAAGTCATTAAACAAAGTTATTCGAAGTTGAACTAAAAGCCACATGTCATTAAAAATGAAGTTGTGTACAAAATTGATTTGTACGTAACTTTGAAATTTTTTTAAAATTTTTTTTTTAAAAAAAATATTCAAAGAGAACAGTAAAAAATGATATTGTTATAATAAATTACAGGTCACAATTTATACTTCTAAAAATATCCTTATCAGTTGCACTAAGACCAAAGTACTCTTTGTGATAGAGGTAGTCAACTTTTAGCTTCTGTTTCTGATTGTTGGTTGATTAAGTAGATTGTTGTCAGGGAATCGTGAGAGTTGGTAGCTATTTAATTCAGATGCCCCCTTTGTTGGCCATATCTGGAGCAGGCCAGCATTTACGAAAACAGTTGAACTGTAAACCAGTCGTTAAAGATGCGCCATAAACGACAACACCATTCGAAAGAGCATTAAAACTGGATAGAGGGGAATGGTTTTCGTTATTTTTGTTTTCGAAAAACAAAGGTGACTTTGCCAAAGTAAAATTAAAAGAGGTGATACACTAAACACAAAACTGGCAACTAACGCAAAATTTGTCAGCGTAGGTGGATGAGAAATGAAAGGATAGTGAATAGGAAGTGAAAGACTAGGCGGCCCGCGCGAATGCCAATGCCATCTAATGGACTACATTCTTTACCGAAATCATTTTAGGGGTGGCCATTGTCAGAATCGTGCCCATAACAGGAGCACCAACCTTAGTGTTAACATGAAATGTTGCCGTAATAAAAAGGAATATCGAAAAAATGTATAACTTATTGCAAATACGCAATAGTTTATTATTTTTTGTTGGTATGCATGTTTTTAAGTACTGTAATTTTAGTTCTGAACATTTGTTTATGAACGTACACTGACTAGGTTGTACTCCAATTCTTGACACCTGAAGTACTTCTATTGTCCTTTTTTCATTTGAACTATTGAACTCCGGATTTTATTACATCAATCCTTATTGAATGATCCCTGTATAAACATATATAAAAATAACACCCACACATCTACATATGTATATAATATTATATATAATTGTAATATTATACATAATTGTAATAGTATATATAATTGTAATATTATATATAATTGTAATATTATATATAATATGTAATATTATATATAATATAATATTCAAATTCATTGTTGAAAAATTTCTCAACATCATTACAAAAGACTTAATTATCCTCTAAAAATCCTACCCTGACTTATTTTATTCACATAAGCTTTACTCTTCCAGGAAAAGAAAATTCTTTGAATCTCCTTGAACATTCAGTACTTGTTTACAAGGACATAAAAATGTGTAGTCTTTAATTTTCTCAGGTCACAACCTCTGTTTCCACGAATATTCGTTAGTCTGGAAGGTGGGACTGAACAATCCACATTCCACAGAGGGCGAAGAGTTAGTGGAGTCAACTGCGCTTCAACAAGGTAGAAGAATGCATTGTCCATGCGAGTCTCTGAATTAGCAGTGTCATGAAAATAGTCTTACAAAAGAAAAAATATGGTTTTAAAATCATTTAATACTAGAAAGATTTTACAGAAACACGGTATATTAGTAAAAAAATGAATATTTTGTTATAAAATACAACAATTATTCCATTGATACTCGATTGCATATCAAGTATATTTTGTGTCGGTTCGGAACTATATTGGAGGAAACGTTTCGAGAAAAAACAGTATTTACTATAACATAGTAAGCAAGGGCAGAAGTTTACTTTGGGAATTGTTAGAGATAACATTGCATTTAGCTGTATTCCTTCAAAAGTAAATTCGCAAAACACCTCAATAAGGAAGTCACCGAGCATAATTATGGATCATAAGTATAATATTTTGACAATACATGTTAACTGCTCTGAAAAATATTTGGTTGATAAGTAAAAACCTCATTAGATGCTCAATTTCACTGCTTGCATGTATTTTAAGTCACTCATTGAAATCAATCGTTTTGAAATTATCGATATATGATCTTCAACAATGTCGATGAGTCGAGAGTTCGTTGGTATCAATTGTTACTTTTCAGGTGATTCCTTGCGTTGGTAGAACGCGTCTTCACTGCATTTTGAAAAAGTCTGTTCTCCTTTTAAATATCTTACCGTTTGCAAAAACTAGAATATAATACAAAATAAAACAAAATACCTCCCAAAACTGAAAAAATGAACGAGTGAGCACCTATACCTATCGAATCAAATCCTGTATTTTACGCAGGAAGTTTTAACTTGGATAATGTAGGAAATTTTAGACTTTTATGTCTTAATGTACTTTAACCAGTACACATTATACGGGGAATGTATGGTTTTATAGATGTTTTTTTATTGAGTGTATATGTAGTATTACCTGGTGGCACAAATTCTCATCTCCTTTTTTCTGATTTGGTGTGGGTAAAACGTTGTATGCATATTGAGTAAATTCCAAATATCTAAAAGAAACTTATCTCCCTCCCCAACTTCACCTCCTATTCGTTCACAGCCATATTTGCAAGATTACCGGGAGTAGGGCAGTTACGTCAAAATAAAATAGCTTTTAAGTGACGCTGATACGGCAGACCAACGACTACTTCCAATTTCTGCCAAACACAGCAACAAAAATGGTTTGCCACTGCTCCGACTCAATCGATGTCGAAAAATGAGAAACACTGGTCTTCTTGGGCGCCGAGAAAGACGATCTGTGCGACTGAATAGCATGCTAAGCCCGGTATACACGGTACAGTTGACGTGCAAATTGGACGTACGTTGCAGTCCAGACTGCACGTTTTCTGCATGAACATGTTCATAATTTTTCATGCAGAAAGCCTACAGTTTGACACAAGCGCCTCTAGCGGCAGAATCGTTCACTGACGGAAATCGACCATTTCGATTTTGTGGTTATGTATGTCAAGGTACGATTGTGTCAAGTGATATATTGTGATAAACTTATTTTTTCCCAATTCCTGCCTTCCTATTTTTATTCTCTATGCTCCTCGTGGTTAATTAATGCTAAATAAAGATCACAGCTAGAACGCACGCACAGAAATGCCACCAATGAAAGTACTCGGACGGTGCAATTCAGTTGTTTCTTGTAGCCCCTAGTGGTGGCTTGTGGCGATTCGTGCAGAAAATGTACAGACCATGTATGCGCGACTTTCGGCTTTTATACTTCTAGTTAGGAATCTTGAAGATTTTGTATAGAAACTGTATGAGAATCTGCACGAAAACTGTACCGTATCGGGCTCTACATATTCTACCTATTTTGAGTGTTCTTGTTGAAGAACATGAACACCTAAACATTTACCTCACTAATTTTATGGCCGCAAGCGATTTGAAAATCCGTAAAACTATGTAGCGCGCGTAAAACTATGTAGCGCGGGCGTGGAGCGTGGGTGACAAGCGTACGTCTTGCAAGAAAAGCCCACGCCCCCGCGAATGAAAGGTCATTATCTCGTCTGAGCCTGCAGACTGGGTGGCTCTGAGGTGCCTGGGAAAACGCCTTCTGGCCTCACCGTCTTCCTTCTTGCACTCATCTACGTCTAGATTGATTGATTGATTCATGTGTTCGGGCACGTGAACTGCTATGCTTATTTGTCTTGTTAGGGTAGTGAGTGTTTTATCCTGACTGGTGGAGGTGTTCCTTTCCCGCTGGATGGTGAGGTTTGGCATCGACCATCGCGTTGGACAGGGGGGATTTTTCTCTCCTCGCATCTCTCCCATCATAGGGACACCTACCCAGCCGGGTCGAGCTTAAAGCTCCCGATTGGTCCTCCGCCATGTGGTTGTACAGTGCATGTAATGAGTGGTGGTGTGTAGTGCCTGTACATAAGGGGTGAGGATAGGACAAGAAAGAAAAGGAAAGATCACCTGCGGTCCGTTGCCTGTTTGTTAGGGTGCTGCTCCGGCATTCGCCCGATGTTGATCGGAGTAACCACGGAAAACTAGCGATCAGAGCAGCCGGCTTCGAGAATTCTCCTGCAGACAGCGACAGAATTAGGCCAAGATGTCTGCCTAATATCGAAAATCCTGCCATCGCCGGGACTCAAAAACCGAGAATCTTCCTTTACGAATCGCTGACTGAGCATAGAGAGATACCAATACAAGAGACGAAACGATATTTGGAATCGATACAAACACAACGTAATATCCATACCTTGGACATATCGAAACTAAAAGCGACACGAAAGCGACACATTATTTAAAAGGGAGAGTGAGGTACGGAACAAAAATTCAAAGATCAATTGGAATATTGTAATTATTTTTGTGCATAATTACAATTCTCATAATTTTTTCATTTTCAATATTTTGTAATTCATATTAACTATGTTTCATATGGTAAATAAAATTATTCAAATAATGAATATATGTTGAGGTAGAATTACGTGTAAGAGCGCAGTTCATTATCAGATGGACATAGACTAGCGCAGACAGACACTGTATGTACCGGAGACGGATTGTAGCAGGAAATGGAGGTGAGCGAGGAAACGAAGTTAACCCTTCAGCGCACGCGGTCGCCCTTTCCGATGACTGAGTTCTTCCGTTCATAGAGCGTCATAGAAACGTTTGAGAACACTGTCCTTTTCAGAACCTCTCTATTATAGCCATAGCTATTGCTATGGCTATGAAAACAATAGTAGCTTCGTGTTCTTGACAATAGGCTTTATGCTGCCATAGCTTCGTGTTTATGACAATAGGCTTTATGTTGTCATCAGAATAGTCTTAACTAGACCGTGCGCGGCGCAGTATATCGCAAACTAGACTGTGCATATTTTTTTTATTTACACAATGAAAATTTACAATCTATTTCATTCCGAAATAATAAGTAAATATGATCAAAGAAACAATAACTAGCAGAAAAGTCCCCCATTGGTACTTTCCAGTATCAATACACAAGGACTATAACAGAAAAGGGAAACAAATATTAGAATAATAACAACACAAAACGGAGAATTATTTTTGTGTTGTGTACGTCAAATACTAAAGCGGTAAGGAAGTTGCAAAGGGAAGGTTCTATTGAGGTGAGATATTTTTGGCTATTGTCTAAAAGGTTTAGGGCTAGATGATTTGGATGGGTTTCCAGGCGCTTATTGTAGTTTAAGCTAATTTCTTGTATGTACTCATATATATATATATATATATATATATATATATATATATATATATATATATATACACAGTATAATCATGTCTGTAATCATATATATGGTGGTCAGACTTGCGCTTAAAATTTGTCGCGACTGGAACGATGCCTGGAAAGCCGACTGGAACCGCCCACTGGAACGAAGAGACATGCAGACAAAGGCATAAAGTACACAACGGCTCACAGGAGAAGTCGGCCGACGCAGAGGGAAGCGAGGGAGAAGGCGGCGAGAAAGGAGTGAGAGGCGGAGAGAACATGCAGGCGAAGGCGCCGACCAGGGAGAAAGGCGAAGGGATGAAAGAGTGGGAGGCGGAAGAACATGAGACGAAGGCCCGACGCAGAGAAAGGCGAAGGAGAAGGAAACTTGAAAGAAGTGGGAGGCGGAAAGACACATGTAGACGAAGGCGGAAATCGAGGTGAAAGAGCTGACAGGAGGAGACGTCGACCGACGTAGACGGAGGCGAAGGAGAAGGCGGCGTGAAAAACATGGGGGGCTGAGACACAGCGGACGAAGCCGGAAATCTGGGTGGAAGCGCTGATAGGAGGAGACGCTGGCGAAGACGGAGGCGAAGGCGGCAACAAAGCAGTGGGTGGCGGAGGGGGCGTTGCCTGCGAACGCGGCCAGCTGTGTCCGCGGACGCGGTGAGGCGCGGCGGGGCTCATTGTGCGTCCTCGAATCGATGACGCCGCCTGAAGCAGGTCGTGACTGATTACGCAGTTAAAAATTCATCGCCGCCCTACTTGGCCATCGGCAACCGCCGCGCCGAGGAGCTGCTGTCTTCGGCACAAGCACCGTCTTCGAGAGGGTGAAGGCTGTGGTTTGTTGGCGCGTCCGTGTAACGAGTGTAAAGGGAGCGTTTATCGGTCGTACGTGATTCTCAGGCCCCATGAAGCTTGGTCTTCTCTTAAGATTCAGAAAGGGATTTATGATTCGGCAGGATTGATAGTTCAGAACCTCCTTAACACCATTTGTGACAAGAGGTATACAAGCCATGAGAGCTCCCATCTACTCAGCGGAAAAAAAGAAGAAGAAGAAGAAAAAAGAAAAAGGAAGAAAAAAGAAGAGGATTATAATAAATTATTGTTGTCGTTATTATTATTATTATTATTATTATTTTATTATTATTATTATTATTATTATTATCGTCATCATCCTTTCAAAATGCAAAGAAAAATGACGAGTTTGTATCGTTGATCAGAAATCATTGGCACAAACGCTGTAAGTTTGGTCATTGCTGAAGAGGAAGTTATCCCTTTGTCCAGAATCAAACAGATTTCAAAAGAAAATATTGATATTAAAATGACTAATTTATTTATTACAGACCTTCTAACGTTCTTTTAACAAATCCACATAACAAAATTATGACACATCGAACAGTATTGGGTTCTTAAGAGTTGGAATTTACGCTATTTTTGCCTCACTCGGCGTTTGCCGTTTTTGTGATATGAATAAGTTCCCAAAAAAAGGGTAAAAAAAAGTGAGCAATTTTCTAAAAATAAATTTATTCCTAGAAGTCAGTGAGTTGTTAATAAATACCCCATTCGTTATGAAAAACATTTCACTGAAACAACCGATGTTACCCTATAATAAATAATATAAAAACAGTAGAAGTTCGTAGATAGAGTACAAGGGAGGCAGCAAGCTCACATGCAACCCGCAACACACCTTGCGCTTCAACGCACGTTGACATGGTACTCAGCTGAATATGTTTCTTAAGACGGCTCCACACATTCGGCATTCGCCGAGCAGCGAGCTAGTGCTCGCTCAATCCCGAGCAGCTGACGTGTTCGGCGAATGTTGCTCCTTTGATGTGTCCAAAAGACCGACACGCGGTGGGTAGGGCGAACACCGAATGTTCGTCACTCGGCAAATAGCGAGCAACTCATCCACACTACTCGGGATTCGGCGAGCGGTTGCTCGGTATTCGCCGAATTGCGAATGTGTGGAGCCGCCGTTATGGGTCTAAAACTACATTTTTCGCGTTCGAGACACGAGTTGCTTCTTTTACATTCTCTATCGAATGAGACCTAATTGGACGTGCATTTCTTAAGAGTACCTATGGATGGTCAGGAACGTTAGAAATTCTCTTCCAGTACTTAGCGATTTAGCTAGCAGTTTTAAAAGAATGATTTAAAAAGTTGTTGTTATTATTATTATTATTATTATTATTATTATTATTATTATTATTAGCATCATCATCATCTTCTTCTTCTTCTTCACGACTAAAGATGCAATGAATCGGTTGAATATAAAATCTACTCCAGGTTGCAACCAGCTGCCTAAGGAGCAGGTGTAGGGACAGGTTGATCCTTTAAAATACTTTGCACAAAATGTGACCTGTTCCAAATGAAGCAAATGAAGTACTTCAACATTCAAAGAATTCTCTAAAAAATCGTAGAGCTTCGAGTCAGTCCCGATCGATCGGGGAATATTCAGGGTGGATCATTATTATTTCCAATAATAGTAGTAACAATTAAGATACTAGTTTTGTTCATAGACGGACAGACTGACGGACGGACGTTTTGTAAAAATCCACTTTTTCGTCGTCAGGGGTCCCCATAACGTGTAATCTTGAAATCGATATTCCGCAGCATTTCATAATTTTCTGTGCTATGTGTAACACTGGGTATATACGTGCGTACACTAGAAAGTAAAAATCTCCATCTTTAATAACGTGGTTTTAAGAGGGAGTCAAAAAAAATGTATCTTTTGTAATTTTAGAAATCGGACCTATGCCAGCTTTGTGGCATGTGCTTCACACTATTCTTACAAGAAATATAAGGTACAAATGTATACATAAATGTGGCTGTATACGAGAAAGTAAAATTGTTTCGTGGCGAAAAGAGTTCGAAATGAATTCTCTCTCTCTCTCTCTCTCTCCTCTCTCTCCTCTCTCTCTCTCTCTCTCCTCTCTCTCTCTCCTCCTCTCTCTCCCTCTCTCCTCTCTCTCTCCTCTCTCTCTCCTCTCTCTCTCCCTCTCTCTCCTCTCTCTCTCCCTCTCTCTCCTCCTCTCTCTCCTCTCTCTCTCCCTCTCTCTCTCCCTCTCTCTCTCCTCTCCCCTCTCTCCCCCCCTCTCTCTCCCTCTCTCTCTCTCTCTCTCTCTCCCTCTCTCTCTCCCTCTCTCTATCTATCTATCTCTGCACACGCACACGCACACACACGCACACACACACACACACGCACACACACACACGCACACACAGATACATCGCTCCCTCTTTTCCCCTTTCCCTTCCTCTCCCTCTCTTTCCCTTTCCCTCTCTCCTTTTCTTTTCTCTCGCCCATGTTCTCTCTCTATGTCTACCTTTGTCTCTCTTTGTCTGTGAGGTGAGGCGCGGCCTGCGCGCGCAATGGAGAATCGGGCGCGGGCTGGGCGGGCGCGGCTGCTCCTGTTGCGCGCATCAAAACGCGTCCCGTCGCTCGCCCCAGCGGCGCGCGGGCGCCGCCTATCGATTGCAGCGCGCAACGCGGACGGCCGCGTGTTTGCGATAATGCGGAATTTTAATGATGACGCGGTCGGCGGTACCGCGCTTTGCGAGCATCTCGTGTTTGGGGCCCGAGCCCCTCGGCGAGCAGAGCGCGCCTGCTGTCGCTCGCGCTGCTCCCGTCAGGTTGGTAAGACTTAAAGACACTAAACGGGGCAGCTTAAGTACAATCATTTTTTCTCTTGCTCGTAAAGTGCACTGTGACCAGTTTTGCGAGAGAGAAGGAACAGTTTATTCACAGAAGGGATTAATGTGTAAACCCCCTTGTTACATTAAATTAACCATTTACAGAAGTCGTTTACAATGGTATGAGTAAAAAAAAATAATACGAGAAAAATGGTTGCTCCTAAATTTGTCACGGAAACTTTTGAGCGATCAAGAATCAAACAGCGTAATCAAAATTTTATCCCAAATATTATTTATTAAAATAAATAAATCATGAACTCAACAGCATAACTATGGTAGCTTACCCAATGTTATGATCAAAAAAATGAACAAGAGAACAGAGAGCTGAGAATTGCCTACATGTTGTCCAGAGGCATAATTATACTAGAAGCACAAGGCGTAATAGAAGTGTTAATTAAGAAAGAATATTACTACAAATAATATTGAAACAACAGTGTAATTTACCCCAGGTGAGTGATTGTTTATTTTACATTCAGTTGCATAATGTGAACTGTTTTGAGTTGAGAATGACAACCTTTGCCCGGTTATCTTCACCTATACGCAACTAGACGTCAATATATTAAGTGTACAAGAGGTGAGGTTTAAAGGGAAAACGTCATAAATCAAGAACATGTAAATACTTATGTTGATATAACTGTGGATTGGATGATTTTTATTGCGCAGTGTGCCTCATTCTGTTGGTATAATATATAAAACCCCACAAAAGTCATGGATGTGAGTAAAAGTTGTTGTTTTTTTCTTTTAGGGTAAATTTCTTAATACTTTTAGTTAGATAATGAGTGAAGAAGATCGGAGGATTGGGGTGGGGACAAGGCAGTGCGGGGCAAGGCCAGGCAAGGCCGAGTGGGTGATTATTTATTTATTTATTTATTTATTTATTTATTTATTTATTTATATATTTATTTTACGTCAAAAAACAGTTGAAACTGCGTATGACGTGCTATGGGGAGAAGTGAATTCTGTGCACATATTCAAAATTCTGTGATCCCTACACTGAGTCATATGCTACATAAATTTTGAAAAAACAAAAAAACAAAAAAAAACTCTCATGTAAAAAATCTATTTTCAAGGATAAATAAGCAATACATTTTGGGCTCTTATCCATAATGTCCTTCGTCAAGGAATAATACTTCCTGCCGCGACAACATGGAAACGATAATTTCAATAACTATATTTCCCAATGAATTCTAGAAGACGTGCACAGATAATGAAGTTACAATTATAAGGTAAATTATTTAACAATTTAATAATTATATAATTATTTAATAAGGTAAACAATTTATTAGGTAATAGAAGTTTGCAAACATGGTGGATGTAGATAGAATTCCCGTCTAATAATAATTTGTGAAAAAGTTGAAGTTACCAGATTAAATTATATGTTCACTACAAATGTAAATTAGTTTACAATTAGATTTTACTTTTTCACCCACAAAATGTGCAGTTGTTAGGGTGAAGCATCTTTACGTAAAACACAGGTAGCGCCATGTAGACCAATTTGCAAATTTTGCAAATTTTTCTTAGTACATGAAATTCACCACGTTCACCTCGCCATCGAGAAACAATGCAATCTCATGCCGTCTATCGAAGTGAAGTGTTTTTATTATGTAATAAAACAATTAAGTGAACATGAAAGAAAAGTGAATGAATATAATAAATGATAATAAATATAATTGCATTACTTAATTTAGTAGATGAATATGTTGAATTAGATACGCTATTTTATAAATAGGTTTCGTACTTCTTGGCTAGTTTGTAATTCTGTGAAAGATACCCTCCCGACAGAAAAGTTTCCATTATGAAGAGATTATCACTTATTTCTTTCCATCATTTGACTGTTTCCGTATGATTTGTTTGTTCCTGTAATGTCTAATGAGAGAATGTCTAATGTCTAATGCCTCATAGGCCAATTTTGATCAAGTTGATGTGGTCACTTGCTCCCCTGGTCGTAAAGTATGGGGCAGTTCAAAAGCCAAGTTGGAGTAGTTTCTCAATGTGTGACACTGACGTTTTGGAATAAAATCTTACTAGAGATCGATCTCTGTCTCAGTCTGAGGATTGTCTGCCATGTTTGGGGTTCAGGAAATATAAGAACGATTTTAAAATCAGTATTTTTCATCATTTACTTATTTGAGTTTTTATTAATTATTCATTTACTTGTTCGTTGGTTCATGCATTTATTCATTCAATAATACAATTAATGAATACAATTTATTTTATGTTGAACCATTTGTAGTTCCCGAGGCTTCTTTAACGACGAGCATATATCAATTCCCCCTATGTATCAATTCCCAAATTGTAGATAATATGTACTCATTGTAAAGAACCTAATTTATTAGTTTTTCACTTTCAGATCGGGAATCATGGCGATAAATTTAATGTGAAATCGTATACTCAACGAATTTTCAAACTGAATGTATTATCAAGTGAAGCATATACCTTTGAAAAACAAGTAAATACTTTATTGCCGTGAATATGCTATGTAGTATCTACATTAAATCTATTTCCTGCATTGGCGTATATAATCCCAGAAATTTTTAAATTAATTTTACATAGGCTTTCTTGGTTCTTTTTAATTGCTAATGCATGATTTTCCTGAGTCGTGAGAAGAAAAACATATACGAAATGGGCATTAAATTTTGTAAATTCACCTTTGGGGACGTCAAAACAGCATGATGTTTTTTGTAATAGTAAGCTTAGACCAAAATTGAAAGGTCTGGCCGATTCAATAGCTCTAATTGCACTGAATCTGTCGTCACCCCGCGAATAAAATGCAACAATTGGGTGTTTCTTCTTTGGATGTTCCCTGGCGAACTTCATCGACTCCGCTATGCCCCCGCCCCTTGTAGCCCCGTCCCGCCCGGCCGCCCGCCGCCCCCCCGCCCCCACGCCACCGCCACCCCCCGCCCCCCCCGCCCCCCCCCCCCCCCCCCACCACCGCCTTAGTGCCCCTCCTCGCTTCCGTTCCTCCCTTTTCCCGAGGTCCGTCAACCCCCCCCCCCCCCCCCCACAATTCCCCGGCGTTATCCGCTGCAAAACTACAGCCATCGCCAACTCTGCCACCGCCACCACCATCGCTGTTCCCGCTGCCGCCGTTCCCGCCTCCACCGCCGCCCTTGATCGCGAACCAGGTCACGAGGCGACCTTCGTCGCCCCAGCGCTGCGCCAGCGGTATTCAGTTGGGACATCGCGTGACGTAACGCGACGCGCCGTCCGCGGCGCCACCGTCGCATCGCCTCGAGCCCCGCCTCGCCGCTCGCCGTCGGGCCATTTAAGCGTCGCGACGTCCAGGCCGCCGCGGCGCGCCGCCACCACCGTCACCGATAACGTCAGCGTCTCCGTCACCGATACCGTCACCATCACCGACTCCCACACCGACACCCACACCGACTCCCACACCGACACCCACACCACTCCCACACCGACCCCACCCACCCCCCCCCACAACGACACTCACTCCCACATCCACACCCACACCCACCCACACCGACGCGGACACTGACAACAAAAGCGACACCGATGTCACACCACCACCACCATCACCATCATCATCACCACCACCACCACCACCATAACTATTGCAAGCAAAAGATGATGCTCGGCCGCTGCCACAACATACACTGCGGTAGACTTTTTATTGTAAATGATAATGATGATATGTGAGCGGTCAGTTTAAATTACTGGCATTTAGTACCTTGAACTTTAATGTTAGTGTTCGAAAATTAAAAAAATCTATCTTCATTAAATTTTTATTGAAGAGACTAGTGGCGTTTCATGCCTTAGCCATCATCTTCAGATCTGATGCAAAAAGGCAAGTAGTTAATTCAAAGTTTTAAAAGTTGATATTTAATATGTAATCGAAATAAGTTGAAAAGAAAAATGATAAATATATCTTTGATTATTACTTCTGTTTCAAAGCAAATTGCATCTCGCCACTTGTCTATACTTTAGAGGGTCCCTTTCTAGGTTACAATTTAAAAAAATCAATACTTTCTTCAAACATAATGTATTTTATCTCACAATTTAGGGACCAAATTTCATTTTATTAGTTCCTCCACTCGCTTCATTCTATTTTAATATTTCAAAGGTTAATACAGAACACAATATACACTTTCTCCATTCGAATTTTTATTAAGAGTTTTTTTACAATAATACATTCGAAATTTAAGTGGTTCTTGTCACATTTTCGTCGTAATGTTCCTTCAATAAGAACTTGTTACGATTCCCTGGAATGAATGAATGAGGAGTGGCTTTCGCGCTAATTCCCCAAGATCGCTGCCATTTGATCCCTGACACGAAATTCATGTTTCCCGTTCACTTCATGGCATGTCAACGGCACATGTATGTAACGACACCGTTTGTACTCCATTGCCGCGGGCAGCACGCGAAACTTAGAACAAACAGATGGCGCGAAATGGCGCAATCAGGAAAACGTTCATCGATCCTCCCTCCCCCTCGAAGCCCCTGTCAGTGAATCACCCATCGATTGACCGCTTCTGGCGACCAAAGCACGACTATTTCCACGAACGGGCCCAAACCCACAAGTTTTTCCACCAAACGCTACCTACATTTTGAAGAACATTGAGAAACCCTATTATATTCTTTTGCAATCGATTTATTTTTATGTCAGTGTGCTTGAAGATTCATTTTTCGAATGAGCGATCATTTTAACTTCAACACTGTTGAATCAATTTCTGCGAGTAAGGAAACAATTCGTCGTTTTGGGACTTACTCAATTACAGAGTTTCTTCAGTGCACCTTTTTCTCACATTCTCACTCTACGATCATTGGTATTTGAAAGTTTGAACACCCGCGAAATGATATTAGTATGCAGCAGAGTAAAAAGGGGCATATTCAATTTTTTAAATGCTTTGTCTCTGCTCCCCTAATGAAATCTACTTGTATTTCTTATTGACATTATCTTTTCCATAAGTCAGTTTTAGTTGTTGTTTTTTTAATAATAAAACAGAAATTTTGGAACAAACTATATTTAAACATAGTAGAATATAATATTGATATTATTATTGATATTATTATTATTATTATTATTATTATTATTATTATTATTATTATTATTATTATTTACATCGTCAATATTTAAGCAGAAAACATTTCGAATAGGAAAATGTTACTGAAAAATTCACATTTGTTTTCCATTGCGCTGCACTTGTATTCTACTTATAAAAGTACATTTGAAAATATTGTTGACAGGAATTAAAAATGAGAGGTTTTTAGTGAATTTGTACTGATGACTTCGGGCTTGGTCAATAGCTCACGAATTGCTTTAGAAACTTAGTGCATGTAAACCATTTTTATTTTCACATTTAGAGAAAAAATAATTGTTGTTACTTTTGATTACACCGACGTAGAATCTAGCGGTTGCATAATAGCTTTCCGTTTTCCCGCGACAAACCCAGTTGTGAACTCTGGCTGCTGTGCAGTAGCGCTGTGCGAGGCTTCCTCTGCGTGCCCGGTAGCGTCACGCGGCCGACACACACGCGCGCGCCGTGCCCCTGCCCCCGCGCCCATGCCCCCCCCCCCATGCGCCCGTCCCCGCGTCCACCCGCCCCCGTGCCCCCGCCTGTCCCCGCTCTCGCCTGCCTCCGCGTCCGCGCCCGCCCCCGCTACCCGCCCCCGCCCCCGCCCTCGCCCTCGCCCTCGCCCCGCCCTCGCCCTCGCCCTCGCCCCCGCCCTCGCCCTCGCCTCCGCCCACGCCCTCGCCCTCGCCCTCGCCCTCGCCCCGCCCTCGCCCTCGCCCTCGCCCTCGCCTCGCCCTCGCCCTCGCCCTCGCCCTCGCCCTCGCCCTCGCCCTCGCCCTCGCCCTCGCCCCCGCCCTCGCCCTCGCCCGGCGCCCGCCCTCGCGCCCGCCCTCGCGCCCGCCCTCGCGCCCGTGCCCGTCCCCGCGCCCCCTCCATGCCCTCGTCCGACCCCGTGCCCATGCCCATGTCCGCGTTCTACGCCTGCCCCCGCCCCCGCGCACGCCACACTTCGGCAACAGCCACACTCCGCCGCCGCTGCACTGACCCACTTCGCCCGTGCCGCGCGCCCTAGCTTTTGCGGCGGCCTGAGGCGCGCCCCGCTCTGCCCCTCCTCGCTCCCATGTTGCACCCACCACGCCCCTCCACTTCGCCGCCGTTCACGGTCATTCACTCCCCATCAGCCCGTCTCGCCCTGCTCCTCCTAACCGCGACCCGACGTCATAATCGAATGATGTACTTGTAGATAAAATTCTTACGAAACGAAGTAGATTTAAGGAACTTAATATATTTAACGTAGAACTAACAAACAAATTTCTTTTACTTTAAGAATTTCTGAGGTATTCAGAAATTGTTAGCTTACTTCGATATTAATCAACTTGTGTTAATATTATTCTTTCTTTTCTGTATAATGTGCTGCAGATACTGAAACTTATTCATGTTCGTTTTTTTTGTATAAGTTAGATATGACTACTGTTCCTGGCTATCGAAAGGAGCCGTTTGAATTGGTTGAAATGATGCAGTGTTCCAATTCTTATCGGAGTTTCCCATAGTCTTGATTTTGTTTCGAATATCTGGATTTTTTAAAATTTTTATTATAAACATTTTCAAGTTGTACAAATTCAGAGTCCATTTACATTTGTATTGTTTAAATTTCAGCAAAATTTTTTTCACATAATAACGTTTATAAATAACAATGTTTCATTTTTGTGTCTCAAATTTTGCAGTAGATCGTTTTCAGCTTTTCAATTCACTAATTTGCACGCACACATCCTTTCCCACTTTATATTTTCAAATATGGATGTGAAGTTTTACGATAGGTTATTTTTAGTTCTCTTTGGGGCATGTCTTTTTATCACACAAAAAACACCAAGACGTGTATGGTGAACCCTCATTTCCCGGAGAACCAGGTTTGTTCACTCGACTCTACGTGCAGTCCTTTTTCATTTACCATGAGATGATGAAGGTCAACTCAAACCTGATAAGATGAATGGGAGATACGATGTTATATAGTTCATATCATCTCGTTGGATTATCCGTCTAATGACCCTTTCTGTAAGTATTTTTATCACAGTTAACTGCTGTATTGGAATGAGAAGGATAGAACAGCAATGAAAATCGATAAAAGTCGAATGTTCAAGGAGGACCAAGCAATCAAAAGTGTTCTGATTGAGTTTTTCCTTACGTTTGGCATTGAAAACTAATATCAACAACATTGTGATGTCGGTCTTCTGGTGGAAAGAGTGGTATCTTGGCCCGGGTGTCTTATACAAACAAACCCAAACCCAAAACAGAGCCTGTAATTAATCGACCAGAGAATGGCCATCAATTAAGTTAATGTCTCGATCAGCAGGCCATAAAAGAGTCGTTTTGTAAGATTTCTTCACACACTTCTGTAGCTCTGCCCCAATCGCCCTTTGCACGAAACAATATAAATTATACTTTTTATCTCATGTGATTGAATACTTAACTTCGAAAGAAATGAATGGTAATCTACAGAAAAATCAGTAGTTGAATGCTTCTAAAATTTATTTAAAATATATCTGAGCTCAGGAAATCATCACTATGTATTTTATCCTACATGCGTTTCATTAAAAATATGTACCCTCCTCTTTTTTTTCCTTTACCATGTGAATTGTTAATATTCTTTCATCCGTCAATGTGCTTTTCTTTCACTTTCGAAATATTTTGCATTAAAAGGAAATAATGTATGTTGTTTTTCAATTTCTAAGTCAATTTTAAAATCTAAGAATATTCGAGATGGCTATACCACATGTTTCCAAATTAAATAACTATTATCGAATGTCACATTTTCTCCTCTCCTAGCACACCTCCTCCCATGTCGAGGTTGGGCCACTGAATATCACAGGCCAACGACCAAAGAACTTTTTGTGCGTGTTCACGTAATTGTTATTGTTGTAAGTGTGTTGATTCCGAAAATAACATTAAAAATGACGTATCACCCACCTTTTGTTCACATTTTAACATTTACTCTGAATAGCTAGGCAAATGCAGATCTGAGTCCTAGAAACGTATGAGATGCAGGAAATGAAATTCATTTTTAGCCTCAAACAAAGAGTTAATTTATGACTCCATTCTTTGTTTCAACTATTCTTAAAATGTCTCTCGAATTCTAATCACTTCAGTTACACAGGTTAAGGCTGCCTCGTAGCTCAGAGCGAAGTCACTTACCGTTCACGAAGAAGGCCCCGGTTCAATTCCAGGACAATCTCAAGTGAAATTTGTTTAACAAAACGAGTTTGGTTGCTACGAGGCGCTTTGCGGCATTACGAAGACGCAAATTTTTTTAAAAAAATCTCTCAAATATTATCACTCTAGTCACAATAGTTCGACATTCGCGATACGGCTGGTAGTGGGCAGAGTGTGTAACCAGATACAAATATCATGCAATAAAATGTCACAGCCTTTGCTACGATTAAATTGAATTAGAATGTACTCTGGATTGGCGAGCTACATAAAATACTGCCGAGAGCCACATGTGGCCCGCAGGCTGGAGTTTGGAGATCCCCTGGTTTAAATGAAAATAGCTTTCTCCAATTGAATGTATTCTTTTTTCAATATATTCATATACATAAAGGCATTTACGAGGTCCGATGAGTATTTTAGCCGCAAATAAAATTAATAATAATAATAAAATAATAATAATAATAATAATAATAATACGAACCAGGGACGGTGACGCGTAGGATCGTATTGTTACTCCGTCAACCGTCCTCAGCTTCATTTTAGCATACGAGTAAATCATAACTGATTAGAGTTTTTCTTGTTATCAATAATTGTATCTCCTAGTTTGTCTTTTGACAGTCTATTGCTAAATTTATTACATAAATTCTTATTTATTTATTTTAGAAAAATTAAATTACATGTGGTCCTATCGTAATATAAGCAATATTACAAAAACATTTCGCAAAATTTTTCACAAATGTTAAAGCGCGAAAACAAACATACCCTTCAAATAACTCAGTTTACGATAGTACAAATTGAAAACGGGTGCGTGCGTTTGACTGGCAACACTGTCACAGCAGCATCAGGGCAGTGATACTTTCCGCCTGTTAAATGCTCCCTGTTCGTACAAAAGACGAACGTCATCTCGATTAGCACAGCGGTCGACGTCATCCGGGCGGCGACGGCGGAGCTGCCTTTTCCGTGTGGGGCTAGGCGCGGCGCCGCGGGGCGCGGGAGGCGCTGGCGCCGGCGATATGCTCTATCTGGGCATAATCTGCGCGCGGGAGGCGCTCCGCGGTGCTCCAGGCGCCCCCACCCCCCACCCCCCGCCCGTGCCCCTGGACTTCAGCCCCGCGCCCGAGGCTGTCGTGCCGCGCAAGGTCGCCACGAACTCGGAGGAGGAGGACGAGTAGAAGTAGGAATAGTAGGAGAGGTGTGGGGTACTTGGAGGAGTACTTAGGAGGAGGAGGAGGAGCAACAGAAAGTTTGTATCAGCAGCTGCAACGGTAGCAATAGCTGCAGCAGTAGCAATAACTGCAGCAATAGCAATAGCTGCAGCACTAGCAACAGCTGCAGCAATGGCAATAGCTGCAGCAGTAGCAATAGCTGCAGCAGTAACAATAATTGCATCAGCAGCAATATCTTAGCAGTAGCAACAATTGTAGCAGTAGCAATAGCTGCAGCAGTAGCAATAGCTGCAGCACTAGCAACAGCTGCAGCAGTAGCAATGTCAGCATCAGTAATAGTTGCACCAGTAGCATCTGCAGCAACAACAGAGGAGGAGGGACAGCAGCAACAGAAGCACGGGTACATTTCAGTACCCCTTGATAACTCTGATTTTATTAATTTATTTTTCTTTTTGCTTTCTCACATACTACTTACGCAGAATAGTGAAAGTGTAATGCTGCTGAAAAAAACGGCGCTTTTCAACCGAAAAAACTCGTATTATAGGGTCCTGATCTGAAAACGTGGGTAAGTCTTCTCCTAATATGTAGTAAATTACTTCCTCTTACATTTTGTCAAGTTAGAATTGACGTTTTATGTATCCTTGACACCGAAAAATTGGTTTATAGCAAAATGCCTGTATCTTCCCGTTCGACGGTTGGTTCGTCTATCTGTCTACGAATAACGCCATTGGCTAAACCCTAGGCAGGAAGTAGATATACAGCGATCGATGTGGCTGATGTCGCGACCCCTCGAAATTGAATTTAATCTTTAGGGAAATGAAGCCTCAACGATATTTTCAAAAATTTTTCAAAACGGCAACAATTTTTAAAATTATTATTATTATTATTATTATTATTATTATTATTATTATTATTATTGACATAATAATTATCATAATAATCAATATAAAAGCGTAAAATTTAATGTTACGTATGGCACTAATTGCGTGCAATTCATTGTTACGTCACAATCTATTGTAACTCGGATATATCTCAAGGAGTACAAATGTGATGCAGTACATCTTATACATATACATTACATAAAGAAATCGATGTTTCTCAATCTCATAGAACTCGTTTATTTTCGCAAAGAATAATAATAAAGTATTATTTTAGTACTGCTTGTGATATTAATTCCACCACCCTCCGCTTCTAATGTTCTCCGGATAACGGAATGTCATTTGTATGCGACTCGTTAATAGAGTTCACTCCTTTTTTTTTTTGTTGTTGTTATTTTACTTTTGTCGCATGTTTTTTCTGCTATATTTGAGAAGACGTTAGTTATTATGTTCTCATGATTAACGTTAGAATTATTAGTGCTATTTTGAGTATCAAATACTAACTTCTTCCTTTATATTACCTCCGACCTGTACGGATCTCAGTTAATTTTTGATAAGAGTAAACACGTAAAGAGAGAACTTGCTTTCTAGTACGTGTTAATAAAAGAGAATATAATAGCTGAATCAGCGTAGCATGTATAATGGGTACCTGTTTTATCGCTTAGTGAATTGTGGTTATTGAGCACTTTATTACATTTCTTCGACATGCATTTACGAACTTCTACGATTTCCAGATTGTCCACATTCAGTGATATCCACGGTTTTACAAATTCTGCTTATTTCTAGAAGTATTTCACATTCTGACTAGTCATTTGATGTGCGCTTTTCTTCGGTAAATCCAGATTTATCAGTCATTTTTTCTGAAAATCGTGGAATTTATTAATCAGTTTGCCAGAATATCAAGGTAATCAAGGTAGATAACAAAATTCCTACGTGTTATTGGTTGAGCTTATCACATTTACTCCTTGGTAAAAGATATTGTTTCACGTGAATATCTAAACAAAAGATAATCGTAATGATAGTGGTCTCAAACATTTACTTGGTAGTAGCACTCCAATAACTGACAGCGCATGAAAATAAAATAGCAAATCAATAAAATAACAAAGCATTATTGTTTAAAAAAAAGAGGAATATGACCAACGAGTAATCAGGTTTCATAAATAACTCAACCTTTCTCGTTCATAAAAGTAAATTAATTGCTCATTAGCTACTTTAAGAGTAGTACGTAGAGTGCCTTGCTCCACTAACTTTCTTCTTTCCAGCAAGTGTTTTACATCATTCCCAGTTTCCCGCACCCAAGTCGCCACTTCGTTCTCTCCAGGTGTCTGGATGTTATCGCTTTGCATACAGCATCTTCTAAGTTTTTCTCCGTCTTCCTCTTTTTCTTTTTCAGTTGTTGTCCAGTCCCATATTTTCAGCTGCCTTTGCATCTCTTCCATTAGTGTCCAAACCACATCAGTCTTAGTATTCTACTCCATCAATTATATATCTGCTTAGATTCATTTCTGCTTTATTTATGCCTTCAGGATATGTTCTAATTTGGAAATCCTGAAACTATTCCGAAGGGCGTCCCTTTTTAAAACTTACTTTTTGCATTGTCTTTTATTTACTTCTCATGTCTGTCTACCGTATTCCTTCAACAATTGCTTGGTGGACCCTTTTTTAATACTATTTCTTGTTCTTTCCGTCCACCATATTCTATTTAGTTCCTTGACACCCCTGCGTCCTTGGGGTATTCACATTTTCCATATCTCTCACAGTTAGCCTTTGTATAGAAAATTACTCCAGGGTATTTAAAATCGTGGCATTCCTTACGTTCTTGGCCCAAACGTAACTAGAACTCTAGATCTTAAAAAGAGTTCTCTTAGTAAGTTACCTGCGTACATGTATTTAACTTTCAATAGTATCAGCTACTTCAAAATAATTTATTTTACATGTGTACTGTGGAAAGGGGAAAGTATTCGTCAAAGCTCATATGCTTTGCAAGCTTGAGAACTGGTAAGATGTTTTGCGAAAATGTCGAACCTGCAGACGTTAAAATTTTGTGTGTGTGTTTCTGATACTGACGTACTGTTTGTATATTTGTGAGAATGAGAAATTCTGTCCGCATTTCCTCCAATGGCGTGGCGATCGCGAAATTTTTGCACCTTGTGGTTGTATATGGTGCTGACATTTCTGTTGACTTAATTATAGGACTTCTTATCGCTTGAATATCGATCGCAAACACAACATAGCTGGTACTAATAACCCCTATCTCGTTCTAGTTAGTGATTGCGTTCTCACTATCATAGCAACTGCTTAAAAGCTGACTAGATTTCTGTAAATTATCCGAGTCATCAAGATATCCAGTTACTCATCATCTTTTGAATTATTTTTTTAACATTTTTACTAAACAATGGCATTGTTTAAATTTTAGTTCCATAAAATTAAAAAATGTAATTGGTTTAATCTTCGTCATTATTAGTTGATCACGAAGAATACTAACCGGTAGCGGTAACTCACTGCATCAACTGATGTCACTGCAGCGCCTCTAAGCGGGAGGTCCTACGTTCGAGTCCTGACGGCGGCAGGATTTTCGACACTAGCTTTTCAGCTAGATCGAATTCAGCTGCTGTATGGAGGAGAATTCTAGCGGCCGGCTGCTCTGATCGGTAGTTTTCCGTGGTTTCTCCGATCAACACTAGGCGAATGCCGGAGCAATACCCTACCAAACGGGCCACGAACCGCGCGATCTGTCCTTCCTCTTCCTTGTCGTAACCTCTCCCCTTACACACACACACACACACACAAACACACACACACACTTACACTAACATGCACTACACTACCACATATTTCGGGAGACCGGTCGCTAGCTTAGAGCTTGTCCCGGCTGGGGCGGTGCCCCGCTGGTGGGAGAGTCCTGGTTAGGGGGAAACCCCACTAGCCGACGGTAGGTCAGCGCCGGATCTCGCCATCCAGCGGGGGAAGATCACCACCATCTCCCGAGAAAAAAACACGCAGTACACTAACGGGACTAATGACCAAAGCAGTTGACGCGCCCGGAAACACGAAAAAACCAAACCAAACTAAACGAAGAATAGTACAAATTTATCATTAAAGTGATCTTAGGTGTGATAAAGTAAACGTAATGAAGCAATCAGCAAAATTAGCACGGTGCGATAGACGGAAGACATGAAATTGCGAAACACAGGTAGGGACAAGAACAAAAGTTTTCTGTATCCGAACAAGAGTTTTCTGTATCCACTTCCTGCAGGGTAGCCTTCGTGCTTCCCCGTCGC
This sequence comes from Teleogryllus oceanicus, assembly GCA_964035755.1. Classification (NCBI taxonomy): domain Eukaryota; kingdom Metazoa; phylum Arthropoda; class Insecta; order Orthoptera; family Gryllidae; genus Teleogryllus; species Teleogryllus oceanicus. Next base: position 56,226,095 of record CAXIVR010000004.1, read on the forward strand.
GTCGTCTGGCGCGCGGTCTCTGCGCGAGAGCCTTCTGCTCAGTTTCATGCGGCGTCGTGAAAAAGCTGTTCGATTCTGTCGGGTGGCAGGCAGAGCGCCCGTGCGCTTATCTCACCGCAGCTGCAGCCGCCTCCCACTGCCACTGCCACTGCCACCGCCAGCGCCACCGTCGTCGTCAGCACCGCCGCTCACCGCCCTCCGTATCTGCCCGCGACTCTCCCACAATCCGCTCTCACGACAATGCAGTCCACTCCGGTTATAGTGAACTCGGATATAGTGAACCGTCGGTTATAGTGAACTGATGACACTGCTCCCGTTTCACTTACAATACAAATAAGCATAAGAAGATTAGTTATTGTGAACCCTGATTCTCGGCTATAGTAAATGTAAATAAGTCCTGTAAATTAATTGTATCCCGTATGTTATTAGGCGAGTACGAGGGCCTTCGGAGAGTGGGACGGTGTTCCAACAGTGCTAGAGGCATTGGAAGGTGTCAAGACTGCATTACAATAATTAGAGTCAGAGGACAATGCAGAATCACGTAGTATGGAAAGAGCATGAACTCAGGAAAAGGATGTAGGGAAATTACTAATGAAAATTGTACGAAGATAACAATTGAAAATAATTTATTCTTTAAGGACAAATATAGATATTGATATTTTCCGTTGTGTTGATAATGAATTTTGCTGTTTCTCTATATTAATAAATTCAATCATTGTGGAGAAATTCTATTTAATTTTGACATCAGATATAGTGAACCAAACATATTAGTCCCCAGAGGTTCACTATAACTGGAGTCGACTGTACTTTGGTTTTTTTCTAAAGCGGTCGATGACATTAGATCTTTATTAAGAACCTAATGCTCTACCATTGTTAATTAATAGGAGGCGAATATTGATGAGGTAAAACATTGCCTAGACAACAAATGTACTTATTGTCCTCATGTATGAACAGATTGTAAATAAAAGTTTAATAAACAAACATCGCCAAAAAATGATTAAAAAAAGTTTTCAAATGTTTTAAAAATTCTCTAAAAGCAAAGAAAAGTTCCGAAAAAAATGTTATCAAAAACAGTTCGTATGAACAACTAAAGCTAGTGTATACGTTAGTGATGCAATCAAGGTTTCTTCTATTCGTTCAAGTGAATTTGGCTTTCAAAGTTTTGGTTTTGACTGTTCTTTACCAGGAAATCTGTCTTTAGTTACCCTGAAATCGGCTGAATCGACAATGGCACTGATAGGCGTAACAGCAACCTTAGATTTCATACTCACAATGACTGACATTACAACTTCTGAGCGAAGAAATCGAATAGGCTACCAGGTGTACGTACTCATGAATTATGTGGAGAACATTTGTTGCATCTCGTAAACATTATTTGAAGCAAGTATCATTAAAATATTAAAATCGATGAAATCATCAAAAATGCATTAAAAATTATGAGAAAAGGTAAAAATGGCTTGTTAGTTGAAATGGACGAAAAATGAAGAAGAAAAAATAAGACATAAAAATGGGTCATTTTCTTTTGTACTAACATAAAATGAATTTCCATACTAAGCAGCATTTTTATAAAGTGAAAAAAAATGACATTACATTAAAATCCCCCTGAGACGTATTCATGTGAACAGAAATTGCGGTATTATAATTTTACGTAACTATTGCTAATGCGAAAAGTACGTGCTTTGTGCAGCATCACTTGTTTAAAAAGTGCATGGCACTATTTAAACTCATACAATTGAATGGAGTTATGCACAAAACATCCAAACCACAAGAATCCATATGTTTGAAATTGATTTGGAAAGTTGGGACATGTCTTAAAACTTCGAGAACTTTGCTGAAAAGGAATATGTTTGGGATGTTTATGTACATCCAATTCCCATTAGTTTCTTATAATTTAATCAATAACATCTAACATTTATTGTATTCTCCAATTGATGAACGTAAGTATAGTAATATGTGATTTAACTTTTCTGTCTACTAAGATCAGCACAATCAAACATTGCACGGGCAATTTTAAAAATATTGAAAGTATTAATGAAAATCTGAACTATGTCATTCTTGTACAAGAAATTTTTTCTAATCGAAAAAGATTTCTTTTAAAAATTGAAACTATTTTCGAAAAAATCATGAAAAATTCACTGAGACTTTATGTAAACTACCCCCCAAAATTAAAATTATCTTAATGATCTTCTGACGTATCAACTTTATCAACTTTCAATTGAATTTGCTGAAAATTTTCTAAACTGATAATATTATGACTGAAACCATATACCCACATCCCGGTATCGGGATCAAGTTCAAATGCTTGTCATTTGTAATTATGTGTGACACACTCTTACACATCTATCCATTTTTTAAAATGTATTTCTTCTTGTTCGACAATACAGTCTTTCAAGGGTTTTAAAAATACAGAAGATTATTATATGACAATTTTGGATTGGCCATCCATAAGGTAAGTGAGGTTTAAACTCTTACATAATTATTGATTTAATGTTATTGTTAATTAAGAAGAGAAAGGAATATGATTATGTTAAGGAGCTGAGGGTATAGTGGTTTACGGGGGTTTGAATTTGTCTTTGGGAAATCTTGACTATGCGTGGGTGGACCGCATTTTTTCCCATGTTAAAAATGATGGTACTTGATGAGGTATGCAGATTGTTGTAAAAATTGTTAGCTAATTTAGCTATGATTTCTTCTAATTTTGTCATTTTTAATTCTCGATTAATTTGTTCATTTGTAATGAACCAGTGGGCATTTAGAGTATTTCTTAGAAATATATTTTGAATTACTTCAATTTTATTAATTTTGTTAGGAGCTGCACCTCCCCAGATTGGGCACACATCTATCCATGCAGACATCTTTAATTTCGGGTACTAGATTGCACGTATCTCCTCGCCCTCTCCAACAATCATAACCATCTTTGGAACACAACGCATAGATCTTAATCCTGATGTATGTGCAAATTCACAGCTCAAAAGAAAATCAAATAAGGATCGTACATCGGAAAATTACAGATCTATTATTGAGGTAACTCCAGTTCTTCTCCTCCTTGAATTGTACAATAAATTCGAGTGCATTATATTATAAATAAGTATAGGGAGTAAAAGTAATAATTAGTTGTTTTTTTAAATTTTTATTCGGAAATTTCAAATTCAAGAAATCAATTATCACTAATTGATTTCTTGATGATGTGTGATTTCTAGTTGTTGTTCAGACAAGTTGTCTTTATTCCATGTGATTGTGTTTTTGTAGCCCTGATGAAGGAATTGAATATTCCGAAACGTTGACAAACTAATGTGTTTCATTAATTGACCGATCCCGTGATCCGTATCCTACTACTTATTAACGGTCGTGATTTCTACAATGGTGAATATTTCGTATGGTGAGTGGAGGTGGAATTGTAAATTAAATAGTTTTGCCTGTAATTTTTTAAAAGTTTGTTTAATTCTCCGTTTATCAGACTATTGATAGTATAATAATAAATCATTTTGGAGATTGTCATAATATAACTGAAAGAGCTGTAAAAAGAGCAATGTCATCTGCAAATAGGGCAGTTTCAGAATCATTTAGAGGCGGAATATCAGATAAGTAACTATTAAAAGGAAGGAGAGATAAACATGAGTCTTGTGGAACGTCGGCATTGATGGAATATGGACTAAAAATAATAGAATTAATTTTGACACAGAAACTTCTGTTTTCAAGAAGAATGAGTTCTGTATATTATTATTTCGCGCATAAAAGGTAGCGTTACTGCGGAGCCCCAAAAGCTAGGAGTATACTGCCTAATTGGTACAGAAAGATTACTCTTAGAGGAGATCGCTTTGACAGCTACTGCTATCGACATAACTGCATATTATGTCCATGAGCCTAAATCGCCAGTGTTATCGTGACAAGTTGGGTCATTTGTAAGTGGCTTCGACGCTACCTCTTACCATGCCAACGCTCGTCATGACGTTCTTTTGATTCGCCACCTGTCAAACTGGGCCCTTTTTAGAGTAACTTCTCTATACAGCTCAAGTTTACTCAACACAAACCGGTGGCGATCCTCTGAAGACCAGGAAAGTACCGAAAGCTTCATGTATTATTGCTCTACCACTCTCAAAAAAACCTTCCAATGCGCATGCCCGAACTTGGCCTCTCTCTCCAAAGCTCCTAATATTTCCCCGCCTGCCTGCGCACTTTGTCACAACATAGCTCTCCCTCTGTCTTTCTCTCGTGGGTCACACTGCGAGTTTGGTGATAACAAACTGATGAGTGAGAAGGATCAGACGGAAGGCAGCTTACGTGTTTCTACAGTAGAGGTTGTCCAAACGATCAACAGAAAATAAGCTGTGTCTTGAAGAGTTTCGCTCTCCAGTCGCTGTTTGACCGTGGCTAGTGTGCAGTGACTGTACTTTACACAGTAGAAAAGGAAATGTTTTGCAGAGAAGCGTTTGCACAATACAGAAAGTATAAAAAATAAGTGTTGATCAAATAATCATTGAACATGGCCACATCCTCTCCGTCTTCCACCGTACCATCAGGATCTAAATCCAATAGAACTTGTTTGGGGATTTATAAAAGGGCGCGAGGCAACAGAAATATTGGTACATCCTTAAAAGAAAAGGAAATGTTTTGCAGAGAAGCGTTTGCACAATACAGTGCCCCGAACAATGGAAGAAATCCTGCGAACGTGTGTAGGGAATAGAGGCGACAAAATAATTCAGATAATGTGATAGACCAACATATCTATGACTCCGTCATTTTTTTGGACACTCCTGGGAGTGCGAGTTCTTCTTCTGAGGACGGGGGAAGTGATGACGAGTGGCGGTCAGCGCGATCGCTGCGTCTCGCAGTCGCCTCTCCTTCTCGCCTGCGCGCTTCCCTTATCGCCGAGAGGGGAAATCTCAGATGCCGCAGGGTGGGGGCACCCTTAGAGACTTTACCAAAGGTACGTCCGCCATGATGGTGTTTTTGCGAGCGGTTCAGCTATAGATGGGAATCCTTTACATGAATAAAAGCTGATGAACGAGAAACCCTGCAAGAAATATTTGTTTTTCGAAAATAAGATAATTTACTTTTTTGCTTGACTTGTTACAATCCAGTAACCCAAGGTGTGAATTCGTGTTATTATTACGAACGCTTTGTAGACCTGATCTTATCTGCGCAAACATGAATGTTGGGAGAGTGTGTTAGTATATAGTATCACCTCCAATGAGAGATAATGGCCTAATCTCAGTCGCTAAATCTGGAACTGAAAGACGTTCTGAAAACGAATGTAGTATAATGCTAAATCCTAATGGTGACTTATACGTGTCACCTTTAGATTGATGAAGTTATGCAGTGCCTCTGATCGGAAAGTCCTAGGTTCGAGTCCCAACAGTGGCAGGATTTTCGACAGCAGTCAGCTAGGTCAAATTCGACCTAGCTAGTCAGCTAGGTCGAATTCAGTCGCTGTCTGGAGGAGAATTCTAGCGGCGGGCTGCTCTGATCGGTAGTTTTCCGTGGTTTCTCCGATCAGCACCCGGCGAATGCCGGAGCAAAACCCTAATAAACGAACTACGGACCGCCCGCGATCTTTCACCCCTTACTTATAAACAACGTACACCAACATGCCACACATGCACCAATACACTATCACACATGCCGGGAAATCGGCGGGTGCTTAGAGCTTGTCCCGGCTGGGGCGCTGCCCCACTAGTGCGAGTTACCTGGTTGAGGGAAATCCCGATAGCCGACGGTAGGTTGGCGCCGGATCTCGCCATCCAGCTGGGGAAGATTATCGCTACCTCCCGAGGGAAAACATGCACTACACTTACGGGACCAATGAAATTATCCGTTGACGCGCCCGGAATCACTAACACTCAATCAATCAGTCATCTATACTAGGGCCGGACTTAACTGGGGGTGCTCCCAACCACAAAATCGTGATGGGGGGGGGGGTCCTGGAAAAAAGTTGACGATGGCCAGGAGAACGAGGCTCCTAAGCGACTGCTTATTTTGTCTGAGTAAATAGAGCCCGCCGAGTACATACTATATTTTTAGTAGGTACTATCCGAAAATATTCATCGAGTGTTTAATCGACCTACGTAGAGTTCGCAATATAATTAGCAATTTGTTGAAAAAATATAACTTCTTGAACTTTGGTAATGTCTACGGTCTTCTGAGTTGGGGATTGTCAGAAGATGCACTAACAGACAAGAAGGACCTTACCACTTCGACTCCATCATTAGATCAATTTTATTGTTAGTTAATTAGAAAGTAGTTTAATTGTATGATATCAAATCAAAAGCCGGTATAATCATGCCAACCACAGAAATTCATATTTATTTTAAAATTCGGGGGATTTAAACATCGTTCTTTAGACTTGCCGATGAAAATGACAAATAAAATGAAATTGTCAATCGGAAATTGGAATGATGATGATGATGCCTTCCAGCGAAATTTCTTTCTCCGTAGAAGAGGCAGGATACTAATCTACGCCGGTCGCCAGGTATTCGAACTCGTGGATCACTGAATTCATAATAGTACATTAAAAACCCGGAATCACTAACACGAAAATACATTCCTAAGATGATGGTCACAGAACACATCAAAAGAACGTACTTAAAATTTGGAAATCCTGCTTTCAAATATCAGAAAACCTTTGAATATTATTTGCTACAAAATTATTACAAAGAGCAGTGAACCAATATATATAGACATTTTAGAGTAATATTTGTTCCTTGTTTAAAATATTTTCATGAATTCTTTTACTCCATAAACAACCCAGTATGGGAAGTTTGCTTTCTCTTCAGACCTCCAAAATGACCTCTGTAAAGTTAGAATCGCAAAGTTTTAAAAAATTATTGATATTAGGATCAAAATTTGTCGCATTTTTGTTTGCTTATTTGTTACGCAAAAAAATGTCGCTCTTCATTTGACCCCGCTATGAAAGATTCCAAAATGTTCGCTGGGACATTTCGTGGTTCGCGGAACAACGCGATGGTTGGTGACCGCGACACAAGGCTTAAAGGTCGCGGGTGTTCGGAGATTGTGCCGGCGGCAACGAGGCTCGCACTGCGTGGCAGCGTTATCACGCATCTCTCGCGCACGGCACATGATAAGGCCACGCGAGGTTGCCAAGTCGCATCACCACTGCAGTGGTGGAGGCTGGCCAGCATCTGCACCGACGGAGGCGCAGGCAGATCTTTCCAAAGGAATGAAAAGCAATTTTTCGTGTGGTTTCAAACCTGAGAGAAAAGGTCCAATTATTAGCATTTTGCCTCCGAAAGGGTTCGTGTTTAAACAGTAGTGCTATATATTTTGTAAACTTGTGTGCAGCACTACTCCTTCGCATTATTGGAAACGGTTACGTAAACTTATATTGCTATTTCAGATCTTCGAAAACGATAGTTGCAAGTCCGAACCAATCCAAACAAAAGTCCTGCAATTATTTCGACAGTCAGGAACAGAGGTCATTTCTTACTTACCCAAAAGAAACAAACATGAATACACAGATGTTACAGGATTCACAGCATATTAGTATACAGAATGGCAAGGGTAAGTTCACACAAGCAGTGTCCTTGATTGCATTGAAGTGCGCTTCCAATTTTTAAAAGATAGTACTATAATCAGCGATCCTTATAGCACCTTTTTAAAGTGCTAATAAGAACTTATACTAAAAAGTCAATAAATTAAACATCCAGAGCTGAAGACCATCCAAAATATTGCCTTTCGAATGTATAAACATAAGGTTACAAATCTATTGCCTTTGCTACTCACGTATTATATTTGGAACACAATAGAAATGTTTGAAAATTAGTTATTATAAAGACAATATATAATCACAAATTGAATACTTGAAACCTGCAAATATCGAAAAACATTATCGTCCAACAAAGAGAAAAAACTGAACTGCTAACCTGTTGTGTCTCAACATTGCCATCGTCGTATTGCTTCCTAAACGCTAGTCTGAGCAAAAGAAGCTGGAAATTTGAATTTCTAATTAAAAAATTAACATAAAAAAAAGAACACGCAAAACTCCACATTTCTTGAAAAAAGATACATGGCCTCTAATAAATATCTAATTTTAAAAAACATATTTCCTTAATTTTAAAAAACTTCCATCAACATTCTAGTTCTGCAATGTTAATTTTTTGCAACGGTAAAAAATTTAGTGCTGGTCCCATCTGCGGCGAATACACTGCACGTTTGAAAACAATTAACATTGCAAAAGTACAATAGTGAAAATATGGATTATTTATCTTAAATTATATCCATTCTAAAATAATCAAATTTTTAAAAAAAGGTCATGTGCAAGTTTTAAAACAAACTACTACTAGTTTCGTGTAATTTCTGCCCAAAATTAATGCAAGTTTTTAAAATAAGTACAAAAACGACTCAACTTGTGTTCAATTTTTAAGGATATTGCAAAATAGATTTTGTATAAATGGCACAGGTCCCATTTTCAGTGCTCTGAATTTTCGAAAATTGCTAAGGTTCCAAATAAAGCGAGAAAGTACGCGATCTTGTAGCACCACTTATTTTTAAACTGCCATTACTTCAAGCAAAACTTACCCCAAAACTACTGCTTTGTCAAAACATTGCAATGACTATTTAAAGAGCTATTTTTTAGAGAAGTTTGTGTAAGCAAAAACGTTCTATCATCAATATAGCAGTTTGGCATGTTAATATTTACAATTTTGGAAATATTTCCTTATGTTTGGAGTTCTCCGAAAGTGGAACCTACGTCGTTTTTATTGCCATTCATTTCAAGACACTCAATTTAAGAAAGAAAATCAATGCAAATAATTGTTTAAAAATTATCTTATTTGACGCAAAATTATGCCAAACCGAGTTGAATTTTTGAAAAATTGTACATAATGTTTATTTATTTACTTATTTATTTATTTATTTTACGTCAAAAACAGTTAAAAAACTGCGTATGACGTGCTATGGGGAAAAGTGAATTGTGTGCACATTTTCAAAATTCTGTGATCCCTACACTAAGTCATATACTACTTAAATTTTGAATTTTGAAAGGGAGAAAAAAAACAAAAAGACTCCCATGTAATAAAATCTATTTATATGTTATTTAAAGAGCTGTGTTTCAAGAAGAGATTTCATGATGAAACTAGTGGTGTTACTGCGCATACTTTCTCGCATTATTTGTAATGGCTTCTCAATGTTATAATGTTAACAACTTGCAAAAGTGTTTCCAAGTATTCTTTTTCCGCACCGAGATTTGAACGCATGCCCTTAGAGTTAATACGACGGGCACATTATCCCTACACCACCTGATTTTCATTGCCACATTACACATTCAGGCAAAAACGTAGTGTCTTTCTTCCATTTTGTATTTTTTCGATATTATTATTGCTGTAGGAAGAGAGGTTTCAACGAAAATGCGACCTGGGCTATATTTTTAAGCCTCTTTTCCGCTACGCTATAAAAAAACAATAAAAAAATTTAGCCATTTAAAAAAATTGAAAATGTTAAATTTTTCCAATTCCAAGTTTAACCTGGATTGCGATTTGCTTTATTCTTTGCTGATATCCGCCCGCGGGACCTCAACCTTCGGAGGACCGGTTGCACCAACCTTGCCGCGCCCCTGGTCCTAAGAACGAACGACGAATGCGAAAGAAGATAAATTAATTTATAATTTATTATAATGTTATTTTATACAAGAAAACAATTAATTATCAAGTTCATCAATACTTTTGTATTCAATGCGATCTAATTACACCTACCCATCGCCGGTTCGTATTCGGCTACAGATTCTCAATCGACCCCTTGGTCATCACTGACCCCCTTTAAAATTTCATCGGCATCAAGGGGCTCGGTGCTGACCCCGTTGGAAACCCCTCCTCACTGGCGCTGAATTTTTTTTCTCCACTTCGCTCTATTGAAATTTCGGCGCCTTTAACGGAAACCCGTTGGACACCGGTGTCGCGCACTGCCCACTGCCTTCTCCCCGCCGCCATCGCCGTCCTTCGCGCCTTGGAGCATCTGACCTAAATGCATCCGTCAACATCCGCGCGATCATCTGCTTAACACATTCCCGTTCCGGGTCTCCCTGCCCTGGCCCTGCTCTGCCCAGCCCGCGCCGCCGCAGCGCACGCCGCCCTCGCGTTGCCGCCACATGGCGTCATCGGCGCCGCGCCCCGCCCCCCGCTCTTGTTCCCGGCCCGGGTCCCCCGTCCCGCCCGCTCCATCCCCCCGTCTTGCACCGCCCCGTCCCCATCCCCGCCCTCTCCCACCTCGCTCCTTCCCTTCCCTCCCGCCCCGCCCCGTCCTGCCTCGTCCTTCCCCGCCTCGTCCCGCCCCGCCCCGTCCCGCGGCGCCCTGTCGCGTCCCGTCCCGCCCCGTCTCCCAGCCCACCCCGCCCCGCACAGCCCCCCCGCCCCGCCCCGCCCCGCCCCGCCCAGTCCGTCCCGTCCCGTCCCGTCCCGTCCCATCCCGTCGCGTCCCGTCGCGTCGCGTCCCGTCCCGTCCCGTCCGTTCCGTCCGTCCGTTCCGTCCGTCCGCCCGTCTCGTCCGTCTCGTCCGTCTCGTCCCGTCTCGTCCTGTCTCGTCCTGTCTCGTCCGTCTCGTCCGTCCCGTCTCGTCTCGTCCTGTCTCGTCCCGTCTCGTCCGTCTCGTCCGTCTCGTCCCGTCCGTCTCTCCGTCCGTCTGTCCTGTCTCGTCCGTCTCGTCCGTCTCGTCCGTCTCGTCCGTCTCGTCCTCGTCTCTGTCCGTCTCGTCCGTCTCGTCCGTCTCGTCCGTCTCGTCCGTCTCGTCCGTCTCGTCCCGTCTCGTCCCGTCTCGTCCGTCTCGTCCTGTCTCGTCCGTCTCGTCCGTCTCGTCCGTCTCGTCCGTCTCGTCCGTCTCGTCCGTCTCGTCCGTCTCGTCCCGTCCCTCTTTCATCGCCCAGCTTTGCCTTCTATTTTTTTCTAATTGGACTCCGCGCTTCACTCGAGAATCTTATCGCTTCCTCCTTGGCCGCCAATACCTTGAATTAGTTTCCTTCTTTTCCTCCACTTTCCACATGCTTCTCCTCCTTCTTCTCCTCCTCCTCCTCCTCCTCTTCCTCCTCCTTCTCCCCTCCTCTTCCTTTTCCTCCTCCTTCTCCCTTTTCCTTTTCCTTCTTCTCCTTCACCTCCTCGTACTCTGCATTCTCCTCCGTTTCCGTTTCCATCTCTTTCCTCTGCGGACATATTTCAGAATATAATATGAAATTAGTCATTATTAATATTTGAATCAGCCAAAATACTTAGTTGTTTTCTTTAATTTCAGGAGCGGTTTTTGCCTTCTGTCTCTGTCGTAGCTCTCTAGCTAGGTCCGTGCCTGACGAAAATATTGAATTGCATGTTTAATTACTATTGCGCAAATCATGTCTTACACTTAGTGTTTCCTATTAGTGACCAATAGTAATGGAATGTCGTAAAAACGCAGAATAATAGGGAGTTTTTGCGCGGCATAGCGTACAGCATGCGGAATTTGAGATTCACAACACTTTTGAGCATTTGCACATTCGCAGAAGATCGAGATTGTCGACGAATGCTGTACGCTTTGCCGCAGTAAAACGAATCAGAAATTTAATTCTAATCCAATCCATGGTGATTTTTTTAATTAAACGTTTATTTACAATCTGTTCATACATGAGAACAATAAGTAAATTTGTTGACTAGATAATTGGCATTGATGGAAGAAGAAACTCATTAGTATCTCTCCATTAATACAGTTTTACACACAGTATAACTACGCTTCAAATTCTGTGAGGCAAGTCAAAAGGTTTGGATTTCCAAACTGTTATCTAACATATTTATGACTAAAGTATTTGTATGACATTATAATTTTTGAATATATTTACAACTATTTTTTACAACTAACTTTTATTTCTTCGTTAACTATTGGCATTTTAAAATCAGAATAAGTTACATAATTTCGAACATACCAGGAGACATTGGCAATGTTTCTTAATACTTTGGATTGAGATCTTTGAATTTGGTATGCATATTGGATTTGCTACTGGTACCCCAGAGCTGTATGCAGAAAGTCCAAACAGGCTTTAAAAATGATTTATAGAGGAGCAATTTATTGTCTAAAGCTAACACTGAGTTTCTACCTAACAACCAATACAGTTTTTGTATTTTAACTGAACAAACGGTACTATAACTGTATTTTGGACTTTTTCTTTTACACATTGGGGAAGTGTGCGGTAAATGTGCGGGAAGTGTGCGGCGTGCTCTGTCTCCGGGCGTCTTATCTCGGGAGATCTTCCACTGCGTTGCTGCCTCTATATCGGGGGGCGCGCTGTCTCCGCGCCTGTTCCTCGCAGCGCTCTGCGTCAGAAGGAGGAGCCGGGGGGCGGGGCGGGGCGGGGCGGGGCGTTCGTAAAAAGGCTGTGACGTCACGGGTCCGCGGGCGCCGGTGGGCGCGGTGACGCGCGGCGCCGTCCGCGCCACTCGCTGACGCTCACCTCTGCCCCATCCCACCCCATCCCGCCACATCGTCGTGGCTGGAGCGCGGATCTCCTGGCTCGAAACGTGACTGAATGTAGCGTCGAACAGGAAAGGAACACTGGAATTACGCACTTTTCGAAGAAACATTAAGTACTTGTAAAATTATAAGTTCCTCGTATTTTTGACAATCAAATTGTATTCGTTTTTTATTTAACAAACATTGATACCAAGTTTATTTTATTTAACAAAAATTATAAAAGGGGGAAATTAATATAATCATTATATAATTATATAATAAATATATTATTCAAATTATTTGATTGTCAAGAATGTGAGCAACTGATAAATGAACTAAACCACAATTTGACAATTATTTCTTCAATACAATTTAAGTACATATGACTAAAATTCCGCATGCGTGACAGATTGCTAATAAATAAAGTAGTAACAGAAAGTTCTTCTTTCGAGTGAATATACTCTTCTAGTATCCTCTTTCTCTGAAAATCCTAAAACGACTTCCAAAAGAGAAAAGAAAAAATGTATTGACAGATTTCGTTTCATCAGACTAAGAAAAAAAGTGAATTAAACGTGATTTAATTTGAGATAAGCTAAAATAAGTGAGGATGTCACAATGCTTTTTTCTTTGAAAAGATATTAGTTCAAATGTCAATACATGTAAATGTAAAGTCTCAATGCAATTGTTTGTCAAAAGATAAATGCATTTTTATCTCATTTTTTGACTCAGTGGAGGATGACTTTCAGGATCTGGCACTAACTTTGCGTATTGTACGTAACGCACGTATAGGCTATGAATAAGATAATGGCTCACAGTACGATACCAAAACTAAGGAATCTAAATTTCTCTTCTTGGTACCAGAATAAACAATAAATATGTGAGTTAATTCATTACAAATCGCTTGAAAACCAATAGTTTCGGCAATAACCCTCATATGACATCACATTCTCTTAAATGTAATCATTACTTACTCAAAAGCATGATGACGTGAACACTTTTTAATTTATTCCGATTTCTTTTCTTTTTTCGACAGATAATCATTTTTGTGTCTACCAAAAAGCAACTTTGAAAATCTTTATACATTACCTATAACCTGTTAATATTTCATACTTACAGAACGTTTTGGCCTCTTAAATACAAATTATTGGATTTTCTTGACTTTTGGTCAGTTGTAGAAAGAAAGAAATTCTATCTTATTTGTTATAGGGCGTTCTTCAGTTACGGCCGTAACGTCTGTAACTAAGAAATAATGTAGAATTTCTTTCTTTTTACCCCTGACCTAAATCAATAATTAATCTTGTTAATATTCTTCAGGTTTTTACTATGCCGCGAGATAGTAATGTAGAAACTACTATTATTACCGCCTTTTGAATAAGAAATGTTCAGATTAGTTTTCATTAGCAATGTAGTCACCACCTTTTCTTCTCATGCGTTATCATTTTTTAACGTTAACAACGCGCATTTGCTAATTTCGAGCTTCTGCGTCATCGTTTGAAAAAGTATGTTCTTTTAATTAAATTGCCACTTGTCAGTAATTTAATACATTTATCTGCACCGTGATTTATTATCTGTTTTATGTATGCTGAATTCTCTGTTAGCTACTTAACGCGGTTACTAACACTTATTTGATAATCACACCACATTATCCAAATGGATGTCTTTTAAATCCTTGGGAACTTCAATTCTAGCCGTTATTTTCATTTTTATGATATAAGAGATGAAAACGAAAAGTAATCTTCACGATTTTGCAGTTTTTAAGTTATGGCCTAACGTTGATAGAACTGTTTTTACTTTAAACCCAAATCAGAATGTTTTTAAGAAGGGTTTGGTGCAGTGGATAACTCCAACTTAAAAATATTTTCTTTGTCTTTGTTTTAGTAATCGCCTTTACTGAACACATTTTCCATAATTTGTAACGAATTTCAAAACACCAAACTTAATTTTATAAAAAATAAAAATTATCTATTTCAACACCTCATTCTTAGCACGTTTCAGAAACCTTTTATTCATCCACCCTTTTCATTGCATTCTGGAGCTATCTAGAGAAAATCTCGAAGACGCGATTACGGATTCTACCAGCCCGAACGGACCCGCGACTGCACATCTGCCGCCAATTTCGTATCCCAATCGAAAGTCGATGCGCCGAGGTCAATCTATTGTATCGGTAGGTGGCACATCGCACGACATGTGCTTCTCCCTTCCCCCTTTCACCCTCTTCGACCCTGGCTTTGTAGACCTGCAGTGGCAGCGGTGTAGGCCGTACTTTCTAATTAAATTTCGTTATAAGCGGGAAGAGCTCAAAAGAATACCTCCACCTACCCTGCAAGGACCCATATATTGGACAGAGTAGAACCACGACCAAAGGAATGCTAAAAATGTAATTACCACTTCGCCACGTGGTTTCAGTTTTCTCTTTCTCCCTCCCCTATCTCTCTCTCTCTCTCTCTCTCTCTCTCTCTCTCTCTCTCTCTCTCTCTCTCTCCTCTCTCCAGGTTTTGTTATATTAGTATCGATTTCTTACCGGGGACTTTTAATTTCGTTTGCGGACGAAATACATTACGCCGCAGCCACACATAGGTTGCACTGTCCAACGAAGGTGGTCGTGTAATACGTGTGCGCTGCGGTCTAGTTGGTCGGGAAGGTGCAATCGAAAGGTATTGCGATCATTTCAACTTCCTTTTTTTAAGAAGATGATTACCGGTATATATTTACTGAGTATTAACATTACCTTAAGAAATTCGGCCATATGTCACACGCCTTTTTTGTGAAAAGTTCGAATTACAACAACAATGAACGTCGGCCCGGTGGCCGCGATCGCTAAGGCAGTAGTGTCGTAGTGATCTCGGACCGAAGGGTCGCGGGTTCGAGTCCCGCCTCGGGCATGGTTGTATTTGTGTTCGTCCTTTCACCCCTTATCATCACCTTATCGTTTCATCCTCATAGTTACCATACCGTTTACAGCAACAGTGGTCGTTAATGACCTAAGATGTTGATGCGACCTTAAATAACCAATTTAAAAAAAAAACAATAATGAACATTATTTAGACCATTATGAGTTATAATTCTCGTTACTTTTCTTACGATCAACAGTTCCATTATTCGCAAAAAAACATAATTATTTACAAATTCTATATAATAATCATCACAAGATGAAACTGAAAAAGTCAACGCAAAAGCAATTTCTTAAATCTTCTAATACTTACACCTACGTTATTCATTAAAGTGAATATCTTCTTGAAGTCATTCTTGTTAACTTTGTTGATATTTTATCGTGGTTCTTAAATTATGTTATAGCAATTGTTTGAAAATCTATTTTCGACCGTCGGTTTAGAATCGTTGTAATACTCTACATCTGTTCGGACCGTTTCTGTCTTGACGGATAATATTCTGTCTTGACGAAGGTTATTTTGCCAGTTTTCATTTTCATATGATGGACTACCGCATACATTAGAAAGGATTTTGAATAAAACGTTTGCAGACTCTTCACCAGCAGTGAAGAATATTTACTCCTGTTTTATTAAACGTACTGTGACATACCGATATGTCACATGAAAATAAACTAACATTTATTTGTAGACTATATGGTGGAACATGCATTAGCAAATATCACGTGAGCACGGGCTTAGCAACGACCGTGAATAAACAATGTAGTTTTTGTTTTTTGTAAATGCATTAAGAGGTGGCTTGATGCCGAAAGTAGAAAATTTGGGATTGGGCGAAGAAGTTTAGACGATCGAAAGGTCAGCTACACCAAAATATAACGAACGTATGGATTGGCTGGGTGAGAGAAGGACGGTCAAATGTTATGAAAAAAAGGAAGGTAGTTTAATACGAAGTCTTCGAGGGGTGAATCATGCAGGAAGATTTCATTCTGACCGGTATCGCGTTTCTGAACTGATCGTAGGTTCGTGAGAGGGAACGAATATAATACAGATAGTCAGAATCGGGTTATCAGTGAAATTTTAAGGACAGTGAATGATATTGCAGATATTTTCATGTGGAAGTAATATTGATGTATAAATTGGAACTTTGTCGGGAGTGGTAATCGAGTTCGGGACTATGTCATAGGACGTAATCGGGACTGATAATTTTGATAGTTTGAGACCAGCTTGGATAGATTGGAGAGGCAGAAGAGGATTTCTTGGGACTTTGGACTACGGCAAGCTCGCAAGATATTTCGACTGAGAAGTCTACGAGGGACATCAACGAAGAATAGATAAGTTAACCGCGGTATAAAATTCTAAATTCAAAGATATCTTGATCAAAGGCATAACATAAATTCACTAAATTGTTTGCTAAAAAGGTAACAATAAACTTTGTTAAATTTTGTTCTTTAGAAAAGAAAGTGATCTTTCATTTAGTCAATCCAAACAGAAATGAACTAGGAATAGAATCATTCTATTTCAGATTCCCAGCTGCGCTGTATAGTCAGCGGATCCTATAATCCATTATAAAGGTAATAAGGATTATAATATATCGTGACCCATTGACCCAGCAAGCCGGACGCTAAGATCTTTGGCAGATACTAAATTAGAGGAAATTTTGAATATCTCAGTACTCTCAGAAATTTCTGCATGACTTTGAATGCAGCTTTTAATAAAGTAATTTTCATGTACGTAAATTAAAATTAATGTTCACGTACAGTAACTTTAATGTAAGTGTATATTAAATTTAATGTACACGTACAGTAACTTTAATGTAAGTGTATATTAAATTTAATGTACATGTACAATTGAATTTAAGGTAGATGAGAAAGTTAACAGTCCTTTAATCTACATTAAATTTAATATAATTTCCGACAGTGTAGTGTGTGGCTGCGTTTGGTAACGACTCTTAAAGAGCAGGGACCGACGCTTATTGAATCCTCCCCGAAATAAAATTCAGCCTACGGTAGAGCTTCTTAACTCAAGAAAGGATACATGAATGCTACAGCGCGAGATGAGTATATGGGGTAAACTGCTTCCCCAAAGAATAGAATAAGTTACAGAACACAAGTTTACCAAATATTTATTTATCCTTCTACTACGTAGCAATGTAGTTTCACTCGATGTAACCTTCAATATTACTCTTTGTAAAACACGGAGTTAATATTGCATCCAAAAAACATTAGTGCTGTTACAACAAGACATACTTTCTTATATTATTTCTAACTTGTAAGTTTTGAAACTTCAGAGAGTTCACCGAACATGAGACCTGCACCATTCTTTTAAGAGTATTGTGTAAAAATGATACAGGAAAATTTGGAGCGGTTTTCAGAAAAATCGCCGTTTTTCGGCGCATGATCACAATGCTTTCTCTTCTTACACGACGTAAGGCGAGAAAGAAAAGTCTATTACATGATCTTGCAAGATAGATATTTTTGCATTTGAAGCATGCATTTTTGCATGATTTTTCTCCCTGTGACCTTGTGAACGCATACCATCTATCATTCAATTTATTTATTTTTTGCTCGTATGCTGGTTTATACTTCTATCAGAGTGGATAATGGAGAGCAAGTCTTGATGGTGAAATCAAAACAATCGATTTGTGTGTGTGTGTGTGTGTGTGTGTGTGTGTGTGTGTGTTTTCGGAGGGGAGTACGTACATGTATACAGGTGTATTTCATTACCTCAAATTAGCTCTAATCTTGTACCTGAAAGTGAAAGACGAACAACTCATGCGATAAACAAACAGTTTCCTTGAAGGACAAAATTTTATGCTTGCCACTTTTCACTTGCGAAAACTACAAACGAAAAAAGGAAGATGTAGCGGTAACATATTATTCAGCTTCCTTTCTATAAGAGTTCAACTGTATATAACAGGGCCAAACTATAGTTTCCCCGTCATCCTCCGTGAGGTCTGGAAGCTTTTGAGAGGAAGTGAGCAAATTTGGTAATTAAATGTGAATTTATTCAATGATTTATATGTATTTGCTACTCACTGCTCGAAGTACAATGTCAAATCAGATATTCATTAGCATCGCTATGTCGTATGTTTTAACACTTCTATGAACATGGAACACATTGTATTATAGACTTACTTTACCATTCACACGATATTACAATTGAGACAATTTATTAATGCGAGTTCCTTTCCCTCCCTCCTGTCTTCACTCCGGAGGAACGACCACTCATCTCTACACACGCAAACGCAAAAGTTGGACTCTTGTATAGAAAAGGCGAGAAGACGACGCACGCGAAAGAGAATAGTGGGGAGACCTGAAAAATGACTTCAAGCCCTCTAAATTTATTGTCCCTAGTGTAATGTAATAGGGAATGTATTTCTTACTATAAAATACAGTGCAATTAAGGATTGCTTAATCCAATGTGAATTGTGCTGTGAGGCGCGACCAACATCCATTTTCAATCTGATTTAATAAATAGGCCTCACTATTAGTAAAGACATTATTATTATTATTATTATTATTATTATTATTATTATTAATCCGCACGTATACTTCACGACTTATGATTTTATGAGTAGGTTGAATACAAACCCCACTCCATGTTGCAACCAGCTTCCTACGAAGCAGATCTAGGGACTATTGGTGCCTTCACAATACTTTGCGCAAATGTGTAATTGTTATTATTTTTATTAACTTTAATATTGTCCATTTTAATATTTAATTTATATATACCATTATCATTGTTGTATCCCATTATTCAACTAATTGATTTGATCATCATTTTCCGTATGTCAGCGAAACTACCCTTGGGTTACGCCTGTTTGCAGCGTTCATAAATCTAAATCCATTGTGGGTCGTTTAAAACGTTTTCGGGCGCGTGGAGGTCTTCATGTGAAGCAGTCTGAGGAGCCCTGGGCGACGGCACTGCCTCTAGGAGCACTTACGCGGTGGGCGTCGTCCGCTTGTCGTCTCCCGACCTCGCAGCCCCCGAGGCGCCGGGCCGAGTGCGCATGCGCCACGTGGGAACCCGTTCCGTCCGCGCCGCGCCGCGCCGCGCCGCCCGCATTTCAATTACGCCGTCATTACGTCGAGGCGCGGAAATTTACGGAATTTTCTCCCACTTTTCCGCACACTATATATTACACATAAACACTTATGTTTAACATGTATTAGGCGCTGCTGAAAGGTACAAACAGGTTCAAGAGAAACAGGTTTGGAGATTTAGAAGATAATAAATAACAATCTTTAACGCCAAATTGCACGTTTATAAATAATTAGACAGCGTATGTACTTAGCGGACTGTTAGGAGTGGATCATAGATTACGGTCCGCGGGCGCGGGGCGTGGAGCGGCGTGGCCACGCGTGATGGCTGTGTTTAGAGAGCAGAGGCCGGGTGGAGCGGGGCGGGACGGCGCGTCACATCAAGAGGTTGCCTGGTGAGACCGAACTGGCCTCTCAGAAGTGCTGCACACACACATTTGCTTTTCTTATAACTGTGCCCGTGGCAACTACGCGGTTGATACTGAGCCAGCCTATGAGAAAACTGAGCATGCTCCCGTCAATTTAGGCTAGCGACACAAGAGCGTTAAATGATGGACGTTGAAGTGCGGCCATTGTAGCGGAGCAGGGATGCATATGAGCCGTGGCTCACTCGCGCGCTGCAGTGACGTCCGTCGTCAACCACGCCCGTCCGTCATGTAACAGCCAACGGACGTTAGCCACTTCCTGGAGAGACCTAACTGGCCTCTCAGTAGCGCTACACACTCGCTCTCCTTAAAACTGTGCCCCTCGCAACTGCATGGTTGATACTTTGCCAACTTATGAGAAAACTGAGCATTTTCCCGTCCGCTTAGGCTAGCGACACACGAGCGTTAAATGACGGTCGTTAAAATGCGTCCGTCGCATAGCAGGTTTAAGTATGGGCCGTGGCACACTAGGGCACTGCAGTGACGTCCGCCGCCCAATACGTCCGTCGACTAACAGCCAACGGACGTTATCCGCTAGATTGCGTTCGTTGTTCCTGACGAGCAATGTAGCTTCTTAGGCATGCGTAGCGTGTTGAAGACATGGGTGATTGTACGTTACACGTACGTTGAACCGCGTTTGACGAACGGCATACCCTTTTCTATTCATAAAATAATTAGATTCGACATTGAAAGATTAGTGAATGAAGTGCACATGCAATCATTTCTTCTGTTTATAGAGCACACCTCGCCCTGCCATCTTTCTGTTTGATATGATCATTTCGATAGCAATTCTCTGAACGTCGGCTCAGGCATTTGAAAATAAGTAAAAAATGTCTCACCGTGGACGCACAAAATTTGAAAGGTGTAAAATGTTTCCTTAAGCCGCTCGCTATTAATGGGATGAACCCACCATCTCCTCCTCTTTCTTTTATAAGTTTTATTCCAATGGAACTCACAATCGCTATCTCCGCGGCATTCATTTTTGCCAGCACAAGAACATAAGGAAAATGACCTCCTTTGCACGGCGGATATCGTGCCCCTGTGGCCGGTCAACTAACGGACGTGAAACCGACGAACGTCAACGACGTACGTTTCGCGACGCTCATGTGTCGTTAGCCTTAATGGACAGATGCTGGATGGAACGGCTCTTCACTGCAGAGGTCGCCTGGTGTGATCGAATAGAGACCGAACATGCTCACTCTCGTAACTCTCCGAAGCAACTGCACTGTGGAAACTGAGCCAGCGTATGAGAAAACTGATCAGATTTTTTTACTTTGTGGTAGGGCAGAGTTCTAATGGTAATATGGTGGCCGGTTGGCGGTAGGAATGTTTTCAAAAAATCGATCTTTTCAGAACAAGTTAATAATTAGTAATATTTTTGGAAAAGCATTTGGAGAGGCGGTCAACGCAATGGGCTTGGGCGTATCCCCTGCCCCTTTTTCCCGTGCCCTTGTTTGGCGAACTGAAGACGGACCCTTTGAGATGGACCTGAGTGATCAGGTTTTGTACTTCGTTTTTATTATTCTTTAATTATGTTTTCAGTTAAATTATTAGTTATAAATAATAAACACGGCCCCTGTCAAATGTTGTTGCACATGGATTCCATTGTAGAGGTTACTACCATGTTTGAAAAATCGATCATTTTTATTCTATAAATCGATGATTTTTAGTCGATATATCGATGATTTTAGTCGATGTATTAACAGCGATGTTTTAATGTTGAACTCGAATGTTTGATAATATCGATGTTTTGTTAAACATGTCGCATCACTAGTTGGTGAGGTCCAAAAGAGCGAGATCCTCTTGCGTTTAAACGAGTAAGTGCACATTTGAAACTAAGACAGCGTGGTTGGAAAGTTGGCAGTTTTTCTAACACAAGAAGTGTAAGAGCATAGAAAAAGTTATCCATTAGACTTGTCAGTTCGCAAACTGTACAGTATTTTCTTTTCATCTGACACGTACCGGATCACTTGTTTGTTTGTTCAATCCTCTACAATTCAGTAGTATGTTACGACCCTGATCTATATTATAATTATTTACCAAATAAGAATCATAGACTCGATTGGTTATCAAACTTGACCTAACAACTTCGTATTGTAATAAGATGTTACGAAACGATTGTCACACAACGTTTTATCCACTTTGTAAAACTTCTGATGGACTATCATTTTCGTTTAAATTTGACAATTTATCCCGCAAAATGTGTTGATAGAAATAATAAATTTCTTTTTAATACTTACATTGCATTGCTTTTTTAACCAAATTTTTTATTATTATTCCTTTAAGTATTCTATCGTGATTAATTCAGTTTACACTAGTAGGCCATGAATTGTACTCTGAGTCCATGATTTATGATTTATTAGAATTAGAACACATCTTGCACTTAAGCTGGCTTAAAATGATTATTGTTAATAGTGGGCCATGGGTTATTAGAACACTTATGTTCAAAAAACTCTTGTCACGGAACTTATCTCTCATCTGATGTCACTACAGTGCCTGTGACCGAGAAGTTCTACCTTCAAATCCCAACGATGGGAGGATTTTTGACACTAATTAGCCCGTTGGATCGAATTCGGCCGCTGTCGGGGGGGGGGGGATTCTAGCTGCCGGCTGCTCTCATCGGTAGTTTTCCGTGGTTTCTGCAATCAACACCAGGTGAATGCCGGAGCAGTTCCCTAACAAACGGGACAGCATGGACAGCGAACGATCTTTCTTCCCTCTTCCTTCTCCTACCCTCGTCCCTTACTTACATTTACGCTTACATGAGCAACTCTACCATACTTGCCAGGACACCAGTCAGGAGCTGTTAGAGCTTGTCCCTGCTGGGTCGGTGCCATGCTGATTGGAGAAATTCCCGCTTCTAGAAGTGCGGGAGAGAATTCAAATACGATTTGGTTTTCTTTAACTTTAGCTGAGCCGAAAGATAGCAATGATTTACAGAGGAGCTGTATTTATTGAATTAATAATTTGTGTAAGATAATACAAGTTGCTGAAATTGGTAATTGGGATGCCAGGAGTGAGCCTTATTGTTGGCGGTCAAAACTGGTGAATGAAAATAGAAATATTAATAGGTTGGGCACCGAACTCCATTTGAATGAATTGTAGACGCACCTCCACAGAGAGCTGAGCACCAATATATTACGTTTCGTGTCTGAAGAGTTGTGTTCATGAATTCATTGAAGAAAGAATTCGTCTCCTCTAGAACGTCTTAAGTTGACACCGTTAGTACGAATAATTGAAAAATTTCGAGTTGAAACCGCAGTTATATCGGAAAGTGTAAAGTGCTATTACGCTCAAAATTATGTCTTTGGTACTAAAACAGCAACTGCAATCGTTGAAGTTTATTCCCAATTTTTGAATACGTAAAAAAAATATAATTTTCATATATTCTAGTCGGTTCAAGAATAAATTTTCAAGAATAATGTTCTAGTCGGTTTTCTGATCTTGTCTGAACTCAATTGCCGGTAAATGATTCTCGATTATTCTGCAAGTCCTTCGTTGTTGCGACATTCAAAAGCAAAAAAACTAAAACGAACTGGTTCACGTGCGAGTTACGACGTAGTTTTGCATGTAAGAAATGTTATTGAAATGTAGCGAATCCCGCTGCTTGTACCCACGTCACCTACCCACCCAGAACATTATTCGTTGACCTGATGAACCAGTATACACCGCAAAGTATTATGATATCGAAAAGAAGTCAAACTTAGTGTCGTTACTCTTCTGAAAACGAATAAAAATTGACTTCCGGGTCACACCCTAGCGTTTACCAACATGATTACTACTATACACGGCAACAATATCCTCACCTCAACCGCCTTTTTGAATCGCGTCCTACACTGATGTGTATATAGTGAGCTGTGTAAATAAAAACACGCTGCCATTGTGTCACAGCAGTGGACTTGTTCCTTCCTCGTTCAAACACGTGCGGTGGCGCGGTAACTTAATCCGGAGGCTTCGGAGTTGGAGTTGCCCTGAGGGAAGCTCTTGCTACTTCAGCGCCCCTCGTGATCTCGCGGAAGTGAGGGGCGGGAGTACTGGCAGCGTCCGTGAGAATTTTCATGCCATGTTAGTACTCTAAGAACATTTTGGAAACCAGAAAAATTAGATAACGTTTGCCTGTTTGACCGCACTTTTTGGAAATAAGCCGCGAAAGATATTCAAACGGAGGAAACTATATCAAAGCGCAAGCTGCTCCATTAAAATCCAGTGAAAACGAATATTTACTAAACTAGCTTAGCGTGGTGTCTCCGGAGGGTATTTTCATCTTAATAATTATTATTTGGGCTCTCCAAGTTCATAATGAAAAGAAATTCTGATCATACTATTTTACAGTTCCTGGTCGGTCCGTCTTAGGTCACAGAATGTTGCATGAAAGTAGGAGCCTGAAGGGGCCTTGCAATCCTCCAAAAACTGTTTTTACCAGAATTCTTTCAGAATATTCTGCAAGGTTGCTAAAATGGTCAGACCCCACCACTAGGCAAAGATGCTTCGAATTACATGTTCAGATTACTCGCATCGAAAGATGGAACGGAAGAAATTTAACCCTGAATAACGAATATATTTTAGATTACCCAAGTTCATGTAGGATACTTTTATTAATTTTATCATGTCACAATATAGTGAGGGACTTGCAACTTACAGATTAGTAGTAACAATTTTATCACAATTGGCATCACTTACACATTTTCGTGATCTTCATCTTCGGGTACGTGCATCTTCATCACCATCATGAATAGGATCAAGGAACGACGTGTCACCCGTTTCTCTTCATCAAATTACTGTTCTTTCATTAACCTTGGTATTTTCGGGATGATGAAAGACCCACCGATAATTTTTTTAAAATATTTCTTAGAAAAATGGAAATTAGTATTGTTTATGACTGCTTCTTGTTTAAACTACAATGCCATTTCTCATAAATGTTTCGTAGAATTTAAGTTATTACATCTTCATCTGGGGGTAAACAATAGGGGACTAATAAATCGATAACAGAAAATTCATAATTGGGACCGGTAGACTGTCGACGACATATTGTAGAATAAAAACAAATAAATAATATAAACGAAGGAAATATATTATTTATGTTTAATCGAGTCAAGTTAGGTCATTTCGTGCAAATTTACAAAAATACATTTTCAGAAATATTTGAATTATTAATGCTAATAAGCATGGAAATCGATTCATTATCAGATTCTATGAAAAATATTTTCCCTTCCCTCAGGGATTCCACATACTATTCTCTATGACGCGTTGAGTTTACAATACAATAACAAAATAACACGTGTAAAGGGAGATTTTTTTTTTTACTTTCTCTCTCCCTAGGTACATTCGTAGTAAAGAGACAGTATTGTAATATTGCGTGGCAATTTATCGTCAGAAAAAAAACTCGTATTGTGGTGCCTATTATTGAGAAAGAGGATAAGTCTTGCTCCTAGGGCGCTGGTCACATTTTTGTTAAACTGAGAATATTCTAAAATTGCAAAAGTTCATATTTTTTCGGCGACTTCCAACAACTACAATATTTAAGAAGATATCAAAAATACGCGAAGTTTTCGCGTAAGTTTGCGTGAAATATATTTTAAAATTCTCAGAAACTGCTCCAATTGTCTCTTTATTTTTTTATCGAATACAGCAAAGTACTGTCCAATCCAAAATTGACCAGTTTCCATTTTCATTGAACTCACTGCATTTTCGAAAACTGAAAAACGTGCAAATACTGCGAGAAAGTAGCAGTACTAGTTAAATAATTCTGCTGTTGTAGCACCACTAGTTAAATAATTCTACAATATTTCCCAATGTTATGCAAGTGCCGGATTCAGTCAGTCTAGATTTAACACTTTATATAATGTAGTTTTTAGTTTCTGAACTTAGGATCAATCCAAGGATTCATGTAGCCCTTACGAAGAATGATTTTTGGGTAGTATCCGAAATCGGATTCTTATGTATAGAAATAATGTGTGGTGGAATATGCGTGTCGAATATGTTCTGCTCGAAAGCCAAGTCATTCAATCTTAAGTGGTTACACAGTTACAAAAACCTGAACTTCTCTTTTTCAAAGTGAATATCCTTCAATATTCAGTTAAATGTGACTTCGATTAATGTCTTTGTGGAACCTCTATGGAACTGTATAAATTCTGCACGGAGCAGGCCAAAATCCGCTTTTTTTATTACAACACAGCATAATTCACCCAACGCATCAGTGATCTTCACATCTTGATGAAAAAAATTACTATTTGCGCAACAGCCGCGGCGGGTTCAGAAAATATTTAAGGGATGGGAAGGTTTAAAAACAACACTTTTAAAAGTAGAATCTCCATATTCATTACTGTTTAATTTATACATTTCCTTCAATTTTGAAGAGTTAATTTCAAAATAAAACACTTAAACGATATTTTTATATTGCATTCTATTAATAATCCATTTGAATACTAAAAAACATTGAGTTTATAATCGAGGACCTTAAAAATACGATGTGCAAAAGTTTGTTTTATATTAAATAAATTCACCTACACATATTTTTAAGTGCACTTAAAATAATGTTTTAAAATATTTTTAATCTGTAGATTTTCAAGGAGAGACCCCATGGCCATCAGCGGCTGAGTTATCTCAGAATCAGCATTACCGTGCAGCGAAATTGCCCGAGATGTCCTAGGTTTTGAGTACCGACGGTTCCAGATTTTCGACACTAGCTGTATACAAACTATAGCTCAACCGCTCGCAAAAAAAAAAAAAACATCATGGCGGACGTACCTTGGTTAAGTCTCGGAGGCTGCCCCATCCTGCGGCATCTGAGATTTCCCCTCTCGGCGATCAGGAAGCGCGTAGGCGACAAGGAGAGGCGACGACAAGGAGAGACGCAGCGATCGCGCTGACCGTCACTCGTCATCACTGCCCTCTTCGTCAAAAGAGGAACTCGCACTCCCAGAAGTGTCCAAAGAAATGATCAAATCGTTTGTTGGTCCATCACATTATCTGAATTATTATGTCACCTCTATTCCCTACGCAGGATTTCTCCATTTTTCAGCACTGTATTGTGCAAACGCTTCTCTGCAAAACGTTTTCTTATCTTTTTAGGATGCACCAATTTCTGATATCTCGCGCCCTTTTATAAATCCCCAAACAAGTTCTATTCGATTTAGATCTGGATGGTACGGTGGATGACGGAGAGGAATGTGGCCATGTTCAATGATTATTTGATCAACAACCTATCGTTTTTCAGTGGATATACTTTGAATTGTTTGTAATAATTAGGTTTTTGTGAATAACAGCAGCTACTGTGTAAAGTACACTGTCACTGCTCACTAGCCACGGTCGAACAGGGACTGGAGAGCGAAACTCTTCTTCAAGACACGGCTTGTATTTTCTGTTGATCGTTTGGACAAACCCTACTGTAAAAACACGTAAGCTGCCTTCCGTCTGATCCTTCTCACTCATCAGTTTGTTATCACCAAACTCGCAGTGTGACCCACGAGAGAAAGACAGAGGGAGAGCTACGTTGTGACAAAAAGCGCAGGCAGGCGGGGAAATATTAGGAGCTTTGGAGGGAGAGGCCACGTTCGGGCATGCGCAGTGGAAGTTTTTTTTTGAGAGTGGTAGAGCAATAGGTCGATTTCTGCTGCTGTTCGGAGTAGATATCTATTTTAGCGGTCGGCTGCTCTGATCGGTAGTTTTCCCTGGTTTCGCCCATCAGTACCAATCCGAAGAAGTTCCCTATCAGGCCACTGTCCGCGCGCCATCTTTCCTGCCTCTTCCTTGTGTTATTCTCACCTCTGACTCTCGACATTTGCTTACCCTAAAGTATCATGTGTCGGGAGACCAGTGTCGGAAGCTTATTAGAGCTTGCATAGACTGTGGTGGTGCTCCTGAGAAGGAACCGGGAGCGGTAGCTCAGTGCATCAACGGATGTCGCTGCAGCGCCTCTGACCGGGAGGTTCTAGATTCGAGTCCTGACGGCGGAAGGATTTTCGACACTAGCTTTTCAGCTAGGTCAAATTCTGTCGCTGTCTGGAGGAGAATTCTAGTGGCCGGCTGCTCTGATCGGTAGTTTTCCGTGGTTTCTCCGATCATCTTCCTTGTCCTATCCTCTCCTTCCTCCTTCCTCCTCACATACTTACACTAACATGCACTACACTATCACACATTCCGGGAGACCGGTCGGGAGCATAGAGCTTGTCCCGTCTGGGGCGGTGCCCCGCTGGTGGGAGAGTCCTGGTTAGGGGGAAACCCCACTAGCCGACGGTACGTCGTTGCCGGTTCTCGCCATCCAGTGAGGAAGATCACCGCCATCTCCCGATAAAAACATGCACTACACTAACGGGGACTAATGACCGAAGCAGTTGACGCGCCCGGAAACACGAAAAAATCAATCAATCAAATCCACCCCTTCCCAGCGCTGCGCTGCGCCTCGCCGCGGCCGGGAAACGCGCGGTGACCTGCGCTTCTCCGAAAGGAGGGGTGCGCTTCTGGCACGACAGCCATGTTGGTTCAGTGGTGAGTTCAGTGGTGGTTCAGTGACAACGCCTTCAATCATTTCAAGACAGCCATGGCCGGGAACTTCGCGAGCGGGAATCGCCCGACTGCATCCCATGTATAATTTTCCTTCAGCCCCGCTTCCCGGTTTTCATTTATCTTGTTTCTTGAAAACAGAAGTGGATCAATTATAATCGATCAATATAATACTAAGCAGACCACGGTAAACGTATAAATCAATCCTTACAATAAGTTAAGGGAAAAAACGGAAGGGATGCCTTTTTGAATAGGTAAACGACTGAGGAAAAGTTGCCCGCGGGATGCGGTCGGTACGGCCTCGCGGACTGCTAGGACCCGGTTCCTTGTTCGGAGCGGTCGAATTTTGGGCTCGGACGATTTGAGCCGGGGGATGAGATGCATTATTTTTCTGGATCAAAATCCCTGCAGTTACATTCTTTGTATCTTGTAAATGCACAATAGTGTAATTCGACTCAACTAATGTACAGATATTTTGGAGTATACTATTTTCTTTTACCAGAAAATTTGTCAGTTTTTCGACACATACCTTATTAGACTGGTAGTAGCGTCTGAGGTTGATATTATTTTTGTGATGACAACAAAACGTCAAGCTAAGGTTGACAATTATTCATTTTCCGAATTAAAAGATTGTTTCCACAATCAGCTGCTGTTCTGAATTTTAATTTTCTAATTTTCCGCCCTTGAAAGTTTTCTGCACAGGATGTTCATACAAGGTGATCATTTAGAAAGGTAGATATTACAAATTATATTGATATCTCGATTAAAGTGGGGCAAACAAAATTAGAGTCAAAAAGCGTTTCAAGAAGAGGACCTGTATAAGGACTGTATTCAACCAAGCCCGTAAGACCAAGCCCTCTTGGTGATTTTGCTAACCATCACAACTGGTTATTGATGGTTAGTAATTCCAAGAAATAACAATGTACGTAATCTCTGTAAAACAAGTTGGGAACAATTTTTATTATTATTATTATTATTATTATTATTATTATTATTATTTCCCAGCAATGACAGTGTTTCGGGTAACGATCACTTCCTAGTTGAACATTGTAGAATTGCGTGAAGTTCTTAGTCGAACTTCACGCATCCGTTTCCTTATTTCAGACAGGCGTCCCCAGTGTTTGCAGTGCAGGTCCTCGGTCGCCTCTCTCTTCGTTCGTTTTCCCTTTGTACTCGGCCGCACGCTGTCATCCTTTTCCTCCCGTAGCGCCCTCTCTGTTGTCCCTCAGCGGCCTCCAGACCTGTCATAGGCGCGCCCTGCCCGCCCGCCCCCTCAGTGGGCTCCGCAGTGGGTCGAAATTAGACATGGAAACTTATGTATCAGTCATCTAAAAATGATCACAAAACAATTAAATTAGGCATTTTTATTTTTCAGGGAAGTCACGTATTTTTACAATTATGAGAGTGACTACAAGCATATTATTTTATCCACTTTCATTTATTTTCGTTTCATTCATTCTTTCTTCAGTCGCTGTCTGGAGGAGAATTCTAGCGGCCGGCTGCTCTGATCTGTAGGTTTCCGTGGTTTCTCCGATCAACACCAGGCGAATGCCGGAGCAGTACCCTACCAAACGGGCCACGGACCGCGCGCGATCTTTCCTTCATCTTCCTGGTCCTATCGTCTCCCCTTACACACACACACTCACACTAACATGCACTACACACTCACATATTCCGGGAGACCGATCGGGAGCTTAGAGCTTGTCCCGGCTGGGGCGGTGCCCCGCTGGTGGGAGAGTCCTGGTTAGGGGAAACCCCACTAGCCGACGGTAGGCCGGCGCCGGATCTCGCCATCCAACGGGGAAAGGTCACCGCGCATACCCCGAGAAAAATCATGCACTACACGAACGGGACTAATAACCAAAGCAGTTGACGCGCCCGGAAACACGAAAAAATCAATCAATTCATTCTTTAACACTTTTCATTCAACAGCATAGCTGCACGGGGGAATGGGTGCAATTGCCAAAACAATTCCTTATGTTCGTGTGTTGATAAGAGATTTCGATGTGTAGCGATTGAATATTAGATCAGGGAATATTCACAATGCTGGAAATTCAAGAAAGAATTTACGTTTCGTTAAAACAAATTTTAGAAAAGGAGTAATTAAAATATGATAATTCATCAAAATTACTTGTTTTAGGCAGATTTATGCAAAAAAAAAAAATAAAATAGGCGTCAACCGCCATTATAGGATGTTTTAGGCACTATTAAGTGTTTTCAGTAGATCGATTTTTTCATGATTCGTAAACATCTTCAATTATTTCCCCAATCGTCCTAAAGGAACTAAATAGACATTTGTCCTAAAATCCGAGGTCTAGTGATAACATAATAACCGAGTATTTAAAAATCAGTTTTTCTTGACTCCTTGTCACAGTAGTCCTGTTGAAGGCGGTAGTTTGAATGGGATACTATGTTACTTTTTTGCGGTTTTAGTAGCTAGAGGAGGGCTTAACTTAAACATACGAGATAAAATTAATTTAATTCTAACTTAATCAATTACTTTCAATTAAAATTATATGCTGTTTGGTCGACCTAATTTAAAGTTGTTTTTTTCATTTAATCTTATGATATTGAAATTGCTGATAAAATTTAATTTTACTTTTTCCATTCATGGAACATTATCACTTTATTTACACATATGGAATACTGCGTAGCAGTGGAACATTTTTTAAAAATTTTTCACGCATGGGCGTTTAAGTTAACAATAAGAATACGATACTTGTACCTCGTATTTTCATTTTTAACGGAAATGGGCATATTTCTTATAATTGATATCTCCTAAACTAATAAATAAAAATATTTATTTTGTTTAAAAGTCGTTTCGCATTCAAGAAGCGAAATATTACAATATAGTAAGTACATATTTTAATTATGAGGAAGAGTAATTATTTTTAGTCTCTTAAAATTTCTGTTTTTGGAGATAGAAGATACTTTGCGACGATACGCTAGAATATCGTAAATTGGACAGCTTTGGAAACATTTGGACCGCCTGCAGCGCCCACCAAGCCACCGTGCGCAACTGCAACCCGGGGGCCCTGCAGCGGCTTCGCCTCAGCCTACGGGCACAAAGGCGCGGCTGTTTTCGCGCAGACCGACGGCAGGGGCGTGCTGATGCGGCCGCAAGGGAGCAGTGCAGGTACCTAGGCGACCCAGCCCCGCCGCAGTACCTTCGCTTTACGACGCTTGGCCTTTCTCCTATAGCTCTGAACTGTTTCGAAGAAGCTGCCATGATCGAAAATGGAGGATTATGGGGAGTACATTAAAGGTTAACGCGGCTGGTTAATGGAGATTTAACCTGGCACAATGATGGTGGTTGACCGGAGTTTAATTTACGAACTGGTTGGCTGAAGTGAATATTGACTTACTGAATGTTGCGTAATTATCGATAGCAAACCACTACAACGTGGGTTCTTCTATCTGATATTGAAGTGTTGGGAATGAAGATGTGTTGTTGACATAATTATATGATGAAATAATTGAAGTAATCTCCGTCAACATAATGTGTTCAGTGGCCAGGTTAATGTAATGCGACAACGTAATGTAATATTAAGTTGACGGAGATGACTTGAATTAGTGGTATTGATGTGTTTTAATACTACATAGTACTCTTTGATATTTATTTAGTAAGACTACACTTGGCTACAAGAATATTAATTGGTGATGCTGCTGGTAAAATTTGTAATTCCGTGAAACTTACAACCATTTCCTATTACAATTTCAGAATGGATATTGAAATTTGGAGTCTTGAAATTGTACTTTTTATTTGTTCTCAAAATAATGATCCCCGAATTTAAATAAAACGTAAGCTTGCCAAGAGTTGTGTAACTGCTTTTCTCACGGTCCTATACTCCCGTCACTTTCACATCTACTGAACCTTTTGTTGTTCACAATGCGAAGTCGTTTTCCAACAGTTCAACAGACTCTTTCTTTTTTTAGTAGGGTGCATGCAACGAAACATAATCGAGAGATGGCGAAAGATCTTTTATATGGAATTTCCCATTTTGGTCAAGGAAGCAAAATTCCATCTTCTAAATCGTACGTTGGAGACAGGACGTTCTTGGAAGTAGAAAGGGCTTTTGTTTAAAAAAAAGAGGAAAATACTCATACACAGGGGAGAATACATTTTTTTGTAACTTAATATTGCAAGCTTATGAAGGTACAATACATTTACAGTAATTACTCCAGTAAACCTCAAGTGCCTAAGATTTTATTATACATCCCAACTCCTGAAATTTATTCACCTGAACTTTCTGATAATACGAGAATTTCTGAAATAATACTTTCTGCTAAATAATAGTATTTTCATTTCTCAAAATCACTTTTCTTTGACTTTTTAAAATCCTTTAGATCCTTATAGTTCTCGACGCTTCAAATTATGAAAGTTGTTTGAATGTTTGCTACTATAATAGTTATCCGTTGTTATCCCCAAGTTACAAAGACGAGTTACTTCTACGACAGGCAGGACCGCATCCCCGTGAAGGCTACGGTCGGTCATGTTCGGAAGGCGTAATAATTACACTGACCCGGCCGGCGCTGCTGGTTCTCAAACGGACGACTGTTGCAGGAAATTTGTTTTCGGGTGTTGGCAACCAAATAGCTGGACGCGCAACGGAGGGGGTAGTTCGTCACTGGGGCGCGAAGACCGGTAGCGCGCCCCCCTGCGGGGGGGGTGGCGAAGGGTCAACTGCGGCGGTTTGTCAGCCGGCCAGCTCTGCTCGCCGGGCTGGGCCGCGCCGCGCCACGGCAGCCAGCGTCGGACGAGGGAATGCAACTCGCTCTCGCGGTTTTGTAATACCTTTCTAGGAATTCGAGGGCGTCCAAGAAAAATGGTCCGCGCTCTGCAGTGAGTTGGGTGGGGAAAAAAATACGACGCAGGTGCAGTAGTTGCAAGTAAAGCTACCCACTCGCGGGCAAGCCTTACGGAACGAGCCAGCCTCGCAGGTTGTTAATCTGCCCACGCTGCTACCTGCTACATCGTCCCGCACCGAGGGGAACACTGTAGCGGCGACTGTTGAAACCGGAACCAACCAGGCTCGCGAGCGCGGGTTGTTCGTATACTTGATACTTCCGATACTGGAAATATCGACGCTACAAGTTCAATACTGGTGGCATCCGTATCGATATTCTGGCGTCAATAGTTGAGACCGGAACCAGCCAGGCTCGCAAGCGCGGCTTGTTCGTAAAGGATCTCTTGATTCTTCCGATACTGGAAATATCGACGCTACAAGTTCAATACTGGTGGCATCCGTATCGATATTCTGGCGTCAATAGTTGAGACCGGAACCAGCCAGGCTCGCAAGCGCGGCTTGTTCGTAAAGGATCTCTTGATTCTTCCGATACTGGAAATATCGACGCTACAAGTTCAATACTGGTGGCATCCGTAACGATATTTCGATAATACACCTAGTATATCGATACTTCGATAAAATTGTGGTACCGGTAAATACCGAGTATCGATATCGAAAGAGTATTTTCCAGTAAAATACAAATTCGCTTTAATGAAACGAACAATAAGATGATGATACGAAGAATACAATATTATTTATGTAAAAATAAATATTAAAAATGAAAAGTGTATTGTAATTACTTGAAAATCCAAACTATGAAAAAACTAATAAATGGGAATTTTTAATATTCGTTTTTTTTTTTTCAGTATATTATTGCCGATGCTTTTCGTCATCCAGGCATTGAAGCCACTCACCCTCTAGTATTGCTTAAGAAATTAAAAAAAAAGGACATTTCGATACGCAAGAATTTTTAGAGTTTCTTCGCTGGGCTTAAAAGCTCGTAGATCAACCAATATCAAAGGCTTGACCTAGCATTTGAAAAGGTTATCATATAATGCTCATTCCAATAATAAACTTGTATTACTCTATTAATTCTGATGGGTTAAATACGAATTGATAAGATATAATTGAATGTTACAAACGAGGACCTAATGCTCAAACATTCCTTAATCGCCTCTATATTAATTGTATTCCCGAAGGTACAATTTTCTTCTGATGGGATTTCATTAACCTTGAACAAGATTTTGACATAGAACGCCCTTATCCAATGGCTTCACGTGTTTAATATTTGATTGAATTAAAAGAAGGCATGTTATTGCATTTCATATTACACTCTCAAAGTCACCAACTTCTTTTATATCTTTTAGTAACTAACCATCTCCATGTTGTATCTTTTAGTAGGTTGGTACAGTTTCTTGATCATCATGCAGATTATGCTTTTTCAATTGGGACTACAATGTACAATTGCCATATGAATATCTATAGTGTTGTTCTTTATAATTAAATTTGTTCAAAGAATTGGTGGCCCACGACATGGATGGGGCGACTCGGTCGAGGCGACCAATTCTTTGAACAAATTGAATTATTAAAATGCATTGTTACTCAGTAACATTGTCACAATTTGGATTTCTTTACGACTGCCGAACACATATTCAAGCGTAACTGCACTCAACAAGGTGACAAATATAGGTTGTTCTTTATGTTTATCACAAGCTCTATGACCGGAAGCGGTCGTTCAGTGCATCAACTGATGTCGCTGCAGTGCCTCTGGCCGGGAGGTCCTAGCTTCGAGTCCCGACAGCGGCAGGATTTTCTACACTAGCTTTTCGGATAGGTCGAATTCAGTCGCAGTCTGGAGGAGAATTCTAGCGGCTGGCTGCTCTGATCGGTAGTTTTCCGTGGTTTCTCCGATCAACACCAGGTAAATGCCGGAGCAGCACTCTACCAAACGGGCCAAGGACCGCGCGCGATCTTCCCTTCCTCTTTTTTGTCCTATTCTTATTCGTTATGCGCGCGCGCGCGCGCGCCACACACACACACACACACACACACACACACACACACACACACACACACACTAACATGCCCTCGACTACCACACATGCCGAGAGAACGGTCAGGGACTCAGAAGTTATCCCGGCTGGGGCGGTGCCCCGCTGGTGGGAGATACATGATTGGAGAAAACCCCGCTACTCGATGGAAGGTCGGCGCCGGATCTCGCCATCCAGTGGAGGAAGATCACCGCCACCTCCCGATGAAATAATATGCACTACTTGACCATAGAAGCACTAATTACCATAGTACTATACCATAGTAAGCACTAATGACCATAGTAGTTGACGCGCCCGGAATCACTAACAATTAGTCAATCAATCAATCAACAAGTCCTATGAATTACAAATATTTCGAAACGTGTGCAAACTCAATGTTTTAATTTACTCTGACCAAATCCCATGATCTCCATTTCGAATTTCTCAATATACTAGTTAAACAGGCGAGAAACTAGAAGTGTAGTGATATCTGGGAATAACACGTCGTATGTGGGCGCCCCCAAGCGGATAACATGGACACGCCCTGCAACTCCCGCCCGCCCGCCCCCTTGCCCGGTTCTTTGAAGCGGACCGGATGGCCGGGCGAAGGGCGAAGGGCAGGCGCGGCTAACTTCCGCGCCGCAGGGCGAGGCCTGGAAGGGCGAGGGCGCATGCCGCTCGCAGGTAGGGCTGCGCCGAGCTACCCGCGCACTGCGCCCTACCTGTACGCGCCCTTCCTTCCACAGCGATGGAAAGGCCCCGGAGAAGGGCGCGCAGGGTTGCCAATCGGCTGGTAATTACTTCGGTTTCAATGGTACAGCACGGCAGTAATTTTTAAACGTCTGTTTGAGAAGAACGGTTATTGAGGCGTTTATAGCAGCTTGTTAAGAAATCGGCTTCTCTTTTCTGAGGTGTACTACGGAACAATGATTATGATGTTTTATGTTTAAGGATCTGCGGTGTACAGTTCTGTTGAGTAACTTCATTATAGTGGATTTCTTTTGCATTTTATTTATATCCTATCTTTCGTATAACATTGATGTTGGCAGGAAATGATTTTGATGTTTTATGAAGGGGTTGATAGTGAATGCTGAGGACACTAACCTATTAATAACCAATTATTTTTAAAAAATTAATAAATTCTGTAGAATTATGGAGAAATTAACCGTTTTCCTTAGCGCGTAACACGGGTTGAGTTGGGTCGTCTTTTAAACGGGCGATATATCTTAAAAGTCAATTAATATGCGTGTCTATTCGAACATATAATTTTAATATATTTTTTATATATAAATTCAGGAAGAAATATTTCTCAAAAATTAAATGTGAATTTTATTGAATAGATTCCTCCGTTCTTACTGAAAATCAAAAGTTAAGAAATTAACAGGGGTAGTGAGAGACAAGTCGTAAGACAAGTTTTTGATTTCTCGAATTGAATGCACCACATTGCTCTTTACGTGTGGCCAATCCTCTTTCCATTCAATATTGTAGGATATCATTTTGTTCTTAGTTCGGAGTTGATTTGTATGACCCAACAAAACATGAAATAAACAGTATTTCAATATTACATTAGGGTGGCTTATGGTTGTCTCTCTCTGATCTCTTCAATTGGACCACTTTGTGTATTAAAAACATTTCACAGATCTGATAAAATTATATTTAAAGTTAAAGATAAAATAGAAAACTCATATAATTATTTTTTAAAACACATGTTTAAAAGCATCGATGATTTTTGGTTGATATTACTTTCATCGACGTTTTAATTTTGAACATCATTGTTTGGCAACAACGATGTTTTTGTTGACTATGTTGCATCACTAATTTACAGCACATATCGTCACATCTTTCTTGAACCTCTTGCACAGCGTTTCAAAACATTTGAAGCTCACTCCTGGGTCGTGGAAGTCTTTGGACACAACAAAGCATCGATGATTTTTGGTTGATGTTATTACTTTCATCGACGTTTTAATTTTGAGCATCGATGTTTGGCAACAACGTGTTTTTGTTGACTATGTTGCATCACTAATTTACAGCACATATCGTCACATCTTTGTTGAACCTCTTGCACAGCGTTTCAAAACATTTGAAGCTCACTCCTGGGTCGTGGAAGTCTTTGGACACAACAAAGCATCGACGATTTTTGGTTGATGTTATTATTTTCATCGACGTTTTAATTTTGAGCATCGATGTTTGGCAACAACGATGTTTTTGTTGACTATGTTGCATCACTAATTTACACACATACGTCAATCTTTGTTGAACCTCTTCCAAAACATTTGAAGCTCACTCCTGGGTCGTGGAAGTCTTTGGACACAACAAAGCATCGATGATTTTTGGTTGATGTTATTACTTTCATCGACGTTTTAATTTTGAGCATCGATGTTTGGCAACAACGATGTTTTTGTTGACTATGTTGCATCATAATTTACAGCACATATCGTCAATCTTTGTTGAACCCCAAAAGGGGGAAATTTGGAAAAAATTTTTGGTTGATGTTATTACTTTCATCGACGTTTTAATTTTGAGCATCGATGTTTGGCAACAACGATGTTTTTGTTGACTATGTTGCATCACTAATTTACAGCACATATCGTCACATCTTTGTTGAACCTCTTGCACAGCGTTTCAAAACATTTGAAGCTCACTCCTGGGTCGTGGAAGTCTTTGGACACAACAACGACAAACACAAAGCTTTGTTTTCTGCACGTACGCTCAGTTTCCGCGAATGACAGGCGCGCCCTGACTCTTATCTGCGCGAATGTCCTTTCGGCGCGCTTCAAAGCCACATGCGGGAGTGCGCGGAGCTAATCTCTACTTGTTTTCCACGCGTCGAGAGCAACCTTCGGGTAATAAAGCAGTGGCGAATGCTGAACATTATTTCAAGTATACCGCACTTTATGGAAGCTACCTGTACGGTTGTCTTTTATTTTGAGCATTTCTGAAATCCAAATACTATGAAATACCGTTCTTAATAATTGTTCTATAAGACAATTACACAAATCACTAATTTCTGGATCATTAACATACTCCATTTTCACAAAAACTTGAGAGAAGCGTAACTTACGTACGACAAGAAAAGGACTGTACACCGCAATATTTTGCGGTGCATATCGACCGTTAAGACGTGCATCCTCCCCTCTCGCCGCCTTTGAATCATGAGGCCTAGGTTATCGCGGCTGGCCTGCGGTGCCTTCGCCTGCGCCGAGCAAATTTTCTGGACAGCATTGAGAACTGTCTGAAACTTATCACTCTAATACACTTCTTAGCGCTTGCGGATGCGGAAGACTGACTGGCTCTCGGTAGCAAAACAGTTATTTTTTGGCATCTGTTTTAAAGATTTCAAAATCTCAAGAACTTTTTAGAGGATTATCAAACTTATGAAATATTTCTTATACA
Organism: Teleogryllus oceanicus; assembly: GCA_964035755.1. Classification (NCBI taxonomy): domain Eukaryota; kingdom Metazoa; phylum Arthropoda; class Insecta; order Orthoptera; family Gryllidae; genus Teleogryllus; species Teleogryllus oceanicus. Next base: position 56,264,574 of record CAXIVR010000004.1, read on the forward strand.
CTTCAAATTACTAGGTATACCGACGGTATACGCGATGTATCGGAGAATTCGACATTGTAATAAAGTCTCTTATTTTCAAACACAGCCATCAGGTTTCGAAAATCGGGTTTAGTGTATTTGAATAGAGAGTTTTTGCAAGCGGGAAATCCATTGTGGTAGTACGTAAATATTATCGTCAACAGGAAATACTGTATCTTCAGAAAAATAATTTTTTGCTGTACAATCGAAAACATACGTTAAAACTAGGAATCATTAGAACTGAATACCTCTAACAGGATCTGAAAGCTTTTATTGAACATCTGTGTTATCTACGAGTCCATTTTTGCTTTAATAAGTATTACAATTTGCATCTACATCTTGACGCAACGCGTCTCCAAGCCCCTTAAGGGGCGTTGAGCGCATTCTTTGGAGTAATCCTCCGTTAATTACTAATACTTCGTAATTACTTTGCTAGTCAAGTCTCGTCACGTCGCAGTCAGTCAGTGCCTTTTATCCCTTCGGCCAGGGGCTTGACGGCGTTAGATCCCGGGGTTCCTGGCCGGTCACCCAACCAAGAACCCGCGAGTCTCGAATTCGCTTAACCTTCGTGACTTCACGGAGCGTAGTAAACGAATTCGGCTAGCGCCGCCGTTTTACAAGATAGTAAAACGTATAATAGGCCCCTACATGAAATCTGATTGGATCATAGGAATATGTAATACATGTCTATCTGTAAAGAAAACTATAGCTTCCCACAGTCTTAGAAAATAACCCCGCCATTTTCCTATAACATTTATATTAGGAATGGGAAATTTATGGCAATTATAATGTCATGTGGATAAATAATTAATTTTTCGTGATAATCAAAGTAGCCTCAATATGCACATAACCTCCAAATCCTAAACAATTACGTTAGTTTATTCCTCACATTTTAATTAACTTGAGAAAAAGTAGCCATTCAGCCATTATGGATATTGTATTTTTCATTACTTCCATGTTTATTGTGTGTTAGTGTTGAATTCGTGTTTAAAGGTGGCGGCGAAAACTACGTAAAGTGTAAGATAAGAATACATTTGTCGTAGACAACAAAACAGGGAGTATTACGGGGCCCGTCAATCGAAATCCCGCCATTTGATGCTGAGGCATGCCCAGTACAGTTCTCCCCAGAATTGTATTACGTCTTTTTAATCAACGACTTGTAAAAACTCTCTAAAACTCTCTGAAGTCCGTGTCCGACAAAAGTGACACTTTTAAAGCAACACTTCCATCGTATTCACTGTCTCTGCCAACTCCTGAATTACTCCTCAGAACCTCCTTATCCTCACTACCGGACACAGAAATTCCAGGGAGTGTGGTGAACACAGGAATGGGAACACCAGATCCATGTGGTACAGGTGGCCTTGCTGATTCCAAATCAGGGAACTTCCTGTTCTTCTTCTTGTAACGAGTTTCTTCTTCTTCCCTTCTATGTTTACAGCACAAAAATAATAATCATCGTGATGATTTTTGGGTCTCTCCATACCATCGGTACACCAAATTTTATACTCTTCAGTTTTCCACTGACGGAGACACTCCTCACAAGTTTTGCCATATGGGGAGCCCTCAACTTATTTTGATCACCGAGTTGTATACCAAAATATACTTTTCATGTTTATTCTATAAAGTTTGTAACATTTTTTTTCGGTTTTAGTTGCGTATATTCCCCACAAGTGTAGCAAAATACATTAGGGTCGTTCAAACAACGTTTTCTTGAAGAAGTATTGTTTTGTAACAAAAGTTGTATTAGTAGGACGAAGCTAATCAGAGTATCCTGAAAATAATGCAATATTCAATCTGTAAAATGAAAAACAAGAGTGCATGTATAAAAATCGATATTTGCGTTAGATGTGTGTTTTATGATAGCAAAAAAGTAGAGCCAATTCAATGAAACTAATGCCATATCTGGATTCAGCCTACCCGATTTACTGTGAATTCGTTGCAAAATCCTAGGCACGTGATTTTTTTGGTGTGTGTGTGTGTGTGTGTGTGTGTTGAGCAGTGTTATTAGTCGCACGTTTTCGTCTGCCAGACGACTCCAGTCCTAAATAATATGTAGGGATGCATAGTCAATCCAAGAGGTTTTTTCTACGTAGAACTTACAATTTCATTATTTTTGGTTTAAAACTGTATATTTACATAATACTTGAGTTCAATTAATCATCGTCATTATCATCACCAGTCTCATGTAATTCTTGATACATCGCAATACACGCTGTAAGATTAAAATATAAAATCAAAGTAATATTTGGAACAACAATTCTACCACGAGTGTAATCACATGAATGGAATGAAATACTTCAGAAACTTTTAACAATTTGGACATAAAATAATAACTTTGCCCGACTGATACGGGGAATATAAACAGTATTAGTCCATATGGGTTTTTATCGGAGCAACCAAAAAATCGAATATTATTTGTAATTATAAACGAGAAACATTATCGAAAGCGCGTGAAATTCCTTGATGTTGCTCACCCTGAAAAACAAAATTGTAATAATAGAATAAGAAATAATTTTGGGTCCGAAATGTGTCTAAGAACGTGTTGCAGAGCAGCAGAAACTATTTTTTTACATTTCTTTCAGTTACTGGAATGCGTGCAAAATTGATCATTCTATTCATAAATTCACATTACAATCTTCAAAAAATTGATGAGAGATGTCCGTGAACTAGTGGGAGAGCATTAGTCCAAAGGAAGTTGTCATTTATGCATTCGATATTTGTAATTAACGAGTTATGACCGTTTCACACTTAAGATAATCCGTTTCTGCGTTGGCTTCCACTTAAACTGTTAGATACAAAGAAGTGGGAGTAGAAATTCTTGGTAGTCAGGTGATGCTATCCGACTTGACGTCTTAGTTCTTGAAACAAGGGCACCACTTTTCTGAATGCTCAGATTGCTTTGGCGCTGTAAGTGTCCTGTTTTTTCGTCTAAAAATATCATTTTCCGGAACTCACTAGTGGGGTCATTTTTTGGGCGTGATAAGTTTGAGTTAAGAATTTCAAAATTATTCCCATGTTATGTTATTGTATTAAATTAGGTGAAGTCCTTATCATGATTTCTAGAGATCTTGGAATTTTTTATCATTGCTATTATTACAATGACCTGCAGCAGCAGAAATGGTGCTGAACAAAACTAGACTAAACGGTTTTCCAGAAAGTAGCACGCACACTGTTCCATATAAACAACAAAAATACTCTCAAATAACCCTGCAATGAATTAAATATTTGAACTATTTAAATGTAATTTAAATGAAAAATTTATGAAAATATTTGAACGCTCAACGCTCATCAAGGGTTAAGAGACGAATTGCGTCAACAACGATGCAACAAATTAAAAAAAAAACAACAACAAAATCTGCCTTCACGACTACAGTAATAACACATACATCACACTAGTTATTTACTTTTCAAGAATATCAAAAGAGTTGCTGTTCAATAACGCAATACCTAAATATCAACTCCTAAATAGCAAATTTTTAAGTCTTGAAAATATTAACGAATGTAAATATGCATATACACGTAGAATTATGTAGTAGATGTAAGTCTAGACCAAGTTATAGATTGTAAGTTTAGAATATAAGGTTAATTTAGCGAGCACCCGCATATATAATATTGTAACCCATTATAAAATCATTAAATTAATATCTTAATGGCGAGTGGCCTCTTCCGTGAACACTTCCTGGCGCATGACGTATCCTCACTGTATCGTCAGTAGTGACGTCCTTGGTATGGGAATTCAGTCGGTACGCGCAGTATGAGAATAAGCAGAATACCACAATGAGATATTGGAATTTTGCAGTCAAAATCGAAGCTGTTTCATTGTTTTTGTATTTTTTTCGAGTTTATGGGTCTAACGAAACTAGACTTTTCTCGTTGGGCCAGAAACTGCATACTTTTCTTTCTACATCTGTGTGCTTTGGAAATTAATAACATAATGAGTATAGACGGTACATTTTAGCAATTGACAAAAATGTGAAATGTTACAAAAACGCTAAAAAAAATAGTATTTGTATGTTTGACGGTCGGTGAGTACATTTCCCAAGTTTTTTAATCTGTGATAAAATGTGAAATCGATCGCAAAATGCGAAACTCAATTTCAAAATGCGAAATTATGTATAAAGTGCGAAATGGTCGTGAATCAGTGTAATAACTGCTAAATTGTATTGTATGGTCTCCTTCTTGCTCGCTCTCTAACTAGCGATGCGATATCGACAACATCACATCGATGACTACAAACATTTATTTTGAGAGGCCGTATTTATTAATTAATAATTAAGATTTAAATGACTAAACAATATAAAAGATAATAAGAACAAATAAGAAACTGACCCTTAAAGCCTCAGTGCTCCGGGTCATCTCAAGGGATCTCAACTTCCCCAATTCACTGTACGGAGAAGGTAAGTGAAGGTAAGTCAGGTAAAGTAAGTGAACTTTAAGATAAAAAATTAAGTATAATAATACATTTTGAAATGTAGGTAAATTAAATGACTTTTGATATGATGAAGTAATTATGTCGTCGTTTTATTAACACTGACGACTCTCCTCCTGAAAAATTATTTATTAATAAAATTGTTCTTCTCGAAAAGATATACATTGGTGACAGAAGTCGGGTGGAAGAAGAAGTGTGGTAACAAACAATTGGTTTCCTCCTAGGAAGCAAATGCTATGGTACGAATCTACCTAACGTTGAATAAAATCCTGATTGCTATTTCAATGTTTTTTCTAATACAATGGTCTTAAAGGCAGTTTCTACACGTAATATTCCCTATCAGAGCCTCGTGTCTACGAAATATATATATAAAGAATTTGTTGAAACAAAAGTGGCTGAATCAGGCAGGCGCAAATACAATAACCATCTCCTGGTCCGCTTAACGGTTTGTTTTCTGACACATTGATCGTGCACATCTCAAAAAGCGTGCGTTCTAAGGTCATGAAACATGATTTTCGAGGCCGAAATTCTCTAGTGACATTCTTCATTCTTAATATACAGACTTAATTCAGATCGTGCTATTTTAGGGTCCGTTACTACATTTTTCGAGGTTTAGTTCCTCTAGGTACATTCATTGTTAGTGGTAAGGATGCACACAGACAAATTTTCTCATTCTATAAGTAAACTGTTAGGTTTAAATGTTTTTGAATAGCAATAATGTTTTGCTGACAATTTTCTCTGTAATGTGAATGTGAAAGGAAGGGGGGTAGGTCGCATTTTCACAGACGAAAGTTCTCGTCCAGACACGCTAGTATGTTCATTTTCCAAAGGTAATTTGCAGATGGAAATGACAAGGCCAGATGCGTATTCATCCTAATCCATAAATTAGAGGCAGGAAGAACTTTACGTTCATTTATGTAGAATAACATCGAATGTTACCAGCTGATATGTTCATCTATTAAAGTCAACTAGAGCTAAGTCACGAAGAATAAATGTAACTTCATTATCTGTGCACGTCTTTTAAAATTCAGTGAGAAATATAGTTATACAAATTATCGTTCTCCATGTTGTTGCGGCAGAAAGTATTATTCCAAGACTAAAGATATGATGAGGGATAAGAGCTCAAACTTATAGCTGATTTACTCTTGAAAATATATTATATTTCAACGGAGCGAAAAATGTATTCACAATCTTTGCAGAAAACGCTCATTTTCTTTTTGTATTCAAAATTCAAGTAGTATAGGGTAGGGATCTCAGAATTTTGAAAACGTGTACAGAATTTACTTCTCCCCATAGCACGTCACACACAGTTTTTAATTGTTTTTCAGGTAAAACAAACAAACAAATCGTTAATAGCCAGCATTCGCACGAGCGAAGCTAGAGCTAGTCTTCAAGGCTGCTTTGGAATATTCTAGTCCTCCTCAACAAAGTAATGAATTGGGCAAATGAAACAAATAAGATATAGTAAATTAAAACCCACCGGGACGAGAGTTAGGAATTGTTCTAAATCGAGGATAAGTTCTGGGGCATACATTACAGCACATTCTGCGTTTTCAAATTTCTTCTTTCACGTCTTTGTAGGAGTAGGGGAAAATGGACTTTACAAATCCCACATTCATTAAACATTTTTGAATTTTAGACATGGCAGTTTAAAAATTCTCAGAATTCCTTCTAATTATTGGGCGATTTTTTTGGCAGTTTTTGAATATCTTTTTTTTTTTTTTTTTTTTTTTGGTATACGAGGGTTAGTTTAAGTTATAAATTATGTGTACTAAATGGATCCATGGAAATATTCCGCACTCATTAAATTAATGTTTTAAAAGTGAAATGAGATTCACCCTGAAACTCAACTTCGTGTTTCAGGCAACCTTCCATGATTTAACAGAACATCCACCAAGCTCTCATTTTTCAGTTTTCATCTCACCGTCGAAAACAACTCGTATCCCTTTAGCAAGCAAAGCAAACTGATTTTAAGGCTCTAGATTTTAAGGTTCCATTCCCAAGTTACGGAGGACAGAATACAGCGTTGCAGGGTAAAGTGTGTTGGGAGTAGTATGTGTGCCTGTCCAATGGCTTTATCTGCGAACTTCATTATTTTTGTTTCAAATCTGATTTACGCACAACTGAGGGGCGAATCGTCGTTGAGCAGTAGCACACTTACGGGAGTTTTCCGTCAATGTATTTTTTAAAAAATATAAATTTTAAAAAATTGTTTGCGATTTATATAACACCTAAACTAGTAGAAAGTCTTCTAAGCGAAAAAATACGGTATTTAACAAAGAGCTTCAAACACCAGAGTCGATATCTGTTATCTCACCAAGGAAAAGGTACCGTTCGTGAACGTGTCTGCGTGGCGGAAGTCGGCACCCTTCAAATATTTTCGCGGCCGTTGGCCATAGCGTTCCCGCACATTCGCGACCGGGCACACCTTCACGTCTAAAAGGGCTCGTCCTTCCTGGAGAAGGGCCAGTCTCTCGCTGTCCCCGTCACTCGCCCTCCGCCACCCACCCCTCACTTCCGCGAAGTCGTCTGAAGCGTTTCCTGCTATCACAGGAAGCGACCTCCTGACGCAGCTGGACGTATTTTCCCAGCAAGTGGTCCGGGAACATGTGGGAGTTGGAATTTCATTTTCGCAGAAATTCTTACTTGCAGAGAAACACAAGGCAATCTCTTTGATAGAGCTAACATTTTTTTTTCAAAAATATCATGTATCAATATATTAGCGTTTATTAGCTAACTTCGATTCATGTTTCCTCTTGTCCTTTTTTTCTCAGTTTTTACTTTCTCGTTTCAATATTATTTCATTTTTAGGAAACACTCTTGCCGGTGCTCATTTGCCTATGTCAGATTGATTGATTGATTTTTTCATGTTTCCGGGCGCATCAACTACTGTGGTCATTAGTCCCGTTAGAGTAGTGCATGTTTTTTTCTCGGGAGATGGCGGTGATCTTCCCCCGCTGGATGGCGAGATCCGGCGGCGACCTACCGTCGGCTAGTGGGGTTTCCCCCTAACCAAGATTCTCCCACCAGCGGGGCACAGACCCAGACGGGACGAGCTCTAAGCTCCCGACCGGTCTCCCGGAATATGTGGTAGTGTAGTGCATGTTAGTGTAAGTGTGTGTGTGTAAGGGGAGAGGATAGGACAAGGGAGAGGAAGGACAGATCGCGCGCGGTCCGTGGCCCGTTTGATAGGGTACTGCTCCGGCATTCGCGTGGTGTTGATAGGTGAAACCACGGAAAACTACCGATCAGAGCAGCCGGCCGCTAGAATTCCCCTCCAGACAGCGACTGAATTCGACCTAGCTGAAGAGCTAGTGTCGAAAATCCTGCCGCCGTCAGGACTCGAACCTAGGATCTCCCGGTCAGAGGTCATCAGAGGTGACATCAGTTGATGCACTGAGCTACCGTTCCCGGTTTGTGTACGTCAGAAAATTGCAAGCCTCTTACCTTTAAAAAATACTCGTAGAACTACGACAGCCATTCTACCCGATGCTTCAAAAGCTGTCTTTGACATGAGTGTTGGAACTAACTCTCGGAATCAAAATAGTTCAGTTTTGTTTTGTGGTCTCCCACGTAAATAATTATAGACTTTTCAATGCACTAGTTTCAATTAAGAAATGGGTTAAATTGACCGAAATAAAAAGAGAATTTTTATTCAGACATTACCAACAATTTTCATGATTTAAAAAAAATATGATGGAGCTCAACGAAATAGTGTTTGAGCAATTTTCGAGTATTGCAAATATGTACTTTTTGAATTGGGAGTACAGAAGAGTAAGAGCTCCCAGTAATAAGAGCTCCCACCGTCATGGTGTAGATCTAAGTAGCATGTAAATTAATGACATACGTCTAGCAACAAGTCTATAAGTTGAAATATGGATGTTGCAGCTAATATGAATCGCATGAAAATTACTTTTGATGGAATATATTTTATTTACATGCAAAAGCCTATACTATATACGTTGTATTATGATTTTTCTATTATTACCATAAATGGAGGGAAATGTAACAGGGGAAGAAATGGTAAAATTCACAAGACAAGTACAAATTCAGTGTTCTTAGAAGTTTATGATGGAAATGATGTAGATTACGTGAAATCTTTCATCACTTTCACATGGTTGCATTTACGAAGTTGTCAGACATTGTTGCTCGGTCATAATTTTTTGTGTGCAAAACTACTGTTGTTGTGAAGTTATTGTATTATAAATTTACATCATCCAGCAATTTTTATACGTTACATAGTGCAGATTTGCTTCTAGTCAAAACGGTCACCGGGGCAAATGGACTTACCTCTTATCACATGAAAGAATCGCTGCCTATCTGTGAAGAAGAATCGTTTTGTGAAACGGAAGTGAGTCTAAGTAGTGAGCGTCCCGTTCAGTAGTGTTGAAATGCAAGAACTTCCAAGGTGTCCTTTCCAAAAGACGAACATTGACCGCCGCACCCTCGCTAAACGAAACACTTAAAACTTAGGCGCCACCGGAAAATACGGAAAAATACAGTATTTTCTTGCAACATAGTTGTCGGTTACTTATTTGATGATCGTCAAGATATTTGAATTTGAAAATTTGATACGGTTCTTTCAAAAGTAAGTGTCACGTAAGTTCACCTTTGTAAGATGAAATCAGGGATTTCAACATTTATTTGGCCATTTGGGGAATGACTGCTCTAGAGCAGGGATTCCCAATGTTTTCCTTCGATTGGATACGTTCAAAAAATTGCTTTATCGATGCCCTGAATTTCTTTTATTACATACTGCTCACAAAATCATCATAACAGAAATAATTGCACATAAATGACTTGATAACATATGTACACATAGGCAAAGAATATGAACAAAAGTTTTGGAAAAAATGATTTCTTAGGTTTATGTTTTTTTTATTCTTATACTGTTAAAATGTGCAGTTTTTACAAATATAAACGAGTATTGTGAAATATTCTCAACCTTTATACAAGAAAACAATTATTAATCACGTAGATTTTACTTCCTCGCCACCGCTTTAGCAGGAGAGAGAAAGTTATGTAATGTTGCGCGAAGAAACTGCGAACTCTCGGTAGAAAAACTCTTATTACTCGGCTGGTAACAAAAAAGTGGATCTATACAGTTGCTAAACTTAGAAAAAAAGCGCTGTAACAAGTGGTGATGGTGTAAATGACGTTTAAGAGAATGGTGCAGGTCTTAGGATTGTTGTAATCTCTTATTTTTCGAAAAGGGCAAAAATTCCAAATTCTTGTGGCCTCTTCCTACAACTACAATTATGAAGATATTTTCTCCCTTAATGATATCTGTTTCCTGAAGATAGATTTTTAAGTAAGGTCATGTACAACTTTTCAAACATTTGAGGACGTTTTGAGCAATTTTGCCTGAAAGTACGGGCGAGAAAGCTATTTTAGCACTACTACTTACTAGTTACTTTGTGTCACCAATAGAATCTTGATTACACAAATCATTTGCCAGCATATATTCGGTTATCGACTTCGATTCAGCCCCAATCGACTCCGTGATCAGTATTGACACCCTTTGAATATTCATAGACCCTCAAGGGGTCGATACTTACCCCGTTGAGAAACACTGCTCTTGACGTACAGTCGATTCCGTTTATGGTGAACTCGGATATAGTGAACCCTCGGAGTTAGTGAACTTAAGTCATGTCCCGTTTCACTTACATTACAAAAAAAAAGGGGATGAACCACCTCGCAATAGTGAACGTACGAAATACAACGTCCCGGAAGTTAATTGGATCTCGGATGTTATTAGGCGAGTAAAAGGACCTTCGGAGGGGGGACAGAGTTCCAACAGTGGATGAGGCATTGAAAGGTGTCAAGACTGCATTACGATACTTAGACAGAGGACAATGCAGAATCAAGTACGGAGAAAGCACGAACTCTGGTTAAGGATCGAGAGAAATTACAAATAAAAAATATACGAAACAAACAGTTGAAAATAATTGATTTTTTTAAGGACAAAGTAAGATACTGAAATTATACGTGTTGTTAATGAATTTTGCTGTATCTCTGTAGTAATAAAATCAATCATAGAAATTCAATTTAATTTTGACGTCATCTATTATAGTGAACCTCGTATAAAGTGAGCCAAACATGTGAGACCCCAGACGTTCACTATAACCGGAGACGACTGTACTTCCAGAACACTTGCAGAGTACGTCGCGTCGCATCGGGTCGGAAGCGGGAGGGAGTGGGGATGGGCAATCCCGGGGCCCGTCTTGCACCTGCGTTAGCGTACCTGCCTCGCCGCGTCTCCCCGAGGCCTCCTTTGGGTTTTCCTGGGGGTCGTGGCGTGGAGGGCTGGGCCCGGAGACCCTTGCAAGCGACCTCGGCGTGGGTCCGCGCGCGCAATGGCCCGACATCAGCTTGGTTGCCAACTCGCGTGCGCCTTTGTCCAGCAGAACTGGCATCCTAGGACAGAGTAGCGAAAACAAAAATCCGTTTTCGACTTCCGTGTGTGATTTGATTTGATTTATTTAGTCAAAGAACAATAAAAACTGTATGTGACGTAAAGGAGAGAGGTACCATCTGCGCACGTTTTCTTGAGCTCCAGAATCCCTTCCTAAAATTTTTACTATAATAGTTGAAAGATGACTGTACGTTTAAAAAAGTAAAAACAATGATAATTAACAACAACAATAATAATGAAATGATAATGATAATGATAATAACAACAACAATAATAATGAAATGATAATGATAATGATAATAATAACAACATTAAATAATAATAATAATAATAATAATAATAAAAATTCGTGAGACTAGCAATATTTTTAAAAAAATTAAACATTCTCCCCCCAGAGTTATAGAAAACTTATTTGCATTGGTAAACGAATTGCAGTTTCAAGTCGTTCAAAGCATTTTTTAATTAGTTTCCAAGGTTCTGTGTTAAGTTACTCTACCTACATTCTGGACGTTTTAAACTTAAGGGTCTCTATGCACGGTCAAACTAAGCTTCATAGTCCGCAAAGTGGATCGCGATAATTTTGTGGAACAACCTTCAAACAACGCGGAGGTCGCAGATTAACAAATCCTGTGCATGCCAAGCTCGCTCGAGTATTGATGGGCACTTTAAATACATGTTCATAAGTACTCTTTTTACGCCATTAGTCTATGAATTCTGATCATATTTTTTAGTTATTTTTTGGTGATGAAATTATGGAATATTTAGTAACTTGATTAAAAAGGTATGCTCACTTTCTGAATCAAACCGATTCTCGTATAATAGACTCTAAAATAAGATTTTACTTCTAAGTGGAAACAATGTTTGAGTATCAAAACGAATGAGTGGGAATAAACACAAAGATGTCAATAATGTATTTATGTATTAATTTATTTAACGCCAAAAAAAAATTAAAAGTGTGTATGACGTGCTACGAGGATAAGCGAATTCTGTGCACGTTTTCATAATTCTGTGATCCCTATCCTAAGCCATATACTATTTAAATTTTAATACAGAAATAGATGAACGTGTTTTGCAAGGATTGTTAACAAAATATTCGCTCCGATGTAATAAAATCTATTTTCAAGAGTAAATCAATTATAAACTTGGGCTCTTATCCCCCATCATGTCCTTCGTGAAGGACTAATACTTCCTGCCGCGACATGGAGAACGATAATTTGTATAACTATATTTCCTACTGAATTCTAGAAGATGTGCACAGATCATGAAGTTACATTTATGTCCAGAAGCAAAACAAATGGCTATCTCAGCATTTGCTCAAAGGATCAGGGAAACTCGACGAAAAACCTGATCGAGATGGGGGTCATTGACCCAGAAGCTGCAGTACACTTGTTACAGGTTGTTTAGAATTATACAGTCCAAATGGTAAATTATACATTTCTATAATCTCTTTCGGTGGAAAGTCACTCGTTTGGCGGAAAGTCAATTCTGTTGTGATAACACATTGAGATGTAAATCATATGTAACAGGTAAAAGATATTCTCAGGCCGAGAAAAAACATGTACACGTAAGCTCCCGCGGCTCGAGTCAATGAAAAAACACATTTTGTTCCACGCTCAAATTGCTGCATACCACAATATTATGCAAATATTATAGACTGCTGTCGTGAATAAAGGAATTGGGTACTGCAGAATCGGAATACACTCCAAAAAGTGATACTGACATATCACATGGTTGTTGAACGCCTATGATTTGAATTCCTGGTTTATGTACCTATGAAACGATCAGCAAGTCAGTATTTAGTAGATGGATGATTGAACACTATCTTGGCCGTTATGGCGTTCAAACCAACCGTGTAGGACAGCCTCCAATCTCATGTTTGTTATTATCACTTCATCAATACATCATCCCGTGCGATACGACTTTGCAAGTGACGACTGTGTGCAAGTGACGACTTGCTTGATGTGGGAGTACAATATAGTATGGAAAATGTAATGTAGGGTTATGAATTAAGTGTTTTCAAACATTTAACACATTGTAATTACTTTTAAATGTATTTCTACTATTATGTTATTTATGAACTCTCACTTAATTCATATTAAAAGTTTTAAAATGTAACCACTTTTGATTTAACGCTGTCGGAGGCGGCCACTGATATCGTAGGTCCAGTGGTATCAGCAAATATTTCGAAAATAAATCGTGGTTTTTGAAAACATGTTCACATGCACACATTTTAAAGCCCATTTACTTAAAGGTAAATTAAATTTGAAGTTTAAAACAATAATAATAGTAATAATAATAATAATAATAATAATAATAATAATAATAATAATGTAGACTTGTGATTTCAAGGAGTATCGTTTCGTTTCAGTTAACGCGTGTACGAAGTGCCACTCAAAAGAAAAATGCTGGGAGAGGGGTAAGAAGGTGTCAGTGAACGCTGACTGTGAACGCTGTAATACTGACTACCACATGAGTTCGCATCTGCCATTCTCCAACATCGCCTGGTAAGTCAAATGAATTAAGACATTGAAGAACTTAAATTATTAAAAGGAATAGAATATGCCATAATCTTATGTTCTCCATACCAAGACATGAAACAACAATTTGGCGTTTGACTGAACGATTCATTCTGGACCACCGTCCGTTGGAACAGTCCACAATCATCTGTGCCAAGATTTTTGTGCTGCAGCTTCATGTGACATATGTTGTCGTAGAGCACTTATCTGCTCACGTCAGGCGATAGTGCCCTTGGCCGACTATCACAAATGAAGGTTGTCATAGTTTTAATCAGTCCATCCTTGTATGTTTATGGACTTGATAATGTTATCAAAGACGTAAACCGCGCAATTGAGGAGAACGTAGGTGGAGTTAAGAGCTCAGTTCTGGGCGACCTGCTGGTACACTGATTTCTCGAACGGGCGCGATTCAATGCGCGCGCCAATCAAAGCGATACTTTTAATGACACTTTTATGGAGCATTGCAAACGAATTTGATATAAGGTTATTGGAGCGAGCATATTCTTGCCAGGCTGCGAGTTATTTCGTAATATGTCCTTGATTATCAACTGCATAGTATGTGGCGAGAATATTGACACAATGAATGTTTCAGAACAATCGTTACACACTTAAGTTTTGTAATACTTTTTGGAAGACATTTAAAAGGCTATTAATAAATAAATATCGCACTAATCTGTGGAAGACTTTTTACGGAACCTGAATAACTAAATGTGAAGAAATTACTTTCAACAAAGTTGTGTTAATTTTTTTTTTCATTAATTCCACGAAAGGGGTGTGGAAATGGAGACTCGTATTCCTGTTCTTCCAAGTGACTCCGGATGTCGAAATTTTTCTCAAAGTAGAAAACCAAGTATATGTTCAACATGAAGACCTAACACGACAATTTGTGAATAGTATCATTTAAAAGACTAAGTCATTCTATATACAGGGAAGTGTTTTGTCTCGGAATGCGACAGTTGACATCTGATTTGGATAAAGGTTTAATTTTAATTCTCGGTTTTGATATACGTCCCCAATCTCATAACTTACTTGACTTCTGGGGATGAATAAGACAGATGTGAAGAGAGCTGAAGTAAAAATATTCTCAAACACTATTCCTATTAATACTCTTCATGTTTAATATGGTGAATTGCTAATGTGGAACCATTTTTGAGAAAAGTTTGGAAATGTCTCAGAGGCCCCCTGTAAAGAACACCCCAAAAATTAAAGAATGTATTTCAAAATCTCAGGACATTAATCGCAGGGCTTTTAGTTCAATATTTTGGGCGCGTGTTGATGATTACACAGATGGACGTTTAAAAACAACAACACATTTTAGGTAACAAGGAGACCTCAAAACTTAAAATGTCAAAATCTATTTGTCGCAGCATTACATGTATTACTTCCTAAATACGAGAAATTAATGATACAAAACAAAATTATCTTTAGCTTTTTAATTTATTCCTACCTGTTCATTTGTGACAATTTATACATTTTTATCGTTGTTTATAAAGACATAAATTTTTGAAAACATGACAACCTCAATTGGTTGCGACTTGTCTCGCTAGGGATAATATCCACTCTTTTACCGGAATGCGAAAATCGGCTAGAATAATGAGGTCTGGTTGAATGGGTCAGAAGGTGAGAAGAATTAGACTATTCCTAGTTGTTTTTCAAGTTGCATAATTCTTTCCGCCGACAAAGTTCCATGAGCCAGATATCATTACATTTATTGTCGTAAGGATTCTCCATGTTTCTGCTAGAATATGTAATTACTTTCTCTTCATACTCTTCTCCTTTGGTCATTTTGATATGAAAAGATGATCAGTTACCGATAGGTGAAAATTATGCCTTTATTGTTGTATGCTATTTTCACTAAAAAAATTAAACAGACTTTAAAAAAAGAACAAACGCATCAATGTTAACAGACATCACTTCAGTAAGTCAATATTAAGAACTTTAAATTTTTACAAAAATGTTTCGACATCGATATCGCTTCCCTAATGTGAGTAGAATACAAGTACCGTGAGTTCTCCCAGGGTAAATGCCATCTGAATTGTATCTTTATAGGCCATGACTGACTATTACCTCCAAGAACAATGCAATCAGTTCGTCGATGCAGCTCGAAGTGGGACGCATTACCACAAGCTTTAGGCAATGTACAGCCATATAGTCATGCATGGCGAGGTCTTTCTACGCAAGGTAGTTATTTATCTCATTAATCTAAAGCAGTAATACCCAAAGAACCCATGCATACTATTGACCAAGAATCGATCATGATTTTTTCTGTTCAATTTGGGATGTCATTTAAACGAAAAATTCAGTTTTATTTTTATTTGACGTTTGAAGACAGGAGTAGTTTGAATTGCTAAAGACGAAGACGAATGAGGTTAATTTACACTTTCAATCGAAGCGTGGTCCATTTCTTGTGTTTAATTCCCAGTAAAAATTTCCTTACGATAGCGTTTTTTTACTCCCGTTGTTAATAAAACACACTATTCTTGTAAGTGATACTACAGACATCAGACATGCAGTCCTTGATATGTTCGGCTTTTTATTGGCAATCTAAATATTGAATGTACATATATTAGCCATCATCAAGGGCATTTTCTACAGAAAAAGTGTAATTAATAAAATCAATACAAAGAAACTTAATTGTTTTAGAAATATATATATATATATATATATATATATATATATATTATAAATAATGTTTTTAAATTTCCCCTTCTTTAAATATTAATTAACGTAACCTTTCCAAATTTCAGAAAAATATTACGTTAATTCTATTATTAAAATTAATCTTCAACTTCAACAAACTCAACACTTGAATTTTCGAAAGTAGGAAAAGTTACAAAAGTACATACTTTTAACCATTATTTGTATCACCACTTCTCTCCGATTTAAACGTAATGTCTCTTGTAGGTCACGAGCTATAAACCAGAGGGGGACACTGTCATCCAATCGGGATCTTCAATACCAAAAAGTTAAGTCGTAACAAACTTCCTGATTGGATGATTGCCCCCCTTCCATCTCGTGACCGTGAAGGGAAACTGCATTTAAATCGGAGTGTAGATTCAAATGAGAAAATTATTTATTGCAATACTGTCCATTTGGTGTAAGCAATTTTTCTGTGAAGCCTTCACTAGTTCTTATAACACTTTTTTAGATAGCATATGGAACAGATCCACCTAAGAAATAGAGCCGTTCAGTGTTGTTTTAGTCAGCTAGTGCTACGTATTAGGAGAGGCGTTGATCCGAAAAGTTGCGCATATCACTCTCGTTGCAGCCTGTTTCCTCCAGTGCATTGCGAAGGTCTTGGAGCGTCTATTTTTAGCCGCATGGCCGCGCTGGAGGCGGTTGTGCAGTGGCGTCGGTGCTGGTCGGCGCTTGAGAGCTCTGGGGACTCCCCAGGAAATGCGAGCAGAAATCGATGGGAATTCAATCGATTATAATCTACCAAAAATAATAAATATTTATCATTATTATCTAAACAACTAATATACATCTTATTTGACCAAAAAGCACATATTCTGATGTAAGCAACATAATTGGATATATTTTACTATTAAATCTATTATTGTAAAAAATATTGACTGCCTGATTCGGTTGAATCGATTAATATATTGGAAAATATCGAAACATGCTGTTCTTAAATTTAAGACTTTCTTTTGTTATTCTTAAAATTTAAAGTGCATATGTCTTTGTTTATTTCTAATATTATTAAAAATTATAATCGAAATCCAAGAACAAATCTCATTAAGTTATAGGAAGAAAATAGTGAATACACAATTCACACGATATTTATAATTTTATAAATATAGTATGAATGCATTATTATTATTATTATTATTATTATTATTATTATTATTATTCACAGTTAATTTTTTGAAAATATTTTGTTTCTTTTTTTATATTTTGAATATAATATTTCTCTATACAGTATGCAATTAACAATTCTAAAGAATATAATCCATTTTAAGTGATGAATGAATAAAAAATAATATTGTTTTGAAAACACCGAATCGTTTCTCTGAATATTATATTCAATAGACTATTTATTTAATTTACTATTTGGGGCAATGAACAATTGGGGAAATCGCACAAAATGCAGAACGCCCACTCAAGGACGGTGAGAAAGAATTCATACTTGCTTGAGCTAGTCACCATTATTCATTTGACAGTAAATTATAATTGTTACACAAAATAGTAGATGTACTGAGATTGTAAGTAGTTAGTTCATTAGAAGTTAGTTCTACAGTAGTTTCTCCAAAGGTGACGAGTAATTACTGCTGGGGACACAAAAATAGACGGATGAATGGATCTTCGCAATAGTTATTCGCGATGTCGCCAACGGTGCGGAATATTCACTAGCAATTCATCATGACACCACGTGTCAAAACCGCAAAAAAAAGAAAGCCACTCATTAAAGCACAAGCAAAAGAACTGCTAGCGACCTCAAAAACCCTGAGTGTGCGAACTTCGTCGTCGGCCCTAGGAGCTCCTACAAGAGTGATAGTACGAACCACTCATCCGTGTGTTTTTGACAATAAATATTTCGCTTCACTTGACAATCAAATTTCTTTCACGTTCTCACTCTCGTTCATATAATTTCTTACTCAAAGGATGTCATTACTATACCTCTTCCATTTCATAATGCTCTTCTCTTACTGTGTACTATTTCTGAGAAGTGAAGATGATGCCTACATGTCCAGTGACTCGCGACCTCTTTATCTGCAACATCCTTTTCTCCTTAAAGAGATATCAAGAGGGAGCGCCGCTGCGCGAAAAAAGAGCAAAAGGTGGAAGCAAAAAGGGGAATGCGTTCTCTTTAAAAGCGCTCTCCGGCAAGCGACGCGTCGTTCTTTCTTGCGCATCCCGACCGCCACCGCTCGATGCGCAGCCACGCACAGTGGGCCCGGCCGGCACCAATATATATAATATACACCCACGTGTTCAAGGTACTGTAATAACACCAACGGGCAAGAACTAACGAACTGTCGCGCATCAGTGCCACAGGGGGAATCTGAGGTCAGTTAACAATTCGTTTGTGTGTTCGGTGAATTTGTGAATGTCTGTCTGATTCGAAAACACCATAATACTCGAAGTTGAAACAATGATGGCGTCACATGGCGTCGCCGCGGGAGGTTTTCGTTCCCTGCCCCACCAAAATGCCCGACCGGAGGAAGGGATGCCGAGCCGAGCCGAGCCGAAGGTAGCCGATGGACGGTACCAGCGGATTATCACCCCAGAAGACTAAAGCCGTTTATTGGCGGTAAAGGTATTGTAAGAACAGGCCTCAGTTCATAGTTCTGGTATCAAAAGAGGTTACAATACAGTTTGAGGATTAATGTACGAAGCCCATTATGATGCAATAAATGGGTTGTTTGATATCCAGCAACCCTTGTGTTTTGCCAATGTTTGCATTGCATTAACCCTCAGGGACGAATCAAGAGTACCTGCACCCCTTTAAACAAAATTTATTGGAACGCACCCGAATTACCAGGTACGTCACAACATATGTATATATATATATATATATATATATATATATATATTGTGACGTATATTTATTACGTATATATATATATATATATATATACACGTAATAAAAACAGTTACCTGTAATAAAAACAAAACAACATTTACAGTTTTTACTTCAGGTGGATTAATAGCGTAGAACGTGCGTTTCCTATCACATGCCATCATTCATCGATTGTCTTTCTGTCTCCGAAAAGAGTAGCCAGGTGTCATGCGACGTCAGCTATCAGTCACCTGCTGATAGCGCGGCAGATTCGAATTTTAAGGAAACGACCTGGTTTGGACATAGTTGTCAAGTATCCTATTGTTAAAACATTTTCACTCAAGTTTGGGCATGCATTCACTATGACACGGTCTTGGAGAAATTTGATTTACTTGTCCGAGATAACGTTTAAATAATAATTCCAGCCGATATTTCACAATCGCAGGGGCAGAATATGCAGAGAAGACGCGCTTGATACTTGAGGGTGCGGCGGGTTGCGTAGAGCTTCTGTTCAACGGCGCTTGAGTCATCATAAAATCATAAATAATCAACAACGCCTCCATTTTGCGTCTACAAGTGCGACAGACATACGCACCTTCCCACTATACTATGCCCTATAACCTTCGCGCAAATGCAAGCAATAAGTTGGCAAAGTTTTATCGCAATCAGATGAACGGTACAGCAGCGCATAAAATACGAAATAACATAGTTTTTTGTATATTAGATATTGTGAGGAATACGAAACATCCCTTGTTATGTAAAGTAGCAAAGTAATATAGCGATATATAATATAGCAAGACGCGTTCGTAATATATTTTTATGGACGCGTCTGGAATTCACATCTCGATTCGAGCGAAAGAGTTTGCAGGCTAGATGTTTCGCAGGTTGAAAAAACTCCCAGAGGCATGTGTTGGGTTAATAAGCTGAATTATTAAAGAATCCCGTCGCTGGTCGCGAAAACGTATGAAGTCTGAACGTATGAACGTGTAAAGTGTGTGCAATTTGGTATTTCCGTCTTTACACATTTTTATTAACTATTTATTGCCGTGCGCGCCCTCGCGAGGCGTTCGCCGGCTCGGAGCCATTTTCGTCTGCTCAGCTTCCGGCCTCCGGACCGCCTGTCGCGAGGCGCTGCTCCGTGATAACCTCCGCCATGACGTCACGCCAACCGCACCGCACCGATCAACCAGCTTCTTCCTGCTCTCTGCGACTCGTACGGAGTTAATGTACGAGTAAATCGCCCGCTTGCGAGGACGGTGTTGGAGGATTTTTACTTTGGTGTAGGGCGGAAACCGAGTGAAATGGCTCAGGGCGTAGCGTGCTGACTTCGCATTCAGGAGGCTGGTATCAATATTCTGACCGGGGTTTTTGTGGCTTCCCTCAGCTATCCAGGCGAATGCTGGGATGGTTCTACTGAAAGGCCGTGACCTAGAAACCGGTGTCGCTGGCCGAATTCGTCAACTACTTGAAGTCACGAAGGGTTTACCAAATTCGAGACATTTAGGTATCTCCCACTAACCCAGCCGGGACAAGCTCTAAGCTCCCGACTGGTCTCCCGGCGTGTAAGGTAATGTCTAGTGCATGTTAGTGTAAGTGTATGTAAAGGATGAGGAAAGGACAAGGAAAGGGAAGGGAGGATCGCGGGCGGTTCATGGCCCCTTTGTTAAGGCCCCTACACACGTACCGATTTGTCGGCGACCGGCCAGCCAATCCAACAAATTGATTACGTAGGCTTCCGCGGCCGGAGTATGTCTCTTGGCTGTACTGCAGTACGCAGTACGCTCTGAGGAAGGCCACAATATGTTGGCCGAAACGTCAGCTACGAGAAAATCGACGCGGCTTGTCCCGGACAGCCAAGAGACAATCCACCCAATTGTATCCTGTGGAGGCAAGTCATCCAACAGAAATTTTGGTCGGGCGGTTGGTTGGCACCGACCACCCGACAGCCGATTCCCCCATCACACAGCCCAACAAATTGTGTAGTGTGTAGCGTAGTTGGGCTAACTACCGACGACAGCGCTGAAGTTTTCACTAATTTCCGCAGATTTCGTCATGCCAATCCACGTGCTTCATCGTGCTCGATTCTTACCTCGGACACTTCCTTTGAGACTTGTTTCCGTGCTGCTTGGTTCCGAGGTTCTGTTTTAAGTGTTTGGCTTATTGTTTCGTTTTTTTCGTTGTTTTAATTCCAGAGTTTATATATTTTCATTCGTTATAGTTTTGTTAATTTGTTTATATTTTTCTTTGTTGTTAAATTAGGTTAGTACAGGATAAGACATGATATTTTTTCGGTGGAGGTTGGCGGAACCTTAATGATGCAATGTGCCGCTCCTCAGCACTCACTGCTTTTCTCATTACTGTTTTTTTTTTTTTCCAATAAATGGACGAACATGTCCAGCAATTCACGGAAAACAATTCATCCATTCTCATAAAAGGTTTAAGTCAATCGTATCTAATTCTTTAACCAGGTTCACGTGTGAAAATATCTTTCGTTGCAAAAGTCACTTTCTTTTGCACCAAACTTTCCTTTTTCCTCGACCCCATCCTCTTCCGTTAAAACACACGCTGCTATTCCTAGTCCAATCTTTTGGTATTTTCTTAGCGACATGTTGCTTCCAAATCACAGACACGAGAACACTAAGAGACACGGAACACCTTCCTTGAGGAAATTTCCAGCACGACTGATAAATTGGGTTCTGGTTGGACCGTGTGTAGCAAAGTGTACAATCTGGTTGTCCCGACGGTCGGCCCGACAAGTCGGTACGTGTGTAAGACCCTTAAGGGCATTGCTCCGGCATTTGCCTAGTTTTGATCGGAGAAACCACGGAAAACCGATTAGAGCTGAGGGCGCCTGAAATTTTCCTCCAGACAGCGGCTGAATTCGACCTGTATAGTATGCAGTACGTGTTCGGCCCGTGGCTCCCTGCTGTAGGAGATATTGTTTTCTTCCTGCGAGTATCTCAAAGCCATTGCTCCATTCCGAAGCATGTTGGAAACTTTGTAGTTCAGTGCTTACGTAGGAATATTCAGCTGGGATGTGGTGATGAATGCATTACTTAGTTTTGAAAATCCTGCCTCTGTCAGAACAAAAGCTTAGGACTTCCCGGTCATAAGCAGTGCAGTGACATCAGTTGCACTCTTCTTTGAATAATTGTGTAACCCCTTTCGAGGCCATGAACACTAGTGGTGGTACACTCTCAGAAACTTCTGCATTAGTTTTAATGTAAACTACATTAAAGTAATTATCATGTGCGCACATTAAATTTAATGTACAGGCACAGACACTTTAATGTACGTGCAAATGCAATGCGTGTTCCGCATGGCAGGAAATACGGGGAAGGCTAGATAAACCAGATTATTTAAATAGATTTGATCACAAATATAAAATTAGAACAAGAATACAAAGAACGGACGTAGGGAAATTCGCCTTTGTAAACAGAACTATAGTAGATTGGAACGATTTGCCTGCGGCAGTTTTTGAGCCCTTTCCTTGCTCAGCGCGAGGTTTTAGAAAAAAATATAGGAAATTAGTCAATAGGGTGAAAACGTATAGTGAAGTGAAGTGAAGTGAAGTGAAGTGAAAGGTGCCATTATGCGTAGTCTACAGGAAAAAGTAATGAACAATTAATATTTAGATAAAGTTATATGCAGTGCAGTGCAGTGAAGTGAAGTGAAGTGAAGTGATTTCATTTGAAGTGATGTGAGGGTTCCTTCGTCTATGTATACATGCGTATATGTTTGTATGTATGTATAATTGTGTAATATGTAGGTTTATTCATTTATATGTTAGTGTATATGCATTTTAATGTTTAGTGTAGGAATTTAAATGCCATCTGCCTATATAGAAAATGACAAAGTCAATTTGTTTGTTTATATTTATTTTTTATATATTATTATGTTATTTGTAATTGTTATTTTGCATTCTGCCACCGGGCATCATCTGCCCAATTGTAGAATAAATTTCTATCTATCTATCTAAATTAAATTTAATGTATGTGTATAATTAACTTTAATATAAAAAGTAAGTTAAGTTTTACAATTAAAGTACAATTAAATTTAATGTAGACAAGTAACAGTCGTACATTAAATCTACATTGCTTTTAATTTTAGCATTAAATTGAATGTACGTGTACATTAATCTCCTTTTCATGTACAAGGTACATGAAAATTCATGTCAGTCGTACATTAAATCTACATTAAGTTTAATGTGATTTCTGAGAGTGTAGCTTCGCCCATCGCGTACTCTGCCAACGAAATTTCGCGGACGGACTCCGCGCTGGCGCTGGCGCTGGCCTGACGAAGTGGCAGTGCGTTTTGCGCGGGCGGCGCGCTCTGCTGATTCAGTGGAATACTTGTGAGACGGAAAAGGCTGCGGGGCGCCCGCCACGCCAACTATGCCCTCGCCCTCCTTCGCGGTCGGGGCCCCGCCCCGCGCCGCGCCGCGCCGCGTTTGCCCCGCCGCTGCTGGCGGGAACTATGCCGGGCCGCGCCCCATTCATTCGGATTCCAGCCCTCGCGTTGGTCACGCCGCTGACGAGTGTGTGTACGACTGTGGCCAACTGGTGACTCGACTCGCCGTGGATTTTTCGGCCCGCGGTTCCTTGCTGTAACCGATGAAAATAGTTTTTTTTGTTTTTTTATTATTTATTTATTTTTTTATGGTTTACTAGTTCATTAGTGTGTGTTTATGCCAGTGAAACAAAACATTTATTTGTATTTTAATACCCTTACGCGCCTTTCCGATTCTTTATGTTTGTGCGGATCTTTTGAAAACATGATGCCCGTTTTGCTACCAATAGAACAAATAACACATTTTTGAATTGGATGTATTAAAGTTAATAATCAGGGAAGTACATTAAACTATGTGCTATACACACTTTTTCAAATTTTCCTAATGTTTTAGTTGAAGGAACTTTTGCAATTTTTTCAAAAAATCAGGGGTTTTAACGAACATGAGACACCATTAAATGTCCTTCACACTATCCAATAACAAAATTTTATCAAAAATAATGCAGCGATTATTTTGAAAATTTGGAAAATGTCCCAGAGGCTTCATGTGAAGTACCTCTCCACTCTCTCCAAGTCTCTCTCTACTCCCTAGGACAGTAAAAATAGGATACTTCTGAATTCGATGTCGCCCTTGAGGCAAAGAACATCTACTTATCGCCCTAGATACATAAATAAATATTTCTGCGAGTACCTCACAGCTAACGCTCCATTCCGCGCCTGCATAGCATGAAGGAAACTTTGTAGATTGAATTGAACTGAATTTGCCTTATTTTACATGGCGAGACTCAGGCCATGAGGCCTGCTCTTCCGTCTGACCACGCAAATTTCGTTACACTCCTTTCACCTATGATGGGAGAAAGAAGGTATTACTTGGGCGACGAAACAGGCGATTTGAATTTAGCTCAGAGGCGTCATTTAGGCTTGAGGATCTTTTACATGCAGTAAATGTACTAACATGGGACAGCCGGCTTTTCTTCCCCTCCGAAGGAAGGCGTACGAAGGATTTTTTCGCCCTTAAAAATCCACGGCTTCGATCGAGTTTGAACCCGCAAACTTGGGTATAGCAGTCCGACACGCTAACCGCTACACCATCGCCGCCGTTTAGTGCTTTACGCAGGAATATTCAGCTGGGTGTGTGTAAATTGAGAGCTGTGATTTGTTTTGTAGGGCTTGAACATATAAAAGAGGTAGAACACTCCATACATTGAGTCCCTCAGGTCGTCTCTCCTCGCACTCAAGACGACCACGCATATTTGAATATTGCGACGTGGACTGGACGTCAGTATGCCAGCGGATCAGTGACAGGCCATTTTTCTTCTTTGTTTAGCGCAAATTTGAATGCGCTGTTGGTCTGCCACGTATCGAAATCACTTAAAACTTTATTTTATTTTAAAATAACTACTCCTGTCCTCTCGGAAGTCTCGTAATACGCGAGTTAACGGGTAGAAAAACAAGGTCTTTCGGATCTGTTTTTCCCTACGGCTTTTGTTCAGTTGACAGCCGGTTACCCTTTACGTCCTGATGGGACGCATATTCGATCATACCCTAGACACCAACACACACGCGGACTTCTCTGATCTAGGGGTCAGCAGAACGCGAGGTCCCCCGCGACAACACATACATGAGAGACAAGAGGCAACAACCATCCCCGAGCTGGAACTCGAATCCGCGATTCTTCAGACCAAAGTGCCGAGTTGGTTCATGCTCTTAAGGTCCTCGACCATCCAGATCGGCTAGAATCTTTGTAATTTATATAATAGGCGGACAGTATGTCAGTCATGAATTTAAAAGAAAAATTCTACTTTGCAAGGAGGTTTCTAGCATTCAATTCTGATCTGATATTCAATTCTGGTCTGATCAGCATACCATCGCCATTGGTTTTGGTTTAACCAATTTTTAACGAATTATGAAACGTGACTCAATGACTGACGTTTTAGTGACACTATCTCTCGTAGAAGCAATGTGTTCACTTCACCCCATGCGGCCTGTTGTTCTAAACGTTTTCCAAGGGTGAAGTAGTTAAAAAAGTATGCTGCCACAACCCATAGTGCTTCCCTGAAAAAATAAAAAAACCAAAGAGGTGACTATTTGAAAATGAATCGATCCAAATTGATCAATCAAACCCAACAAAAATAAGCAGTGTAAAACACGCAATGAAAATATTTTCGGAACCAAACGCAGAGATCATATTGCGTGCTCGGTCTGTTTCTAAGAGAGCTATGATGGCGATTGTTACATAACGCTTAAGTTTCTTACAAGTGTCATAGCTTCTAGAATTTTAATATGAAACTGTGAATGATCAATAGCTTTTTCCACTGTCGTCGATTGGGATTTCAACCATTAGTTGTTCCATCAATATTGTGATATTATAACCTTCCCGAAAGTGTGAAATGCATACCGAAATAATTTAACACAGAAATTTCTCGAAGAAAAATCCTAATTAAAATTGTCTCTCACACCTAACAGATTTGTCCCGCAAATTTCGTCTTTTCGAGCGTAATAAGAAGTTGTGGGTTGTCAAGCGTCAGAACCTTGGTATATTTAGGCCCCGACCCGCTGCTTCCAGTTATCTCAAGAAATCTTGGGTAATGTTTCCTGCGCACGATAAGAAAAGTTGAAAACAACGATCATACCGGCGCAGCGTCTGGCCGCGCCGCGTTCTCAGCCTCGCAAGTAACTACGCTACGGGCGCGTTGCACAACCGGGAGACGAGACCAAATATTTGCGTCCTGGCCTGGCCCGCTGCGCCTCGCCCCGCTCAGCCCCGTACCCCTCCCCCCTGGCCACATCATGCTCTGCCCCGCCACGTCACACCACGCCTCAACTCGCTTTGCCCCGCTCAGCCCCGCTCCGCTATGCTATGCTTCACCCCGCCACGCCGCGCCACACCATGCTCTGCCCCGCGCCGCCATGCCATGCTTTGCCCCGCGCCGCCCCGCCCCGCCCCGCCCCCCCCGCCCCGCCCGCTTCACCCAGCTCCGCCCACGCCCCGCCCCGCCCCGCCCCACCCCGCCCCGCCCCGCTTCACCCAGCTTCGCCCAGCTCCGCTTCGCCCCGCCCCGTAGGGTGACCAACTTTCAGTTACAAGAATATCAGACTGATCGCATTGGAGTCATAAAAATAAAGGAGATGAGGGCACGGCAAATTTTAGTATTTTTTAACACGATTATCAATTATTAATTAAATCAAAAACATTAATAAATCATGAACTAATTTATTTGCGTAACACAATTATTAGTTTTGCCAAAATAAGTAATACAAGAATTTGCAGTACCTGTACGTACAAGCCAGCATACATTTTCATTAATTGATATTTACAAACGGATTTTGTTAAACACTGAATTTTTTGTCTTTTTATTAATTTTACAACTCTTTACATTTATAATCAAAATCGATAAATACCATTAACTCTGACTTAATAAAACCTAAATTGCATTGATTTCTCGGATCAGACTAATACTTTTCATAATTGACAAAAAAAACTTACGCAAAGTTCTGTTCGTTTATGTCAAAGAAAAATTATTTGTTTGAATATTGGATAACGAACGTGGAGGAAATAACTACTCAAAAAATTATCAACCACAATGGTTGACCAAAAATTCGAGAGAACGAGAAGATTAATATGGAAACCGGGAGGACCTCAAAATATTTAGCTCAAAATGGGAATGCTGGATCCATAGTCACTCTTATTACCCCACTCAGTCTTGGTCATCCCATTCACACCCGTCAGCCCAACCAGCTCACGGGCGAAGAGACCTGGCATGGACCTCGTTAGGCATTTATCGCCCGTTTCCCTCTGCCAGTGAGCAGGTTTGGGGACAAAACCAATATGCCGCATCGATTTACTTGGTGCGCCTTTAAATTTATCAAAAATGTTCATTTTTGTTGCATATTAAAAACAACTGTGGGTGGTAATTTAATGAAGAAAAAACAATGAAAAGACAGAATGGTCTCTTTATGGTAAGAGTAAATATGAAAATATATTTAGTGGAAAATAAAAGTAATGCATTTATTTATTTAATGCGAGATTTATTTTCGTTCTAAAGTAGTTATTATTTTTTATCAAATCAATTCAATTTTTTCTCCTCATTTAACCTTTACCCTAGCGGTTCTCTGGAGAAACGAACGTACGAATAATTTTCCCTCAAATACGAAAGACTTGGCGTCATGTATTGAATATATATTAAAAGTCAACGGCTAATTTTCGGAACCTCTTACAATTGAAGTTGAAAATGGTTGTGTCTTAGGACGTTGTATTCACACATCTCTTGTGCTTTGTGCACAGTCACCTCCTGTTTATCTCTTACGTATACGTCTCTTCAAGGTACGTGGCAACAACATCGAGACCACGAATGTCTTCCACAGAATCTCCCGATGGAAAATTTTACGAGGCTGCGCTTTAGGCCACCAACGTCGGCTGAGAACAGTGGACGCCGAGCCCCGCCCCGCCCCGCCCCCGCCCCCCCCCTCCGCCCCCCCCCCCCCCCCCGCGGCTCCAGCTGCCTTCCCCGCCGCGTCCCGCCCCCCGCCGCGCCGCCACGTGTCTGCCCGCGATGGCGAGGAGGACGCTACCGAAGGCATACAGACGCGCACGACGACCGCATACAGACGACTGGCGACGCGGCGCGGCGCGCCGGCGCGAGCGGAAGCGGAGGTGGGCGAGGCCGCGCCGGGCGCAGGTGGCGTCGTGGGCGGAGGCGGCGGCGTCTACGCGGGGAAGCGGGGGCGGCGTGGCAAGGGAGTGGATTGATGATTGTTAGCGATTCCGGGCGCGACAATTAACGAGGTCATTATTCCCGTAAGTGTAGTGCTTGTTTTTTCATCGGGAGGTGACAGTGATCTTCCCCCGCTGGATGGCGAGATCCGGTACCGATCTACCGTCGACTAGCGGAGTTCTTCGCAACCATATGTCTCCCACCAGCGGGGCTCCGCTCCAAGGGGGTCAAGTTCTAAGTCCCCGACGGTCTCCCGAAATATGTGGTAGTGTAGTGCATGTTAGTGTAAGTGTGTGTAAGGAGAGAGGATAGGACAAGGAAGAGGAAGGAAAGATCGCGCGTGGCCCGTGGCCCGTTTGTTCGGGTGCTGCTCCGGCATTCGCCTGGTGTTAATCTGAGAATCCACGGAAAACTACGGAGATCGGAGAAACCACGATCAGACAGCGGCTAGAATTCTCTTCCCGGAAGCGACTGAATTCGACTAGCTGAAAGCTAGTGTCGAAAATCCTGCGGTCAGACCTAGGGACATCCCGGTCAGAGGCACTGTAGTGACATCAGCGTTGATATCTGAGCCACCTCTCCCGAAGCGGGGCAGGGGGAGAAGGGGCGGATATCATAAGAACGGTATCAGCGAGCGCGGGGTACACGAGGGACGATGAAGACGTGTCGAAGCAGGGGAGTGTCGCTAGTACGATGTCTTCGTTCGAGGGGGCAACAGTGGTAGTAGGCAAGTTAGATGGAATTGCGATTGTGATGGAAGGCGGGTGCCATGGTGTGTCGAAGGTAGTAGCAAGAAGCTCGCTTTTCGAACTAGTTGTGGGTTTGAGAACTGGACGAGAGCCTTGCGTGAAGTCGGGAGAAAGGGAGAAATGACTTTGGGTGGTTGGGGGAACGGGGGGGCGGCGATTGGGCAGTGGTTGTCGTCGGGGTTCAAGAGCTTGGGTTCTAAGGCCTCAAAGTTGATAGTTGGCTGGGGATAGAGGGGGTCATGGAGCGCGGAGCGGGGCGAGGGCAAGGGGGAGGGGGGGCTGGGGGGGGCGGGGCAAGGGGCCAGTCGACGGGGACGGCGGGAGAGTGGGAACGACAGTGTGTCGGGAGCGAAAGGTACGGTGAGGCGGGCAGGGCGGCAAGGCCACCTCCTGGAGGCGGCAGAGAGAGAGTCAGGGCGAAGGCGCACTCAGTGGGGGTTTCGCCACGACGCACCGCGCCGCCTCGAATTACCGGTGTCCTCGAGCCGCCTGGAAAGGGCTGCGGCGCAACGCGCGGGTGCCGCCTGCGCAGTCACCGCCCCCGCCGCCCCGCCGCCCCGCCGCCCCTCCTCCCCTCGTCCTCCCCTCGTCCTCCCCTCGTCCTCCCCTCGTCCTCCCCTCGTGCTCCCCTCGTCATCCTCTCCCCGCCCACCTCAATGGCGGCCTCGACGCGCACACTTTGCGTCTCAGCGAGGCTCTTTGTTGTTCGTAATCGGACTACGCTCTTGGTGACACGAAGAGTAGAGAACACTTCTGCGCAGAACCACAAATGGTCTCGAATACCCCTGGAATTATAATGTTTTAATCGCCCGATTGCAGTGCTGCATGCAAAATGTCGATGCACTGAGCGACCCCAAACGAAGTACCATACACACGTAGTAAATACCATAAGTTTTTAGAATTCTGTTCGTCGGACTGTTCATTGGTCTGTGGTCAACGCTAACGCCTAAACTATTCAGACGATTTTCTCCAAATTGGTATTTTCGATCGATTTGAACGAACTCGAAACGCGAATTGCGAGTTTGAAACGGATTTTGGGATTTGAAATAAGAATTTTTAAAATATGAATAGCTTCCGCGTAATTTTGCGCGAAATATAGGCAATTTTGAAATAAATATATTCTTAAAAACTACTCTAATATTTTTTTCCACGGATAGAGTAGTGGACGCTTAAAAATGGCGACGGTCTCATTTTCGTTGATTTATCTGAATTTGCGATAATTCCGTAAGTTGAAAGTAATGTGAGAAACAGTTTTTAAGCGTCAGCAAAGTGAGCATGTGCCGATTCGATGGCCGAGATCGCTAAGGCGTAATGTCGTAGCAATCTCGGACCGAAGGGTCGCAGTTTCGAGTCCTGCCTCGGGTATGGTTGTATTTGTGTACGTCCTTTCACCCCTTATCATCATCATATCGTTTCATCTTCAAAAAAAGTGCATGTGCTAATGACTGCGCGTTTTAGCGGTAAAGCGCATGGCATTAACTTAAGGGTCTTGAGATCGAAGCGAAAAAAAATGTTGATTCGAAACAATTTCGCAGGTTAAAGTAGTATAATATTGTGAATCCGTTACAAATAATGCGAGAAAGTATGTGCAGTTGTTGCCCCACTAGCTTTTCATGCTGAACTACTTCACGCTCTCTTCATTGATGTGCTCTTTCCGTTCAGCTCAGAGAGAACTTAGCATTATTTAATTGCACCATGTCGTTGGCATTCGCTTGCTTCCACTACTCCTGCCCAACTAAGCATTGGGCGACGGATGTGTATTTGCGTCATTGCTTGGAGTGAATTCATTCCTTGCAAATAGAACTGTTTTCTAGTAGCCAAATTGTGCCCATTTTTATTTCACCGTCTTTTATTAAATCGTTCTATTACGTTGATTGTACATTTCTTTCGGGGCTTTGTGCTATTTTGCTTTGAATTATCGCACAATTTATCTTATTCTCCAGTTGCCTCTGCTTATGTGCGATGAGATCCAAATTGTATTACTTCTGTATTTTTTATTCATCATGGTTCACTCTTCAAGGAATACCATTGAATTTAATTCATCTTATATTTACTGTGACATTTATGTAGCCTCTTTCTCGAATTTTCCTAGGATCGGTACGACTGTAATGGATCTAGGAGCTAGCATTCTAGCACTCGTATGAGTGTCAGAATAGAAACGACTAACAATACTTCTGAGGCAAACAATTTTGTTGATTTCTAAAATTACCATAAAATTGAATTGCAGTGGAAATAGGAAATAATGAGTCTTCCGATTCATGAAACTAATGCAATGGGATGAGTGACTTTTTTGTGCTTAGACGAAGGAAGAGACCCCTTCAAGTCCCCTCCTACACAGATAGTCGTAGAAGTGATTTGCTTTTCTCTTCCCATTGTGAAGTATTACAGGGTGGTTATTAATGGTGAAGGTTTATGACAGGTGAATAATTATGAATGGTATACAGTTAGCACGGGATACATGATAAAATGAGAAGGCAAACTACCCACAACGACGAGAAAATACCCATGCCTTACGCTGCATTCAAGCCCGCCGCCGTTTCCTTTCTCCACTTATTTTGACTGTTCTAAACCTCTGCGCCAGGGCATCGGCATTCATGAATTAATTGTTCCTTTTATCCTTATATTTAGATAATGATTTGTCGCGAATATTCTCCCCATTGCCGAGTTCTGCGGCACCTGTCTTGCAGCACCTTTTGCAACGAGCTGCCTTGGACAGCGTCTTTATCTGGGCTACGTATAACGCGATAAGCAAAGCACACCGCAAACGTCACCGCAGCGACGTCGGTGGGCAGAGGCGGCGACAGCAGGGACGGCGGCGGCGCGGTGGCGACGGCGGTGGCGATGGAGGCGGCGAAGCTCGCGGTGGCTCGACGCGGCGTGGCGACGCGGCGGGGCGGGCGGGGTAAGGCGGGGTAAGGCGGCTCCTATGGGAGACGCACGTCAGCAGTCGCCAGTGCGAGGCCCGTCTTACACTACGCTGCAGGGACAACGACGCACCTTGCGCATCTTGTCGGCTGCTGTGCGTGCGTCGCCATTGCTGCGTTACACGCCCTGCCTCGCGCCGTCGCGTCTCGGTGCGTGTGTGACAGTCCGCTTAGTCTCCACGCCGGATCTTCTGTCGTTGTGGCTGTTGAGACGTGATATTGTTACCTCGAAGTGGGATTAAACGTTACATCGTTACATCAACATTAGAAGCTCGCTACGTCGCCACCGGCCTTTGCCGGCTTGCCCTGCCTCGCCGCGATCTCGGTGCGCTGTGTCAGTCGCTCGGTCTTCACGCCGGATCTACTGTCGTTTGATGCTGAGCACGTGATATTCTACCTGAAGGCGACATTAAAACGTTCCATCGACGTTGGAAGCTCCCTACGTCGCGAACGGCGCTCCGATGCCCTGCTCCACGCCGCCGACCCGTTGCGATCTCGGCGAGCGTGAGTCTGACTGGTCAGTCATACACGTCGAATCTTGAGTCTTGTTTGCACTCCAGTCAAACGGCGGAGCACGTGACGTTCTACCTGGAGGCGGTGTTAAGATGTGACATCTTCATCAACGTTAGAAGCTCTCTACGTCGCCACCGGCGCCCTGCCGTGAGCTCGCTGCGCGTGTGTCAGTCCGTTCAGTCTACACGCCGGATCTTCTGCCTTTGTTTGCTGCAGACCACGTGACATTCTACCTCGATGCGGCGTTTAGACGTGACATCGTTACATCAGCGTTAGAAGCTCGCTACGTCGTCGCCGGCGCTTCGCCGACCTGCTCCGCTCCGCCACGCCGTCGCGTTCTGGGTTCGTGTGTGTCAGTCTGCTTCAACGTACCTGCAGGATCTTCTGTTTTTGTTTGCACTCCAGTTGAAGTGCAGATCACACAATATTCTACCTGGAGGTGACGTTACATCGTTACATCAACCTCAGAAACTCCCTACGTCGCCACTGCCTCTTCGCCGGCCTACCCCGCGCCACTGTGAAGAGTCGGCGTGTTTCAGTCTGCTCAGTCGTACATGCTGGATCTTCTGTCGTGCACTCCAGTGCAGTTGTTCGGCAAGACACGTGACAATAGTCGGCTTCACATCGAAAAACGGTTGCGGCTCCGTGCGTCGCCATCGGTGCTTAGACGCCTTCGCATCGCATTGTGCGAATGCCAGTTGCACTATCGTACACGCTGGATATTCTGCCTTTGTTTGTCCTTCAGTCCATTGGAAAAACACCTGACGTTGTACCGGAGGCGTCGTTACATCGTAAACAGAGTGGAGGTTCTTCTAAAGGTTGCCTTTGAACCTCATTCTGCGTTCTCAAGAGTCAATGCCGGTTATCAACATCTTTGCAATATGCTCTAAACAGCCAACGGACTTTCCATCAATAGACGAACAACGAATTCGTTGAGGTAAAATATCCATGAAGATTGACATCTTCCGCGAAATTCTGTATCTGTTGTGTATCGGGCCATTTTGGAAGCCTACTTGGCTTAGCAGAAGAGCGAACATTTGATTTAGAACAATATAACCAACATCCTTGAAGTGAGCTGTGCTAACGTCTTTGGGATAACCGTCTACCGGCAAGTTCATCGACACCGCCAGACACTAATGTGACGTCGCTAGAGGCTAGTCTGGCTGCTCTTTCACTGCCACTTCTACTCGCCGTTTGCGCGCATTTTAGCGCCTCTGCGGTTCAACGGGGCACCGCACCGTCGCCGCTGCCGCTGCCGCCGCCGCCACTGCAGCCAATCCGGAGACCCAAACGGCAGCTCGACGTCCCCGCCGTTACGCTGTGCGCAGCCGGTGTCAGTAACCCGTGTTTGAACGGACAGCTCAAAGAACGGACTACATTAGTGAGCTTCCGCGTTGGACGATTGCATTTTAGCAGTGATTTCGTGGTATCATAACAGGCTTTCTAGTACAAGGATTTCTGATATTGCGACGAGATATTCTGGGTAAGAAACATCCAGTAAAGTCGAGAAAACTTTTTTAAGGTCGATTAAGAAATGTTTTAATCGCATCAAGGACGTACGCGTGTTGACACGGCTTGGAAGTTGCTATCAAAGCCCCAAATAAAAATTCGCATTTGACGTGGTGTTTCTTCGCCGTGGAAACAGACTCCAGCCAGCAAACGAGGCGATTTCTTGTGACGCCGCGGCGGCGCCCTCCGCTCCCGAGGCCGTCTCCGAAGACCTGCCGTGAGAAGCCCTCCCGCTGGGTGCGTGGGTGAAAGGGCGCAACGGCGACGGCAGCGCGAAACCCGAGCCCGTGACTCACGGCGGCAGGTGTAAAGCGATAGGCAGCCGGCGGCGGCGGTGGGCGTGTGTCGCGGCGGCGGCGTCGCAGGGGGTGGGGGCGGGGGCGGGGGCGCGCGGCGACGTCGTACGCAAACGGGGGGGGCGGTGGCGCCGGCGGCGTCAGCAACAGCAGCAGCAGCGGCAGTCGCACGCGCGGGCGCAGTGAGTGAAGCCGCGGCCGCCGCCCACGGCCATGCACGGGGACAGCGACTCGGGCGCCGGCGCCCGCGAGGACGCATCCTCGACGAGCGAGGACGGGCAGACGTCGCTGGCGGGGACGGCGCCGCCCCCCGGCACCCCGCCCGCCTCCCCGGCCTCGGCCGACTCGTCCAGCCTGCCGGAGCTCGAACCCGTGCCCTCCCCGCTCGCCCAAGCGGCCGCAGCCGGCGACGATGCCGCGGGCGCCGCCCCCGACCCGCCCCCGCCGCCGCAGCCGCCGCCCCCCGCCGCTGCGGCCGCTGCTGGCTCCGCCGCCACCGCCGCCATGCTGCCCACTGGCTTCGTCCTGGGATACGTAGGGTACGTACAAGAAGCTCGCTCTTGGCTGAACTCAAAGTTCGAATTTTGCGCCTCTTTTTTTGTTACACTTACCGTGATATTTGAAGGAGTCACATGTAGAGATTAGGTATCGGCTTATCAAACGTGCTGATGGCTTCCAGATAAATGTCGCTATTTAATGTGCAGCAGTGAAAGCTGTTGCTGGAGGTTTTATGGTCTGAGATTCTTGTAATATTCACCATGATTTTTATTTAGCGGATCTTTTCATTATTTTGCAGGTTTTTTGTATTTGAAGTCAAAAGTTTTGTTAATAGAAATACCTCCTAATGCATCACAATGACCGAGACATATTCTCTTCAGATTTTAAGGGGATAAGTGTATATTTTGAGAATACAAATCTTCTGTCGAGGTGAGTGCGTTCTTGAATTACCATTGTTCGTGCTGTTTTTCGGTCCTTTTGAGATTTTCAAAACAGTTGCATGAGCTCTTCTTCTTAACGTACGCATTTGGACTACTTTCTTTCGAGTATCTAACCGGATATGCGCCTAACTCCCAGGATTGCGGTGACCAAACACGAGGACTACATACGCGACCTTGTTATATCCATCAGCGCTGCCCCACGTGGCAAACGCTGATAACGCAAAACCTATCCAGGTCGGACCGCGATGAATAGTGCAAGATCAGAGCGCGAGGTCCTGCACGCTCGTATATTTCAAAGCGACGCGTAATAGCAGCAGCGACTGACTTTTGCGAGATGTGCGCGTGGCGGGTTTAGCGGCAATGGCGGCGCGGGCGGGCGGTGGGAGCGGAGGGGGCGGCGATTGTGGCAACGTAAGGGCAATAGCGACAGTGGCGATGTGATCTATCCATACGACCAGTGGATACAAACATTTTTTTAATGTCCTACCTGTTCGGCCCAACCAATAACAGTCTACTTCATTTACTTCAGGACACAAGAACACTTACTTGAGCTTATGGACACACACACACACACACACACAGACACACACAAACGTGACTTGTAATATCAGATGAGTGCAGTCTGTTAGTCTAGCATATAACATTGAATGTGTACTGTTAGATAGGACGTTATTGTTAATGATGATGATGATGGTGATAAAAATGATGATGATGATGATGATATAAGCCCATCGAATCCCTAAAAAGGCAAGTGCCTCCTATCAGAACAAAGGGGTGGTTTTGTTTATCTCTTACGGTGAACCAGTCTTTAAAAGATTGAACATATAGCTGTGGTAATTTCAACTAGGATTTCCTTTCTTTTCACACTATTTGGAACAAAAATTTAGTTTTCATAACATAATATTTTTGTTATCAAGTCTGTAGTGTTTATTAAAGAAATATTTATTATAAGCTGGAAATGCTCCGTTACACATTTACACATCCATACGTACAGTTCATTAATTAATTTCTCAAAACATCTTGAGACTCCTTCGCAGAGGGTTAGTTCTGCGTTAAGGCTGGATGGATCAGTGTTGCTTCTGTTGTTGCCTGAAAATCACCTACAATGATTTCCTCCGTTGTAGTGGTGTGAATAAAAATCGCTTAAAGGTCCTGTTCCAAGGGTATTTGTGTCCCGTCTGTGGGCCGACGCGCGTCCGGTTTCCGCACACGAGCGCATGCGCCAATGAATAGAGAGTGGGTTGGGAGTTCGATTCATTCTAAATGCCGGGATAGGATATCAAACGTGTGTGTTTTAATTCCACATCATGGAAAGCTTCCAGTATTAATGTTAGACGTTCGACGATTGCTTCTTCCAGAGGCATTTTAATGACAAATTGGTTTTCAAAAAAGGATATCACTTCCAAAAGTGTGTCCTTGACTTTGCGTTGTTTTGAACATTTTTTGTTCATGCCTAAATGTCCATATGTGTAACTTAAGTTATTAATTATTCTACTGCATTTCTCTTACGTAAAAGTTATTGAGTTTAAAGTGTCAAAAAATAAAATACGAAAAACACTAATAATAATAATAATAATAATGATAGTGGCAGAGGAAATGATTAGGAGATTCGAAAATCATAACGACGAAAAAACAAGGAAATATCGAGATCTCCATACAAGATTGAAAAGACAAACCAGAAGGTCGATATTATTTAAGTAGTAATTTCGGTTGTAGGTGCTATACCGAGTGTCTTGACAAATCCTTCTGAGCATCTTAGGAAGGGGGGGGCTACAGGGGGCTGGCATTCCAACCCCAAAAGTCCGCTGTACTAGACCGCTCGAATTATCCGAGCACGTTTTCATGAGCCCTCATTTCATTAGCTACGAGAGGAGAGAGAGTTGGTTATTTCGACAAAAAGAGTTTTATGTAAAATTTGTAGCTCGTTTTTCGATGCGAAGCACAGTCGACTCCGGTTATAGTGAACTTCTGGGGACTAACAGTTTTGGTTCACTATATCAGAGGTTCACTGTATCCGATGATGTCAAAATTAAATAGAATTTCTCTACAACGATTGATTGTATTAATATAGAGATATAGCAAAATACATTCATAACACGAACTGAAAATTTCGGTATCTTTATTTGTCCTTAAAAAATCAATTATTTTTAATTGTATGCTTCGTACTTTTTCATTAGTAATTTCTCTATATAGATGCTTCTCTAGAGTTCGTGGTCTCTCCGTACTTGAT
The DNA here is from genome assembly GCA_964035755.1 of Teleogryllus oceanicus. Taxonomy (NCBI): domain Eukaryota; kingdom Metazoa; phylum Arthropoda; class Insecta; order Orthoptera; family Gryllidae; genus Teleogryllus; species Teleogryllus oceanicus. The sequence goes on from CAXIVR010000004.1 coordinate 56,301,838, forward strand.
TCTGCATTGTCTTCAGTGTCTAAGTATCGAAATGCAGTCTTGATACCCTTCAATGTCTCTTGCAGTGTTGCAAGTCCTACTCTACGAAGGTCCTTTTACTCGCCTAATAACGTACCAGATCCTTTCGGTAGCGGGATGGCCCAAGCGGGTAATGAAACTGACCGCTTTTCCGCGCGGCACGGCGGGTTTCGCCAGGCTGTGGAAGTCGCGTGCTTCCTGTCGTATGTGTAGACCTCAACGCGCTTTCTCACGGGGAATATCAAGAAACACCAAGATTGAAACTGAAGCAAGCAATCGCGCGTCGCCGCCGCCAGTTGTAGCCCACGCAGGACCCGACCTTTGTTTCCGCAGTGAAACTGTGTGGTGTAAGTTCATCAGTAAGGATCCCATTACCTCATCAGTAAGGATCCGTTCATCAGTAAGAATCCGTTACCTTCACCTCAGTGGAGACTTCTTCGATTATTGACCTTTGGCCATTTTTTCCAAGCTACCTAGTATTGAAATTTGTGGCACTGAGGCGATATATCACTTTCCAGGAGGGAATTGATTTCCAGGACATTGTATTTCCTACGTTCACTATAGCCGAGGTTCAGGTTCACTATAGCAGAATCTTTGTATGATTATTTACAATGTAAGTGAAATGGGACCAGTAACTTAAGTTCTCTATAACCGAGGGTTCACTATATCCGAGTTCACTTTAACCGGAGTCAACTGTAGTTTCTATTACATGGGAGCGAACATTTCTGATTATCAGATTTCGTCCACAAAGCTCGTCGTTATCTTATATTCTTAATATCTTCTTAATAACTAATATTCGTAAGGAGTGCTTGTCTCGAGGTTCAAGAAAACGTGCGTGTACCATTATTTGTTGGATTCCTAGGTCCTCGGGGAGAACCCGAATTTAGAGAAGTTTCAACCATCTGAGGAGAAGATAATCCTAACCTCCTTTCGATTGGTCACTGCCACTCTTCAGGCGGCCATATGCGTAGTGGTCTTCCCCCATCTGTCAAAGATGCAGAAGGGGCCTCTCCACAGAGGAATACGTCCTAGTGAAAAGACAGTAAACAGCTCCGAAATGCATCGCCTTGCCGATTCTCTAAAACAGATGCTTGGCAATGACGTGCCCCCCCCCCCTTCGCCGACTTTTCACATTCTACAGGAAAATGGATTCTACAATCTCATTAATATCAGAGGACTGTTTCAGCTCTAAATATTAATGATCGTTGTCTGGCACTTGTTTTGCCAGATCTGTTATTTTATTGTTATAAGAACTTCACGTATCACTAAGTTGCCTTCTTTTGTTGTTTTTTTGCCATTAACTCTGTGTTATAAAAGATTATCTCTGACCACACCCCCTCTACCTCTCTGTGGTTCTATGTTCTTGTAATTTGACACGGACACAAATAACTGAAGATGTTGAAGAGTCTGTTAACGTCATTTATCATAACGTGCAGCGGAATATGTAAAATATATATTAGCATCAATATTAGTACTACTACTACTGTAGTAACAATAATAATACGTTTACAAGTATAGAATTCCGTGTCATTAATGAAAATAACGACATTATTCTCAAAAATTTAAGTTTTCTTTTTGCTTTCATGCCAATTAATATTTTTATTTACAAAGTTATTCAATATGTAACTAGAGTTTTTCTTCTCGAAAAAACATTATTTTTTCGAGTTAATACTTTGACTGTGATATCTAAAACCATTGTTTTTGTAACCGTTTGTTGGATTTGTGAGCTTCTGTGCAGCATAGAACAGTGGAACAATTATTCGAACCGATTTGGGGAGAAGAAATTAATAAACATAATTAAATTTATAGTTTTTCTTGTGTGTATATCTTGCAGCATTTACTGATTTTTGTAATTTGTGTATGGTTAACTTGAGAAGTTATTATAAATTGACGTTATTTTTTACTATCTCTGATAACTTTTTTTAAATAATTTCTGAAATATATACATCATTCGAATTTCTGTATGACCGAAACCGTCCGATTCCTGTTCAGCTCGGATAGATGATGTTCTACCGTTTTTATATCGTCGTCTCCTTTCTGTTCCCGGAGACAGTCTGTGCTCTCTTGCCCATCTGCTCTTGCCCGGCTTCACGGACCTCGTGCTGCTGGCCGGGAAGATGCGATTTTTGTGGGCGGTATACGCGTCCTAAACATTCGTGTCCAGCAGTAAAATTTGACGATTTACAGAGGGAGCTTGATTTGCAGAAGGCCACGCCGTGTGTGGTGGTGGCGGGCTGCAGCCTCGTAAATCATACCGATGCCTCACAGCCTTTGCCCCCGCACGTTATATTTCTAAATGCATTTTCGTTTCATTGTACCGTGAGTATCTGGATGAATAATTCATGACCTCTTACAAATCATTATTACGTCGTGTTTGGCGCTTGGAATGTATTCCTCAACCAGGTTTTTTAGATGGAATGCTGGTCCTCGTAAAGTCCCTCGAACATTTTGACCAAGATGAATAAATTGAGAAGTAATGTTGCACCATGTGCAATGAAATACTTCATAAATGGACAGTATAACGGATCTCGTTAGTATTTTTCTTTTTGTGGATTATACTATATCTACGACGAAATAATAGTACATTTTCACCAACAATAGGTAATTTGAGAACTTGAAGTTTATGGCTACCAGAAAAGACATTCGTTGTGCTGGGTGAGGCAGAACAAATTTTTACCAGTGATGCGCATTGCCATCGGTTCTAAATCATTTGCCGTGACCAAATCCATTCAATCAACTACAGGCTCACATTAACATGCATTTTCGTCGTTAATGTCTCGTTGATGTAACAACCTTTTTTCATTGTCCACCTGCTTGAGTTATTTCAATTTCATTTTACTATATTACTTAACAAAATATGCAATGTAGTACTTGAAGCGACAATATTGCAGAAAAATCATATTGAATGAATTTTATGTTGACAGCATCGTAATGTCTCTGGCATGCATATTTCGTTGACCATGCATCGTGAATATATAACAATTGCTAATACACACGTTTTAATACAATTTGAGTTATCTCTCACAATGCTGTACTTCGACCAATAAAAATAATAATCCTTTGCAGAGAGTTATAAATCTGATTTATAGACATCAATTTTGAGTTGCAAAATTATAGTAATTACTTTCACTGAAAATTGTTAAAAAAGGTTAGACAAACATGGTCAATCTATACATTTTCGTGGATATGATATTATCTTGCAATTTTTGCGGTTGTTCATGTACTTCTCACTAACGTAAAAAAGGTAGTAAGTGACACATTAGAAGAAAAAAATTTCACTCAGTTCTAGAAAATGCCTTCGAACTAATTATTTCATGTGCTCTCGCTGAATTTACATATACCACAAGCACTTTCGCAGCATTTAGCTAGACATGCTGTTACACACTAGTTTTACTCTCGCACCGCTTATGAAACACGCTCGCATTATTTATTCTGAAATATAAAATGCAATGCAGAAGTAACATGCCTTACATAATAAGTTTACATTTTTAATGAGTTCTTTTTTACCATGTCATTTGATACATCTACCATTATGATATGTAATACATTTAACCCGATACACGCGTCTCAGGTGAATACCTTCTAGTGAATGGAAAAAAATTGATGAGAAGGAATTGCGCTGATATGTCTCAAACGTTGTTGCTCAACCTTGTTGCTAACCACACCTGTTCGAACATGTGAGCGCAGGTTGGCATTCAGCTTTCCGCGCTTCTGGGACGATCACATATCTTATTTTGTATGCAGCACGAGGGAATAGTGAGTTACGCGCGTCTATACTACATAAAGGGAATGTGTGTTTACATTATTCCCATATTGACATTAACACTGAAAAATATACTTGTCTGAATCTCTCAAAAGAGTACCTTCTGTCACTAGCCTAAAACGCCCCAGAGGTAGAAACAGACAAGTATTTTTTTCTGAAAATTTGAAGCAGTTTTATTCGTAGGAATCGCTAGATATCGAGGTGGTGTCAGCAAGATGACATAATCGATATAGAAATGGTATTGGCGAAAACAGATTAATGGGAAGACCTACTCATATAGCTCAGAAAATCAATGATTTACATTTATTTTTTATTTGATTTACCGTTTATTACAAATGTTAAAAGTATTGTGAGTAGTCGAAGGTCTTTAAGCCATTACAAATGTATTCGTTTCATTCCAGTATTTGATGCTGAAGTTAATTCAATCATGTTTTTATTACAAGTTTGAGTTTATAACCGCGCGGAGAAAAACAACTTGACAATTACGGAGATGCCTCCACATTTCTTCATGTAATTTTTATTAAATGTAGAGCAACTGATCAAAAGCTCCATAACAGCTTAGTGCAGGAAGGTATAATAACTCACAAGGTTAATCTTTACTTTAGAGAGGCCATTCGCTTGCTGGTGCTGACGATTGGCGAATGGCTCTGAAAAGTAAGTGTTTAATATTCATTATACGTTATGAGATACCCAGAGCCAACCCTTTGAGTTAAGTCCTTTTTCTACTCAACTGTTATGGAAATAAGGGTCATATTTCATCAATTGGTCTGCAAATATACTCAGACGTCGGGATCCATCGCATTGCATTTTGAAGCTGTAAAAATCTCTTACATTTAATGTAAGGGTTGTATTTTATTTTAAAGTCATAGATTAAAATGTACTGCACGATTGCTAATTTCTAGCTCATGAGCACACATTTCATTGCAATGTAGTTCAAGAACCGTGATTTCTTTTTTTGAAATTCGATTAACTGATCTGAAAACTCGAGAACATTTTTTACATGGCCCTTGCAAACGGCTGACCTGGACGTCAATCCAAGAGCCATGTGTAAAAGTCGGCCGTCACACAGGAGCCGATTTTGGCCGAAATTTCGGTCGGCTGGCGTCAGACGTTTTCGTTGATGTGCCGCATTCGTTCAAACACTTGCAAGTAAAGGGAAATGGTAATAATGAACCCCACCGACCTCTTCCATCGATATCCGAAAACATCGGCTGTCGGTCGATGATCTGTTTCCTTTGGTTCTATCCGTTACATTCGCCCGAAATCAGATAGAGAGTTAAGGCCATCTGCAACACCAAGACAATCTTCAAATTTAAAGAAGGTCTTGAGCGTGCTTCTGGTAAATATTTCAAATAATGAATAGTGGAATTATGATATTATTCGGTCGATATCGGGTGTTTTTCAAATGAAATAAGTCGGACGATTTCGCTGGCAGTCGTCCGGTAGCGACCGAGCGATATTTCGCCTGCACTGTGACCGTAGCTTTCGTTGGACCTGATCTCACCCGACAACAAAATCTTGGTTTTTCTCTCGGGGTGCGCATGCACTGTCGCGATTCTTCCTCGTGTCGAATCGCTCCGCGGCCGCCAGAGTCACGTTTTAGTTTACCCACGCTCTGTTTTACGCTCCGCCCACCATTGCCTTCCCCCTCCCACGTCCTCTCCAGGCCCGATCCAGCGCCTCTCTGGAGATTTATCGCTACCGCGCGCTTGCCTCCCGCTGCAATTAGCATTCTCCGTATTTTTCTCGCTTCTTTACGCCGCCGAGTTCATCTCTTAGCGCCTTCTTCGCCTATTTATAGCTCCACTAAATTACGCGTGTTATTTGTCTGGGCGCCGCCGGCGGGCAGGGCGCGAGCGAGGCCGCCAAAGGAGAGGGCGGCAGAAGCGGAGGAGGTGATGGAGTCGAAGGTGGCGGCGTGGGCGGCGGGATAGGGGCGGCGGGGAAGAGGCGAGTACGGCTGGGAGGGGTGGGGGCGGCGAGGCGTGAACGGCGGCGGGGGCAGTGGTAGTGGCGGGGGCGGGGGTGGCGGGGCAGGGGCGGCGGGGCGGTGACAGTGGAGACGGGATGGTGATGGCGAGGCTGTAGAGGTGAAGCGGGCAGCGATGGAAATGGTGGTGATGTAGTCCATAGAACACGGTGTCGTAAGGGGGAACGGGGATGTGTTGCTGGTGGCGGCCCCTTGCGGTGGAGGCGGTGGAGGCGGGGGTGGCAAGCCTTGAGCCGGAACACGGTTGCGTCCCACAACAGCGCGTCTTGTGCTGTCTGTGATAACTGCGTAGTAAGAGGTTTTATTTGCTCTGCAGCAGAGAGTTGCGGTTATGAAGCATTACGGTCGAGATTAGCCTCTTCTCAGTGTCAGAGCGGCCTGTAAAAACTTTTCAGGATGATATTGTGATCGTAATATCCTGTCAAATATGAGCATGTGTTATTCGGGTAGATGGGCTAATGTCGTGGGCAGAATTTTTTTCGTGGAGAGCTGGACGAGTAAAACGTTCATCATAATGATATTCAACACAACTGACGGACACATTTACGTAACATTTGTTGAAATCAGGTCACCAAATTTTGACAAATTTTCACCTGTACTGATGCGAGACCTTTATGACATTCTTTAATGGTAGTTTGTGAGAAAAATGTAAATATTGTTCATTTGACATTTGCAACTAGAACAGAAAAATGAAGTAATCACGCAACATTTAAGGGGCTTTGTTTCGGGACAGGCTATTGACCTGTATTATTATTATTATTATTATTATTATTATTATTATTATTATTATTATTATTATTATTATTATATTTATTCTTCACAGTTTTTACTGGTCGGTATGTCAACCACTCACAGGTATGATGACCAGGGGTGCGGTTGCTTTATTGAAGATTAAGGTGGTTTCTAACAATTTATTATTAGGGGAATTTATTATTATTATTATTATTATTATTATTATTATTATTATTATTGTTGTTGTTGTTGCCATTCTCATTGTGTGAATTTATGTAACTTTTACTCTGTTGCGATTTGGAAGATAATTATCTTTCCTATCGCTTGGTTCCTTAGCCGAATAACATCGGAAGAGTTATATGAAGTGGAAACTGCGAACATGATGTGCGCGAGCAGTTGGTATCGTGAAATGTCCGATCGAGTGGATAACTTCGTAAAGCCCAGAGGTGTTGATAGTGATTTATAATCGTTAATTTTACCTCTTGGATATATATTTTCTCTGACAACACTACGTCATTACTATATTTTTGTAAAGAGCATCCTACCTGAAATTGACTAGGTTGTAAATGGATGAATCTGTTCCATTCATTTCTAACGATTGTGTCAGAGGTACCTGCGAATTAATGTCATATGAAGCAATCTTCGATCTATTTCACAGACAAAGATTCTCAGCGCTTATTTACTGGCAATTAATGTTGGGGGTTGGGTTTGGGAGATTCACTTACTGTCTCTAAGCAAAAGGAAGATCATCGCACCCTTCACTTTCAGAATCAGGCAGAATCGATATCATTAAGCGAAATGCAGATCCCGCGCCCAGAAGAAATGAAATAAGTTGAACTATTAAAAATTATACGTCCAGTAACTATGATACTAAAATGAAACCAAAATACTCGCAAATAATACGCGACGATCACTGAATGCCGTGCTGCTAATTCTCGAAAACCAGTCCCACGTAGTCAGGAAGCCGCCTTCTCCATCACGTTTTTCGTCAAACTTCCCATGATCCACTGAGCAAACGCTGAGATGGAACCTTGGGATATTTCTGGGCTGTGAATGAAGCTTCCTTAAGCGCACGTTTTATTGAGCTTTCTTTTGGCTAGTTGCTGGAGGAGTAAGGAGAGGTATAATTATTTTGTCAGTAAAAAAATATAAAATCAAATCTGTAGTTCGTTTGCAGATGCATGTACGCTTTCTATTACTCAGGAACGAAACTTTTTACTTGGAAATGCCATCGATTACTCATAATTCAATTAGTGTATGCAATGATCAAGTATGGTGGAGATTTTGGAACACAAGAAAACATACACAGATAACAATTCTCCCTCATACGACTTACGCAGTTTTTTCTGTTTTTGGCGATTGATAATTTTATTTTAAGTGACGGAAGCGCAGGGAGTGATGAGAGCGTGTAGCTTGGGATTGTGGGGAACTCGCGAAAGTGCGGGGGACGCTTCGCTGCTGGCTGCGCTTCGGAGCGGAAGCGCACTGCGACCGGAAGTGGCCCACGGACGCAGCCGCCGCTGCCGCTCTCATGCCCTTCCGCTCACGTGCGCCCCCGCGAGGCCGCACGCCACGGGCACAGCCCACGGGCACGCGTCGTCCAGCCGAGGCGACGGACATCTCGCTGAAGATAACATTGTCCAACATGCACTATGTTATGGAAATGAGAGTAGCTATTTTGACAAATCCGGGGTCACTGGATTCAATTCAAGAATGACACTGGCATGTCTAGTTTAGCTTGTTTTTTCCTCTAGAGCTACAGTGATGCCTTTATGTCAAGTGATGAAATTTTCCTCTAAATCGGAGATGGCCAACTGGCGGCCCAAGACCTAGTTGTATGCCACCCGCAACAGATTCATAAATATTGCTGAGCACATAAAGCTAGTAGTAGCAGTAGGTATGAAATATGTTGTTCGTGTTTTTTGTTTTTGTTTTCAGATTATGTCGTAATATTTTTGTAGGTATAGACCTAATACTATTTATCATTCTTTTTTCTGTGAACAACATTATTAAAAAGAAACTAAAATATTTTTGTTATATTTATTATTATTCCCATTATTTGAACAATAAAAAAATAATTTTACTTCTTGTATATTTCATGGAATTAGTTGTGCGTCCCTATCGTACATTTTAACACAAAAGTGGCCCTTGGGGAGTAAGACGTTGGCCATCCCTGCTTTAAGTAACGGGTAAATTTGTTAAGCAATTATTTCAAAATAAAGGTGATTTCACACGTTGCAAATATTAGTTGATTGTCTAAAGATTTTTTTGCGTGTTAGTTGCATACGAGGGTTTATCGTATTATTGGCGACTATTCTTTGACCCTTGAAAGATTGAAACTCACGAAAAATACAATCACAAAAGAAGCGTATTCTTTAAACCATGACATCAAAATCTTCAACCTTTGTTGAATTTTAAAATTTGTATTTGTAATTTCTTAAATTTGTAATAATTGTTAGAGAACGAGAACACCTGCAAGGCAGAAAATTGTCTCTTCAGATCGTTATTAACGAATGGCTTGGAAATTAATAAGAAGTGTGATGAAACATTTACTCTCATGAAAGAAAACAAAGAAACAACTGTCAACATGCAATCAATGCGATCAGCGAATTCCTTCGAAAAATATACCGCCTCTTAATAATGTTGTTTGTATGCCCAAAGCAAGAATGTATTGGATTCGAGAGTTACGTTACATCTAGTGATGTCTAAAAAGTACAGTTTTTAAGGATGTTAATTAAACATCCAAATAACTACCTTTGAACTCTTTACGTTTCAGTGAACAATTTTTGAGTAATTGTATTGTAATAAAAAATCTTTAAAAATTCACATTATCAAAAATGTATAGACCCTTCTAATTATGCCCCTCAGACCTACAGCATCTGATTGGCGGAGAATTGCCTAACTGTATAGTTATAGCTTAACTAGTATAACTAAATAGATAGTTATATAATTATGTAGCTTATAGTGTAATAAGTCAATAATAGTCAAGTAAAGTTAAATCTTGGATTGTCCTGATCAGTCTGCAAATATACTCCCTTCTTCCTGTTTACATAACTTACAGGTAATTCTGAAAGTTTGCATCTTTGGTAAATAGCGTTTAGTCAAGAAGTTAATTCAGAAAAGTAAGTATAAGAGAAGTAAAGATAATACAGAAGTAAAGAGAAGAAGTAAAGTATCGCTAAATCGGGCCTGCTTACTTATACCTCCATTTCTACACCATTAGCCCTGGAAATAGCTTCTCCTGGGGGAGACAGTGGTGGATCCAGGGGGTATGACCGCCCCCGAAGACCTAGTAGTTTCATTTGTTACCTTCCTTTACTTGGCAAATTTGATTTAAATATTTTGTTAGAATTATGTAATTGTTTAAAAATTAATATTATATTTAATACACAAATTTGTTTATTATTTAGCAAAAATGTATGATCCCCCTCCCCCCATGATCGCCTGGATTCGCCCCTGACTGGGTAGGTTCGTACTTGTACAGGTAGAAGTTTCTCTTAACACCTGAGACAGCGACGTCAGAGGGGGAATGGACAGTCCGTCTCATAAGGAGAAGATAAAACAATTTTGTTTTCATTGCCAAAAGGTTCGTGCCAGAACACATCAGCGAAGATTATGAGTAGTAGCATTATAGCTTCTCTGAGTGTGTTCTGTAGACAATACGACAATGATCAAAGCATTACAATATTAACACAATACTGAACATATATCTGGTTGTATAATGTTCGAATGATAATCAATTAATTCAAGATCATTAACCAGATGAAAATTGATGCAGACCATAATGTGAATACAACCAATCTAAACTTGTAGGTAATTAAAGCGAATCAGAATAAAATCTTGCGAGAAGAGAAACAATGCTGTACTTAGAGCTCTGAATAAATTCACGCATATTCGCGACATAATTAACGTACTATGGGAAATCAGATAAAGAATGGTTAAGTAATTTTGTTTGGAGTGAAGGCTGAATAGAGTTTTCTGAGTAGTTTCTACGAATTGCGTATTAGCCAAAGAGTTTGGGCAACTAATGAAGGTGATAGTTGTGCGCTGCGCGGTAGGGAAATGAATGCGCGGTGTACTATAATTTCGCGGCGAGGTTAGGTGGTGGGTGGGGGGGGAAGGGAGGGGAGGGGGGGCGGAGAGACCCGTTGTGTAATCGGAGCTTCCCCTCAATGTCACCTACTGTGCCGCGCAGCTCCATCCCGCCCGTCCCCATCCCTGCTCCGCTACGCCCCGCACCTCACCGCCTCAACCTCACACTCCTTCACACCCCTCCCGCCCCGCTCCGTTCCGCTCTGCCCTGCCCCGCCCCGCCCCGCCTCGCCCCGCTTCGCCCCGCCCCGCCCCGCCCCGCCCCGCCCCACCCCGCCTTGCTCCGCTACGCCAAGCTCCTCACAGCATCAACCACGGGAGCGGTAGCTCAGTGCATCAACTGATGTCACTGCAGCGCCCCTGACCGGGAGGTCCTAGGTTCCCACTCCCCACGGCGGCAGGATTTTCGACACTAGCTCTTCAGCTAGGTCGAATTCAGTCGCTGTCTGGAGGAGAATTCTAGCGGCCGGCTGCTCTGTTAGGTAGTTTTCTGTGGTTTCTCCGATCAACACCAGGCGAATGCCGGAGCAGTACCCTACGAAACGGGTCACGGACCGCGCGCGATCTTTTCTTCCTCTTCCTTGTCCTAGCCTCTCCCCTTTCACACACACTTACACTAACATGCACTACACTACCACACATTCCGGGAGACCGGTCGGGAGCTTAGAGCTTGTCCCGGCTGGGGCGGTGCCCCGCTGGCGGGAAAGTCCTGGTTAGGGGTAAACCCCACTAGCCGACGGTAGGTCGCCGCCGGATCTCGCCATCCAGCGGGGGCAAGATCACCGCCATCTTCCGAGAAAAAACATGCACTACACTAACGGGACTAATGACCAAAGCAGTTGACGCGCCCGGAAACACGAAAAAATCAATCGATCAAACTGCATCAACCGCACCACTCCTTCACGCCCCTCCCCACCCCGCCCCGCGGAGCACCACTCGCCGCACCACCTGCTTATTCGTCTCCCCCTCCTGTTCTTCTAGTCTAGTACTACGGTACTATACCGCTCTCGCGGACTGGAAAACCAAGACGTATTTTGAGTAGTGTAACGTAGGACGGATTGCAATGAATAAAAACACTACCATCTGGGAGACATGAAGAATGGAATCTCCTTATAGTACGCTCAAAGAATAAGCTGGAAATATTGCTTTAAAATGGATGAGTGTTTGGATTGTGAAGAAGCTTTTACTTCGAAAAAATATCGTGCCGACTCCTGGCGGCAGCGAATAGACCACATACACTCTCCGAACGGCTTTTCCAGCTGTTTCCCCTGTCATACTGTTCGGTCTCGGTTTTGTATCCCGCTTCCTTTCTAACCTTCTCTTTATTACTCTCCTCCTTTTTGTTTCGCACTCTAAGCGAGCTTTTCTCTTCTTGGCTATTTCCCTTCGCTCTCCTGCCCGAACTCTCCTGTCTTTTCGCTTACGATCCAAATGAATCTTCCTCTCTTCTCCACATACAGTTTCTCTTACACGTATTCCCGTATCTCTAACTGTTCCTTTCCTATCTTCCTCCCTATCTCTTTCTTTCTTTCCTTCCCCTCTGTTTCCTTATTTCTCTCTTCTTTCTGTTCCGAAAATACTCCCACGTTCCATTTACTATTTTCTGTGCCTTTCACATTTTCTCTGTCTCGTTTCTATCATCTCTGAACCGACTTTTTTTCCGTCCTCTTTCTATGTCCTCAGCCCTTCCAGTTCCCATGTATCTTTTCGCTCTTCTCTGTCCAGGCTTTCTTCTGTGTCGTGTCTCTCCTTTTGTTTCTGGCGTGTTCCTTTCTGGCGTGTTTCATTTCCTTCATCTCTCCACGTGTCGCCCGCCTGCGCCCACAAGACTGTGAGCCGCTTCTCAACTCCGTGGCTGCCACTGCTTGCGCCGTTGTTCTCTCCGGTCTCATCGAGCGAACTCTTTAAAAAAAAAATTCTAACATATATGATTATGCTTTAAATGTTTTAATGTAATTTCTTTCACAAAATTGTAACCTGATGATGGGGACAACCAACCCCTGAAACTATCAAATCATGATGTAACTCGTTAAATAAAGAAAGTTTTTCTGCAGTTTTGTGAATGAACGGAAAGTGCAATGCACCTTCACGCTACTGCGGTTTGACCCTTACGGGCATCAATCCCGCAACATAAAAAGAAAAATGGAAAGTCAGTATGACTTTAGCCAGCTGGCGCGCGCATTGCATGCGCAAAAATACAAAGTTTATTAAAAAAAATAAGGAATTCTGCCATGGCTTCGTTTAGAGCTTCTACTGAACCGATTGTACTATTTTTTCCTTTAAATGAGAGAATGTGATCCCTAGATGTGTTATCAGATATTGTTTGTGTTTATTTTTTTTTTCAAAAGGTTTAAAATTGTTTACAATTCATCAAGGTTTTGTTTCAGTGTAATAATTGCATTGTGGTTTTGACAGTTTGTATGTATTTGCTTTTGTAGTGTATTTTGTAGAGAACATTTGGACAATGGGTTTTGTTCGGTTGTACTGAAATAGTGAAGTTGTTCACAGGTTATGTTGAATTCCGAATCGTTGCCCACGCACCCCTAAAGGCGCAAACGTACTGGATGCAGGGAAAGAGAAAGTCAGCGTAGGTGTGATAGTGAGGTCATTTCGTTTTCTGTTGGGTCATTGTCTGTGAAATGTCAGCTTCGTACTTCCCATGTGAGACAAATTCTGCAAACCAGTTTTCTCTGTTGCTTAAATGGGAAAAATAAGTTTACCTTCGAACAATATGCCAGAAGAAATCAAATAATTGTTTATAGGAGATAAATTTTTGACACATCAAAAATGTTTAGAAATATTATACATCAGTATAATAGTGGTCTTTCTTTTGTGTCATTTGGTGTCGACATTGCATTGCCCCCTGCTCATGGGCCATACGTGTTCAAAATTTTGGGAACTCATCACAGAATATCTTCGTTATACTTTGAAGATCCAAACAATGCGACATATTGTCCACGTTAGTCTGGGCACAGTATTTTACATTTATCTCAGATCTCACCGTTAAATTTTGACGGGTTCTCACTAGTACAAAGTTTATGTTTCATGTCTCATTGCCCTGTTTCAGTTTCCTTACTCCAGCAAGCGTTGAGGTGGCTTATGCCGTACTTCGCCCATTGGTCTGGCTGGTAGGAAGCGTCGCTCCCAGCATGTCCCGTTGTCTCTGGCCGCACCCAGGCCTGCTGCGGGCCGGCCCCGCTCTCTTTCGCGTGCCCGGAAGGATGCTCCCCGAGCCCTGCCCCCCCCCTTCCCGCTGGGAGGGACGAGAGAGCTACCGCGGCCGGGACCGGGCTGATTTCCGAACAAAACGCCGCACACTGGGTCAAATCGCCCTGATGGCGCGGATGGATAAAGCCAAATCGACGCCTTTGCTTACTAACCTCTTCTGCGTAAAAGAGCATTTTCGGACATTTGGCGTTATTGAAATGAGTTATTATGCAAATGAATTAGTTTCATCAATAAATTTAACGTTCCTTCAGTTTAAACATAAATTTGAATATCCTATTTTTATATTATCATCAGTATTAAATAATGTTGTTAATTATTTTTCGTAAATAACACATTTTATTAAAATTATATAATTAAATGAAAATTATATAAAGTGTAAGATTTGTATTAACAGAAAGTTGTTTTCTAACAGTGTAAAACTGTGAAATAAATAATATTAAAACTAACACAAATTGAAATTTTTGGAGATCTAGACTCGTGAAATCTTGGAATGCTAATTATAGTAATTTGTAGTAAAATAGAGACATTTTGCGCTGCATGCGTTTCGTGGCCATAGACTGAAGAAACCAGGAAGTAAAGAAATATTCATTTATCTGCATAGATAGAGGACGAAGCAACTAATCAAGAAGTAGGCCTATTTTATATCTCCATTCTGTTATAGGAAATTACGCCCTACTAAATTGTTTCCCTTCTCAGGGAGGTTATCTGATCTCGTTATTATTTCATTTGAGAAAAGAAGTTACTAATAAAAAGAAACATTTACAAAGTCAAGGAATGACAAATCAGATTGTTTATTATTTTATAATTACTGTAAAAATCCTAAAACGATTGTTAAACAAAATGCTCTCTTCTGAAAGTTCAGAAAATGCGTTTTCATGCATTGAGGAGACGGTAAAGATCTATATGTTGATGCCAATGAAAAGCATTCTACTTCTCCAACGTTCACGAAATAAAATTTCCACCTGCTGGGCTATGAGGTCACAACGCTTTCTGCTTATAGTACTGTAATCCCAAATGTACAGAATGAGAAATTAAAAATATTAATAGTCCATTTTAAATAAAATGCAGTAATATAAATACCCAATACGTGTTATCAACTGTGAAATGAAACAGTAACACATCTCACTTTCAATGAACCAATAACACTGTTATCATTAAAATGAGATTTTAACGATATACACTGCCATTTTCGCGTGAACAAAATGTATACACGTCTTCAGATGTACAGTAATTTTCAGGTATTCTAAGTCAACCACTTACCCACCTTTAATTTTAATATCATCTTTAATGGTAACGTGTGTGTACAAGTTACAATACGCAGCAGTATTCAAGTTGCAAAGCGCCTGGTAGGAGTGCTGACATTCTATTTTTTAAACAACTAATTATCTCCAATGATTTCCAATAATTTCTTATTTGTTTCAATAGATTTAAGGGTTCATTAAATAAGGAAACATGCCTCAACAGAAAAGTTTTAAGCTACAATCTTTTTACGGATGTATGGACACAGTAGTTTGAGAACTTGACAATTCTGCCTGAGGTTACAAAAGTGATCCAAAACCTAGATGATTCTGGGAATATTCCGTACTTCTCTTCCTGACGCGTGTGTCAGCAGCCGTATGGTGTCCAACACGCAGCCCGAATTTCACAAAATTAGTCGCGACCCATTCAGCGTGATGATCAAATCAAGAGAGATCGTTCCAATCAGAAATATTTTATTCAGAACTACAATAATTTTAACAACTATTGTAATAAATTTCAATTGGTTCAGAGTTTTGCAAAATTGTACAACCAGCTCTGGGAACTACAATAATTTTCACAACGGGGTCAACATCTCTTTTTCTTGGACGAATTTCCCTGATTTTCCCAAGTTATTCAGATCATTTCATGACAAAATTTGTGAAGTATTTTATGTAACTAAAATATTTAAAAAGCATGACTTTGGTGAACTTTAAAACACTGTTATTGACTGAACCCTTTTCCGCTTTGCATTCCAGATACTATTGCATTAACACATTGAGAGAAATGGATGCACTCCGACCCAAAACACAATACTTTTCTTTATTTTTCAGCTCTCAGATTACACCGTAAAAAGACAAAAAATAACAATATTTGCTTAACAAAGGAATTAGCCGCTTGCGTTCTCTTATGTAGTGCATAGCTTGTGTTGTAGCTCTCAAGTAGTTCTAACACGCAGGTATTTTTTCTGGCGGGACAGCAGGAAACATGTCGATATTCAGGACAAATTCCGCTTTTTCAGGACGCGACAAAACGGAACGGCACCGAAGCTTGCCTGTGGCACTCTTGCTGCCTTCGGTCTGGAAACGCTTTCTGACATGGCTGTGCAGCCTCGAGTCCGTATATAACTAGAGGTCCTACAGAATGGCACAGACCTTCTCGTAGTATAGTTTACTAATTTCCTTGGTGTGGACTGGTTTTAGTCTTACCCCATCCTCATTCCAGCTGCCATCTATCGTCACCCAAAGAACTGTTTTTTTTTTTTTTACATTTACTCAACTTTTCGCTTTTTTAATAGTGCCACCGAAATATTACTTCCATGCCAACCCTATAGTAGCACAAATGATGAGTTGTGCCCGTGTGTGGCGCCCGTTCGCCCACTGCGCGGAGCGAGCCTCATGGGGGCGGGGGCGTTCTGCTTCTGTTGCACGCAGCCTTCGTCGTTTCCCCGAAATTCGGTTGCGACGACGTGACGTGCGTGGGGTTGCGCAATGCGGAGCGGCCTGTCCCCCCCCCCCTTTCCCAGCACCGATCGACCTGCGATTCCCAAATTGCGGTTTTCACAGGGCGGATGGCGCAATGCCACAATGGAAGTCTACTAACAACACGGCAGCATTGGCTGTTTATTCGGTGAAGGCAACGCCTGTTCTTTATAGTGGGAATTTATTTTCCGAGAAAAATTTGAGTTACACGAGCGGGCGACTGGCAGTTGTCGCCAGCTCCCGTTGGGGCCCAGTTGTTGAGCCTAAAATGATGCATTTTCAGACGTATTCATGCGAATATCTTACGAATTACTCTCAATTTGTTCTCGAAACATTCCAGTTGAAAAGAGATTTTGCATCTGTATGGAAATAAAATTTTCATTTCAGTTGACCTATTAGGTGTTTGAAAAATTGGGAAAATGTGTATTCTTGGATATAACAAAATATCAACTATCCGGGAAAGAAAAGTTCATATTAATTTAAAAAATCTGTAAATAGTACATTTTCTGAAAAGTTAATTAAGTTTTTCGAACTTTGTTCATTAATGAGTGCGAGGGAAAAATTATTACTTTCCCCACATACTACTTACGTAGTACACATAAAATATTGTAATACAGCAGCAAAAACAGCAATTTTTCTTATCACGGATCCCTGAAGAATCGATTTTCTGTTTTAAAAATATTATTCCTTTTCATATCCGCCTACGTGAACTATGCTCGTTTACCCTATTTACCTCAATACCAACAACTGTTCATCCATTCATCAACATTTCTTCACCAGCAACCCTTCGTCATACTAATTAAATATTTGTTTCAATCCTGAAACCACGCAAACAATGAAATCTGTCCACAGGCGATACTAGAAGCGCCAATTTAGGGAGTAATAATCGTGCGTTTCAATAATCGTGCGTAAGTGAGCGTTTCCTGTCAGAAATCTCTTCGCGAAGCATCTTCAGGGAAGGGAAGGCGTCCGCACGATTTACGAGGCTGTTCCCTCCGACATTGATATTCTTGTTTCGCTTTCGCCGAAAAAATACGTCATCGCGCCGCCAACGAGACGGATTATAGCTTTGCGCTTGGAGCGGTCTTTATCGTGATTTGTGCGCTACTTACGCACTCGCGGCTTATGTTTCCTGACTCCTAAGAAATCATATGATGTCATAGAACATTGTTCTGCTTTCTAGTAAATGCAATATATTTTTTTTGAGGCCACTAAAATGAGTTATCAAGAGGAAGCATTCTGAAAAATGGGTATTTGTAAAGGCGATTCCAAATTCACATCGATTATACATGAGCATTGAAGGGAACTGTCATGTTCCGCATGTTCTTTTATATCATTTTACATTCTCGTAGACAAACGTATAAACGGAGTATAGAGAAAGTTATGTAATGTTGCGGAAAATCGATTTCGAGATTTCAACGGAAATACACGTTTTGGGGGTCCCCTAATACCGAAAAAGTTTTTCTCAAAACGTCTGTCTATGTGCCTGTCCGTCGGTGCACACTAGTAGCGCCTCAACAATGAGTAGGATTTTTTCAAAATTGAAGAAAACCCTCTCCATCTGGCTGTAATTGAAACTTTGAAATTTTGTAAATCATTCTTTGAAATTTGGGGGTACTTTATATGAACCCCCCAGACATTTTCAAAATTTTCTCAAGAACGACTGCAAATTTTTCCTTTGAATTTCTTGTAATGTTAGAATAAAATACCCTTATAAATGTGGCATAGGTCCGATTTTCTCGGTTAACTCTGAATTTTCGAAAATTCCAAAATTTGATTTTTTCGGCGTCTTCCTACAACTAACAATTTAAGACGAATATTCCTTCAAATGAAATTTGTTGTCCATAAATTTTCTTTCATTAAGGTCTTGTTGATTTTTTGAAAGTTTTAGTAGTTTTCGTGCAATAGTGCGTGCAATATTTACAATTTTAAAAAGTGACAAAAACAAGATTTTCTTAAAAATATTTTCATTAATTTTTGATATCGAAAGTGTCAAATGTACCCTAACGATGACATAAACGTCATTTTTCAAACTTTTCCCATGGTTACCCTAATTGCACCATTAATATCACGAAGTTCATTTTAAGGCTTTTTTTTTAAAAATTAATATGCAAATTTCCATCATTTGTATACATTATTGCATTTGTGAGTGGTAGTGCTTCAAATGACTTGAAATGAAGTTTTTCGAAAACTCAATAGATTCATGTGAGAAAAGCTTAAAATTTCGCGTTTACAGTAATGCTTAATCGCCATTTTCTTAAAAACGGCTTGAAAATTTTTCAATGAAAATTTCTATATAGGACGAGGTTTTACTCATCATTAATATTGTTGAAGTAATATTTCGGTTCTATTGTTAGGAAAGCGTAAAATTGAGAAAATGTAAAAAAAAAAATGTACTTATAGTGACAATAGATAGCCGCTAGCAAGAAGATGGGGCAAGACCGTAAAGCCAGTCCACACCAAGGAAACTAGAAAACTTTACTACGTCTGTGCCATTTTGTAGCACCACTAGTTTAAGTTTGTATCAAGTTAATCACTTCAGATATAATTACAATGTCACAACGGCCGTCACCACGGATGGTGTCACACGGGTATGTCCACATGTAAATGGTGACACTTGTATTTTAATTATCCTCCATTTGATATTGCCTGTAAATCATCGACTTTCTAATAAATATTTTATTAAAGTACTTGCCAAAATTAAATTAAATAATCAATATTTGATTTTAAGAAAAATATTACCTTCTAATAAATTGAGTATCAACATGAACACTCCTTTTTGTATTTGTGTAAGATGAATAAATAACCGTTTTATTAAATTGCCTTGTTG
This sequence comes from Teleogryllus oceanicus, assembly GCA_964035755.1. Lineage (NCBI taxonomy): Eukaryota > Metazoa > Arthropoda > Insecta > Orthoptera > Gryllidae > Teleogryllus > Teleogryllus oceanicus. The sequence continues at coordinate 56,321,208 of CAXIVR010000004.1, forward strand.
AGTATCACTCTCAAAATGTATTGGAAATGCAAAAGTTTTCTGTTCAACGAGAGAACGAATTTAAATTTATTTTGGATATTACATTTTTGATCAGGAATGAATTCCTTTTTTATTTTGAATTTTATTAATTAAAAATAAAGAATAAAAGAACCTAATTTTCTGATTATTTAAACTGATGTACTAAGTGAGTCTGAAATATTCAACAATTTATTACTAAAGAATAAATGTTGGAAACGTTTCTTTGTGTGTGTGTGTGAAAAAACGAGATTGTATGCACTCCTAAGGTGGGGTCGTCGCAGGAGATTCTCAACTACCGTTGAACACCATTCTGAATCAATAGAACTAAAACTTGGATTTTCAGTACTACATTACTGATACTCCCTGAAATATATCGATAATCATAAATAATTGAATTTCCTCATCAATATTAACGATGGCAGTGATGAGCATTGGTCACACATGTAGACACAGTACGCATAGATTCATTGTTCATTCATTCATTCATAACGAAGAGAATTCGCACTACTTCAAATGACAAACGTGGCTTACGAAGTTTGGCGCGGCTGCGGTGGCGCCTGGGCGCCGCTCCTGCTGAGAGGCTCTGTTGAGGCGCGGCCGAGTGGGGGTGTGGCCGAAGCGTGGGCCGAGACGCGTGCCACGCACTGGGACGGGCAGCGGGCGGCGCCGCGGCGCCCGCGGGCGTAAACACGCGCGCAAAAACGCCTGCGCCGCACGTGCGGCCGCAGATAGCGCTCTTTACGACGCGCGCACAGGGTCAGCGCTGCGGAGGCGCCTGCGCCGTCGCCCCGCCCCCCCCCCGCTCCCCGGCACTTCGCCCCTCCGCCTCCGCCCCGCCTCTGGCTTTGCCCCCGCTCTTTCCTCCGCTTTCTCTGTTACCTCCCGTCTCCGCCTCCTCCTCCTTCGGCACTTCGACTCCGCCTCTATCTCTACCTCTGCCTCCGCCTGTGTCACTGCTTCTGCCTCTGCCTCTCCCTCTACCTCTGCCTCCGCATCCGCTTCCCCCCCCCCTCCTCTGCGTCTGCCTCTGTCCTCCTCCCTTCCGCCTCTGTCTCCGCCATCGCTATCGCCACCCCCACCATCCTCTGCCGTGGCAAAAGACAGCTACTGTAGCCGCTGTTGAGCATCGAAGCTTTTAGACTTAGAATGACTATATGAAACGCGTAGTATGAAACAGAATAAGAAAAAGCGAGGGGAAAATTATAAAACAGTAAAAATCGGAAAGAGATGTCGGCAGTTGCGAGAAGCTGATGAAGGTTTTTATTGATATTTCCTTACACGTCGACTGCTTTGGTTGTTAGTCCATCAGTGTAGTGAATATTTCATGCAGGGAGGTGACTTCATTTGCTTTTTTCGTGTTTCCGGGCACGTCAGTTGCTTTGGTCATTAGTCCCGTTAGTGTAGTGCATGTTTTTCTCAGGATATGCGCGGTGATCTTTCCCCGCTGGATGGCGAGATCCGGCGGCGACCTACCGTCGGTTAGTGGGGTTTCCCCCTAACCAGGACTCTCCCACCAGCGGGGCACCGCCCCAACCGGGACAAGCTCTAAGCTCCCGACCGGTCTCCCGGAATATGTGGTAGTGTAGTGCATGTTAGTGTAAGTGTGTGTGTAAGGGGAGAGGCTAGGACAAGGAAGAGGAATGAAAGATCGTGCGCGGTCCGTGGCCCGTTTGGTAGGGCATTGCTCCTGCATTCGCCTGGTGTTGATCGAAGAAACAACGGAAAACTACCGATTCGAGCAGCCGGCCGCTAGAATTCTCCTCCAGACAGCGACTGAATTCGAACTAGCTGAAAAGCTAGTGTCGAAAATCCTGCCGCCGTGAGGACTCGAACCTAGGACCTCCCGGTCAGAGGGGCTGCAGTGATCCGGCGCCGACCTACACGTCGGTTTCCCCTTATCGAACCACCGTTTCAACCGAGACAAGCTCTAACCTCCTGCCTGGTCTCTCAAAATGCCTGCGTATGTGAGAGATGCTGGTAGAGGAGAGAGAATATAGCGAAGACCGGAGGACGTTAGGAGGAACGAAAATGGTGTAAAAAAGGGGATGATGTTCAAGAGATAGAGATTTTGTAATGATCGGAAGTTAGACCTGTAAGAGAAGTAAAAAAGCAGAAAAATAGCGTGTTGGAAAAATGTTATATACCGTACGCAACTGGATAGACATTACAATTTCTGGAAATTAAAAACGTTCAATCATGCTCGACTAAGAATGTGTAAGATAAAAGGATAGTGAAAATGTGAAACTAATCGATTTGTTCTCTTATTATAATAATTTATTCTGGGATTGAGTACATGCACGCAACCATGTACATAACAATTCGAATTAAATTCGATTTAATACTGTTGTAAAAATCTCTTGAAGTAATTTAATGGAAAGGTCTCATATCCGTTCCTTCTAAAAATTTTTTACGTAGGTAATTAGATACCTTTCAACTTTGAGAATAATCAATAAACGAATTATAATATCCATTAGTGTAGTAAACTACCTACTCAAATATCGTCCGGTTTTTTCTCCATTGGCGCGCTTGAACTATTGCCCTTAGATGAAAGTCAGTACCTTCATCTTGGCAACAACATCTACTCTATTTCTTAAGAAACACTTGTCGTCATTGACATTTCAAATGTGTATGCGGAGAAAGTGACATTTTTTATCAGAGGCGACCTCTGTTCTGGTGTCTTCTTGAAACCGTTGATGAATGTCACCCACACTTTTAGGGCTCATCAGAGAACAGTCAAAATACATATTTTGTTTCTACTAGGGGATATTCTTTCTTAAATAGTAAGTTAAACTGCAGAGAACTTAATTTTCTTTTGTTGATATACTCGTACCAACGATTGTGAATCAAAATTTCAATCATTTTCTGAGATAATGTTACATGTTTCTTTTTTTTATAGTGTCACTAGGAAATCTAGGATGAGTAAAATTTGTATGGCAATACTGCTGTTTCTTACTGCATACTGGTTACTTCAAAATTTTAAGTGTGTAAAACGTCACGTAGGTGCACTTCATGATAATGCAAATGGTAAAAAGGATCCCCTCAAAACGAAATAGCTGTCAAGAGGTCCATAATGTTGGAGGGGTTTTTAGATATTTTTGAGAAATTCTGACAATTCAATTCAAAATTAATTCCAAACTACTCGTATTTTGAAAACCAATGTGGTTTTTTCCAAATAATTAAACTTGCAGTTTTCGAAATTTCAAGCTTTGTTTTTTGTTTCGTTTTTAATAAATATCCAGCCCAACCCATACAGTTTTTATAAGCTCATTTTCTCTAATCGATCAAGCGTAAAGAACATATTTTTAGCAAAAATTTGGGAAAATTTCGTAAATGTAGGAAAGTGAAAAGTATCCCACAAAATTAAAAGATCCGTTTCAAATTGTGAGGTTCGAATGCAGCCAGATCGACCGGGGAATATCCATTTGGGGAAAAATATGTTCTTGTACAAACGTTTAGAAGTAAGTGTTCGCGGACGGAGGGCGAACGGACGGAGGGCGAACGGACGGAGGGCGAACGGACGGAGGGCGAACGGACGGAGGGCGAACGGACGGAGGGCGAACGGACGGAGGGCGAACGGACGGAGGGCGAACGGACGGAGGGCGAACGGACGGAGGGCGAACGGACGGAGGGCGAACGGACGGAGGGCGAACGGACGGAGGGCGAACGGACGGAGGGCGAACGGACGGACTTAAAAAAACATTTTCAGTATTCGAGACTTTCAAAACGTGTGTTTCTGTTAAAATCCCGACATCCATATTTCGAAGTGTAACATAACTCTCCCTACACCAAGTGCATCAGCAAATAAAAACTGAATATATCCTTTTCACGTTACTCTTGCGTCATAGAGCATTGCGCCGGGTGGGGGCCCTCGATGCCGAGGCGAGCGCGCGGACAGGACAGGACAGGACGCTTCGTGCGCGGGGCCCCGCCCACCCGCGCCGCCTGCGATCTGGGTCTAGGACGCTCTTTATCGGCGCGTGGTCTGCGCGCGCGGCCGCAGGCGCCAAGCGCATCCGAAGCCCCACACAGTGGGGCCGAATGGCCCCCAGAGAGTTCATAGAGGTTCTCTGTGACTCGCGAGCGAGCATTCGACGGATGCTACAATATCACATACTTTCTCGTATAAGGAATACGTAATAAATAGGGAACGGATTTTCATGTAAATACGTATTTTTACAGGGACAAGATACCTGCATTCACTAATCTATTTTAGACTTAACACGACATTCTGAACTAATTGGGACCATTTTTATTTTACATATTTTTACATATTTTGTAAATTACATATTTTTACATATTTTATCAATTGCTACATATTTATTACATTTTAATATATTTATAGGTCGAAAATGAACATTTCACATGCGATGTTCGATATATATGTTACTTGAAAACTTTGTTACTGAAATACTTAAAAAGCACGCGATGCGCTTGTATTAACACCGGACCATCGTTATTAGTACTATTCACTTGAGCGCCGGCTCCTCGTAAACTTTGTATATAATACGAAAGTATATATTTCGGATGAAACTAGCGAATAATTGCTTTTGTAAATGTAAAACTTTCTTTCAGCCTCCCTGAATCCATGTTAAGATCTGATCGGCAACGTACTGTGCTCGGAAAACGCTTAAAGAATGGAATTTTATACTTTATAACGAATTTTGATTTCACATAGTTTCTATTTTTTCTTACATATTTTTGAAAAAATAACTACATATATGTGTGCATATTTTGCTCTTTTTATTACAATAAATTCCGTTCCCTAGTAATAAAGGATTACGTTGTTAGTAATACAAAATTCTATAGAGACAGTACAGGACACTTGGCGATATAAGGGAGCCACTTGAGCTAGCGACCCTAGTGGCCGACCTGTCATAACCATTGTGATATCAAGTACGAAGTGTTAGTTTGAAAGCTTTTAGTTTACTTTTGATTATGTTTACTTACGTTCGCAGAGTGATTCGAAAGTTATTGTATATGTATTGAAATTGAATTAGTCGCCTGATTTTCCAGGTCACGTCACTAGGTTCGCTAGTGAGCAGTTGTCTTCCATTAAGAGGATGATAGAGGTTCAAAGAGTCCTACATTGTCTACATAGTATTTGGTAATACGCGCAAGATTTCTTAAGCCTCGAAATTCCTACCCCCCCTGCTTTATCAACGGTACTTGAATAAAGATTAAAAGATAGCAATGAGCGTTGTTGACAAAACCTGTTAACCATAAATGTTTTTCTCCCGTGAAAGAGAAACAATTTTGCATTGGAAATGGAATTACAGATTTCATATTGTAGTCTTGCCGCCGAAATAACTAAACCTCCCTCTCCTCTTGCGTCTAGCGAAAAGAGTGTTCAAGAGAACTTGAGCGAATAACTTTATTTCTTCTGCTTTCTGCTAACTTTAATTCTTCAAAAACTCTCGTCTGCAAACGAGGCGCGAAAGAATCAATCGCGCAATTTCTTAAATTTCTGAGGTTTTGATAAAAAATCAGTCCTATTTATAACTTCACGTTGGTCTGTTCGAGCAAAAAATTCAAAGAAAAATATCTTTGTGAAAATGGTGGATGTGTTCAGGTAACTTGATGTAAAGTCTCTCCAGGAATTAAAAGATCCGTTTCAAACACGCAGGATTCGCACTTTGGCTGGCGGACGGACGCTCCACACGCGAGCCTATCGCATGTTGTTCCGATAGGGAACGCAGTGGATGTATAACATGGCAAAATTCAGGGAGAAAGTAGGTCCGGGACTTGCGGTTTTTTTTCTTTTTTTTCTTTCTTTTCAGGATGGAACCTTCAAATCTCCAGAGAGAGATGCGCAATCCAGGGGGGAGGATCACTACCCCTCCTGAGGAAAGAAAGATGCACTACCCTTAAGGGACTAATGACCTCAGATGTTGACGCACGCGAAATCACTAACAACCAACAATCCAGGGGGAGATGGTTTAGGGGGCGGGGTAATCCACCAATAGGCGAGAGAAGCGATGACAGTCGTCTCTTCCTCAGCCCAGTCGAAATGATTTCTAAAAATGCTCGCGGGAAAGTTCTCTTTTCCAATTTCCTTGGTTTGGATTTCTTAATTCTAACATTTCAAGGCGCATATAAATCAGGCACTTAGCCATGGAGGTATTTTGTCCCTGGCAGCAACAAATTAATAGTTTTCCAGCATGGAATATCAAACATTCGAAGGGTATAATCCCCTACAATTTCCCTCGTCAATTCCCACTCTCAACGAAATATTGGAGAGAATGCAGATGTTGGAACCTAACCTTCTGGGCCGTACTGCTCCACTGGAGTTCCGAAAGTGTTTTCACCAGAATGAACAAACATTCAATGAATATTATGCTGTATTTCTTGAGCATTTGATTGCACGATGATTTTAAAATAAAAGAATGTGTACCTGTAAATGTAGCTCCTTGAGATTATTAATATTTATTTGAAATTATTTGTAGGAGTTCCAGATTACTGAAACAAAAATAGGTCGCTTGACAGTAATTCACGTGTAAGAGAAAAAAATGGTATAAAATTAATTTGGTTGTAATTGACGATTCAAACAAGACAGTGCACGTTCGAGTTCTTCGTCGTGGACCCAAAATAACTAGCGAGATGAAATATTTATTTTAAAATAAATTATTCTAACAACGAAAGTATATTCTGGGTTTATTTTTTCTCGTTTTTTAATACTTTATTAATATGACAAGGTTTGGACGACAAAGATACTAAAAAAATTCACATAATCTATTAATTCGAATTACTAGTTCCCAAGAATGAAGAAATGGGTACTCGAATGAAAAACTGAGAAAAAATTGTAGTCTGTGTCTCAATAAATAGAAAGTTCTACTTTCACTCAGCGTACGTCTGGTTGCATTATTTCACTCCTTAAATTTAGTTACATAACCTGAAAAATAGAATTACTTGCATTTAATTATCGTAATAAAACCAAAACTTTCATCTTGGAATTAGTTTTTTGTTTGTAGTAATCTGCAAATACCTGCTCTTCCCAGATACGATGCAAACAACTGTAATCCCTACCTACCAAACCAGGATCTGATAGTGGCAAGTGTATTATAATACAAGCATAATGTAAAGTATCCATTTCTTATTAAATTTCTTTTCTTTATTACTCTCCGTTATTATCCTTCGTGGCATGTGAACGTAAAGATAAATACTGTTGATACGTCCTTTTCTAGCAGTTATTTCTACAAATTCGACGTAAATCATTGTCCTGTAGCTAAATGACCCTATTGAAACCTGATATGCGAACGGTGATTTTTGATTGGGAGGTCAAACTGGGAGATGATTGGGAGGTCTCTTCACTTATCCTGTGCCTATCACATAGCATTATTGTGCTAATTTCTCTGCCATAAATCAATACTGTTCTCAGGATGCTAAGTCAACATCTATAAACTTGAGCTTTCACGAGAAAATTGATCTCGTTCTTCGGTTTTGAAGTTGCCGCACTTCAACTACCTCCTCTCCTACAATGTGCCACAAATAATAAAATTATTTTCCTAAGCAATTTTCAAGAACGACCTTAAAATTATTCTATATAATTAAAGAGGAATGCAGTTTTAACAATAAGGTTATCTAAACACTTTTGATTGAAGCCTTGTAGACAAATGAATGCACAGTGACGTAGAGAGTTTTATGGAAAACGACGTTCGTCTGTGAAAAACGTACTGTCCCCTTACATCACAACCCATCACCAAGCTCCCTCTGCGTGTGACGTAAGAGCGATTATACTTTTGTAACATTTTACCGTATTTCGTAATGGTAGTAACGTAGTGCTGCAGTGTGTTGTATACATATTTTAATACGTAATTAAATGTTAAAATAATAATAATATTAGTCATACTGGATGTCATACTTCATGCTCGCACCATTCAGGATGTAGTATTATCTACAGCCAATTTGTATACTGCCGTGATTCTCAGAATATTGTAGGCATTATTTGGTTCCATACGTTCACGGAGTAGACTGAAATTAACTTGTTGGTTAAATGAAATAATTTGACACAATTTCCAGGAAATTCTTGGGAGAGTGGTGTCGTTGATCTGTAGTTATTTTTGGTGTGGGTCGCCGGATACGCCGGAGTTCTGTCACACCAACCTCTCCAAATTGGTGGATCGTGGTCCCGTCACCGCTCGCCCGATGGAGGGGTCGGAAACCACCGGTTCCTGAAATGTGTTTGTCAGCGCGCACTCGGAAAATGGAAGAATGCGCGGCGACAGGTAGATCGTCCCTTGAGAGGTGCCGCCGCGGCCGCGTGGGCATTTTTCGTTTTGTTTCCTCCCTCTGTCCCTTTACGGGCAGGAAGACGTGGCGGTCGCGCCCGCTCGGGCATGCGCCCCGCCCCCGCCCCCGCCCCCGCCCTCACCCCTGACCCCGCCCCCGCGCCTTCACTTCTATCCCCGCCCCCGTGCCTTCACCTGTGCCCATTTCGCCCTGCCTAGCCGCATCGAACTCAGCCGCTGTCTGGTGACGAATTCCAGCGGGCGGATGCCCTGATCGCTAGTTTTCCGTGGTTTCTCCGATCTGTATCAGATGAACGCTGGAATAGTACCTTAACAAACAGGCCACGAACCTTGTGCTACCTTTCCTTCGTCCTCCTTGTTTCCTCCTCTCGCTTTACATACACGCACTTACATTCACTACACTACTACACATGTCGGGAGACCAGTTGGAAGCTTAGAGCTTGCCCCGACTGGGGGAAGTAACAAGAGGGAGTAACCATTTTCCGAGTGCGCGCTGACAAAGACATTTCAGGAACCGGTGGTTTTCACCTCCGTAAAGTTAGAATCGCAAAGTTTTCAAAAATTATTGAAACTAGGCTCAAAATTTGTCGCTTTTTTGTCGCTAATTTGTTACGCAAAAATAAAATTTGTCGCTCTTCATTTGACCCTGGTATTAAGATTCGGCTAACTTGATATCAAGTTAGCATCAAACTTAAGAAACCAACTAATTACAGACATAAATAAAAATAACACCATAGGAATTTGTCGCTTTTGTCGCTCCAGACTTTACAAAAACAAATTTTGTCGCTCTTCAAATATTAACGAAAATGCATTTTTTCAGAACGCGATGCCAACTTGATATCAAGTTAGCATCGCAAACCAAGAAAACCAACTAATTACAGACATAAATAAAAATAACACCATAGGAATTTGTCGCTTTTTGTCGCTCCAGACTTTACAAAAAACAATTTTGTCGCTCTTAAATATTACCAGAAATGCAATTTTTCGCAAACACGTGGCGAAAGTCGTTCAAGTTAGCATCGCAAACGCAAGAAAACCAACTAATTACAGACATAAATAAAAAATAACACCATGGAATTTGTCGCTTTTTTGTCGCTCCAGACTTTACAAAAAAACAATTTTGTCGCTCTTTAAATATTACCGAAATGCATTTTATTTTGTCGCTCTTTAAATATTACCAGAAATGCAATTTTTTCGCAAACACGTGGCGAAAGTCGTGTCAAGTTAGCATCGCAAACGCAAGAAAACCAACTAATTACCGACATAAATAAAAAATAACACCATAGGAATTTGTCGCTTTTTTGTCGCTCCAGACTTTACAAAAAACAAATTTTGTCGCTCTTCAAATATTTACGAAAATGCATTTTTCGAAACGCGATGCCAACTTGATATCAAGTTAGCATCGCAAACGCAAGAAAACCAACTAATTACAGACATAAATAAAAATAACACCATAGGAATTTGTCGCTTTTTGTCGCTCCAGACTTTACAAAAACAAATTTTGTCGCTCTTCAAATATTAACGAAAATGCATTTTTTTCGCAAACGCGATGCCAACTTGATATCAAGTTAGCATCGCAAACGCAAGAAAACCGACTAATTACAGACATAAATAAAAAATAACACCATAGGAATTTGTCGCTTTTTTGTCGCTCCAGACTTTACAAAAAACAAATTTTGTCGCTCTTCAAATATTAACGAAAATGCATTTTTTCGCAAACGCGATGCCAACTTGATATCAAGTTAGCATCGCAAACGCAAGAAAACCGACTAATTACAGACATAAATAAAAAATAACACCATAGGAATTTGTCGCTTTTTTGTCGCTCCAGACTTTACAAAAAAACAATTTTGTCGCTCTTCAAATATTACCAGAAATGCAATTTTTTCGCATACACGTGGCGAAAGTCGTGTCAAGTTAGCATCGCAAACGCAAGAAAACCAACTAATTACCGACATAAATAAAAAATAACACATAGGAATTTGTCGCTTTTTGTCGCTCCAGACTTTACAAAAACAAATTTTGTATAATAATAATAATAATAATAATATAGTAATAAGAATAATAATAATTACTATTTATGTGCGAGACTTGGGCCATCAGGTCCGCTCTTCCGAACTACGTAATACTTAAATTTATAGATGAAAATTAAACAATAAAGCATTGTTCAATGATATATTTAGTCAATAAAATACATCTCAGAGATGTATTGCGACAAATTTCTGACAAATAAACGAAGATCCTACTGTAAGTGTTGTGACGTCTGCCGAAAACTATCGTATAGGTTGGTTTCATTTCCCGTCTTAAATTAATTGTTTTATTATAAATTTCAAAACGTGTATCAATAGTATCTCAGTTCTTGCTATAGTCAAATAGTTATTATCAGGGGCGTATTTTGTTGACCTAAAATATCGCCCAAAATGATCAATACAATGCTCTTAAAATGTTTTAATAAGCCATAAAAGCAAAGAAAACGACGTAAAAAATGTTATCAAAACAGTTCGGACGATCAACTCAAGCTGTTAGATATATTACTATGTATCAGGTTTCGTTCAAATGAAGTCAACTTTCAAACTTCCGGTTTGGACTGTTCTTTACCAGAAAATATTTCGCTTTAGTTACCCCGAAATCGGCTGATCCGACATTGGCGCTGTTAGGCGTCACATACAATGGCTGACATTACAATTTCTGAGCGAAGAAATGGAATAGGCTACTTAGGAATTCTGTGGATAATATTTGTTGTAAATATTATTTCAAGCAAGCACCATTAAAATGAAATTAAAGTCGATGAAACAGCAAAAAAACGCATTAAAAAAAGATGGGAACGGTAACATTTTATAAAAATTATATAAAATTTCCTTTTGCCATAATATAAAATGCTATATTATATTCCGATAGTCTCGTTTTGGTTCGTTATGGATGTGAAACATTAAGAAAACGTGAAAATGTGTATTTATGTCAAATTCAGTATTTAAAATGTGAATGACTGAGAAAAGCCAACATAAACGATACACGTGTTTCTCTACTTTCAAAATGCGAGAACGTAAGACCTTTCACTTTCATGCAATTTTAAAGATGCACCACCCTTTAATGCACCATTGGCGAATATTTTTAAATAATCAAAAAATATTTGAAATATCGGGCGAGGGTGGAAAGACGCAATAATTTGTAGGTAGATTGGCACGTCAAGGTTCTCAAGATTTCGTGTGAAAAATGCAGTACACGATGGGGTGGAGAAACGCCGCCTTTTGTCCATCGGATCCCGCCACAATGAACAACGCAAGGTTTTTCCAGAGCACAGTACTTGACGTCACCTGAGTTCATTCGCCCAGCCGAGGGCGGGAGTCGCTTCGTGCGCGACAGGTAGCATTGCGGGATTAAAAGGGTTGCAGGACGCTGCAGGTAGAAACCTCAATGAAAAGTCCTTTCTTACTTGCTTCTTACAAGGACAGCTTTTCCGTCAGCCAAAATTCACAATCTTTACTCCTCTTTTCTTTACAATTTTGTTAGTAGATTTCATAAAATTCTGAATTTTCACTCACTCACAATTCTATTAGAAATGTTCATTGAATAAATGAATTGATAATGAAATTCAAATGTATTTTATTATTATAGTTATTATTATAGCTATTATTATTATTATTATTATTATTATTATTTATATATAAATATCTTTTGCAATAGTGAAGAAAGGTCGGGCTGCTAGTACATGTAAATATTGTATAAAAATAAATATAAAATATAGTACAGAAAACTAATTTAATGCATAAATAAAATACTCTTAAAACCAGAGATGATTCGTCTTTCGTTTCACTTTTAGACAATCAAGGTGGATAAACAATCAACTAAAGTCCAGTACTTACCATTTATTCAATGAAACCGAAGTACATATTTCAAAATCTTCTAATATAAATATTTACTTACTGTTAATCAAACCATCCTTTCTTCCATAAGAACGCATGTTAACTGTTTCCAATTTGTATTTTCCAGATTTGGAAATCGGCAATTTTTGGGAAATTCACTGAGCCTAAATTCAGGAATAGAGCATTTTAAAGAGTAATTTACCTCAAATTAGTCTTTAATTTTGAATATAGTTTGGTGAGATTGGTTTCTAGGCGCTACTAGTTTTAGACGGCTATATTTTCTCTTTTTCTAATAATCATAGCAAATAATATCTCATTTTCACTTAATAATTTCTTAAATATTCATCCTTAGCAAGCCCTGATGAAGGAACAATAAAGTTCCAAAACGTTGGAACTAAGAAACTTTTTAATGAAATGACCAACAACCATGAACCATTCCTAGAATATACTTCTCTATACTGCATATGCAGTAGCGAGAAAATAAAATTGTATGCATCAGTTTACAAAGCATTTTATTTTGATAAAAAGTTAATGAATAATTTCGTTCGCATTGTGGTTGAATAATTTTGTTCGTATTTGTGGTTGCATAAGATTTTTTGTGTGGTTGTGTAAGATTTTTTGACATGAGATGCTCCTGTACCTTTATCTGGCATTACTCCTTTCTTATTTGCTTAGAATTAAGTAAAAAACTATTTCGGTACGAAATTAATACGTAATTAGTGCACTATTGTAGAGATTTTTTTAATCTTTCCAAGAGGGGTTACTAGGTGTAAGTGAAATATCTACGTTTGCACTTGTTTTTAATATTTCATAATGTAGTAATTCACATCACGGTAAAAAATAAGTACATGATTGTGGCATTATTACAATTTTAAATTTTTAGCAATCGCAGTGTCAGGTTTACTGAAGTTGCCTCCCTACTTTTTCACGACGTTTTTCATTGTTGATAATGTAGTACAATTTTTATTGCGATATGAAATTAGTACTTACAGTAATTGGTAAACATATTATAGAATATTTTAGTTTGAATATCAGAGAAGTGCGGCACCAACTTGACAAATGTTCCTGGCATTGAATTCTAAGTACCGAAAGAGGACTGCATGTTCCTATAGAGAAGAATAAACTTTCAAATAATGGAGACGCTTGTGCTTAGCAAATGGCAACTAAGGAATGTAAAATATATTAAGAGCTTCCAGGAAATTCCAAAACATGGGGCGTCAGTCCACCTCTCCTCCGTCTTTCCGGCTGTGACATTCTTCTTGTGGTGTTTCCAAGCCTTCCATCCGCCAGTGAGCTAATCTCCGGCAAGCCTTGTCTATATTCGCCAGGGCAGGTGTCACTAAAGCTTTGTAAATGACATCCGTCTCGAAAGGCCGGGCGTTAAGATTTACCTTTCAGATTCGAATTTGCAGTAATGCTATGTAATAACGAATTAAATGACTAAAAATTACTTCTAATTTGACGTTTGCTTTCAATTCGGCAATGGATTTTGGTATAATTAAATTTATTTACGGTCAGTAATGTTTAATTATTGGACTACAATGTTCAATAATAGCAACTTCAAATTGCCGTTAGAAGTCTAACAAAAACGTTGCAATTTCCAGATTTCTATAAAGTTCAGGCTTGCGATGCCGAATTGATTCGTTGCTTTTAAAAAACATTTCGTTAATTCGAAACATTACTTTATCCACAATAATGAAACGGTGATACGGGGTACTATGATTTGAAATCTAATTCTTCTACCTTATTATTTTCTCATGTACGTACCATAGAGAGAGTACGTATGTAAGCCATACGAATTAAAATGCGTAGTGCAGAAAGTTACGTAATGGTGCGTAAAATAATGGAATTGTTTTACAGGAAAGCTGATAGTGTGGATACATGCAAAAGAAAAATTGGATAAATTCTGTTCCAATATATGTAATATACTTCGCCTTACACGTTTTACAATGAGATTTCACGAACTGTGGGCCCTTGTTACCGTATTTAGTTAATGCGGATTATTGAAATGCATATAATGACATAACAGCCATATAGACGTACTTTTAATATTTCAGAACTTGTCGTCTTTATAATATCCAATAGTAAAATTTCGATATCCGTATTTACAGAAAAGAAATAAATTTTTGGAGAACTCTTGAGCAACAAACAAGAGACCAATTCCTATGGTGTTATTTTTTTATTTGTGTCTGAAATTTGTTGTTTTCTTGCGTTTGCGATGCTAACTTGACACGACTTTCGCCACGTGTTTGCGAAAAAATTGCATTTCTGGTAATATTTGAAGAGCGACAAAATTGTTTTTTGTAAAGTCTGGAGCGACAAAAAAGCGACAAATTCCTATGGTGTTATTTTTTATTTATGTCTGTAATTAGTTGGTTTTCTTGCGTTTGCGATGCTAACTTGACACGACTTTCGCCACGTGTTTGCGAAAAATTGCATTTCTGTAATATTTGAAGAGCGACAAAATTGTTTTTTGAAAGTCTGGAGCGACAAAAAGCGACAAATTCCTATGGTGTTATTTTTATTTATGTCTGTAATTAGTTGGTTTTCTTGCGTTTGCGATGCTAACTTGATATCAAGTTGGCATCGCGTTCAGAAAAAATGCATTTTCGTTAATATTTGAAGAGCGACAAAATTTGTTTTTAGAAGTCTGGAGCGACAAAAAGCGACAAATTCCTATGGTGTTATTTTTATTTATGTCTGTAATTAGTTGGTTTCTTAAGTTTGCGATGCTAACTTGATATCAAGTTAGCCGAATCTTAATACCAGGGTCAATTGAAGAGCGACAAATTTTATTTTTGCGTAACAAATTAGCGACAAAAAAGCGACAAATTTTGAGCCTAGTTTCAATAATTTTTGAAAACTTTGCGATTCTAACTTTATGGAGGTGTGGTTTTCGACCCCTCCATCGGGCGAGCGGTGACGGGACCACGATCCACCAATTTGGAGAGGTTGGTGTGACAGAACTCCGGCGTATCCGGCGACCCACACCAAAAATAACTACAATCCCAAGTCGCGTTGTAAATCAGCGCCTCATGATTCTGAGGCGGCCTCCTCCCGGTATAAACCACAGACTTCCCTGACCCCCAAAACCCAATTAATTTTTTTCCCCTTCCCCCCCCCCTTCCCCCTCCCTTCCCCCCCCCCCCCCCCCGCTCGCCCGCGCTCGTAGCCGTCCACATCGCCCGCAGTCGGTCCGCAGTCGCCCGCCCTCGGCTCCGACCGCGTCCCCGCCCCCGCCCCCGCGCCCATCCCTCAACGGGGGCGAGTAACGGTCCCAAAACGCCGCGGCGCGTGGGAGCGACGGCCCCCGTTCGGCGGCGCCTCCCACCTCCAAGAAGCACCTACCATACGGGGCGGAAAGGCCTTCCACACAGGAAAAGACAGTTTTAGTGAATCAAACCACTAGATCATTCGATTCCTGTAAAAGAATCGATTCTGGACTCGAGATAGGATTCGAAAGGTAGGAATCGATTCTGCAATCGAATCACATGAAAATAATCGATTTCAAAGAATCGTATTCAAACCTCTTTTACATTATGGTATCTACTTCCATGTTAGAAAAAAAAGACACACTTATCCGACGAAAGTATGTTTCCGGAACGAATCACAAGAAAAGTTTCGATATGCCAAGAAATCGTATTTTCATGATGCAAGAAAAAGAAAAACACGTAACAAACGAAAGCATTTTAACGATGAAAACGATAATTTAAAATCGTTCTCCTTTACATTTTTTTCTTTCTACTAAGGTAATAAACTGCGTATTATGGTAAATCTACAGAAACATGAGGTTGATCAAACCAACGATTTGCTGTGTACAAGTTGTTTATTTCGACAACAGATTGTGAAACCTTGTGGCTGCACTCTCACAAAATTACGGTCTACATTGCACTCTGAATAAATAAATAAAAAAACCCTCTAACACTAAGACTATTTTTTTATGATGTCATCAACATTTGTCTCATAACAATTTGAAAATAGTATAATGAAATCATATTTCATCAGTCAACAGAACATAAAAAACTCGGTGTTAATTTGATTCCACGCCGAGCATTTGCTATCGTTTCCAGTAAGAATCGCTGGCAATGAAATCAAGTAGCAAATCCATAGGAATGAAAAAAAATCGATTCCCAAATACAACCGGTAGAATCGGAAAGTCCCTACCGGAGAGGTATATTGCAAACACACCTAAAATTATTATGTTGCCTTCCCTCAATTCTTTGCAAACAGTTGCCTTGTCAGTGTACCAGTAATTCGTAGTATCGATTACGTGTATCGAAATAATCCAACCTATTTGTTCC
Source organism: Teleogryllus oceanicus (assembly GCA_964035755.1). Classification (NCBI taxonomy): domain Eukaryota; kingdom Metazoa; phylum Arthropoda; class Insecta; order Orthoptera; family Gryllidae; genus Teleogryllus; species Teleogryllus oceanicus. The sequence goes on from CAXIVR010000004.1 coordinate 56,337,636, forward strand.
TTTCGAATGTTTTTCTGTTACTGATTTTCATTTGGTGAAGTATCCAATAAGATTTTGCCCTATGGTTTCTTGTAATAAAATTTCTTGAATAAATATAAGAAAACAAATATCGTCTTGCTATTAAATATTGTTCCCACTGCTACTTTTCAAACAATTCGCTTCTTGAATGTGAGTTGTTGAATTAGGTTTGAAAAGTAAATAACACATTGTATGGTGATATGGACACCAAATTTTCAGTTAATGAATTCGTGAACTTCACAAAACCTATTTGAGTTGCTTGAGAACTGTGTCGCATTTAACAAATTCCTTTAAAAACTAATGTTATAAAACTCTGGATTTTGAACTACCTGCAAAAGCTGATTTTCAGAAGAGTTCGGTCCGCAGCGTACCAGACCTTGTGTGGCAAAAGCTTATCCAAACTCCCTGCGTATCGAATGTACTTCAATATACGACCATTTGAATTAGTCGTAAGGCAAGAAACTAAAGACAAAAGCTCTTACGTAAGTGAGGTGGGAGCGAAGAACAATCGATTGTGAAAACAAGCCGAACGGGAGGCGTCTTCGAGGGCACTGAGGGGGCCACGGGTGGGCCACGAGGGGCCCACGAGGGGCCATGAGGGGCCTTTGGGAGCTATCCGCCAAATGGCCGCTGCGCATACGGTTCCCAGAATCCATGCTTACTTAATAGGAAAAATCGATTTGGGGGCCAGATATTTAGGAAGGTACTTAGTTTTTAATTCAATTCCGGTGAAAATTGAAAGGATGTGCTGGCGTTTCCTTGAACTGAATACCTGATGGCTTTCTTAAGAGATGGATCGAGGACAGGGATATATAACAGATACGCAATTTAATATTTGTAATATTTTTTTTCTTCCTTTTAAAAATTATATTTATATCATATATAATTATATATACAATATATTTATATTAATCCTATTAATACATTAAAACCCATAATATCCAACTGTAAATTGAAAACTACATGTTTTGTACATTTTTGTGAACAAACTACAGAAAGATTTGTATTTTTTTTTTTTTTCTAGAAAACAGTAAGTTTCCTTTTCTCATCGATCCGTAACTTTTTCTCCCTTACTTTACTAAGAATTGTGTTCGCTTGTTTGGAATAAAGATCACTGCAGTAATTTACGGAAATGGTGCAAAATAATGAAGTGTATGTTTAGAGAGGAGGAGTGAGTACACATCACATAGCTCTGAAGTCGTCGATTAAAAGCAACACGTGGGAAGTGTCAGGTGCTTGGTATTGTTGCCACGTGATGGACGCTCTCGCATCATTAGCCTACACCAAAGAAAAAAAGTGAAGAACAGAAGTGATTTAAGCCAGGGGTTTCCAAAGTTTTGAAAATAATGTAGGTATATGTAAATAGAAATTTATTCCATCACCATATCCCCTAAGAGGTTATCTTGGTTTCAATAGAACTGCCCTTATACTGATAACATCACTTGAACTAAAACTGAAGTATACAATTTATTTGTGGGAATTCTGATGCGGTGTTGTTGACGTTCTTATGAGAAGAAATAAAAGAGGTCAACTTCGTTTACATATTTGACGAAGATGACCTCTTTTATTTCTTCTTACAATTTCTTCTTACATTCATCATTTATATATTATATTACGTATAGTCTAATGCAGACTGAATTAATATATTATATTTGTACCAAATTTTAATATAATTTTTACAATATTTTATGTAATTTTTTCGATGATGTCTGGTTATGCGTTTTCGTAGGCGTAACCGAAGTTTGGTGAGCCCTATTAGACCGGTCAAGAACAGACGAGTAGTCATAGGCTCCGGAACAAAATACGTACTTCGGGAAAGTTATTGATGAGCACTTCTCTGTACAGTGCAACAGTAAGCTATTAATTAAATACTCTTGTTATTAAAAGTTCTGTATCGAATCGCTCTCTGTGGAAAGATCGTTATGATCTCATCGTCTGATCACTTTTCTTCCAAGGCCCAAGGAATCATCGTGGTAGTCGTGATATTTGCCTAGGGAAACGATCAGTATCACAATCAGATACTAGGGAGGGTAAGAAATATTATATTTTTTAAAATTCAGTTTGTAATTCTGAAGCAACCAGACACTATATGCATCTAGCCAGCCCTAATCAATATAAATAAACTCAAACATACAATGGTGGGACAGACCACTAAACAACGGCCTCTGAACCATCTCTCTTCATTCCCCTAAGACAAATGTATTTGGATGCATGCCAATACATGATATTAGCATTGCACGGTAATAGTAAACTCTTCATATTGAGTTAACATGTCATCTGAGTCTTTTTAGAATTGGGAAAAATTTTTTCGAATCTTGACGACGAAATTTTTGCGTAACCGTATGACACATGAATGTAATGAATGAAAATAATCGATTTCAGAGCAACGCTTTGATAGAATTGGCGTCTAAAACAAGCCTAACAAAGAAACATTGTCCTTTGATTTTATTGCATTCATTTGAAGTGTAATGATCGCAGGGAAATATTGGGGATGACCCAAGTTACAGGCAAGTACGTATCGTGATTTGTAATTTGTGTGATATTGATAAAAAAAACAGTTGTCGAGGTTACTTAGTTGTCTGAGTTGTAGGAATTCAAAAATATCCTAATCTGAATTCTTCAAATTTCTTTTCCCTAGAATCCCCAATTTTCTATAGATAATTTTAATATATTTATATTCTTTATAATAACTTGGACCTTGTTTAAGAACAAAACCCGCCGTAACTATAGGATCATTATGGGTCCGTCGAATTTCGAGATGAATTCGCTGCAAATAAATCAGATGATAGTCTTTATTTTTAAATGTAAAGGTCAGTTAAATAAATTTGTTATGAAATGCAATGTAATGCTTATAACAGCAATATAAATTGAAATATAAATAAGTGAAGGCTGGAGAAGGGAGAATTAAGATAATTTAGCATGTAGGTTTCCAAAGAATTGAATCACGAAAAATCGACAAAGATTCAAAATTTGAACCTTTTCGGGACATGAAAGATTCAAGGATTCGCATCTGAAATTACAAATTTTTATTTACGGTCGTGATTGAGGCGTAGTGTCACGGCGTTGCCGGATCCTGGCTATAAGAAACAGACTTTCAATGATCACCGTATGTTGTGAAATCTTTACTGAGAGATAACAGCAAAGTTTGGGTTTCATTTTGTTGGCCCCGCATCGGATTCTGAATGACGGCGATGATCTTCTGAGAAGAGGGGTGTGCATTGAAGCAGAAACAAACAGGGGCGCCGTTATGAGCCTTGCGAAATCATGAACGCAACGACGAAATAGGGAGAACCCGCAAGCGAACGGGGTAAGAAGCAGCCGGAGTGAGATGGGCTAAAATGCAGCACTGGTCTGAATGAAGGAATACGAAGTGGATAGACAATGTAAGGACCAGAGGATTCGGGATTGTAAACTGATATGCGATTGGATTTTCCTGCATCCAAAAATGAATGCCCATAGTACTAACCAAATTGTCTAACTGTATTGTGACATACCCATTTGTCACATTAAAATAAATTAACATTTATTTGTAGACAATATGGCGGAACATGCATTACGAAATATCACGAGAGCTAGAGCATAGCAACGACCGTGAATAAACAATGTAGTTTTTGTTTTTTCTAAATGCATTAAGAGATGGGTTGATGCCGAAAGTAGAAACTTTGGGATTGGGCGGAGAAGTTTAGACGGTCAAATGTTATGAAAAAAATGAAGGTAGTTTAATACGAAGTCTTCGAGGGATGAATCATGCAGGAAGATTTCATTCTGCTCTGAAACGCGCTTCTGAACTGTTCGTAGATATTTTCTGTGGAAGCAACATTGAAGTATAAATTGGAACTTTGTCGGGAGTGGTAATCAAGTTCGGGACTATGTCATAGGACGTAATCGGACTGGTAATTTTGATAGTTTGAGAACAGCTTGGATAGGGGAAGAGGGATTTCGTTGGAACTTTGGACTACGGCAAGATCGCAAGATATTTCGACTGAGAAGTCTACGAGGACATCAACGAAGAAAAGATAAGTTAACGCGGTGTAAAATTGTAAATTGAAAGAGATCATGATCAAAGGCCTAACTTAAATTCATTAAATTGTTTGATAAAAAAAGTAAAAATAAACTTTGTTAAATTTGTTGTATAGAAAGAAAGTGATTTTTCATTTAGTCAATCCAAACAGTAATGAACTAGAATAGAAACATTCTATTTCAGATTCCCAGCTGCGCTGTATAGTCGGGATCCTATAATCCATTATAGAGGTAATAAGGATTATAATTATATCGTGACCCATTGACCCAGCAAGCCGGACGCTAAGATCTTTAGCAGATACAAATGTAGAGAGAGAGGAAAATTTTGGTATATCTCAAAATGGCGCCTCAACGTGATGCATAATTTGTTATAATTTATAACAATTGGTGACACGGATAAAATTAGTCTTATAAATTATAATATAGCGATCCAAAGGGAATCTGAAATTTATGGATTGACATTTGAAATTAATTGTTAATTATAAGAAAGGGCCAAGACCATTTCATTGGTGTGATTTTAAAATAATTTAACAGAGAGTTTTTAATTTGTATTAGAATTCAAAATGGATACTAGGAGCAAAAAATTGCGTATGGAGAATGTTAATGTAGATGATATGGCGTCTGCTAATATTAACCCCGAGGGAGAAATCTCGCGTGAAATTATTGAAATTGAACCACAAGAAAAGGAAATAATGGCTGCACCGTTAGGAAATATGGACCCTAATAATTTAATTCTTAAGATGTTAGCAGAAATAAACGTAAAACTTGAGCATAATAATACTAAATTAGATGGAATCACTTCAGATATGAATATTAAATTAGAGGAAATTATTTCAGATATGAATACTAAGTTTGAAAAATATAACGCTAAATTGGAAGGAATGACATCGAAAATGTCATTAGAATTGAAGAATTTTCGTCAGGAAATACACGAGGAAATAGTGCAATTACGGGCGGATACATCGGCTGAATTCAACATTATTCATTGTAAAATTGAGTCTTTTAATAATCAAGTCGACCAAATGCAGAGGGAATTAAAAGAATCTGGCAACAAAATTAATTCCCAAGTTAAGGATTTACAGGAAAACATTGTGACATTAGGACATTTACATGATCAACAATGCGAAAAGTTGACAATCGTCGAATCGCGTGTAGATAATTTAAATGCAATGTCGCTTCAACATGGCGAAAAATTGAAAACATAGAATCTAAATTAGTTAATTCGATTGTAAATTAGAAAACGAATACAGGAGGGACTTAGAAACATTAAAATGATGCAAGAATCTGAATCTGGAAATATATGTCGGACATTAGGACAAGATTGAACAGTTAGAAAACGAATTCATGATGCGTTCACGGAAATATACCAATGCATGCATCAGCGCTTGTAATACCAAGCCACCTAAAATTTCATGGTGATGTGAAAGAACAACTGTGGTCGTTTATTTCAAAATTAGAGAATTATTTTACGATAAATAATATCCCTGAAAGATTGAAATTGCATATAGTAGACAAGCCATGTCGTCCAAAGCACATCATTGGTTGACCTCTTTAGTACCGGAACCGACTAATTATAAGGAATGGAAGGATAAATCTTAAAAAGATATTGGAACGAAAGCCACAAGTTCGATCTAAAATACAAATTAATGAGTGAAAGGTATAAGAAGGGTGGAGCCGAGAATATGTGTGACTTCGCAACACGAAAAATAGCAGCATTCAAGGCATGCGAAGACAGAATGGACAGCAATGAACTAATTAGAATTATTATTCGTCAGTTGCCTGTAAATATCCAAAATTTATTGTGGAACTCTTGCCTATTGATTCTGAGGATCTGGTCGAACGTTTGTCGATTCGACCAGACATTGAATAGTGATTATGATCGTAGTAACGGGTATCAATATAATGAAAGCAGGAACGAGAATAACAATGGAACGGGAAAAACAATGAATAATTACAACCGCCAAGGAAATTATAGCTCAGAAAGAAAGGATGACAGGGGAAATAGTACTAAAATGGGAAATAAAAAGACCGAAAACGGGTATCCGCGGAGGTTCAAAGAGGACAATAAACGGGAACATGTAGAAATTAATGCGATTGAACAGGAAAACTCCCAGTGTTCGAAGTAAATGGGCGGATACTTGAACGATGATAATGAGGGCGTGATGGTTCTTAAGGAGTTGAATAGCATTAGTATCGGCGGAAGATTTATTAAGGAAGATACGGACGAACGGGCGAGAATAGCACGTGTTTAATTTTGAAGGGATATTTCGGAATATACCTGTAGACATTTTAATTGACACAGTGCTAATGTTTGTGCAGTGTCGGAAAATTGTATGAGCAGTTAAAGAAAAGGAAATAAAATTGATGAGCTACCCACCAGGAGTTTGGATATTCGGACAGCTAATGGAAGGCGCATCGAAACGAGAAGTCGGCAAATTTGGGTGGAAGTGAAGTTCAAGGGATCACAACCAGTTTCCGGCAATTGTAGTGAAGAATTTGATTCGTCCAATTATTTTGGGGATTGATGGCCTAAAATGTGTGACGCCAAGGTCGACATAGGTAACAGGAGTGTATTGTTACGAGGTGACAAAGGGCAACAACATTGTTTAGGATCAAAGACCAGGAGGGCGAAGATATGTGTATTTGCGATATTGGGAACAAATTGAAGAGACCAGGGACCAGATCCACACGGCAGCAGAGGGCGGTCGACGAAAACGGAATAGATGCAGTGAAGCTATTGAAATGTTAGTCAATGAATATAGAGATATTTTTGGAAGTTCAAGGAGCTGGTAAAGGGATATCAATTTAAAATTGAATTGATGGATGAGGAACCTTTAATCTGAAACAATATCCGATCCCCCATGTATATAAAAGCGAAGTACGTAAACAAATAAACACGATGCTTGAGGATGGTATAATAAAAAATCGATGACACCGTATGTAAGCCCAATAGTGATAGTTCGTAAGAAAGACAATAAGATCAGATTTTGTGTTGATGCTAGGAAACTCAATAGCAAGACCATTGCTCGTCATGAAAAAACCCCCGAAATTAGATGAAATGATGTGGAAGGTAAAAGAGCTCAGATATTCACGGGACTGGATTTTACTGCGTCGTACTGGCAAATTGGACTACACCCAGAATCGCAAAAATTTGTCAGTTTTTCATTTGAAGGCAATCGTATAGTTTTCAGAGGATGGCCTTTGGATTAAAGAACAGTGGCGCGGCTTTAATCAGTTATTTGACGATGTAATACCGGATGAACTAAAGGAAACTACTCTCATGTACGTCGACGATATTGTATTATTCTCTACCAATATGTTTGAACATTTAAAGAAGTTGAAAAACTATTCGAAATCTTTCGAAGTATAATTTAAAATTAAATATTGGAAAATGCCAATTCGGAAGGAGGAATATAGAATTTATGGGCACGTCATATCGGATCAAGGGATGTCGATGCAAGATAAAAAGAAAGAATTGATTAAGAATTTTCCACGACCTCGGAATGTAAGGAAGTTAGAAGATTGATTGGGTGTAATTATTATTCCGGTTCTGCAAAGGTTATTCAGAAATTATACACCCAATAATAGAATTGCTAAGAAGGAGAAATGGGCGTGGATGCAAAATGTCAAGAGGCGTTTGAAAATTAAAAGAACTATTTGAGAAAACATTTTGATCAGTTATCCAGATTTCGACAAAAGAATGTATCTACAAGTAGATAGTAGGATTTGCCATGGAGCTGTGCTGTTCCAATTCGACGAAAGAATAAGCAGAGAATAATCGCCCTAGAAAGTCGTGTGTTGACTCTTAGTGAACGACGTTTCACTACCAGTGAACGGGAAGCTTTGGGAATCGTGGCTACGCAGAAATTACGGGCTATATTAATTGGACGACCATTTACCGTCATTACGGACCACAAGGCCCTAATTTTCTTAATGAGAAGTCATTTGAATAACGACAGATTGTTGAGATGGTCACTATGGCTTCAACAATTTGATTTTAACATCCAATATTGTGAAGGCCGTGATAACGTTTGCCCGATTATTTATCGAGAATCAGGATAAAGGAAGAGAAGGTAGTGGAACCCGGTATCAATGCTATCCAGTTAATGGAAATACGACCGAAATGGACGAAGGAGGAATTATCGAAAATTCAAAGAGGATCCTGTGGGAGGCAAATAATTGAGCATTTTTCGGCGGAGGATAACGACCGACGGCAGGATGATCCGAAATTTTCAATGGAAGATGTACGAGGAGTATTATTACATCGGATCAGGAAACGAGGGACGCAGTATCAAATTTGATACCAGAAGCGCATAGGCGAGAACTGATTCTATCTACTCACCAACATTTCGGCCACTTTGGGTGTAACAAAATCAAGTAATACTTAGATCAAAATGCTATTGGAAGGGCATGGGGCGACAAATCCGTAAGCAAATCAATAAGTGTGACGTCTGTCAGAAAACCAAACACCCCAATAAAAGGTATGAGGAGCAGCGAAGCGATAATACCTACATCAACTAGGAAATATACGCTGTGATCTTTATGGACCAATGCCGAAATCCAAATTTGGGAATCAATATTTGTTAGTAATAATGGATGTTTTCTAAAATCACAAATTATACCCCATTAGAAAGGCGAATGCACAGAGTTGCATTACGCAATGCCACAAATTTTTGAAGAATTGTATACCTAAAAAATTATTAGTGATCTGGGGACGCAATTTACTAGTGGAAATGGGAACAAGACATGGAAGAATTGGTATCCAAACATGTTACAGACGGTACGGAATCCTCAAGCTAACCCCAGCGAAAGAATTATGAAGGAGATTTCACGCTTATTTAGAGTCTACATTTCGGAAAGCCATAACCGATGGATGGAGGCCGTTCCAGTATTGAACTATGTTTTGAATAATGTTCCGCATGGAGCACGCGAAGCACGCCTATAGAGGTCCACATGGGTAGGAAAGGAGAAAAGGATCCGTTTCGAAGGATTAGGATACCTCCAGAAATAAGTGGGATCCCAGATGATGTGAGAGATACGCGAATAATTTATGACAATTTGAGGGAGGCAGCAGCCAAAAGAAAGCTAAAACAGAAACAATGCTTTCGAGGCGAGTATAAGGAGGTGATGAAGTGTTAATTAGAGTACCTCAAGTGTCGTCAGTGGATAAGAAGCTATTTTATAAATTTTTCCGTTGTATAAAGGACCTGCACCGAATTTGTAAAGTATTAAGCAAGAATGCCGGATTTTGAATGATGAAAATGGACGGCAAATGGGAACATATAACTACAGGAACATGAAGCCGTATATGAGGGGCGACACGCATGATTAAATATACTGAGTCATAACAGAGATTTGTAAATAGTTGTAAATATTAGGTGTAATAGTTTTTCTTTGGTATTGTTTTGTTATTATGTGTATTTTGTCAGTTTGTGTAGGGAGTTTAATTTAATGTGTATGTGTATTCAATGAAGTTAATAAGGGAGCAAATATTAGGCAGATACGGTTATTAGAATACCTGATGAAATGGTTATTGTTGGCACATTCCGAAAGGAAAATGTAAATAGTTTTAAGGCAGCAAGAAACAAGATCTAGTGCAGTGCAAAGTGTAAAGTGTTAATGTCGTTTAGTGTGAAGAAGCAAGAAGAAAGTGTTCAATTTTAGTCTTGTCATTTAGTTAGGTTGTAGCAAACCAAATGACGCTTGAGAGGGAAGCTGTGACATACCCATTTGTCACATTAAAATAAATTAACATTTATTTGTAGACAATATGGCGAACATGCATTACGAAATATCACGAGAGCTAGAGCATAGCAACGACCGTGAATAAACAATGTAGTTTTGTTTTTCAAATGCATTAAGAGATGGGTTGATGCCGAAAGTAGAAACTTTGGGATTGGGCGGAGAAGTTTAGACGGTCAAATGTTATGAAAAAATGAAGGTAGTTTAATACGAAGTCTTCGAGGGATGAATCATGCAGGAAGATTTCATTCTGCTCTGAAACGCGCTTCTGAACTGTTCGTAGATATTTTATGTGGAAGCAATATTGAAGTATAAATTGGAACTTTGTCGGGAGTGGTAATCAAGTTCGGGACTATGTCATAGGACGTAATCGGACTGGTAATTTTGATAGTTTGAGAACAGCTTGGATAGGGGAAGAAGAGGATTTCTTGAACTTTGGACTACGGCAAGATCGCAAGATATTTCGACTGAGAAGTCTACGAGGACATCAACGAAGAAAGATAAGTAACCGCGGTGTAAAATTGTAAATTGAAAGAGATCATGATCAAAGGCCTAACTTAAATTCATTAAATTGTTTGATAAAAAAAAAGTAAAAATAAACTTTGTTAAATTTTGTTCTATAGAAAAGAAAGTGATTTTTCATTTAGTCAATCCAAACAGTAATGAACTAGGAATAGAAACATTCTATTTCAGATTCCCAGCTGCGCTGTATAGTCGGCGGATCCTATAATCCATTATAGAGGTAATAAGGATTATAATTATATCGTGACCCATTGACCCAGCAAGCCGGACGCTAAGATCTTTAGCAGATACAAATGTAGAGAGAGAGGAAAATTTTGGTATATCTCAGTATGAAGAACGACAGAAAATCAGAAGATGTATTTCATTTCCGCATATTAATTTATTAAACAAATTCGATCAGTTATATATATCAAGATGGAACATTAAAATTTCAGAATTATTTTGAAATATTGCAACGAAACTGAATGCAGAGGTAACTAGTAGTGCTAAAAAGCACGTACTTTCACACCCGTATTTTCATGCAAAATTAAACGAAAAGTACTCAACAGACGAACAGACGGACGAACGGACGGATGGACGGACGGAAGAACGGACGGATGGACGAACGGACCGACGTTTTGCCGTCATTCGAATTGTTGCTATTAAGGCCCCACAAAACATAGATACTAGCTACACAACGTGATAGAGGATTTTTTCTGTGAATTTAGCAACTGGATTTATTCACATTTGCGTTACCAGGGCCGTGTAATAAGTTTTTCTGCCGAAAATTCGCCGTGCGCAGCATTACATAATTTTCTCTCTGCTTCGTAATGAAAAAGTAAAAACAGGGTTTTGGGAAACGAGAAAATGAACAAAATCAAAATCGAAGGGAATGCATGACGGCAATGCGACTGTGGAATGGGTTAAGGGAAGTGCGCGGAAATGGGTGATTAGTGAACGACAAGGGCCGATGACGAAGCACATAAAAGTTCCTGGAGCTTACAAAATAGAATGGAATGCTCAGCGTGCAAGAATCGGGTAATCGGGTGATTAAAAGTATTGGTGTGAGAAACAGATGACAACTGAGGGAGAAGAGAAACGAGAAGCTGCTGTCCAAAGTTAGTGAATAGAGTCTACGAGAAGCACGTTTTTTGTTTCCTCCCAAAGGTTATAAAAGAAAATTACAAAAACACATTAATATAGATATACTTAGTAATACTTATACCGTAATTATTGGTAACAAAAACAAACAAATTATTTAAAAATATGTTTTTGTATAACAGTAGTAACGCATTGAAAATCTCGATAACGTACAAATATATAAATATACAGAATAGGAAAATTTGTAGACGAATGATGTGGGTTCGTATTCGTCCGAGAATGATGTTGAGTATCTTTAGTTGCTTTGCTTAAGAAGTTGTAAGCAAATTTTATACAAAATGTCTCAATCACAGTTATCAGCAACACCTCGCCCTCAAATTCTAGGGAAGCGTCTGGTCCAATTAACTGAATCTCGTGAATCTGGTGTAACATTTTATTCCAGCTAGTGCTTCACAAAATTTGGCATGTTGGGAAGATGTCTTGTGTCAATTTATTATTCCAATGCGAGAAAGTATCTGCTGTTGTATAATCACTAGTTTCGAAGTAAAGGCAATATTGGAGGGACTCCCCGATAAACTTCAACATTTCAAAAGTTACAATGATGCGAGAAAGTGTGAGCCGTGTTGCACCACTAGTTACGATATCAAGGAAATATTCCCCGATAATCTGAACCTTATCTACTGAATCACTCCGCTCTCCGGCCCCCAATATGGTGCTGGTGACGCTCGTGGTCGGGAGCACACGCGGGCGGCCGCACCTAGGGATGGCAAAAAACATCGATGTTTTCCACCAGAAACATCGATATAATAACATCGATATTTTTCTTTACATGTTTTCTTTATATTGATATTTTATTACATAACTATCGATGTTTTTTTTAAATAAAGGGGTTTAGGCATGTTGTAGAGTAGCAGCAATCCGCAGCAATATCGTTGTTTTGCGTCATACCTTTATCGCGCTGCACATTTCGCCTGTGCAATCTGAGGGAATTTTAGATGGTTTTACTTCGATGGTGTATGAATGGAAGTGACTAAAGGGTAAAGTAGCGAAATACGATGTTATTTATTGTTCATTTTATTCTTTACATTCGATCATAATTATTATTAACACACTACTAACATGCTGCTAACCAAACAATAAAACATTACTGTAATTTTATACTTACTTAAATAAAAATAGGTAGGAAAATAGTATGTTATAATTAAAACTTTGATGTTTCAAACAGCGACATTTTTTTCGTCGATGTTTTAATCGACATCAAAAACCCTTTAGAGATGTATCGATGTTTTGGTAAAATTTGCCATCACTAGCCGCACCCGCGCGCGACCGCGCTGTCGCCGCCCGCGTCTACTGTCGCTTCGCGCGGCCTGCGGCGTGGCGCGGCGTGGCGGGGGGCGGCGCAGTGCGGGCGGGGTTGCGCAAGGTGCGCGGCGTGGGCGGGGACCGCGGGGGCGGGGGCGTTGCGCCACGCGCCTCCTATCGCCAGCGTGCCGTAATCACGCGACGCGCCGCCGCGAAGGACGCGCTGCTGCGAGGACGAGGGCGATGGCGATGGCGATGGCGCACAGTGGGCCGCAAAAGCAGGTGGGGCGAGTGAAGCACGTAGATCGGGAAGCCAGCTAGGTGTGCGTGTGTGGGTAAAACGTCTGTGAGCGTCAATAGACAGCGCAAGTTGAGCTGGCTGACTTCAAAGGTTAGATCAATAGTTAGTAAAATTTAAGAGCCTAGCTCAAAATAATTTGAATTTATAGCTAGGTTATGGCGTTAGTGTATTTTAATAATAATAATAATAATAATAATAATAATAATATAATAATATTATAATGTTCGAGAAAATTAACCAATATAAATATGTATATATGTAGAATTATGCAGTAGGGACGTCTGGAACTAAGTATACATTTTAAGTTTAGTGCATAAGATTAGTTTAGTAAGCACCATCCTCTATATAAGACTATAACCCGTTAGAAAAGCATTAAATTTATTAAGAAATTTTTGGAAGGGATTTCCTAAAAATAGGGTGATAGTATGAAAACGTATTGTAAATACTAGCTACATAGGTAGGTCGAATTCATCCGCTGTCTGAAGCAGAATTTCAGCAGTCGGCTGCTCTGATCGGTAGTTTTCCTTGGTTTCTCCGATCAACACCAGGCGAATGCCGGACCAGTACCCTAACAAACGGACCACGGACCGCGCGCAATCTACCCTTCCTCATGTCCTATTCTCACCCCTTACACATACGTACACTTACATGCACTATACTAACACATATCGAGAGACCAGTCTGGAGCCTAGAGCTTGTCCCCGATGGGACTCCTGGTGCGAGATACCTGATTAGGGAAAACCGTGCATACCGACCGGTAGATCGGCGCCAAATCTCGCCATTATTAGAGGAAGATTACCGCCATCTCCCCCGATAACACGTATACACTTACAGGACTAAAGACCTTAGCAGTTGACACACTCGAAATTACTAATTAATCAGTCAATACAATTCTATGACGACCTCTTTATTCATCACCCCTTCCCCTCCACTAAGGCCAGCGCCATCTTTGATCAATGCCTAAGAACCGTGCCTTTTATTCTGTAGGTTTGTTTTGAAGTGAGGGTACCATGCGACTCAGCGAGTTTGCAGTGCCACGCAAAATTGTAGTGAAGGAGTATTTCCGAACTCAATTTTTCAAAGAGTGTCAGAAAGCTTTCAGAGAAAGAGATTCTTTAGAGCCAATCCGTACAAGAATTTTTTCTCAAGGAAAGAAATACGGAGAAGTGAGGGAGGTTTCTTTCTACTTTACAGGGAACATCTTTAAGGAAACTCCAGCAGCAGTGCAATCTTTCGTACGAAAGTGCTCATTGTGTAATAAAAAAGTTTGAAAATGCATCTAAAGAGACCACATCTCAAGAGCTGGCAGTTCTGTCCGAGATGCTGACGTTAATTATTTAATTGGATGTGATTTTTTTTCGAAGATCTTGAGTTACTTGATAGTATATTTTGGTGATGAGGCTTGGTTTAATCTGAACGAATATGTTAACCAACATGTTAATAAATTCTGGGTAACGGAGCGGCCTCTGGAAACAGCAGGGTGATGTTTGCATTAAAAAAACAAACGGAATATCGTATGCGATTTCACGACCCTATATAATTAACCCGTTTTTTAAAGAATCATCAATAACGAATATCAGAACATATTTAGAGGTTTTGAAGTTCATACCACCGCTATTTATACCACCCGCCATTAAAGTTTACTATTTTTCTGTGTCTCAGTTCTTTTGCGCCCGTAGGCCACAAATTCTATTATTGTTACTCTCCTACGTTACGACTAAAAATGTTATGAGCCAGTTCAATAAAAAGTCAGCTTCCTAAGGAGCAGATATAGAGAATGTCGGTGCCTGTAGTAGGGTGTCGGTTCCCAAACAAGAGCAACAACAATAGCTGGTTCATACACTTTTTTAAAAACAACAACATTTATTCACCTGTTCGGCACTGCTGCCTATACGTTGATTCACTGTGCTCGGCTTACCTTTTCCTTTCTCGCTACCGATTACGCAGTAGAGAGAATTTGGATAATGTTGGGCGAAAAACGGCGAATTTTGGGTAGAAAAACTCTTATTGCCTGGTAACGAAAAAGTGGATGAATCCAGACGCTAAATTTAGAAAAAAAGTTCTCTAACACGTGGTGTAGCCAGAATTCATATTTTGTGGGTCCTTGATACCGAAAAATCGAATGACGGCAAAAAGTCTGTCCGTCTGTGAACAACGCTAGCGGCTAAACTGTTAGCCGATTTTCTCCAAAATTGATAGTCACCAATCGATCTGGCTGATATGGCGGCCTCTTGAATTTGAAACCGATATTTTAATTTAGAAGGGTACTTTATATGAAGCCCTTGGAACATTTTCAAAATTAAAAAAAAAAAAAAATTGTTCCATTGTTGTGGCTTCATTGTTTTTGATGAAATATTGTTGTTGGATAGTGTGAAGGATTTTAAGAGAATGGTACAGGGTTAATTTTCGTTGAAAACGGATTTTTTGAAAATTGCAAAAATTCAAACTTTTTTCGGCGTCGTCTATTACAATTATGAAGATAGAAATTTTTTCCTTAAATGAAATCTGTTCCTTACAGATTGATTTTGAAATAAAGTCAAGTTCAATTTTTCGAAAATTTGAGTACTATTGGTGTAATTTTCCGTTAAATTACCGGCGAGAAAGTAGCAGAGAGCTGTTTTAGCACCACTAGTTATCATTATAAAGGATACCAAAACAAACTCAAACGAACATACCCTGATTTTAATGTTTTTCTGTTTAGTTTGATAATTTATTCGCTTGATGTCTCTTTGTCATTTCTAGCAATACACCAAATGAAAGTGCGTTGCTGAAGAGTTTATCCTCCTCAGGCCTACTTGTTTCCCTTTCCTTAAACCGTGAATGAAAGTTAAAAATTGCTCCTTTTCATAGCATAGTTGTGTGTTCGAGCTCGGAGAACCTTCAATGATTGTCAACTCGAATAAAAAACCTATTTTATCTTGCATTTAATCATCACATGATATTAAGAAAAATAATACAAACACAAACAAGTAAATTGATAGCCTTTTAGAGAAATACAACCAGAAATTATTACCGATTTAATAATTGGACAACAGGTTGAACAGAAATGTTTTTGTGTTATTTAATAGGAAAATAATGTATATCTTTTTTGTTAGGTTCACAAAAACTATTATTAATGCTAAAATATGCATTATATGAACAGTCTGCATGTGCGATGAGCTAAGTGTATTTTTTTTCACTATAGAGTTTTTGCACATATTACACCCACTCTATTTGCAATGAGATAATTTTGATTTGAATCAGTTCAATTGTGTATTTTCAAAATAAGGAGATTTTTCGGATTAACCCATCTCTCATATACACATCTACACATGCAATATTTTCTGACGTGATGATCATCATTGTTTTCTTCTTCTTCTTCTTCTTCTTGGTGGTGGTTATGTTGTTATTGTTGTTGTTGTACCTTTACAGTGGGCGTAGCATTCAGCTGAAATAGAAACTACTATGGGCAGACAGTAAAGTCAAGAAGACTTCGGTCACCTCAAGGCTGTTTTAATTTTGTTTGTATTACAGTAATTTATGGTATAAGATAGTAAAATCTCTTTACGCCGGGATGCCATACATTATTTTATCCATTATTTCATTTTTAAAAATTTCTTCACATATTCATGTATTCGTATTCACATATTCATGGCTTTTTCTGTAGGCGCCATTTCACTGTTTGCTTTTTGTTGTCAAGGATTCATAAATAAGTAGTGAGTGTACACTCCAGTGAACAGTGAAATTGTCTTTTTTCATTCACTAGATAATACAAGTATTATTGACGTTGTTAGGGACAACGAAATAAATGACGGTTTAGTCGACTGTAATGGGTAAAGTATTTTGCCCAGCTTTTGCGTGGTGCGACCCACTGTGCGGCGGGGGGGGCGGCCGCGTGGGGTGGGCGGGGCGGGGCGGGGAGCGCGGCGCCGCGCATGCCCCGCGCCTTTTCCCCCCCAGGGGGCACCGCGATGAGCCGACTCCGTTCGGGCGTCGTCGGCCTCGCGCGCGCCCTCGCCCCCCGCCGTCCCCTGCCTCGGCGCTATCGACGTTTCCTCCTCGCTTTCGGCCCCCTTCTTGCCGCCTCTGTTTTGGTGGTGGCGTTTTCCTTTTTTTCCCCTCCTAGCTCCTCCCTGTGCCCTGCCCGGCCGTTGCTCGTCCTCACTTTCGGGCTGTTTATTTGAAGTATGCTGTGCTCCTATGTTGTCTGGTATATTTTTGAGGCTTCATATCTACTGGGCTATTTTCGGTAAGAACTGTCGCCGGTTTAATTACTATTTGTAAATGTTTTATTTTAATCAACGAGATGACCACCATTCAGCTACCTTGATAATAAGCTAACCTCTTTCAGTTGGATTACTGTTTTGATTTTCTTCGAAAAACAATTCAATGGTTGTCAGTCTTGTTGAAGAATAATATAAATTATTTGAAGATATCACTCGTCCCATAGATCTGCTCTTTTCGTATGTAAATCTGAAATACCTTTTTTTATTTATTTTTATTTGCCACGATATTAATCTACATTTACAATACGTAATGAATGGTGGCATCTTCCACAATGACCAGATCCCTCGCGCATCCAGCGATGCAACAGTATGTTTGTTTCTTGGCGTCTCCACCTTGTAGTAGTATCTCGTCCCGCAAAACAGTCGAAGAGATTAATACAGAAAGAAACAAGTGGGCTCGATCACCAGAAGAATCGTGTTATTACTCGCCTCAACAACCAAGCTCACGCCGGCAGCCGGCTACGTTTAAGAGGACTACGAGCCGTTCGGTAGCTCCTCAATGGACGCCCAGAACAATATTCCTCTCTCCGCTCTCGAAAAGCGCGCCGTGCCGGCAGCGGGGGCGGCGGTGGAGACGGCGTCGGTGACGCGGGAGGGGCGGGGAGGGGGGTTGGTCATCGGCCGGCGCGCGCGCGCACACAGCCGCTCGCTCGCCCACTCGCCCGCCCGCCCCCGCGCCTCCCGCGCCGCCCAGGCCGCGAGCGTACCTGCCCCGACACCAGAGCGCTCCACCGTCCGGGCGCGCCCCGGCGGCGGCGGTGGCCGTGAATCAGCGCTTCGCGAGTATCACGCGTGCTATCGGCCTAACCTTAGTTGAACGCAGATTTTATGCTGCGCGACGATCGCAGTAGCTGCGGAACGGCGGCGCCCGCAGTGGGCCCACGCGGGGGCGGCCGGCGGAAAAAGGGGACGCGTGATTGCTCACGTGACAGCTCGTCACGGCAATGTATGGGAGGAGTTGCGTGATGCGTCGCAGCAGCGATGTGGTGATCTCAGAACATTGTTTCCATAACCTTCAATAAATCAATTGGATATTTGCATGCAGCTTTTAACTATGAACCTCTCATGATCTAAACAATTTTGATTGTTTAGATTCCAAAGTAGTATTAAAAAATTGATAATTATTCAGGTACTTTGCTAATAAAATTTGTTATAACACGAATATTTTTTTGTTAATTTTTAATCATTAATCCATCAGTTAATTTTATAAATCAACATAATTTACAAATAAGAAAGTAATAATTTATTTTACGATGGGATACGAAGGGAAAACAACGAAACATATTATTTCCTGCACGAGTGATTGGCGTCATCATTTGGCTGAACGCGGTCGCGAATTCCTGTCGACCCGTGGCGCAGCGGCAGAGAAAACAGCACAGCACCGCCCCGCATGATCCGGGAAATAGTGCAGAGCCGCGCGTGGTGGCGGCTGGAGCTGGCGGCTGGAGCGTCGGTAGCCCGGCGCGCGGGGCGGGGGGGCGCAAGGGGTGCGCGTGGCGGGGGGGCGGAGGGGGCGGGGGGGGGCCGGGAGAGACAGAGAGAGAGAGGAGAGGGAGGAGAGAGAGAGATGGAGAGGCGGCGCGACGCGCACGAGTCGGCGGCGGCGGTGATGGTACAGCCACCGCCAAGAGGCCCTGCCACCGCCGCCGCGCGTAGGAAGTCTGGCTGGTTGTGTGGTCTGGCATATGGGTCAGCCCGGCTGCGCATCTCCGCCGCTGAACCGCCGGGCGCGCGCGCGCCTTCTCTCTCTCTCTCTGTCCCCTTCTCTGCCGGCTCCTCTCCCGGCGGCGGAGGCGGCGGCGACGCGCGCAGTCGCCTGGGCGCCCCCGGCTTTCCCCCTCCGCGCCGCCACCGCCGCCACCGCCTCCGCCACCACCGCCGCCGCCGCCCGCCGCCCTTCCGCTCGCCCGCGCCGCCGCTGCCGCTACCACCGCCGACGCCGCGCTCGGGGCCCCGAGGATATAAACTTTTGTTGCTAGCGGCCCGAGCACAGTATACACACACCGCGCCCCACTGCCTGTTGGGTTTCCAGCGTCGTTTTTCGCCCCGAAAAAAAGCGGTTAAATCAATACGTGCATACACGAGACGGATTTGGGAGAAGATCCCTAAGCGCCGTGTAGTAGTCGAGTGTGTCCGCGGGCGCGGGCGCCGTCCCGACACTTCCCGCGCGCGTCAGCGGCGGTAAACGTCCCGCAAAGTGAAGAATCGACAAAAAAAATTTCGAGCGACTCCCTGTCAGCGTATGCTGGACGTACTGGATGCGAGGTACTGACGCCAGGATTATTTTGGTGGTGTGCTCATAATTTGTCATTGTTGCATTTCAGCTCCCGAGATCATCGCATTGTTAATAGGATTGTTAGGGGCTGGAATCTGTGGTGGAGATCGGAGTGTGGTGGTTGAAGAAGGCAGTTTTGTTGTGAGGGATCAGGTGAGGAGGCGGCCGTGTAGCGTGCAGTAGCATTGTTGCGGACGTGGGCGCGAGCGCGAGCGCCGGAGCGCCAGGCAACTGCTACGGCCGCGCTCCGCACTGCACTGGCGACGGCGGTGGCTTCTGCGCCCGGTCGCGCCCGCCCCGCCCCGCGTCGCCCCGCCGGCGGTGGGAGGCGGTAGAGGCGGCGGCGGCGGCGACGGCGGCGCCGGCGGGCGGCGGGCGGGCGCACCGCTCCACCCACGCCGATCCGCAGGATTGGTTCTGCGCACGACTTGGCAACGCCGCGTAGCTATAACCGATATTGTGGCCGTCCGAAGGGCGAAAAGGAATGCAAGGGAGGGGAAGAGCGGGTCAGACCGGTGCAGTCCCCCCTCCGCCGGCGCGAACCTCCCCACCACGCGCGCTTCCCCTCCGGCTTCCCCCACCACGCCACCGCCTCCACCGCCGCCGCCGCCGCCACCGCCTCCTCCTCCGTTAGCTTCAACAACCTCTCACCAAGCTTAGTCCGACAGTTTTACCTTCAGCCGTTTGGAGATAGCACGCGCGTTCGCGGCAGTCGTGGTGCTATATGTACAAGTAGATAAGTTAGAGTCCAGTTCGGCCTGTGCTTACACGCACGTATACGTTATCGGATTTTGACAGCCTTATAACATCTTTATGTGTGTGTTCCAATGCTGGGCTATACATCCTACAGGTAGATAATTTTCATAAGTTTAAATTATTATTTTGTGTATGAAATGTATATTTGGCGTTGAGGAGCGCTCGACGAGAAGACAAGTGTTGTGTTTTGTGCCCACGTCCGCGTAAGGATTACGTTCACTGACTTCACGTCGAAGAGGAGAATGGTGTAGCATCGAACCTCAGTGTTTTAAAATCTAAACTGCTGCAGTGCTATTGAGTGTGTGGGTGTCGTCGTTTGCCTTTCGCCCGCTCTTAGTAGACCTGTGGACGCGTGTCGCCCGTTGACGCAGCAAAAACGAGAAATTACTCGCCTGGACTTATGCCTTAAATGAATCGGAAGGAGTGTCGTATTTTATTGAGTGTGTAAAAGCGTGTGCTACTTCGATTGCCCGCCACTAGGTGCCGACACCTTCCAAAACTGACTTGACCAGTTAGTGGTGATATTTACGAGAGGTGCAATGGGACGCTTATTGACACAGAGCATCCTTTGCCGTAGACATGCTCTAAATCACGATCACGCGCTCGGAAAGCACGCATCCCCACGCACTGTTCACTTCTGACGAACGTAGCGAGTGGCCCCGTGATTGTTCTGAATTGGATTCTGCCCCCCTTATTTCGTGTGGAGTCTTGGTTGTTAACCAGTGGCCATAGGACACCCTTATTCGCCCCCAGCTTGGATGTTTTGTGTGAAGTGAATGGGATTTTTCCTGGAAGTGGCGATAGTGCGTTGAGCGTTGTGAACACAACAGCTGTGCGCTATGCATTTCATCTGAGTGGTAGCCGATGTTTGGCATGTAAGCTGGACTATAATCAGGATCTATGACGCATGCTGTAGTCAGTGTTGTAAATATTAGTTTATTCAGTCTGTGCTTCCAACATCATTTCCGAGCATTTTTTTTGTTGTTATTATTATTATTTCGTGCATAATTTTCGAAATAACGACGCCAGGACAAAACGACCCGTGTAATGTGATTAAATTTATTGCCGTTGTCACTTAATTTAGAGGTGTCTATGTCCGCTTACGCCGTTGCGGCGCATTCGAGTTTCGATTGGGGAAATGACCGTATTTCGCGGAGTGCGTGCCCATCGCTCTGACGCGCTGCACCTGCTCAGCTGGCGCGCGACTGGCCAGCCTCCGCGAGTGCCCGGTCGCGAATGACCGCGCGGCGCGGAGGCGAGCCGAGTTGTGGAGCTCGTTCGGCAGAGGTCGACACCGTACGGTCGTTCTAATGATAGTTGCTGAATATGCGCGTAGCTGCCCATATGTTTTTCGATGAGAACTATTTGCGGCAAATGTTGATCAATCACGTCCGGGCACTGTAAAATACGAAGTAATTGTTATTGAACGATACGTGTTGTAAGTCAATACCTGTTTGATGAGACGTAAACATAAATATTAGGATTATTTGCGGATTGTATATTGAGTAAAACAAATGATGCGTAAAATTTCATTCATTGTGAACTGGAATTATAGTAATAGAGATCATGTCATTTAAATAAGAGTTGGTGTTTTCGAAAGTTGGACTTGGCGATCTAACTCATCGTACGTCACACGTAGAAATAGAATCACAGCCTTGGATATGAGATAAATTCTCAGAATAGTTTACGTAATTGCGAATAAATTGATTTTTTTTAGCCACTCTCCGAGAAGTGAAAAATTCAGCCTTGTGGCGTCGACCAGATTAAAACATCGCACGCAGGTAGATAGTGCATATGAAAAATAAACTACTATGCTAGAATTGAGCAAGAAAACGATGTTCTCTTAGTGTGTTCAACTTCTATGTACGATGTTGCTGCGTTAGGTAACGGATGAGGAGTAAACCGCGAGTCTAACCGTTCATGTAAGAACACGCACACAACACACGCCGATCGTGAACGTAGACCCGAAAGATGCGGTCTCGAAAAGACACAATACCAAAAAACGAGCTGTGAATTCCAACAGCTAATCGTTAATCCGTGGAAGTCACCGCACACCGGGTACAAGTACGTTAAGGCGCAGATGAAATGTTAAGAGGGCTGTAACGCTCGTGGACCGATTCGCGGGCAGGTGAGCTCGCGGGCCGCGCCGCCGCCCCCGCAGCGTGCGACGGGGCGGCGCGCCGCCGCGGAGAGAGAGCGGGCGTCGCGACGCCGAGGCCACCGGCCCGTCCGCCCGCCCGCCCGCTCGCTCGGCATGCCTGCTTGCCTGCCGCTGCGCGCGCGCCCCGCTTGCTTAACCGGCGACGGGTGCATGCGACCGCGATCCAACGCGATCAGCGCTGACGGCGGCGGCGGGGGCGGCGTCGCGACGCCGCACGTGCATCGGCGCCGCCGACGCCGCAGCGCCGCTGCTGTAGAGTGCATGGCGCAGGTGCTTGTTGAGGTTCAGTTGTTATGTGCATTAGTGCTTCGGGCGGTGCTTGGTAGGTTGTTGTACGGTTTGAGTATGTGATTGACACTTGAATGAAGTCTGGGCAGTTCCGCGGTAGAAGCGCTCTGACAGGCGTGAAATCAACCGTTTTGAGCACCGGGATGGGTTGCGTGGTACGAATACCTTGCAATATTTGCTCTCGGAGCGGTCCTGGCGATAAAATTCACTGGCCATCAAACGAATCGCGTTGAAGTCGCGAACACTTACCGACCTGACGGTCCGTTTAGTCCTCAATGTTGCCGATAACGCCGCAGAATCTTCATGAATGTTTCTCGACTTGTGAAAAAGTGCAGAGGAGAAATGCTAAGTGTTATCTCGCTTGCGGTTCCGCGTCGGTGGCGGGTGCAGCGTACAACGGCGCTCTCTGAGGTTCAGTGCGTGCGTTTGTATTTTCCGGGTGCAGAGACATCGCCGCTCGGAGTTCTTTGCGAAGTTCAACCAACCCGTGTCGATCCTAGTGTTGTGCTTGCCGAGTTCGCGATGGACGTTAGTGACAGTTCGTGAGATTATAGTAGTGATCGTGATGAAGTTTTAATACGACCGAGCAACGGACTTTGTGGTTATAAGTGTAGTGCCGTTCACTCCGTGTTGATTGTGTTCTGCCCGAAGGAAGGCTCGTGCGTCAACCTGCAGCTTGTATCTTTGCCTGTTGCTTGAGGGCCGCTGCCAGCCGCTGTACATATAGCTTGCGTAGTGAGTAGCAAGGTGCATGTGTCGCTGTGTCCCGCATGCTGACTGAGCCCTCCCGGGTGGGCGCGCGGGCGGGCGTGGGTGCGGGCGAGGAGGCTAGCGAGCGAGCGAGCGGGCGAGGGCGCCGGCGGTGGAGTCCGGGTCCGCGAAGAGGTTGTCGCTCACCCCGCGGCGACGGCGTGTGTTTCAGGGAGTGGTCGCCTGGCGGCGCCACGCAGCAACAGTTGTCCGTGGTGACCACGGTGTGGGGAGTGACGACTTCGACGCAGTCCGGGCCCCACAGCAACTTCCCTGGCAGCGGGGGCGCGGCGGGGGCGGGGGCGTGGGGCCGGGCGTAGCGGCGAACGCCTTCCCGCAGGGGCCGCCCGGCAAGCAGGGCGCCGCGGCCGCCACCGGCAGGCCGTCCCGCCAGGGTGAGTCAGTGCGAGCGCCGGCGCGGGCGCGGGGGCGGGCCGAGCGACAGGGCACCCGCTGCCAGCGGAACCCAACCCCCAACCCCCTCCGCATGCCTTGTCATTCTTCTGAGATGGACCTAGTTGGCCAGAACCGAGTGACTGTTCCGTCTGCTCCACCTCGGTCGGCAGAGTGGCGAGCATGCTCTGGTGTGAACTCCCCACGCACAACTTTTCGAGTGATCACGCACGTACCCTGCATGAAGTTTACACCTGCTCGCGTGTCGGCAGGTGATCTTCCTCACGTATGTCACTGTGATGTTCCGATGTAAGGAGTGAATTTCTCGAGGAGACTGAACGTCATAATTTGTACGAACACTTGCGTTTATTCTGAATTAGCCGTAAATACAACCACCGTTTCAAGTTCATAAATTTGGAAGAAACGGTCATTTTACAGCAAGCTAATGAAGTTACTGGGGTAGATACATAAAAAATAAAAAACATGGAAAAATGTCAATTTGATAATTAATTCCTTGAAGTATAAGAGAAATATAAGATAATTCGAATCGAACTTGCCAATAGTGTTGATGTTGGATTCACCACAAATATGAGAAGCATTTACTCAAAGCATAACAGAAAGTTGCGTTTATTAGAAGTGAAGTGAAATCGCGTCCAAGTTTTCACCAAAAGTGGTTCACTTTGTCTCACACACGAAACTGAACGTGAAGTCCGTTCTGTAGTCTTGTATGTAGGGTGCATTTCTCAGCAAAAATGTAATAATCAAATACTGTTTGGATTGTTCGTGCGAAAGTCTTACGAATCGCGTTCAGAAAATGAGTTTTGCAAAATCGTTAGATCACATTGTTTTGAATACAAGTCTTGTGTTTTTCATGCGATTCGAGTAATTGTAACGGAGTACGGAATGTTCCATGTTGGAAATATTGGCGAAACCAAAAGAAGTATAATTATGGATATTGTCGTGCATAGAGAAAATACGTTTTGTTGTTTAGCAAGACAGGTGCCCAGCGCAAAGAGAAGTAGGACGTGAAAGGCTTTGTACCAGATACTACTTGCGGAGAAAAGTGTATTTCACGAAGCCCTGTTTCATGGTGTTCATTTACGATCGCTCTATTTTTCTGTGAGTTGCCCCGGAGATTTTACAGAAAATTCAACACGCACATTTGCACCATGTTGTAAATTCACTATGTCTTGCATTTGCAACTGAGTCAAACTGCAATTCCTATGGTTTTTCTAATTTGTGTGTTAGTTTGGTCGCTAAAATCAAGTCTTAGTGTGAACTTCAGATAAAATTAAGTTAAGAATAATAGAGGAATGACGTGTAAGATTGATACATTTCATTATTGGTTTCCAGATTATTGCATCGGTGACGTCAGATTTTATTTGAAATTTTTGACTTGCCTTTGAGCGACCTGACTTGCATGAAAGTTTTTGCATGTTTCTTCACAGGACTCTGCAAACCCTGTTCGTAGTGCTCTGCCGAATTTTGATAAAGAAAACCGAGAATACAGAGTATATAGTTTTCCATTGTTACATAATCTTAATGTAAAGTGATATAGTTAATTCCTCAACCCTTTCGCATTTTAAAAATTTGTTTGTAAAAAAAGATGACAAAAATTAAATTCACCTGTCACGGAAAGCTTGAGCATTTATAAGTATTCTTGAAGACCTCAGGGCAATAACATGCTACGCCACTATATGTAGTTTCGAGAAAAATGAAAGTAAATGTTTAGACATTGCATTCAACACATTGGGATAAAGAACTAATTTATGAATGACACTGCCATCTTGTGGCGAATCTTCAAAATAAAAACCTAACATCCAGATAATTCTATAGGACGTCGAAATACATTTCAACAGGAGTGTGGCATAGCATGTGATTGCCCCAGAGTCTTCTATTCTAGCCCAAGATTCCACTACGCGAATCGGGGTGCGTTGACGAGGCGCACGCTGAGCTGTCAAAATTCGGCAAGCGACGAACGCGGTGAGCGGAGAGCGTGGCGGCCACAGCGGCTGCGTCGTCGTCGTCGACGGCGGCGGCGGCGGCGTCGCGAGCGCGTCCCGCACGCGTGTGAGTTTTTAACGGGGGGGTATGGCGCGGCCGGCCCCCAGGCCTCGGGCGGGGGGATGAACGCCGGGGGCGCAGGCGCGACGGCGGCCGGTGGGCCCGGCACCCCGGGGGCGCAGGAGGGCGCGGCGCAGTACCACCCTTCGCCGTCGGCGCTGAGCGCGGCAGCCATGGTGGCCGCCGCCACCGCCACTGCCACCGCCACCGCCAGCGTCGTGGCGCTGCAGGAGCGACAGGAGATGGGCTCGCAGTTCGGACAGGTAGGCGCACCGCCCGACCCACCCCTCTCCCCTTCCCCTTCGACGTAGCCACCCCGCAGAGGACGGCACAGCCCGAGTCGAGGGCCAGGTCTTGGCGATCGGCTTCCCTGCCACTTGAGGGGGGAAAAGGTTCCATAATCCTCCATAATATGGTTTCCAATTCTGTTCCGAGTCGTTGATTTGTGTAACACATAATTCCATAGCTGAGTGATTAAAACGATGAAGTTGTCCATTGCACGAAAAAAAAGTTACAGCTCCCAAACGGTGGACTAAACAGATTTTAAGTCATGTGATTTGTTATTCAGAAAAAACTGCCGTGTAGTAATAAGTGGCTAAAGCCTGAATATTTTAACCATACCAAAGACTATTTTAATTGAAAGTAGCCTGATGCGGCACAATCGCAAACAAATTTAGACGACCATTTTAGGCTCCTTAACTTTGTCCACCAACCCACTGTCTTCCCTGGGTTGGTAGCTAAGCAGTCGCTTGTTACGTACGACGGCACAGTCATTCTGCTGTCACAAAGTCCCATTGGGTGCGCCGTCAGAGCGACTACCAATGAGAGCGACTGCAGGAACGGATCCATGCCTCGTCCGGAGAATCCAGGGCGACCTGAAAGTCTTTCGTTTCTTGCATTCTGCGCATCGCAAGGATGGCAAGCGGTCGCAGAAAGTGGTTGCTTTCTAGTGTGGAAGTGATGCTTGTGAAATTCAGGCATACTAACTTTTCCTCGACCCAAAATGATGACATTTATTAAAGATGATTTTTAAATAAAATTATTGTAAAATAATACCACATTACCTCTTGCATGCCTTATTAATTTACGCCAAAACCTGCCATCACGCCCTTATTAGCGATTAGCACTGCTTCACAATGATTTACTATATAGCTGCCCCCAAAATTTATGTCTTCAGAAATGAATGTAATAATCAAAATTTATATTGCATGTATAATTTTTACCATTGACTTTTTGAAGGAATAAATAGATCAATATTTCATTGTAAACAGTGCTATCAATATGTTCTGTATATTGAATATTGTGAAATGTGATGGAGGTTCCTGAAAGTGGAAAAAAATCCAATGGGCATCCTGTGTTTTAAGCTAAAAATCTATTGATAGTGCCCTATTTTACAATTTAAATTATTTGTGTTAGAATAAGCGTATTCATATGGTATGGCTTGTTGCACCTGTCTAGTAGTATGTCCTTTTTTCAAGCATTACTGTTAGTTCTTGCCCAGTGTCCCAAGGTACACTGTATCTATATTTGTTATTTGATACTGAATGTTATTGTGTTGCTCTTCTGCTAGCTTAAAGATGTGCTGGGATTTTTCCTTAACCCTTCCTGTTTTTAACTGTTGTACTCAAGACCTTTACAGAGTACTCTTTGCCTGCTCCAATGAGAAAGTTCTAGTGGAGAGTTTGTGAATGTTAAAGACAATGCAGTCTTGATGCTTAGTACTTAGTGTTACATGTTCCTTGCGTCAAAATATTTGCATGTTGAGAATATAGTTTCGAGGCCAGCATGTGGAATGTAATGTAGTGTCAAGGAAGATATCTTTAAAGTGATATTTCTTAAATATTAGCAATTGAATTTGCTTCATTTCAGGTAATTTAGTATTATATTTTATATGTTCATGAAATCGGTTAATAGAATTTTCGTAATTTTTTTTTTCTTGGAAAACTTTTTTAATCGCGTTCATAGGACATGATTTAATGGTTATCTTTTTATTTGCAATAGTGGCCTGTAAGAAGCAATTGATTTGCAGAATGTCAAAATACACCTGAAAACTGCATCAAATATCGTTCTGTAAAGATAGGGATGGTGGTCACCAGTTCCAACTAACAGCTAAAAATGGTTAATTTCTGTCATAAAATTGAAGAAGTTGTTGGTTTTTTAAAAAGGCATAAAGGAACACTTCATTTTGATAGTATTTATTGGGGGTCAGAAAAGTTTCATTTGCAAATTGTTGCATTGTCTTTTGCGAGCACGTTCTCTCCTCTTTCACCTGACATCTCTCTCAGCTTTAACATCTTACAAAAACTCTTACCAAAATCAGATCTTAATGTTATGTCAAGGACCTAAAATTAAATCTCCACCCTCCAATTTTCAATTATTGTCAACCAAGAACTCCAGTAAAAATAATGGTGGCGATGTGTTTCAGATGAATAATGTTCCCCAACATGGGATGCAGGCTCAGCAGTATGGGGCAGGATATGGGACCCAGCGGGCCCAAGGGCCTCTGGGGATGGGCAATCCTACGTCAGCAATGACCACCATGGGCAACATGGGTATGGGCAACATGGGAGGAGGCATGAACGGCATGAGTCCCATGAGTTCAATGGCCAACATGCAAATGATGGGCCAGAATGGTGGCATGCATGGGAACATGATGGGAGGAATGGGGCCAGGCTCCATGCCCGTGCCCAAGATGGGAATGCAGGTAATTTTAAAATTGCCAAATTGTTAAGAGATGGGGGATTTACCTTCATTTGAAATCTGCATATGCAATTATCACAATGTATTTTGACTTTCTGAATCATTTTAAAATGATGAAATGCAACGTATATTCTTCATTCTTTCTTCAATGATTGTATACATTCATTCAGTTGTTCACCTTGCAGGGACCAGCTGGTGGTCAAGTGTACAGGAGAATGACCCCTTATCCCTCTCCTGCTATGCATATGACACAAAAGAGGCAACAAGCTTACCCTACCCCAGGACCTGCTTCAACAATGCAGCCTGGTTTCTCTCCTGCAGCTGGGCCGCAGGTGAATAGCAAATTTTTATTTCTGACTTTCTGAAAAAGGTGTTAGTTTTCTTCCATATTAAATTTTGAGGCTAAAGAATTTGTTAGTGCTATTTTGTTTTATTGCATTTAAAGTAAAATGTTTACTTTTATATGTACTATGTAAGAATGATACTTGTTCAACCATTATTCTGTAGTGTTAATAATATAAACACAGGGCAGTAAAACGTAGCTCTTAAAATTTAATTTTATCAAGTTGTACAACTCCTAAGTTCAGAAGTCAATTATTCTAGTGCACAGTAGTGCCTTTAACATTTTTAGTAATCATGTATTAAAGTTGAAGTGATAATATTTTCTTTGCAGTATCCAACTGGTTATGGAAGCGGTCGACCTGCGTTCCAAAACCAGTATCCTTCACAACAACCAATGGGTCCTACCGGTACATTTGCACCTGGCACTGGCGTGCGGGGAACAATGCGGCAGACCACTCCCCCCTACACGCTAACGGCCAAGGCACTCACCAGTACTTCAACACTGGGGCCATTCCTGGAGCCATGTCCGCCCATCATAATGGCAGTACGGCTGCAGGGCAGTTCCCAGCAACCCACCACCAGGCAGCGGGGGCACCAGCGTATGGGAGCACGGGTACTGGAGCTCAGTACGGCGCTGGGGCAGCTAGCCAGTTCCAGCAGGACGTGAACAGCATGAGGAACAACATGAGCTACCAGCATAGCCCCATTCCCGGCAATCCCACGCCACCTCTCACCCCAGCCAGCAGCATGCCACCATACATCAGTCCGAACCCTGATGTGAAGCCAAATTTCTCGGAGCTCAAGCCACCACTACCCATACAGAGTGAGTTCAGAAGCAACCAGTGGGTATGCATCCCACAGTGAGCGTGAAATTGTTGAGATCACAGAATGCTTTTGAGAGTACTGAATTGTGCAGAAATCAATTTCAGTACACCATGATGTGTTTGCCTAAAATTGATTCATACTTCAAGTTACTTCCTCTATGCTGGATCTCTACTGACTGAGCTGCTAACAAATTATTACCATTTCATACATTATCAACTGTAATTATTTAACATAATAAAAGTGTTTTTTATTTTCAGAAGATGATGAATTACGCTTGACATTCCCTGTGCGTGATGGCATCATCTTACCACCTTTCCGCTTGGAGCACAACTTGGCAGTGAGTAATCATGTCTTCCAGCTCAAACCCACCGTTCATCAGACCCTCATGTGGAGGTAAGGAGCAGGCAGATCTGATTAAACATTTTTACAGTAATGCAAAACATAATTATTTTTCCCTATGTTCTAATGATTATTCTGAGATTTTTTAAAAATGTTTTTTAGGTCTGATCTGGAACTCCAGTTGAAGTGTTTCCATCATGAGGACAGATTAATGAACACCAACTGGCCTGCTAGCGTTCAAGTGTCAGTCAATGCAACTCCCCTCAGTATTGACCGTGGAGAAAATAAAACCTCCCATAAACCTCTTTACCTTAAAGAAGTATGCCAACCAGGTCGCAACACAATTCAAATTACCGTTTCTGCCTGCTGTTGTGTGAGTATGAAGTTTTATTGTTATCTTGAATGGAGTGGAATGTTCTCGTAGATAAACTATTAAAATAATTTCCATCTTTTTCTTTTTGCAGTCCCATCTCTTTGTTTTACAATTAGTACACCGACCAAGTGTAAGAAGTGTATTACAAGGATTATTGAGAAAAAGACTTTTGACTGCTGATCATTGTATAGCAAAGATCAAGCGAAATTTCAGTAATACAGCATCTTCTGGAGGAGGCATGGGCACAGATAGAGATGGTGTCGAGCAAACTGCCCTAAAGGTGAGTTTGGTATAGTGAAATTGATTTTCATCTATCACTCTTTCTCCTTCATCAGTAAACAATACTGTTCTGTCTCTCGATAAAGCTTGTGTTAACATCGATGCAGGTGTCACTGAAGTGTCCCATCACCTTCAAGAGAATAACCCTTCCTGCTAGAGGTCATGACTGTAAACACATTCAGTGTTTTGACTTGGAGTCCTATCTTCAGCTGAATTGTGAGAGGGGTTCTTGGAGGTGTCCTGTTTGCAAGTATGTGTTTACTCTTCTTAAATTTTTAATTTGCTCATACCATTACTTTGTATAGATAATATTTAAAAGTTCAAAATTAATTCACCTCTGATATCTATTTCAGTAAACCTGCTCAGCTGGAAGGGCTAGAGGTGGACCAATACATGTGGGGTATCTTGAATACACTGAACAACTCTGAAGTTGAAGAGGTGACTATAGATTCCTCGGCTAATTGGAAGCCAGCGAAAAGTATTCAAGGCATAAAAGTGAGTATTCATTTTCATTGAAATGTACAATGGTTTTCAGAATATTGTTTGAGAATTCGTTCATTTCTATAATACCTTTAAATTTGTTTAATGCAATTTGCCTTTCTTTTGTAGACGGAAGAGGACAGTGATTCCTGTGGGGCAAAGCGAATGAACAAAGCAATGTCTCCAGGTAGTATGACCCTTCCAACAATGAATAATTGGGATATGAACCAAGCCATGTCACCATACATTCCACCAGACATGAACAGTAAGTAATTCTCAAGTCATTTTATTGTGATTCTGATATTTAGTCGTGTGGAAAATGATGTGATCAGTGGATTTTCCCACAACAGGCATTGCAAGTGGTTCCATGATGAACAGCGGACCTCCTCCTTACAATGCTGCTGGCATAAACAGAGGGAATTCCTACGACTTCGGTGCTGGTTCGAATCCTGGTAGTAATGAATATGCTGGTGGAGGTGGGCCATTATCACATTTAAGTGAATCGGTCAATTCTTTGGATCCCCTTAATGCAATGGAGAAAACATTGAATGAACAGGTAATAAAAAAAAAATTTTTTTTCCCAACTTTCACAACAGAATGAAGAAAGTGATTTCTCTGGATCAACCTAATAAGGGAAGTTCTTTTCAAGTAATAATTCTCTTTATATTTATGTTGTGAATGGAATGAACAGTTTTATATATTAAATATTGGAATCTTTTGTTGCTATGAAAATGTGTCCTTCAGTATCTTTGAAACACTGAGAAGAGTAGTTAGCAAAATTTAATTGCCATTGTTGATTGACAGAATAAAAAACAGTTTCAGACATGGTTCTTCATTCTGTTGTGCTTTTTCTGCTGTCAGTCTATTTCCAGTGTGCATTGTCTGTGTTGCTTCTTCATTTAGTTTTCAATTCTCCTTTTTTCAGTTGTATTCTTTTTAACACTCCTTTACATAACATGTACATGTAGTGTAAATTGTTTTTATTCCAGATGCCTCATACACCCCACACACCTCACACTCCACATACACCTCACACCCCTGGAGGAACACCCAGTGCTCACACTCCAGGAGGTGGCAATAGTGGGCCTCCCAGCGTACCTCCTGCCACCACCACCACGGACGGAGTGGTGGGAAATGTTTCCACCAGTACGGTTAGCAATAACACAAGCACCACTGGTGCAGGCACTGGCAGCCACTCAACCACGAACACGAGTGGGAGTACAGGCACGAATAATGCTACAACAGAGACTCCTGATATTCCATCAGACCTCAACTTTGACCCTGCGGCTGTCATTGATGGTGAAGGCCAGGGACAAGAGGGCCTCAATGTAAGTACTTTTTCATTCTTTCGTAATTCTTAGTAATATGTTTATTTAGTCTCTTGTAATTATTTAGTTTCTCTGTGAAGAATCTCATAAGAAAACAAGTAATGTTTCAACTACTCTGATAAAATATGAATTGAAATAGAAACAACATTTTTGCAGTGATATTGAAGCATTAGAATATTTCTGATCTATTTTTACCAAAGTTGACACCTACTTTGAAAGGAGAAAGAGAGTTTTATTTTTAGTGACTGTGTAGTAATTATGTGTAGGTTACATTGTATTATTCATCTCCCTCTGAAAAGGTTGGCAAAAATGCACAGAAAAAAGTTTCTTCAGCATTTTTAGCTTCTGAATTATTTTTATTTTGTTATAATTATGGGTATTGTTAAACAAAAGAAGTTATTGTTTTTTTGAACTGCAATTCATGTCGGTACTTATTTTTTTCACTGCAATTTTGTTAAAGATGTCTTCAGTAATTAAGATTTTTATTGGAAGCAATAAAATAATTGAGAAGTGTTGTTTCAAAAGGACTTATTTCCATATTGTTTGAAAATTGTGTTTTTCACTAAAATTGTCTGATTATGCACACATTTTCATCTCTTCAGCAATGTGTGCCATGTTAACCCATTTCCTAACAAGTGGTTCAATGCGTGTCACAAATTGACTTATTTCCACAAATTTGATAGTCTTGGACCTTATTTAAGATTCACAACAAAATGCATAGCATACCAAAGTTAGATACGAGGCTAATGACATGACTTTCTTTATTGAAGGGAGCAAAATTTTAGTGGACATGCATATGGATATAATAAATTTGCATTATTGCATGTTGATGAAGATTGGGAGAACCAAGAATAATTCACCAAGTAAAATTTCATATACAGTGGACTCAAGTTATAGTGAACTTCTGAGTACTAACGTGTTCGGTTTACTATATCAGAGGTTCACTATATTTGATGGTATAAAAACTAAATAGAATTTTTCCACAATTATTGATTTTATTGATATAGAGAGATACAGCAAAATACCTTAATAGCAAGAACTGAAAATTTCAATTTATTTATTTGACATTAAAAATAAATTATTTTCAATTATTTGCTTCATACATTTTTTATTTGTAAATTGTCTAGATCCTTCTCCAGAGTTCGTGTTCTCTCGATACATGATTCTACATTGACCCCGTCTCTGAGTATCATAATGCCGTCTTGGCACCTTTCAATGCCTCTTACACTGTTGGAACACTGTTCCACTCTCTGAAGGCCCTTTTACTCGTTTAATTCCCTTTACTAGTCTAATTATATGCAAGATCCAATTAATTTCAAGGTTTAATTTCCTAAGTTCACTACAGCCGAGGCTCAGGTCCACTGTGGCCAAATCTTCTTATGTTTATTTGTAATGAAAGTGAAACGGAACCACTGACTTCACTATAACTGAGGGTTCACTATATCTGAGTTCACTACAACTGGAGTTGACTATATATAATTTTCATAGGGCTGAAGGAAAATAATGTCTAAGTGAGAAAAATCAATAACTGAACATTTTTAAAAAATAGGTGCAAAATAAAAACTCAATATTTTGACAATACCGTTGTTAGAAACTCAAAATATTTTCAAGAAAGGAAGTCCTCAAGAGCCTGATCTTTGCATTTACTTGCATCTAAGGCATAAATTTCCCCCTCAAAATGTGACAACTGCTCTATAAACACCCATAATATTTGATTTTTTCTTACAAATGCACCAAATTTTGATCATGCAGTGTTGGCAAATATTATGCAAAGACACAATGTGACTCTAGCAGGGTACTTGGCCCCCTGCAGTTTTGCCCAGAGTTCAATTTCCTGTGGAGAGCTGATAGGGCCTGTGTACCAATAAAAATAAACAACTTGAAAATTGAGCCAAACACAGATTCCTTGGGCTCCTTTAGGATGACTTAATTGTCCTCACTTATTGAACACCTATGTAGTTACACTTTTTGTTATTTGGACATATAGGAACTTTCTTTATGGGCTTAAAAGGGTGAAAACTAAAGAAACATTACAAGCATATCTAAAATAAAATGCGTGGCTATTAGCTAGCATTCAGCTAGCATTATAAAAACTACAAACACATTCTATTTTCGGTATGAATATCATTTTCTTCCTTCATAAATTTTCAAAAATTCATTCCAGTCTATCATTTGAAATTAATAATTTCTTGATAAAATATTTTAAAATGTATTGATTAATAAAAAAGCTACCAAACACTATTTCTTTTAGTTGCAAATAAGGCACTTTGAAATGACCTCTCAATTCTTGCCTGAACATAAACTTGTACTACTGTAGAATTAAGATTTTTCTAATTCATTGATGGTGATGAAGAAAGGTAAAAATGAAATGGTAGACAGTATATTGAAAGATAAAATTAATATATTAAAATGCAATGGAATTTTAATTTTTTTTTTTTTCAGCAGTATTATAAAAAGCAAAAACTATTTACAGACTTGTTTTTGAATTTCATGTGTTTGATATCATCATATTATTTATATTGCAGTCATTTTTTAATCATTATTTTTGTTGATGTAAATTGTTTTCCACTAATTTTCAATTCTGAATATCAATTGCCTTTCAAGTATTTCTTACAAGCATGTCCCTTCTGACAGTTCAAATAAAATTAACATGTTGTTTTTTTTCATGCAGCTTTTACCTGATAATGTTGTGGATCCAATGGAACTGTTATCTTATTTGGACCCACCTGATTTGGCTACTCCACCTTCGAGTGGAGCTAGTAGTAATGGCAACAATGGCACACCAGGCAATACTACCAGTGATGACATTCTGGCACTCTTTGAGTGAATATTATTTACCCATCCCTCTCGTAAACGTTCCTTTTACTTAAGTAAATTCATGAAAGTGTGAAAAATGAGCAGCAAGGAAATAGACTTGCGATGTGAACTTGTACAAAAAATGCAGTGTTCCTTTTGTTGTAACTTAACTGTGGTTGTGTGATAAGTGATTTATTCAGTTGAAACTAGTGTGACTATTCTAAAATGAAATGTACAACTGAAGTGACATTGAAATGAAAAAGCAATCACAAGAGTACAGTGTTCCTATAGTGTCACAAATTATGCAGCACCATTACAGCTGATGTTGCAGAGTACCATCCTTACCCCATTGTTCCTTAAACTTATCTACTATAATTTCAGTTTTTACTGTGCTGTAAAAGAAAGAAAAACAATCATAAACATTTGTATGCAGTAGTGAATACTGTGTGTACAATCTTGAGCAAAGGGCGAGTTACCGACTAAAGTTGTTTCCTAATTAATGTTTTATAAAGCCAAAAGACAAATTAAATTAAGGTAGGATGAGAAATTTTTACTTGAAACAAGACTGCACAAGTAGGATCATTCTCGGCCTGGCTAATTGTCATTCAAATTCTATCTTTGCTGTAAAGTAAACAAGTGTGATAGGAATGGGAAGGAAATTGAAGAGATAATGTTTTGTGATATTGTTCAATGCATGTGACCAAAGCAGCTACGTAATAATCTAAAGAGATACTGTAGGTATATTCATTGTATACAAAATGAATCCTTCCTGTAAATTTGCATACAACAGAGTGCAGCATTTTGTTACGTTTCTCTAAAGGAGGGTGAGCAAAGAAGTGTCATGATACATGTGTGCGAGGACTATGTCCACCTACTACTGTGGAAAAACGAGGCGATGACGCAAGATTGAAAATGAGAAAGAATGTATGTGTATTTATTGTAAATAGTGAAAATATTGGCAGACAGTAAATATCGGCCAGTTTAGAAGTTTAGACATACTGTAATAATAATTATTATATATTTTACCTGTCGTCAGAACCAAACTTGTATAAAATCTGTATAATTATAAGGACATTCACACATACACTACATTCATGCATCATCTGCATGGCTCGATACAAATTCAATTATATATTGTCTTAGTGTACAGCTTTAAGAAAGTATTATTAGTGAGATGCACAAAACATGAACCCTTATGTTCATACGTAGATGAGCATACAGAGGAAAATAAACAATCTTCAAAACATGAATTATTGATGTTGAAAAACTTATAAATTTCTTATTGCATTATATTTTTTTAAAAAAGTAGAGTGTTAAATATGTGAAATAGTTCTAAAACAAGGAATTTTCTCAAGAATTTGATAAACAGGAAGGATCTGTTAAAATCTTTCATGTTACACAATGTTCTATGACAATTAAAATACAGTTTTAAAATTCTGAAGTTATGCTCATCTACATATTGCCATAACATGTAGATGCACTTCAATATGTGGCAATCTCTTGTGACACTCATACCCGTACAATTTACATACTCCCTTACATAATATATGTACATACATTCTGTATGTGCATCCATTGTATTCTCCTTACCCTTGTTTCCAGTCTACAGTAAAGAGGATTCCAGTATTTTGGGCATGTAGTCTTATAAAGAAAGTAGAGTGATCTGGAAGTTTGTACATTTAATTATGAAATGAACAGTACAAACTATGTGTCTCTGGCTACTAATTTACATTAAAAGAAAAAACAAGTGTGGTACCAAAAATAATTTGGTTTTAATATTTAGGTCTGAACAGTGAAATTTTGGGGGGTTCATAAACAATTCAAAGAGCAGAGATCATTCTCCTTCCCAGAGCATATTTGTACATTTTCGTTTAAAGAATATGTGTATATACATATTAAAATATAATTGTGGAGAATTTGTATCAGTCTTTAAACTATTTTTATTGAAGTGTATTCACATTAATGTACATATTTTTGTAAGTTATAAGTATTTTAACATGTGTTTTGAAAGTAAGTGAATACACTTGTTTTAAAAGAAAGCAAATCTGCACAATTTGAATATTAAATGTCATAATTGTATTTTAAATATTATGTACTCTTCTTTCTAAAAAATGTACAATGATTATAGAGTTTATGCGATTGATTTGTTAATGCATTGTACATTGAAAAATCAGTATAGGGGCAATCTTTTCCCCTCTGGTATGGTGCCATATTTTATTTGATCATAAGTTTCATCTAATTCACATTTTAGAAAGGTTGTATTGTGCAGAACATTC
Source organism: Teleogryllus oceanicus (assembly GCA_964035755.1). Classification (NCBI taxonomy): domain Eukaryota; kingdom Metazoa; phylum Arthropoda; class Insecta; order Orthoptera; family Gryllidae; genus Teleogryllus; species Teleogryllus oceanicus. The sequence goes on from CAXIVR010000004.1 coordinate 56,375,311, forward strand.
ACATCTTGCTAATAAGAGCTGTTATATGGAGTTGAAAATTTGTCAACTTCTGATGACCCATGAAATTAATCCAGTATTGTACATATACTTACATTTTTAGATTATTTTATTGATAGTGCTTTATGCAGGAAATACTGGACTGAAAAATTCTTCTAACTTCTTTACTTGTCAGTCTTTGTTTGTCATAATTTTACTGTTTTCTTTATTTCTGTTCTATGGTTCATTGTGCATCAAGTGGTATTCAGAAATTGAAATGTCAATACTGATCATTTTGTACTGTGTGTTAGCGTTGGACATATTGGTACTTGATCAGAAATTCAATACTGTTATGTATTTAAGAAATGTTTTACATTTGTAAATATCCTTGTTTTTGCTAGATACATAAATTATTTGTGGCAAATGAAGAGAATAGAAGCCAAATTAAATAAGTGACATTTTGTTTGTAGATGATGTTTATATAACAATCAATTGTATATCAATTTCTGTAGAAATTTAAAACATTCATCTGAAATTCTTTTGTATATAGTTTTTTAATATATAAACCACTGCCACATACAATTACAAATAGAAAGAAAGGGAGTTAATTCATTCAACATATCACAAATAAGTGTTTGTTCAGTCACCTCTTAAGTTGAACAATGCTTCTCACAGTCACTTAAAAAGGGTTGGATGGGCATGAGTGTTAGATTATGGAGAGTCATAACTTATTCAGTTCTAATTTCTTACAAAAGTTACTGAAATAGCAAGAGAAGATGCACATTGATTGACATCTATTAATAATTTTGCCCTTTGGAATTAATTAATTTACCAATTCCTATAGATGGTACAAGATTGTTCAGAATTTCAAGAAGAATTTTTAACATTGGATGCAAAAGAACGGGGTTGTTTTGTTAAATGTTGCCCCTGGACCAAGCTGTAAAATTCCCCACATCAGCTTTGGGCTTTAGATCTAGTATTTCACTGTATCCATCACTGTCATTTTGGATAGGAACTAGCAAGATCTGTGACAAGTACTATGTATAATAATGCCAGTTGCATATTAGAAAAATAGGTAGGTCTTCCTTTAATACTGTGCTTACCATACAGTATGTTTAACTTCAAATATTGTACATAGTTTCCAATGTAGATGTATTTCTGCAAAAATGTACTATTACACTTGAATTAATTGAAATATTAATCTACCCTTTCCACACATCATTTTTACTAGATTTTATATATTTGAAGGACGTGTTGTGGGGTGTGTTGTGTGATCCCATCTGGTGATGGCATGATGGGAAAAAAAAGCATTTTAAAGAAAATGTGCATCTTAAAGAAAGGCATCCAAAGGGAAGTGCTTAGAATGGTGCTAATAAATATTTGTGCAAAGATCTAAGGTCTTGAGGAGGGGTGGAATAGTGTGGATTCAAGTATTATCTTCCAAAGAAAAGGGACTTGTATGACAGTGTTGTACAAGAATGACTTGCCTGCTATACCTCCACATTGAATTATCTAAATAGGGAAGAATGACAGATACCTCCTTTATATTCCTTTCACATAATAATCTGAAATATTTCAAATTGCTTGCCTGCATGACACAGGTTGATCTTATTTAGAAAATTATTAGAAAAAATTAAAACCAAAGATATTTTCTGTTTGTTTTAAAACCTTGAAAATTAAATTCTCGGTTTCTTAGTGGCTTAGTTATATGCTATAAAGAAATTAACTTTTGCTAGCTTTTTAGTATTTCATATTATTCCAAATTGACAAAATTGGTGAATTGTGGTCATGAGATAGCATTTCCTTTTTATATTAAACTTTGAACTAAAAATAATAATTTGTTTTATAAGTTAGATAGGAAATAACAATATGCAAGGACAATTAACTGAAATTTTATTTTTTGTTATGTAATACCCACATACTCCTTTTTTTATTTATGCAATGCAGCAAGCAGATATTTTGAGATAAGTATCACGTTGGTCACAGAACCAATTTAAGATTATAGGAAATTAGTGTATTAAATATGGCTGCAAGTCACAGCCATGTAAGTGAAGGTATAAGACTGGACAAATCGAGACAGTATGTAGAGGAATAATAATAGTTTATTGTGCACATAAAAGAAGAATTACTTAGTACAATAAACAAACAAAGAAAAAGAAGAGATATTTCAGCACTAATGTATGATAAATTACAATAAGAATACAAAAGCACAATTCAGGCCAGACCTGTAATTAAATTTATCCACTTTACAACATTCTTTGAATAACATAAAGATTACAAGCAATTTCAGAAAATACTTTTATTCCATTCCCTTACACTCGTTATTTACACTTGTGACAAGGGACCATTCAAAAAATACTTGAGAAATTTAGCTTTTTAAACACCTCCCATTTTGTTACAACTTGTAACTTTTTTTATCCTCTATGATAAACGTTCAATTTCTAACCTATTCCCTACTTCCCGAGGGGAAAAAAATGGCTTAATTAAAATTGAATGATTTCACAAATATTTTAATAGTAGTTTTTCAAGCGCTCCGTTGTACCCTCTCTGTTCGCTTTCTTCGAAGTGGGGGCGTACCAACTGCATCTCGCGGTCAAATTTGATCTGGGCTGTCCGGGTGTACGAGTTGTACAGACCTGAAGAGGACCGCGGTCGAAACGTCGGCACCCCAGGGTTCAACGCGGCGTCACCCGGACAGCCCAGATCAGGCCGCGGAAGCCTGCGATACCATTTTCTTAAGCTGTTTACGTACCTCCCCAAAAAGGGGAGACCCAACTCCATTCAGGCGAGGTTTGTCTACTCAATTGTCTCTCTACTCAGTTTGTCTACGGTTAGAATCACATTGATCGATTATAATTTATTCACTTATTTCCATCATGCTTGGAACTATTTGTAAGAAACATTCACATGTCCTTTTAGAGAACCGCCGACATTTCAATGTCATCGCTTTTTATAAAAGTTTGTGGAAACAAAACGCGAAATCGCCTATTACGAGCATCTTCTTACATGTTAATGTAGTAGTACATGGTACACAATTCCGAAGATTCTGCGATGTTCACCGGTGTTCCAGGGTTTCTCTGGGCTGGTGCGAGAAGATCTATACTTTGCAATGCAAACTGAACTAAAATGATTATTCGTTCGGAAACACCGGATGAACGAAACGGGATAGAGTTGGGCCATAGACTAAGGAGGTAAAGTTTTCTTCTCTATGGTCGGGCTATGCCTTCTCAGGTAACGAAAAGTGAAAGGGAAAACTTGAGAGCGGGATGCAGCCGGGCGATTCGTCGTTATGATGTCCTCACCCCCCCCAAGGGAATGTATTACGTGAATTGTCACCAAGGGAGCCAAAACAACAAAGCTTCGAATTTATGACCAACATCCGATGCATCTGCTCTGATATGAGCTTTAAATTAAGTGATCCTTCGGCAAAGGATTTAAGACAACACGCTATTAAAATGAAGGGATGTCTAAAGGCGGCTACTTACATTCCGCATTCGCCGAGTAGCGAGCTACTGCTCGCCCAGTCCATAAGAGCTGATGTGTTTGGCGAATGTTTGCTCCCTTTGATGTGTCCAAAAGACCGACAAGCGGTGGGTAGGGCGAGCACCAAACGTTCGTTACTGGGCAAATAGCGAGCAACTCATCCACACTACTTGGGATTCGGCGAGCGGTTGCTCGCTGTTAGCTGAATAACGAATAAGTGGATCCGCCTTAAAACGAGTTTTGTTGTACCTCGGCACTGCTAATTTTCTAGAGGACTTGGTTATGGAGAGAACTGTATCACAGAAATCTATCGGATGTGTCGGAAGATTACACAAGTACAAGATAAGTAACAGGTTTTTAATACTTCAATTCATTCACTTATTTCCACCATGCTTGGAACTATTTGTAAGAAACATTCGCATGTCCTTTTGAGCACCGCCGACATTGAAAACCATCGCTTTTTATAAAAGTTTGTGGAAACAAAACGCGAAATCACCTATTACGAGCATCTTCTTACATTAACATAGTAGTACATGGTACTTTGTTTCATTTGGTCGTCTCACGTTGAAACATACAGTAGGTACTTTCTTGGAATTGTGAATCAACTGGATGGTGAGCGATCATACTCGAACACGGCAATTTACGTGGATCTTTTTGTTTTCTAAATTAATGACGATCGTTAATTTTTTTATTCAAGAAGTAAACTTAATGTCCATACATTTTGTAAGAAAATTGATACAGTTACATGTAAAAAAATCACTAATACTTGTAACTAATATATTTTACCACACATTATGAGATGACAACAAGCAATTCTAATCGACACTAGTTTAAATGCTAACCAACATCTTTTCTGCCACACTACTTGAAGGCCTCCACTCTAGTGACTACTAGAGATGTTAGAGACTTAGTGGCCTGCAACAACAAAAATGCTGCTGAACAATCCACACAAAATTACTTCCTCTTGCTCGTGGCTTCAGAGTCCATGGTTTGGGGGTCCTTGGTGTACCAAGGTCCTTGGTGTCACTGCAGTCTCTCTGACCGGGAGGTCCTAGGGTTCGAATCCCGACGATGCACTGTGGTGGCACGATTTTCGACCCTAGATACACAGCTAGGTTGAATTCGGTCGCTGTCTGGAGGAGATTTTTAGAGGTCGGCTGCTCTGATCGGTAGTTTTCCATGGTTTCTCCGATCAACACCAGGCGAATGCCGGAGCAGTTCCCTAACAAACGGGCCACGGACCGCGCGCGAATTTTCTTTCCTCTTCCTTGTGCTATTCTCTCCCCTTATAAACATACCATTACACTAATGCACTACACTACCACATATTCCGGGAGACCTGTCGAAAGCATAGAGCTTGTCTCTCTGGATTGGTGCCACGCTGGTGGGAGATACCTGGTTGAGGAAATTCCCCGCTAGTCGACGTATCACGGCATCACGCCATCAAGAGGAGGAACTTGCCGCAATAAAACACGAATCACACGGGACTAATGACCTAAGCAATTGACGTTCCCAGAATCATCAATCGCTTTTATTTTAGAATTAAAGTGGGGCATTCATAAATAATTCTGAAAAGATTACTTCTTTTGGGGCATAGGAATGCCCCAAATATGCCTTGATATAAAATCCAGGGCCTGGTCTATCATCAAATAGGTTCATTACTTTCCATCGGAAATGCCAAAGAAATGTTTGCAAATATATTTTATTAGTTTATTAAAGATTCAACAAGGAAATACAAGGCTGTCATTTTCCTCAACTTGTTAACCGAGTTGTTAAAGGAGTACAATCCCCACAATAAAGATTTTAAAACGACATTACAAATGATTGTATTAATAACAACAAAATGGCTATTATTGCAAGCGCAATGGCACAATCAGAACACAGAGGGCGTGAAATGAACTTGCCACCAAAGACGAGTTTGTATTTTACTGGATCAACAATAGAGACAAAAGAGATGTTGGACTAAAAAGGCAAGATATCCGTAACTGTTCTCCGAAATTCTCCAGAGGAAAAAATCAGAACAATTTCGCAGTTTAACAAATACATTTTAAAATTGGTCCAGAAAACTTCTATAAAAAGGCATATCACTTGATTGTTATAGTCATCGGGAAATAGTTCGCAATTGAGATTATTTTGTGCCGAATTACCGAACGAGGATGATCCGAAATTATTCAAAATCGTCAATATGCTATGGCTCACGTGTGGGTGTTTAAAAACAAAGCGCTGGACGTGAAGAGTACCAAAACGTTTCCTAAACAATTTATTGAAGAAACGCTATGGGAGAGAAGACATCCTCTACAGGCAACGATCCTCTGGAGGGTATGAAGCTTTACTTGGGAAACGTAAATCGGTAGTAATTGATCGTTGATGGACAGTTACATACTCGTCAGTGTCCACGCGAAAGTCTGAGGCTCATGTTCATACCGAACTATGCGTAGCGTGAAATTAAATACGTGAAATGTTACGCAAATGTGTTAAAAAGGTCAGTGCTTGAGTATCTCTGTCCTCGCCGGTGCCTTACCCGGATACTACCCGCATTTGTTTTACACGTTTGGGAGATGATGGTCCCAATTAAATTAGTTCCAAATCTTCAATTTCATCCTTATTGAAATAATTGTCGACGTAGCTTCTACTTACTTCCATGGTGTCTCATAATTACTTCGCAGTAATCAGTATCAAGAATTGGCATTTTAGTTTCAGCACTGGTGAAGAACTAGAGTTTGCATTCTTTGCAAGTGGACAGGTAACGTTATTCTGTTTAGAGGCCGGAATAAACTGTAAGCAATTCATGTAAATTAAAATTAAGTTAAATAAAATTTAAATAAATTGTTAAACAATCTATAAATAGATTGAAACTATACTTAAATAATTGTATGCATAGTGTCCGTGTATACACATTCCGCGCACGTGGTTCTGGCTTTGATTTTTCACGGGGCACTTAAGTTTTTGTATTAGTTCTGCATTGATAAAATTGACGGAAATATAACTCACACAAATCAAAAATTGAAAATACGGTGATCGCACGTCAGCACTTAGCTACAGTACAAGCACTATTGCTTGGATACGTTTTTCACAAAATTATTTTATTTCAAACATTTCACTACACTGGTATATCTTGTAATAAAGATATTTCTCACACACAGCATTGCTCGCAGACTATATCTCAGCTGTAACTGCAGCCGAACTTACGCACCCCAGAACTGCCATATTTACACCACGGAATCATAATCAAATGTACATTTTGAAACAAAATAAAATGAATTCTCCAAACATCATAAATAATGCATTCATCATAAATAATGATACCGTCAATAATTGACTGAACTTTCAATAACACGCGAAATTTGTAAAATTAACTTACACCTAATGTCAGACGAAGACAGAAAATTGGGATTCCCCTCTAGTGCTCGGAGACCAATTGGATGCCGCACCGAAGGCCTTATGTTGAAAGGTGTTAAAGCGTAGGACCAATGAGTAAAATCAAGAAACGCAGTAATAGATGTAAGAGCGTGGTGCAATACCTGGGGGGAAACAAGATGCCGGAGAGAGCTGCAGTTGGGTGCTCATTGTCTTATTGCATATTGCTGTAATAGCTTGAATATTGAAAGTCATTAAAACGAGAAATACATTCTCGTTTTAATGACATTCCTTATATATAATAATATTTTTCGATTATCTGGGACTTGTGTAACCGTAGAACCTAAGCACGAGCCGCCATTGAAATGCATCAACACCGAACTCATTGTCAGTCATGAACAATTTTCTTCAAATTAAATAACAGAAAATGCTAAAGAATAACGTGTTTACAAGTAGTCTCAATTAATACAATTGTTTAGATTTAGTTTATTGTAAGGAGTTAGGACCAATAATAAACGTCATTTAAAGTGCCAACGTTTCGGCTTTTATTCAGCCTTCGTCTGGGATATAACAGAGGAATTTTCCATATTAACTAAGTACAGTTGACTCTGGTTATAGTGAACTCGGATACAGTGAATCCTCGCTAATAGTGAACTTAAGTCACTGATCCAATTTCACTTACATTACACAGAAGCATAAGAAGATTCGGTTATAGTGAACCTGAACCTCGGCTATAGTGAACGTGGGAAACATAACGATCTGGAAATTAAGTAATTCCTGGAAAATAATATATCGCCTCAGTGCCACAAATTCCAATACTAGGCAACTTGAAAAAAAAATATCGTCAAAGTCATAATCGATGAAATCTGAAGTCCTTAGCGGACCCGGAATGGAGACCTTACTGATGTCCTTATGCCACACAGGACACGACCAGAGTGGACTACGGGCGGAGGCGACGCGTGATTACTTGCTTAAGTTTCAATCTTGGTGTTATTTGATATTCCGTGAGACAAAGCGCGTTGATTTCTACATAGGCGACAGGAAGCATGCCACCAGGGGCGGATCCAGCCGATCTTTTTTTTTGGGGGGGGGGGGATTGTAGATTTCTGTTAAACAATAAGCATATTTGTTATTATATTGTATACTGTTATAGCCCTGTAGATACGATGCAGTACAATATTATTGTTCAAACATTTACATAATTCGAGCATAAACGAATATTTAAGTGAATTTTGCCAAATAAAGGAAGCTAAACGAAAACTGTAGGCCTTTTGGGGGGGGACATGGCCCCTGTGGTCCCCCTGGATCCGCCAGTGACTACCACCGCTTGGCGATGCGAAACCGTGCCGCGCGGAAAAGTGACCAGTTTCATTCGGGGGAGGATTTTCACATCAGGCGAGAAAAAGGGCAAGCGGAGGGTGGGACGGTGCTCCAATAGTGCAAGGAGCATTCACGGGCGTGAAAACAGAATTACGATACTTAGACACAGAAGACAATGAAGAATCAAGTATGGAGAGAGCACGAACTCTGAAGAAGGATATAGAGAAATTACTAAAGAAATTTACGTACGAAGCAAACAATTGAAAATAATTGATTTTTAAGGCATAGTGAAATAATCAGTTCATGTTGTTAATATATTTTGGTGTATTTCTATTTTAATAAAATTAATTGTTATGGAAGAATTCTATTTAATTTTGACATCATCAGGTATAGTGAACCAAAAATGTTAGTCCCCAGAAGTTCTCTATAACCGGAGTCCGCTGTACAATTAATGTAACGATTATTGATCGATTAACGAGCAATTAGCGATTAACGATTGTGACATAGGCTATTGTGACGTAACCAAATATCAGATTCGGAAATAAACACATTTATTTCGTAATAATTTCTCCGCAGTAGGCAGTGAAAGGGTCAATTGGTTCCGCGCAGCTGCAAACGCCCTTTTTGGTGTCGCCCCGGACGAGCGAGGAGCGCAATGTTTGACACACGCGCCTTGGGATCTCCCCAGGGGACCATCGACCACGCTGCTCGGAGGAATTTCAGAAGACCGCCCAGGTTTGTTTATAGGAAGTGTGCGAGAAAGAGCGCTTTCGGCTGTCTCTGGAAAATTCCACCAAAATTACCTAAGAAACGCGTAATCTGATTGGTGTAAAAATCATGTACGGCGTAGTAACTTGCGCCCAATAACGTCACGCCTAAAAATTCAGCAGAAAGAACATTAGTAGAAATGGGGGGGGGGAGGAAAGAAATGTGTGGGCGCCGTGAAGCGCGGAGGAGAGGGAGATGCGCGGAGGCGCTAGGGTCGTGCAGAGGTGATATTAATACACCGAGTGTTAGGTTGATGAAAAAAACTTTATTCGATTTTGTTATTCTTTTTCTTATCTCTGCTCGTTTACGCCCGCGTCAAGTGTCGCAAGTTACGCGACTACGATAATTAGTGAAGTCGGTGATAATTCTCCCGACGAGTATCGTGTTTTATTCTGACGCTCGGACCCATAAACTGTCGTCACCGATAACGTCGTCACTGCTGCCGCAGACGTCACAGCAGGCTACGAGAAGAAACCCTTCTCCGTCATCCAAGGGACGTGCTGTCCAGAAGAAAAGGAGCCCAGCTGTTTTGCTTGTTTGGAGGCCGTTCACCCCAGCGAGTTCCTCTACCGCACATGGTGATTTTAGTTATTCGTCAAGCCCCGACGAACAAAACGAACATTTATCACGCCCTTCAGGCTTATCTGGACTATATTCAATATTCAGAAGACGCCGGTCGCGCATTGACCTTTTTCTTCTTGTAATTTTGTAAGCACATCTGTTTAATGTTTCCTTTATTTGTTCCAATCAGTAATCATAAGATTTAATTGTATTAGTTTTAAGACTGCATGAAAAAAAGCAAGGATTTGAAACTGAGCTCAGATAATCATAACAAATTATTTCTACTAATTTTTCTATTTTTTTAAATTTCTCATTAAATTTTATTTTTTTCTTTTAAATTTTCTTTCAATTGACCTCTATCGCGTAGCCACGTCCGTCCACCATCTAAATTTCAGGCTCTACTCGCCTCCTGAGCTAGCCGGCAACACGAGCCCAAGTAGGTGCGACCAACCGTCGGAGTTACTCTATTAAGTCTATGTCACAATTTTAATAATTATGGACTCATCATTTTACATTGACATTAGGTTCGATTTTTAAGAAGTGTCATTAGAATGTGAATATGTCCGTGCGATGCGGAGTAAAATGTGATCCATAATTATTCAATATTGTGAATTAATATAACAATATTAATATAACAATACTGTTATTAGATGAGTGTTAGATTAATTACTGATGAGAAAACTTAGTGTATAAGGAAAATCCCATTGCCGTGATGAAGGTTGAATAAAAGCCGAAACGTTGGCACTTTTGATGCATATTATTGACCTAAACACAAGAAAATTTCCTTACAATTAATCAAGAGTCAAGAAATCAAGCACGTGTAATATTTATATTGATATAATTATGCTTTATAAAAAAAACGTACATTTTTTCACATTTTCTCAAACTTTGGGCCCCTAATTATGTAGTGGAAATTAGACATTGAGAATATCAAAGAAGAGCAATCCCTCTTTTCAAATGGAAATTTTTGGTGAGAAAACTTGAAGTTGTTTTGGTGAAAATGTGGTTTGATAGTGGTGATACCGCGCAATGTTGTGCTCATTTACGCCCAAAAGCGTTTAAGATTTCGAGAAACTTCATTTGAAGTACTGATGTTCGGAAATGCATAAAAGTTTAAAATACACCTGCAAAGTAAATATTCACACAAGAGATAAAAAAGGGGAATTTATTAAAAATCAAAAAGTTTTCAAAATGCACAAAATTTTGATGTTTGGAGAAAATATTTTTTAAATATGCTTTTAAAATATTGTAACCGCTTGTCGTCGGCTACATTCATGACAAATAGAAACGATAATACCCGACATCAAGCCCTACAAGTAGTTTCTATAGTAGCGAAGAGATGGCGTCAGCCAGAAAAAGATTTCTGAACGCACTCAGGCTATAGCCAATCAGAAACTTTTGTGGAAATACGGACGTGGCATGAAGTTTGTGTCGGAAGAGTTAGTCATTCTTTCTTGTTCGAGTCGCCGAGGTGAATAGAAGGCTACAAGTCCACCACACAATCGTCGAGGGATACGTGGAAAATACCGGAATCTAAAAAGCTTTAATAAAAGGTAATTGTCTGAATATTTTTCATGGAATTACTTACTGTGAAATGTCAAGAGATTATGAAATTTTAAATGAATGTTAACAAGAATGCAACGAATGAAAGAACGACAGTGGTAGTAGACCAAAATGAATTTGTAAAAACCACGTTGCTGCATTCTCGTTGCTAGAAAATGGAGAATTTTTGTAACATAGAACATGTTTCTGTTTCTTTGTTACAGCTTTTATTTTATTCTACTTTTATTTTATTCTACTTCATTTTTATTTTTGGGATTTCATTTCGAAATTCTATTGAAGAATTTGACAATTCTGAGAAGTATGGTTTATCCAACAACTGGCTCGACTTTTGCTATAACGAAGTTATAATTTGGAGTTTTGGACTCGCATTCTGATGCGACCATCGCTCTGTGTAAGCTGTGGTAAAGCTTCGCTGAACAACGAGGAGACGGCGCTCGGAAATACTCCGATTCCGTCGCGATAGGCAGCGCACAGACCGTCGCAGAACAACGACGACCTTGAGGCGTGAGCATCGCTCGACAGCCGTCTACACAGCGCGGACCAGCTTGGGGAATTCGCCGGTCGTGAGTCACAGCAAAACAGAGAGAACATTCACTAAATTTCAGTCTGGAAAACTTTCAAGATAGAATTATAATTGTACTAGTTAAAACGTTGCAATGTGAGCTTCCCTCAGTAACAGACGTTGATCGGGCAAGTTTCATTGAACATTGATCTTGTTAACCAGTAAATTTATTTCTTTTCTGCAGTCATAAGAGGAATAAGATCAGAATAATTCTTGTGTTTAATGATAAAAGTCGTTCTTGTACATAATTATTTATCTAGATTCATATATAATTGATTTAATGCTGTTTGAAATCATTTAAGAGAAATTGCCTATGTAAAATTTTGAACAGGAGTGAAAGCCGTTAAACTATTTCTTTTAATTTTTAAAATTAAAAAAAATTTAAAGGAAAAGCCGAATATTAAATGTGAATATTGAGTGTAACATTATTCATGATTTAAAAGGCATTAGTGAATTTTGAATATTGTTTGTATGTATTTTTTTTACAGGATGATTATTTGAATTGTGATTTGTGTGTTTCATTAAGTGATAATGTTTTTTGTGAGTATATTTGTTTTAAAATTTGGGGGCCATAGTTTAAACAAAAAAGAGAACACATAGGAGGATATGTGAACTACAGTGTACAGAGGATTTTCTTCGATAGAATACATATTATTTGTTATTTAAAACTACAAAATTGTGTTTGCTTGGTATGTGATCATTAGTTTAGCAAAGACGAACCCACCACCGATAGGGAATTTATCCATTAATTGAGGTATTCCCAGGTTTGCGTGACGGTATAACCACACGTCACGAAATAAGTAAATGATAGATTTACTTTAGTAATTCGGTGTACTACCAAGAAGGAGGTAGGTACACGTGACGGTTACATTTTGGCGCCCAACGTGGGACTCGAAATTATTATAATTTCGTAGGCTAATATCATTAACGAAACCAAAAATATATTAACGAATTTTCTCTTAGTTTGAAACTTGAGTACAGAAGTTTAGCATTAGGGTGTGTAGTATTAGTAGTTCTATTGTAAATCTGAATTTTCATTACGACTGGTTAAAATGGCAGATAAATTTGATAGAGCTAGGAATCTTGAAAATATCTCGTCTAGTAGTGAGGAGGAAAGCGAAACTGTGGTGCAAATAGCAGAACAACCTAGGGGAGAATCTGAAGTACAGTTAGGAGAGGACGGTAATTTGCATTCAACGCCGAAACCTTCTCCGACGGAATCAACATCTACTTCAAGAGATGAAGTTCCGACGGAAGCAGATATTCTTAGAGCTAATAATATGATAGCTAGGCTCATGGCACAGTTCATGACTCAAATCGAACACAAATTTGATTTAGTTAACGCCCAATCAAGTCAACAAAATCCAGTCAACAACAACTTGCCGCACAACTAGATGAATCAAATCGGCAGATTACAAAGAAACTAGAAGAACAGGAGGCGCGTATAGTTGAACAAAATGAGCAGATTACAAAGAAACTAGAAGAACAGGAGGCGCGTACTGTTGAACAAATTACAGCTAAAATTGAAGAACAAAACGAACGAATGTCAGCTAAGTTAGCGGAACAGGACGAGAAATTAACTCAAATTGCTAGAGATCTTATTGAACGGACTGAGGCATTAGAATTAAAATTCACGCGGTCATCCGAACAGTTAAAAGCCGAAATTAAGGAGGACATTGATGATCAAATCCAACAGATCACTTCTAGTTTTAATTCAAAAACAGATTTAATTGAAACTAAGGTTACTCAAGTTGAGAATAAAGTAGAGAAGACGGTCGAAGAGCAAATGAAGGCTATCCAAATTATTTTAAATAATCAAGTAACGATTAGCCACGATGTGACACAGATTGTGTGTGTATACACAATCGTGTATACAAGAAAATAGTGAGAAAATTCAAATTTTAAACCAGACAAAGCAAGAAGTAGAAGCGAAAGTAGCAGATATAAAGGAGAGGATAGAAAATTTACCATCTTCTTCTGTTTTGCATCATTCGAGCATCATTACTATTCCTCCTGGTTTAACGTTTAGTGCAATAGGAAAAGAAAATCCTTGCATATAAGCAATCCTTGCAATCCTTGCAATAAAGGCAGTAGAAAATTTCTTTATGTTATACAATTTTCCTGAAAGCAAGAAAGTCAGAATTATCTACCAAATGTTACAATCTAGTGCGAAATTGTGGGTTGATACATTAGATCCGTTACCAGCTACGTTTCAAGAATTTAAGGAAAAATTCTTCAATCGCTATTGGAATTATGAGACTCAAATTAACTTTAGGTTAAATTTGATGTACAGTACCTGGCGAAAGGGGACGGTTAGCATGCAAGATTATGCAACAGAGAAGCTAGCAGGTCTTAGTTTATGCACGCCACCCATTTCAGAGAATGAAATTGTATGTTTATTGATCAGACATTTCCCGGTAGGCATACAAAATTTGTTGAAGTGTCAATTACCAATGTCTTCAGAAAAACTGATCTGCCAATTGGATTGTACGATGCATCATATGAAATGACAGAAAAATTTAAAGCGAAGTCATCACCCACTTCAAGTGCTATTATAGTTACCGCGCAAGAGGGACACAGTAACGGCAATAATAGTAAGCAGAAGGTGAAGAGACAAGGCTACAGCAGAGATGAAGAGAATGGTTCGACCCGACCGAAGCAGAGTAAAACTTCAGCGGAAACGGGAAGTCAACCAACCAAAGTTTTTACCTCAACTACGACCAATTTAAACAATGGCAGGTATGAGTATGGACCATCGACGTCACGTGATTCTAACCCATTGATCACGGAATTAAACTAATAAGGTTTGTCTCGAATGGTCGCCCCGAAACAAACCATTCTTCCATTGATGTCGAAGAGGTGACTTTCAGGTCCATGGCAGTTATACATTCCGCTTTGGAAACGCAAAAAGATTTATTTGCGAATGTGAAGATTACGAAATGCAAATGCCCATTGATAGAAGTAGAATGCGAAGGGAAAAAAGGTCCTAGCATTAGTCGACACGGGATGCACTTGCTCGGTAATAGTGGAAAGTTTGTTAGATGAACTTTCAGGGATGGCAGTAGCAATACCACAATTCCCTATGCGGAAGTCGTATCTGATGGGAGCGAATAAGAAGAAGTCGCGGCCTATCTACCGACAAGTACTATTGCAGCTGACAATAGGAAAGAAGGTATACGAGACTGTCTGTATAGTAGCGAAGGAGTTATTGTACCCACTGATCCTGGGAGTGGACTTCCTCTATGACCATAAAGTAATCATTGACATGGCGAGAAATTGTTTGCAAATTCCAAGGAACGGCATAATTCACTATCATCCATTTGATGAAGATGAACATCTAATATACCATGCGAACTGTATCAAGGTCAACAGCCTTCCCACTTTGTTAGAAAATGTTGTGAGAAATAATGGGAACTTAAACCGACAACTACAGGAAGAACTGTTAAAATTGTTAATAAGATATCAACAAGTTTTTGAAAAATGTGAAGAGCCCATAAAAGATTTTGAATTTCATATTGAGCTAACTGATGAACGGCCATATGCATCGCATTACTACCCTATACCAGTTGCATATCGGGGAGAAGTGGATGAACTTATTCAGTCCATGTTAAACGACAAAATCGTTAAGAAAGAAAGGACTCCATATTTAAATCCAATACTCATTGTCAAAAAGAAGAATGGGAGCTTACGCCTGTGTTTAGATGCTCGAAAATTGAATGCAAAAACGATCCCGTACCGAGATAGACCTCCCAAGATAGAGGAGATGTTAGCAAAGCTTCAAGGTGTTAGGTGGATCAGCAGTACCGATTTCACAGCATCTTACTGGCAGATTCCTATAGCTAAGGATTCGCAGAAGTATACTGGCTTCGTGTATAGGGGTATAAGCTACGTATATCAGCGAGTTCCGTTTGGTTTAAAGAATTCAGCTGCCGCATTAATCCAATGCTTGGATAATATTATCAACAAAAAATTGTATCATGCCTCATTAGTGTATGTGGATGATGTTATCTTGTTTGCGACAACATTCCAAGAGCACTTATGTCATTTAGAAAATTTGTTTAAAATCTTGATTGATAACCACCTCCAGTTAAACGTAGAAAAATCTAGTTTTTGTAGGAAACAAGTGGATTTTTTAGGTTATCAATTATCTACTCAAGGTTTGAGTATGAAACCAGAAAAGATTATAGAAATTGACAAGATCCAGGCACCGAAGAACCGGAAGCAGTTGAAAGGTTTTCTGGGATGTGTTAACTACTATAGTCGGTCATTCCAAATTATTCGATGTCTATTGTACAATTTCTACCATTGTTAAAGAAAAACCAGCCATGGGAGTGGACTGGACTACACGAAAAGCAATTCCAAGATTTAAAGGCTTGTTTTTATCATTCTTGTGTAATTGCGTACCCCAATTTTGAGAAAGAATTTATACTACAAACAGACAGTAGCGACCATGCAGTTGGAGCTGTTTTGTATCAGATCATTGATGGTAAAGAGAAGGTTGTATCTCTTATAAGTAGGGTACTTAGAGGACCCGAACTGAATTTTTCAGTCACAGAAAAGGAGGCGAATGCCATAGTGTGGGCCATCCATAAATTAAGAGAATATCTCGTTGGAAGACATTTCACAATTAGGACGGACCACAAGGCATTAATTTTTTTAAACCGTTGTCACACAAACAATGACCGATTATTACGTTGGATATTGTACCTTCAACAATATTCTTTTACAGTAGAACATTGTCCAGAAGAGCGTAACCACCTCCCGGACATACTTAGCAGAAATACGCTTCGACCGGAGGAAACGGTAGAAGAGAGAAACGTATTCTTTTCATCGCCCATACAATTGAATTACCTAGAAATGCCACATTTAAACTGGCAGATGATAGCAATTCACCAGCAGCAGGAAGAGTTAACTAGGAAAGTGAAATCATTTTTGCGTGGGGAACTCGACCCTGAAGATGCTGATGGAATCCGTTGGACGAGAGAAGGCGATAGATGGAAATTAGTAGAAGACGTCGTTCTCGTCAAGACAAGATCTGAACCACCTACGTCTGGATGCCCAAAATCCTGACGTACGGAATTATATGGCTTGTTCACACGAAACTTGGACACTTTGGAGCGGATAAAATCGATAAGGCTATTTCGGAAATCGACCACTGGAAGGGACGCAAAAAACAAATTAGAAGAACTATTGCGGTTTGCGTCACCTGTCAGCGCACCAAATATCCTAATCGCTATTTTGCCGGAGCTCGGGCAGCAATTCTACCATCCAAAACGAATGAACTAGTAGCAATAGACCTTTATGGACCTCTTCCCAAAACCAAGTATGGTTACAAATACATTTTCGTATATATTGACGTCTTTTCTAAGTTCACCCAAGTTTACTGTGTCAACAAACCGAGCGCAAAAAATTGTGTACATCAATTGGACAAGTATCTTAGAACCACCGGGGATTTTGGAAAATTGTTGTCGGATCATGGACCGCAATTTACAAGCGATCATTGGATCCAAGCCATGGAAGAGAAGAATATTACCCACATCTTATCTAGTATTCGACATCCTCAGTCAAATCCATCCGAAAGGGTAATGCGAGAACTATCCAGGTTGTTTCGAGTGTATTGTTGTCAGCGACATACCGACTGGTATTTACTGGTGCCTTTTATCAACCAGTGGCTCAATGCGGTACATCATGACACTATTAACATGACCCCATATTAAGCCCACTTCAAAAGGAGAATGCCGCATGTGTTAGAACATCTGCGAAGACCCGAGATCACCATTAACGAAGTCACGGATGAAGAGATTGCGCGACAGTTACATCGTAAAGCAAGAAAGTGACCAGACTAAATATGCTCCATACACGTTTATTGAAGGGCAAAGCGTTATGCTACGTCTACCAAAACCGTCAGACGTGCAGGCAAAACAAATTTCGAAATTCTTCGCATTGTATGAAGGACCATACAGGATATCGAGAGTTCGACCCCCGAATGTTGCGGAACTAGTGGATGACAATGGACGCAGCATCGGAAGATTTAATTTTTATAATTTAAAGCCATTTCAAGAATGAAGTAAAGAAGATTTAAGCAGCATAGAATGCACGGGGTATGTGAAATCAACTATCCTGTAAGAAGATTTTTTCGGAATTTTCTATCGCGAGAAAAATCTTTTTTTAAGGGAGGGGCTTATGTAACCGCTTGTCGTCGGCTACATTCATGACAAAAGAAAAATAGAAGCGATAATACCCGACATCATGCCCTACAAGTAGTTTCTATAGTAGCGAAGAGATGGCGTCAGCCAGAAAAAGATTTCTGAACGCGCTCAGGCTATAGCCAATCAGAAACTTTTGTAGAAATACGGACGTGGCATGAAGTTTGTGTCGGAAGAGTTCGTCATTCTTTCTTGTTCGAGTCGCCGAGGTGAATAGAAGGCTACAAGTCAACCACACAATCGACGAGGGATACGTGGAAAATACCGGAATCTAAAAAGCTTTAATAAAAGGTAATTGTCTAAATATTTTTCATGGAATTACTTACTGTGAAATGTCAAGAGATTACATGAAATTTTAAATGAATGTTAAACAAGAATGCAACGAATGAAAGAACGTCAGTGGTAGTAGACCAAAATGAATTTGTAAAAACCACGTTGCTGCATTCTCGTTGCTAGAAAATGGAGAATTTTTGTAACATAGAACATGTTTCTGTTTCTTTGTTACAGCTTTTATTTTATTCTACTTTTATTTTATTCTACTTCATTTTTATTTTTGGGATTTCATTTCGGAAATTCTATTGAAGAATTTTGACAATTCTGAGAAGTATGGTTTATCCAACAACTGGCTCGACTTTTGCTATAACGAAGTTATAATTTGGAGTTTTGGACTCGCATTCTGATGCGACCATCGCTCTGTGTAAGCTGTGGTAAAGCTTCGCTGAACAACGAGGAGACGGCGCTCGGAAATACTCCGATTCCGTCGCGATAGGCAGCGCACAGACCGTCGCAGAACAACGACGACCTTGAGGCGTGAGCATCGCTCGACAGCCGTCTACACAGCGCGGGACCAGCTTGGGGAATTCGCCGGTCGTGAGTCACAGCAAAACAGAGAGAACATTCACTAAATTTCAGTCTGGAAAACTTTCAAGATAGAATTATAATTGTACTAGTTAAAACGTTGCAATGTGAGCTTCCCTCAGTAACAGACGTTGATCGGGCAAGTTTCATTGAACATTGATCTTGTTAACCAGTAAATTTATTTCTTTTCTGCAGTCGTAAGAGGAATCAGATCAGAATAATTCTTGTGTTTAATGATAAAAGTCGTTCTTGTACATAATTATTTATCTAGATTCATATATAATTGATTTAATGCTGTTTGAAATCATTTAAGAGAAATTGCCTATGTAAAATTTTGAACAGGAGTGAAAGCCGTTAAACTATTTCTTTTAAAATATTATTTCATAGACAGTCAAAAGACATTGTAAAACAAAATTTCGTACTGAAAGGCTACGTAAAAGCCGAATATTAAATGTGAATATTGAGTGTAACATTATTCATGATTTAAAAGGCATTAGTGAATTTTGAATATTGTTTGTATGTATTTTTTTTACAGGATGATTATTTGAATTGTGATTTGTGTGTTTCATTAAGTGATAATTTTTTTTGTGAAGTGTACATATGTATTTGTTGCTTGTTTCCTGTAAATGTCGATCAAAGTCATTATCGCTTTAGTGAAAACTGCAGTTTAGGTAGGGAACTAGGTACCATAGTTTAAACAAAAAAGAGAACACATAGGAGGATATGTGAGCTACAGTGTACAGAGGATTTTCTTCGATAGAATACATATTATTTGTTATTTAAAACTACAAAATTGTGTTTGCTTGGTATGTGATCATTAGTTTAGCAAAGACGAACCCACCACCGATAGGGAATTTATCCATTAATTGAGGTATTCCCAGGTTTGCGTGACGGTATAACCACACGTCACGAAATAAGTAAAATGATCTTAACCCCGGGAAATTACGTGAAAACTTTTTTTAAAAA
The DNA here is from genome assembly GCA_964035755.1 of Teleogryllus oceanicus. Classification (NCBI taxonomy): domain Eukaryota; kingdom Metazoa; phylum Arthropoda; class Insecta; order Orthoptera; family Gryllidae; genus Teleogryllus; species Teleogryllus oceanicus. Next base: position 56,394,931 of record CAXIVR010000004.1, read on the forward strand.
AAAATTTTCAGTCATGTAATTTCAGTAAAGAATGCGTAAAAAAATTAAAATAAAAAATGGAAAGGTTTGCAATTTTCGAAAAAACAGGAGTAAATGAAAATCAAATCTGTGTCATCTTTATAAGGGTATTTCGCTCCACTGTAGTAAGATGGACAGAGGGACTGACAGATGGATGGACATGTAGACAGAAAAAAAAACTTTGACGGAAACTAAAAAGAGACACAGAGAGAGAGAGAGGGGGGAGAGACTTTACTTGTTTTTACTTTCTCGCCTACTTACGTAGTAAAGAGGCGGCAGAAATCGGGGAATTTAAGATAGAAACACTGATATTGGTATATTCCCTGGTGGTAAAAAAGTGATTACCTATATAGGTAACCACTTTAAATTACTTAAATACTTGCGTTGTCAAATTACACGTTTTGTGGTTCCTTGATACCAAAATATTGATTGATGACAAATGTCTGTCTGCCTGTGGTAGAACCTAAACTGTCTGTCTGTAGTAGCGCCTAAACTGTTCAGACGATTTTCTCCAAAAATATTCCCCAATCGATTTGGAGATCCTTCGAGTTTGAAACGAATATTTTGATTTTGGGAGATACATTACATGAGGCACGTACTACATTTCATTGCGTTTATGCAACTTTGAAGTATAATTGCCCAACTATGCATGTCATTCTTATGGTTTACTTGGAATAGTGCGGTAGTCACCAAAATATATTAAATACAATAAACCTCGTAATCAGTGTAACTAGTGACAAACTGTGGACCGTGTTTTCGAATCGGAGCACTGAACAAATCTGTGAAGGTGTAATCGCGATTTCACTGTCGGCATTCGACAAAACTTGCATCTCACTAGGCAAAACGTATTCCGCTGTACTGATAATCTCGGTGAACTTCATTTTAGCATGCCTACGTGTGCGCACACTATACGAGCCTGCCAGCTACCGACGACTCTGCCTCTGTGCATGAAACCTTGCAAGCCTGCAAGCTCGTCACTAGCGGCAAAACCATCTGCACGACCGTCTGCATCTCTGTAAAGAATTATGTTTTCCTTGCAGAAACCGTGAAATTGTGCATAAATGTTATTTCTTCTTAATTAGACATATATGTGTGAGTTTTGCGAAGGATTACGCACTCTATCTTCCATTATAATCAGCCAGATCTTATGGCTTCAACTAGTGTGTGCAATTCCAGTATTCCAGTCCACTGATTTATTATCCATTGCACTACAGTCAGGTACAATTTTTTTGCAAAACAAGCAGTTTTCCCGAAATTTTTGCACGAAATTAATGAATGTATAATTTTTCTAAAAAATGACTTAAAATTCTTTCCTTAATTTTTTTCCTCAGATAGAGTGCATGACAATTAAACTAGTGGTGCTAAAACAGCACGTACTTTCACACATCTCGGTCATCATTTTTTGTAAATCTCATTACAAATCGACAACAGAAAATTGATACGAAAACTATATATTTTCAAACAAATATGAGTACAAATTTGACAATATTATAGCTGCTTTTCATACAGCTAAATCATGTCACAACAATGAGACGTATTTTACAGAAATTCAGTTACCGAGTCGCGACCATTGTTGCATTCCAATCTGATATTCCCTGCAGGCTAGCAATTTTTATTTCATATTTCAAATTCGTTTCAAAGAATTTATGAATGGTAAATTTGTAAACGTATAACAAAAGCTCCAAAGTAAGAAACGAACAAAGAAATATGAAATAATACACAAATTCTAACTTACGTAGCAACTGCCTCGAATGGGTCTCATGTTACGTTCATGAAGCGCAGGATATTCGGAGCGGGCGACTAAGTTTAACGCCAAATTACTCAAAATTTCGAAAACTTCAACATGAATTGAACATTTGTAGTTGTAAGAAGACGCCGAAAATTTTTTAATATTTAAAATTTCGAAAAATGAAGCATTTCAACAAACACGCGACTTGCAGTATCCTTTACGCTAAGGTCCAAATTTATTCAAAAAATTTACTGCCATTTTTTAATAAAAAATGGTATAAAGAAAATAAAAATTGCCTATATACGTCACAAAATTTCACACAAAATTTTCATATTTTGGAAACATTGAACGTTTTGAAAATGTCCCAGGGTCTTCGTGTAAAGCATCCTCAAAATTAAAATGTGGATTCAAGAGACCGCGACATCAGCCAGATCGATTGGGGAATAGCAATTTTGGAGAAAATCGGTTTAATGGTTGTTCACAGACGGACAGACAAACGTTTTGCTGTCATTCGATTTTTCGGTATGAAGGATCCACAAAACATGGATTTTGGTTACACCACATGTTTGATGATTTTTTCGAAAAATCCTCTTTAGCAACTGAATTTATACACTTTTTCGATACCTTATAATAAGAGTTTTTCTGCCGAAAATTCCCCGTTTTCCGCCCAGCATTACGTAACTCTACTCTAACATTACTAACTCTACTACTCTCTGCTGCGTAAGCGGTAGCGAGAAAGTAAAAATTGTGCAAGTCTCATTTTCGCCAAACCCTCTGCAATTACGAAAATTGCAAACACAAAAATTAATATTACAAAAAGGCGATATTGAAGATATGAGATTTTTCATTAATGAAATTTGTTCTTTAACACTATATCTCGAAATAATTTAAATGATAATTTAACTAAATTTAAATAAACGAAAATTGGACCTACGCCATTTCTTTAAGCGTCTAGTGCTCTATAAAAAAGTTAAAGACAAAATTTGGTGTCATTTCTGAGAAAATTTATAAAACGTAGAGGTCAAGTACCCCCAAAATAGAAAATATCCGTTTCAAAGTCAACGGGCCGCGACATCAGTTGGATCTATCACGGAATATCAATTTTGAAGCAAATCCTTCCGGTTTAGCCAAATTACGCTAGCGTTGTTCACAGACAGACGGAGAGACGTTTTTCGGTCAATTTTATTTTTGGTATCAAGGATCCACCAATCATGTATTCTGACTACACATGTTAAAATAATTTACATACAGGGACATGATTTATCCACTTTTACGTTACGAGGACTCAGCAATATGCTTTTCTATCTAAAATTCGCTTTTCATCCCCAGCAATATACAATACTTTCTCTTTACTACTGAAACATGCCCGACGTTGACTGGTGCCAATTTGAAACAAACCCCGTCTTTCTATTTATTATTTTTTTATTATCTTTTTATTTTATCTATTTATACTATTTATATTATTTGATACTGGTAACTCTTAATCAACAAATGAAGGACAAACTGGCAAGCACAAAAGGATATTTTGTAGTATGCAAAATCTTAGTATTCTGTCGTATTAAACATCATTTTGAAACACTACACTATTTCTCTACACTATTTATTTCACTTTTTTGTGAGGAAGGTGAAAAAAACATTTTTGAAATTTGGTACAATGAAGTACATACTTGAGACAAAAACCTTACTTGGGACTGTGTATTTTACTTAGAAGATTGAATCTGTTATGAAATATGTTACCACAACATCAATCAAATGAGATAATGGGCTTTAAAAGTAACTTGCATCAAGTGACTGGGTGTCCAAGACCCTAAAACCAACATTTCCAAATCATTCCACAAAAGTTGGGAGCGGAATTTATAGTAATAAAACAAAAAAAATACATATGTATTCTTTTTCCACGATATATACTAAAAATAGAAAATACGTAAAATAAAAATTCATTTTATTCTTTAAAATGTCTCCCTCTACAACCATTTTCAAATTGTCGAACACAAAACGTCGCCGATCAGGTCTTGAAATAAATTCGGAGTGGTTGAAAGAAAGTTCACCTCTGCCGGCCTGGATATCCGAGATCGCTAAGGCTGAAGGATTATCGATCATAGTAGTCGCTATCATGGTGTAATGAAACACTCATCTGCTATCATCATTCATTGCCCCACCGTTGGGCAGCCATATGTAATAAACTGCTATTCCTCCCAGTTATTATCCCCTCTCTGCCGTTGGGCAGCCTCTATTTCTTTAATCATCTAACCTCTCTACGCTATCTTTGCCCGCGCTTTGAACAACCATATATAATGAATCCCTTTTTTTTCTTTTCTTTTCAACTATCTAATGCCGTGGATAAGCTGGTGGTCCTATACAGGAATCCAAGCGAGATGACTGGATTGTGCGTGCTAAGGTAAATGACGACGAATATTTCAGTCGATAAAAAACAAACCACATTTTTGGTTCAATCATTTATTAATATATCTAACCTTCCCTCTTTTCATGGTATGCGGCGACAATTCACCGTCTTTTTTAATTCAACCCAAACATAAACATGCCAAACAAAGAAAAAAAAAAATCACTCATACATACTGTAATGGGTTTTCACTTCCTCCCTTCTTACTTCTTACTATCTACTCTCTCCTATCATCTATTCTATTTGCCCCTATTATTCATTGCCCCACCGTTGGGCCCCACTTGTAATGGGTTCCCTTCTCCTCTCTTTGTATATATAATCCTGCCCACACGTTGGCGCCACTGTAATACTCTCTCTACACGCCCGGCACGTTATACTGCTACTTTTAATAAATTGCCCTGCTCTAGCCCTTCTTATGAACAAACAAACAAACACTAGCCTCGCGTTGGGTTGCCACATATAATAACCTTCCCATTCTCCTACTCACGATTGCCCCTCTGCTAGCTTACCTGGCCTTTTTACTCACCTGGGCGTGGTCTGCGGTGCGTCTGTACAGACGCGAGCAAGGTACTGCGCTCACGTGCGTGGATCAGTCTAATGCTACGTGAATGATTACGAAAAACATATTGATTTCGCAAATCATGACCCCAAAGATGGCCATGAAATTTATTCAAATCGCCTCCTTTACATATTTCCTTTCAATTTGCACTATTTAGTGCTGCAACGCACTGGTGCCCTGACGGCACACATCAACATAACCCAGCAACAAAGAACAACAACAAATAATATTTCTCTTCCCTCAATACACAATACATGGATATATACTCTCTCATTCACACAAACTATTTACAACAACAAAACAAATCCATTCAAACCTTCACATATAATTAAACCCCAGAATGCATTCTGTCGAGATTTACGTCTTAAAATCTATTAATTACATGACTTGGTCTTCGACAGAGCTTTCTTCAATTCAAAAAAAAAAAAAAAAAAAAACAAATGTCAAAATACTTTTGCTCACGTATGATGTTGCTTCTGCGACGAATCTGCGTGTCTGGTGTGATTATTCACGCCCAACAGCGCCTCCCGTTGTCGCCACCAGTTTCGGAACACTCGCATACGCGTCACTGTTCACTCATCCTGTCGGAGTTCACGCTGCCATCCTTTTTCATAAACCCTTCGAGTTATTAGAAACTCACTGAATCTCGAATCAAATTCCGCGCCTCTAATTATCAATGCAACGTCGCGCTCCCCACCGTTGCAAAATTTCTCATACCGCCGTTTGCTCTCGCAAGTCCAACGGGCGTTGCCGAATTTCACAATAATTCCGAAAATTCCCCCCTTTTTTTACGAAATTCCTTTTCACGAACTGCTAAACAACGTACATAAAGTATTCCCAGTTACTATTTCGGATTATGTCCATTACTTCCGCACTTTACAAAATTTTCAAACATCGCCTACGCGAACACACATCCTGCCTTCACCAAGTCCAGGCACGTTCTGGCAAATCTTCCTCAACTTAGCATTGTTATCCTTGCTTCAACACTTTTCCCGATCGCTCGATAACTGACGATCGCGTCACCTTGGTTCTCTCAAAATATTTAATTTCTAACGTTTTCCGAAACACTTTATTTCCGTTTTAGTTTTAATAAAATTCTCCGGCAATTTCCTAAAATTTGGTGTTTTCCTCTTGTTTTCCTTTGGTCAAAATCCTTTTATTTTCCCGATTTTCCGTTTTGAATGTGAAATGGAACGCACTGCAATTGTTCGCTAATCGCTTCTTCTTGCTAAGCTTTTGCTTGAATTAATTTATCTGTTTTATTAAAATTTTGATACTTCCCGTCAAGATATTTAAATGGGATAAATTTTGCATGATGCAGCTAATTTTCTTCTTTTGCCCCCCGAAAGTCTGAATTTGATATCTTATCGCGTTCTCTTGCAGTATTCGAAAAACCCTCTTCTTTATAAGCGTTTCATCGCTCCAACAATGGACTCCATTAATTTTTCCTTAACACAAATATACGAAATACGAAAATTTCAATAACTTTTTATTGCCTGACGCGATTTTACTGGGATAACTTTTAAAATGTTCCTAAATCAAAGCCGGATCTAATGTTTATGGTCCAAACTTGCACAAGTATCGGGTTCGCTTTATTTTCTTCCTCAATCGGTTTTATTTTTTACTATGGCGTCTTTGCTGTAAATGTTTTCGAACTGTTCATCATCCAAACGCACACCATCGGGGATCGTGTAAATCATTACAATACTAACACAAAACAATATAAAATCCCATTCATACATCGAATGCGCATTCCCTACTTTTCCTTTCTTTTGACAAAACTTGATATTCGATAGTTTTCTTTAGTTATGGAATGCGTTTTCATGTGAAGCATCTGCAAGGAATTCCGGCATACACACACACACATATATACGCGTTTCACTTCCCTGTTTGCAGCTCAGCTCTCGTAATAAAGATGTCCGGTGGCCGCCGTCCGATGCTCCTCGATGTGCGGTCGCCGTCCACTCTTGCTCGCGGTCGCCTTCGGAAACCACGTTTCGCAAACCGCTATTATTCGCCTAAATGTGACCATTCAGCTGCCAGTCCGTCACCGACTAATAAAATTCTATGTGTTCGCGGCGTACTGCTCGGCAAAATAGATAAAACGAAAAAAAAAAACAAAAACAAAAAAAAACCAACTACTTCACGCGTGTCGTCAAACACGTCACTTCTTGAAAATTCTATTGCTTGCGTCCATTTAGATTGAAAAATCATCGTCTAATTGTACTGATCCGGGTATTTATTCTTTTATGTTCCATAACAAAATGTTCGTCGCGCCGAATTTTCTCACACTAGAAAAAAACATATCTAATCATCCGTAATCACATGAAGTCCTACTAAAAAACATAAATTCAAATTAATTCCGAATTTTGTTCCTTTTCCTAATATTCTAAAGTTCCTACAAACATCACGACGTTATTTCTATTTAAATTTCAACACCTTCAAAAAAAATTAACAACACACCAATTTCGCGCACACGAAGCGTTCATCACCGTGTCCACGACACATCTCCCTCCCATCGGAATTCTTTCTATCCACCTCTATTGTTACAGAAGATTTTTGTCACAAAATAATTTGCCACTCGCTTGCTTTTTTTCCTCTGTTGATTCCAGAAGACTTCCTTCGCTTCTTAACATGGCGTCATTTGTTTATCCTTTTGAGTTCATTGTAACTTCCAAATATTTTATTATTACTCTGCTTCCGAAAATGCGACAAAGTTGATACTAATTTTGTCGTCTTCCCCGTATTTTAATTTATTATTTCCCGTTTCAACCAAATCGGTCCGTGCGTTTTGTCATAACTCTTGAAAAACCCTGTTTGTAATCTTTATTTTCTAACTCAACAATGGCCATATCCTGGTCATGTTATTAAAAATTCCAATTATATTTCAATTTATATCTTCCGAATGCGTTGACCGAATTTGATGCCGTTTGTTTTATTTCATTCTACAAATTCTGCTCTACCGGATGATTATGTTCAATTTTCCCCAAATCTCATGCGCTACAATTCCTTATTTTAATTTGGACTTACAAACATGTTTTCTATCGGCACCGTTGCACTCCATATACAAGTTTATTCTTTGTCACTTTTTTTTGCAACGTTGCATCTGGGATTTTGGTCTCGAAACGATGGAAACAATCATAGTGGTCGCAACATTACCAAGTTCTACCTACATAGAAGTAATTGCTGTGATGTTCACCGCACAATATGAGTTTTATCTGAAATATAAATTCGTACGAAGTGTGTGCAATGTTCTTTACGAGGAGCGTAAGAGGGGGATGCGGGTGCAGCGAGAGATGGATCTCGGAGAGGAGGAAGGTTAAAGGTAATATGGACCACCCCCGATCCCAAATCCACCAATGCCATAAGACAATGATCTGAAAAAATATTTGTCAAAAAATATTTATCTGTGAAACATGAGCAAGCTCGTGGAAACTTGAGCAAGCAGGGGGAGGGGGAAATTTGACAATTCGCCCCGAATGTAAGGTGGGCATACAAGCGCCGTATTACATTGGTTTGTAACAGGCACAGCACGTCATTAAAGGCTGTAGACGCCTGTAGAAATCGCTTCCCAAAAAAACGAGGAGGCATGACGTCATGCATTCACCGCACAGGCTTACCGGCAGACGAAGGCTGCGGCGTAGACTAAAGAGGTAGTCTTTACTGGTTAGTTAGGCTGCGGCTAGGCAGTCTTCAAGGGGCCTGGGGTCTGAAAAAGGCGTGCTCACCAGATGGCATTACTATGCAGCTCAACGAGTAGCATTGAGCATCAACTAGTTTTCCCAATATGCGGTAGGAGTCTTCGTCTTTGTCTTCGTCTTCGTCTTCGTCTTCGTCTTCGTTTTCGTCTTCGTTTTCGTTTTTCGTTTTCTTTTCCGTTTTTCGTTTTCCGTTTTCGTTTTTCGTTTTCGTTTTTCGTTTCGTTTTCGTTTTCGTTTTTCGTTTTTCGTTTTTCGTTGTTCGTTTCTTCGTTTTTCGTTTTTCGTTTTTCGTCTTCCGTTTTCCCTTTTTCCTTTTTCCTTTTCCCTTTTCCATTTTCCTTTTCCGTTTTTCGTTTTCGTTTTGTCGTTTTCGTTCTTCGTTGATCGTTTTTCGTTTTGTCGCTTTTCGTTTTTCGTTTATCGTTTTCGTTGTTCGTGTTTCGTTGTTCGTTGTTCGTTTCGTTCTCGTTGTTTGTTGTTCGTTTTTCGTGTTCGTTTTCGTTTTCGTTTTTTGTTTTTCGTTTTTCTTTTCGTTGTCGTTGTTCTTTTTTTCGTTGTTCGTTGTTCGTTGTTTGTTGTTCGTTTTTCGTTGTTCGTGGTTCGTTGATCGTTGTTCGTTAGAAAACGAAACGATGTTCGTTGGAAACGAAAAACGAAAAACAAAATACGAAATACCAAAAAAACCAACAACGAACAACAAAAAACGGAAAACGAAGAACGAAAAACGCAAAAAAACTAAAAAAAATCGAGAAACGAAAACGAAAACGAAAACGACCAACGAACAACGAATAACGAAACCAAAACGAACAACAAACAAGAACAACGAAAACCAACCGAACAACGAAAAACGAAAATGGAAAAACGAACAACGAAAACGAAAAACGAAAAGAAAAACGAAAAACGAACAACGAATAACGAATAATGCGCAACGAACCACGAACAACGAACCACGAACAAAGAAAAACGAAAAACGTGGAACTATTAAGGAAAAAGGAAAAAGAAAAAGAAAAATAAAGAAAAAGAAAATGAAAAAGAAAACAAAAAACAAAAAAACCAAAAAAGCAAACGAAAAGAAAAAAAAGGAAACCGAAAACCGAAAAACGAACAACGAAAAACGAAAAACCAAAAAAGAACAACGATCAATGAACGAAAAACGAGATACAAAAAACCAAATCGAAAAACGAAAAAAACGTGAAACAAAAAACCAAAAAAGAAAAAGGGAAAAACGAAAAATGAAAAACGAAAACCGAAAACCGAAAAACCGAAAAACCAAAAACGAACAACGAACAACAAAAAGAGAAACGAAAAACGAGAACGAGAAACGAGAAAAGAAAAACGAAAAACGAACAACGAAAAACGAAAACGAAAACGCAAAACGATCAACGAACAACGAACAACGAACAACGAACAACGAAAAACGAAAAACGAAAAACGAAACACGAACAACTAACAACAACAAACAACGAACAACGAACGACGAAAAACGAACAGCTAACAACGAACAACGAAAAACGAACAACGAACAACGAACAACGAAAAACGAAAACGAAAAGAAAAACGAACAAGAAAAAGGAAAAACGTAAAACGAAAATTGAACCACGAACCAGGAACCACGAAACACGAACAACGAACAACGTACAACGAACCACAAAACAAAAACCACGAAGCACGAACATCGAACAACGAACCACGAAAAACGAACAACGAACAACGAAAACGAAAAAAAAAAAAAAAAAAATCGAATTCGAAATCAAAACAAATCGAAAAACGAAAATGGAAACAACAACCACGAACAGAACCACAAAACACGAAAAACGAACCACAAACCACGAAAAACGAACGAACAACGAAAAACGAACAACGAACAAAAACGAAAACAACGAAAAACGAAAAACGAAAAAAACGAAAATCGAACCACAAACCACGAACTACAAACTACGAACCACGAATAACGAACCATGAACCACGAAAAGCGAAAAACGAACGACGAAAAACGAAAAAGGAAAAACGAACAACAAACTTAGAAAACCGAAAAACGATAACAGAAAAACGGAAAACGAACCACGAACACGAACAACGAACAACGAACCACGAAAAACGAACAACGAATAGCGAACAACGAAAACGAAAACAAACAACCAAAAAAGAACAACGATCAACGAACAAGGATGAACAAGAAACGAGAAACGAAAAACGAAAAACCAAAAACGAAATCGAAAAACGAACACTGAACAACGAACAACGAAGAACGATCAACGAACAACGAACAACGCAAAACGCAAAACGAAAAACGAAAAACGAAAAACGAAAAACGAAAAACGAACAACGAAAACGAAAACGAACAACAAACAATATGAAGAAAAAAAAAACGGAAAACGAACACCGAAAACGAAAAACGAACAACGAATCAACCAACAACGATAAACGAGTAACGAGCAACGAATAGCGAACAACGAACAACGAAACACGAACAACGAACAATGAATAACGAACAACGAATAAGGAACAACGAAAATCGAACAAGGAAAAACGAACAACAAACAACGAGCAACTTACCACGAAAAACGAAACACGAACCACGAAAAACGAAAAACCAAAACCAAAAAAGAACAACGGTCAACGAACTACGATAAACAAGAAACGAAAAACAAAAAACGAAAACCGAAAAACCGAAAACGAAATCGAAAAAGAAAAACGCAAAACGAACAACGAACAACGACAACGAAAACGCAAAACGCAAAACGAAAAACGAACAACGAATAACGAAAAACGAAAAACCAACAAAGAACAACGGTCAACGAACAACGATAAACGAGTAACGAGAAACGAAAAACGAAAAACCAAAAACGAGAAACGATAACCGAAAATCGAAATCGAAAAACGAAAAAGGAAAAATGAAAAACGAAAAACGAACAACGAAATTGAAAAACGAAAACGAAAACGAAAGACGAAAAACGAACAACGAACAACGACAACGAACGAAAACGAACCACGAACAACGATACGAACAACGAAAACGAACAACGAAAAGAAAACGAAAAACAAAAAATTAAAAAGAACAACGAACAAAAAACGAAAAACGAAAAACGAAAAACGAACAACGAACGACGAAGACGAAGACGAAGACGAAGACGAAGACGAAGACGAAGACGAAGACGAAGACGAAGACGAAGACGAAGACGAAGACGAAGACGAAGACGAAGACGAAGACGAAGACGAAGACGAAGACGAAGACGAAGACGAAGACGAAGACGAAGACGAAGACGAAGACGAAGACGAAGACGAAGACGAAGACGAAGACGAAGACGAAGACGAAGACGAAGACGAAGACGAAGACGAAGACGAAGACGAAGACGAAGACGAAGACGAAGACGAAGACGAAGACGAAGACGAAGACGAAGACGAAGACGAAGACGAAGACGAAGACGAAGACGAAGACGAAGACGAAGACGAAGACGAAGACGAAGACGAAGACGAAAGACGAAGATTAAAGACGAAGACTCTTACCGCATATTGGGAAAACTAGTTGATGCTCAATGCTACTCGTTGAGCTGCATAGTAATGCCATCTGGTGAGCACGCCTTTTTCAGACCCCAGGCCCCTTGAAGACTGCCTAGCCGCAGCCTAACTAACCAGTAAAGACTACCTTTTTAGTCTACGCCGCAGCCTTCGTCCGGGGTAGCCTGTGCGGTGAATGCATGACGTCACGCCTCCTCGTTTTTTTTGGGAAGCGATTTCTACAGGCGTCTACAGCCTTTAATGACGTGCTGTGCCTGTTACAAACCAATGTAATACGGCGCTTGTATGCCCACCTTACATTCGGGGCGAATTGTCAAATTTCCCCCTCCCCCTGCTTGCTCAAGTTTCCACGAGCTTGCTCATGTTTCACAGATAAATATTTTTGACAAATATTTTTTCAGATCATTGTCTTATGGCATTGGTGGATTTGGGATCGGGGGTGGTCCATATTACCTTTAACCTTCCTCCTCTCCGAGATCCATCACTCGCTGCACCCGCATCCCCCTCTTACGCTCCTCGTAAAGAACATTGCACACACTTCGTACGAATTTATATTTCAGATAAAACTCATATTGTGCGGTGAACATCACAGCAATTACTTCTATGTAGGTAGAACTTGGTAATGTTGCGACCACTATGATTGTTTCCATGATAGCGACTACTATGATCGATAATCCTTCAGCCTTAGCGATCTCGGATATCCAAGCCGGCAGAGGTGAACTTTCTTTCAACCACTCCGAATTTATTTCAAGACCTGATCGGCGACGTTTTGTGTTCGACAATTTGAAAATGGTTGTAGAGGGAGACATTTTAAAAAATAAAATGAATTTTTATTTTACGTATTTTCTATTTTTAGTATATATCGTGGAAAAAGAATCATATGTATAATGCTAAATTTGTTTTATTACAATAAATTCCGCTCCCAACTTTTGTGGAATGATTTGGAAATGTTGGTTTTAGGGTCTTGGACACCCAGTCACTTGATGCAAGTTACTTTTAAAGCCCATTATCTCATTTGATTGATGTTGTGGTAACATATTTCATAACAGATTCAGTCTTCTAAGTAAAAAACACAGTCCCAAGTAAGGTTTCTGTCTCAAGTATGTACTTCATTGTACCAAATTTCAAAAATGTTTTTTTCACTTTCTTCACAAAACAGTGAGATAAATAGTGTAGTATGCCAAAATGATGTTTAATACGACAGAATAGATTTTGCATACTACAAAATATCCTTTTGAGCTTGCCAGTTTGTCTTTTTGTTCATTAAGAGTTACATTAAGTTTTTGTTCATTAAGAGTTACCAGTATCAAATACTCACCCTTTTATCAGGTTTAACTTCTAATAATCCCGCATTTATTCATCAACATTCTGCCATAAAATTTATTTTTAAAAGGAAGCTTATTTACACTACAATAAAAAAGCAACGTAAAAAACTTTATTTATTCTTTGTTCTCAAGAACACATTTTACTCAGACTACATTACTTTAAAATACAAAAATGTTTGCACACTGATAACCAGGGCTCAGATCCTGATGACCAAAATATTCTTTGAAAATGACATAAAATTACTTAAAAATAACACAAAAATTCTCCATAAAATGACAAAAAATAAGGGGATAATGACCTAACTTTTTAAATAATTCTCAAGAAATTGTAAGAAAATGTTTATTTATTCAATGACTTTTAAAATTTTAAATAAAATTTATTTACATAAAATTATACTTAATGTAAAGTATTTATTTTAGAGGGAAATATAATTCTCAGCTCTGATCTTCCAACTGTCAGTTTCGAAAGGTCAAGGAAGTTACCAAAATCCATGTAATTTGAAAGACAAAAAACAGTCCACTGCAGGAGTGAATTTTGTCATGAACTGATTATACAATGTACTGATGATACAATGAAATGATGTATGCCATTGTAAATTCATGAAACATTCACGAACAAAAACTCAAAAAGGAAACAAAATGCATAAAAATGCCAAAAATTACACAAATCCAAAAAAAATGATCTAAAAATTAAAAAATTGCAGAAAATGATCCAATAACTATACATTTCTATCACTTACATATTGTGATAAACATTGATTTACAAGTTAGCTACATCTAGAATGACCAATGGAAAGATGACATGTCTTCAGAATCTGGACCCCACTAATAACATTTTGGTTTAAAAACAAAAGTTATATATTGAAAACATTTCCAGAAAATAAATGATTTCATAACAGTGTTATTTCAGGTAACTAAGTGTTTTTACAGTCATATTTATGTGTTAACTGACAATATGAAGTTAATACATTATTCTAGGTAAAATAACAACTTTTATGATGAACTTTTTCATTATAGACATCAAAATAATTACCACAGACCTTGTATCTCCTATTTCATGCCATTTTAACTCACGATTATACTCACACCATATATTAACACAGATGCAAAACTCTTCATCAAATTCAGCCCTACAGAATTTTCTAAGAGAGTTATTATGTTATCAAATCTGAACACTAGCCTAGAGAGCTATTTTTGCATCCTTGTTAGGTTTGCATAGCGGCACCAAGTCAATTGACATCAATGGTGTGACAATTACAATGTTATTATATAAAAACGCTTAAAAAATAACTTTATAGTTCTGGTACAATTTTAATTATTACAGTATAGGTGGTCCCAAGATCCAAATTCTCTTTCAAGCAAATGCAAGTTTTTTAATAAATATTACAATACAATGCCACAAAACAACTACAATACAATCAAATAGGTTTCTTTTAAATTTTGCCTCATTACATTTCTAAATGTTTGATTTCTTTTAATACTGAAAAATTCGCACGTGTTTGGGCAAAAGGGCACAAGTGCTGTTTTCATAATTTAATAGGAAGGCAAAAAGAATTGCATTTAGTGTGGATATACTTGAATAATTATTATTCAGATACAAAGATTTACATAAGTAAATAGTATTAAGTTAGTTTAAAGTTAATTTAAAAAAAAAAGTAAATAGTTTTGAAATAAAAGGATAGTTACTACACCTAACTCAATACTCAATTTTTTTAACATATATACCCTTTTACCCAAATGCAAGCCAATTATCAACTTGCACAATGCTCATTAAATATTTTCAATGAATTATTTCTTATAAGAAATGAAAGGGAATATATGAACATGCAACTTTAAGACCAGTGAAATTAGAGAGATATTTCAAAATTAACATGAAGAAAAACATCTTCACTCTTATAGTCTAAATCAAAATGTCAATGGAAATAAATGCAAATTGTAGGCTCTACATATTCCATTACCATACTTTGAATTGCAAATACCAAAGTATGAAAATAGCCAAAAATGACTAAGTCATTTTATAGTGGGTTTTATTCAGGCAAATCAGAGAACCAAATACTCAGTTTATAAAACTAAGTACACCAATGAAATAGGGGCTTACAAGACTAATGGAAATGAATATACGAAAATTGAAAGTCCTATTGGAATATTAATGTCAATATAAATATATAAATAATGATGAGTTAATTTTAGATATAATTGCAAAGCAGTATGGAAACAAAACAGGCTTTTTTCATACAATACACTAAATGAAATTAATATAGTTGGTTCCTTGGGAAAACTGATATGTAGGATACCCGAGGCATTGCTTTATCCAATGCTGGACGAAATTCTTTCCCAATTGTGATTTGCTTCTTAGGTTCTAATGTAGAATCAGTAGTATGAACCATATTTCGTTTCTTCCGTTTATAATAAAATATTTCTCCCACCAGTGTCACCATAGCCAGAGCTAATCCAAATATTGTAGCAATGAACACACCACCTGCAAAACACAAAAAAATATATATATATTATATATATTATATATATTAGGATTAGGTCGATTATAGGATAGCAAAATTATTGTTCAAGACTTAAATTATTCTACGAGTAGTGATAAGTGGCACAAGCTCACGTCAATTTTTGAAAACCTGAAACCAGATATCCTTGATTGGGAGTTCAGAAAAAATTCAAACTTAAAATATATATTTACATTTAGTATAAAGCAAAGTTTACATTCATAACTATTAATTTAATTAATCTTTCTTCATTACATTGCCATATCAATAGGCCATTGATGTGACCATAAAAGTGACAATTAAATTTTCTTCATTACAAATAACACACAGTCTGAGCCGAGAATTCCATATTCACAATTAGAAAAGTAAAATAAATGATAACTTTTTATAAAAATATATTACAATAATCCAGCAAAAACTCAAGAACCATTAATGATTTGGGAATAAATATTATTTGTAAGTTACAATTTTTTAAGCACAAAATTTAATAATTTGAAAATGAAAATATTTTAATTTGAAAATGAAAATTAGAGCTTTGAAAATATTACTTATTACAGATTAAAATGATTGCTTGACCTGGGAAATATCTTAAATCTAGTCTCAAGGTGAGATCCAGAGAGATGACAACTTCCTAAGAGAAGATAAAGAATGTAAGGAAAAATAGATAATAAAAGTTAACCCTTTGAATTGTATATTTTAAAAATTGTTTTATTTCACAAGTATCACATTCTTAATGGAATATTTATTTTATTGTTGTTTGACTTTCACATACATTTTTTTTTAAATAAAATTAATTTAGATATTAGTTACTTTGATTGTTTTAATTTTAATTAATTTGATTCAATTAATTTTTATTGAATGAAAGCATTTCATTTGGATGAATCCAGGCCCAGATTTAAGAGTCAACTGAGTGGGTAGGAGCCTTACGAAAATTACACACATATTAATAACTTTTTTAATTACATAGTTTATATTTAAACTATTTCTATCAAAAAAATCTGGAATAAAAATTATTTGTTGATTACTATTCTATCATAATGATAACTGACAATAATTACGTAAAAATTAAGGTAAATTTAAATATAATTTCAAAGAAAATATCAGTTGTAATGCTTTTGAAGTTAATATGATTAACATATAAGATTGTTTATATTAAAGAATAAAATGAGAAAATGTAAACAGTTCCATTACAATGGATGACAGGATGGTCTCGAATGAACTCTACAGTTTTTGAAAAATTTCATAATTTATTTTTATTCTCTAACAATTTTATTTCAGATTATGATGTCTTCAATGCTGTCCTTAATATTTGTATGTGTATCAATAAATAAATGTTTTATCATACTTTTATCAATCTCTGATAATGTTTTTGACAAATAAGTACTTACCTAAACTCTCAAGAGTTATTCCCTCGCTGTCATCTGAATTTGGACAGACTCCTTTCGCTGAAGAATTCCAAAACTTAGCAGTGAGTGATTCAAAATAACGATCTTTTTGTAGGTCTAGAATCCTGAAAAATAAAGAAGCAAATGAGTTGGCTTGACAGTGTTGATTGATGACGGGAATTATTTCATTGCATTTGTCTTTGAACATTAATATCTAAAAAACTAAATAATAAATACATAAAAAAAAGTTAGTGGCTCCTATGCAAATCAGTTTTTGCTTCATGAAATTTAGTTTTCAAATTACAGGGTTTCTTATGGTATTATTAGTTAAATTAGGATAAAAGATGTGGTTTTAAGATGTGTACTCACTTTCTGCTTATTTCCTCCTGTAAATGACTGCCTTGCTGCACAGCTATGGCATAAGGTTGTTCCGCAAACATTTCTCCCACTTCAGTCAAATTACAGTTTCTTGTGACCTCATACCGAATCTGCGCAGCATCATGAATGAATGCAAATTTTCCTTCTTCTTGGTCAATTACCTGAAATGAAGTATTTGTTTATAATTTTCGTTTGCATCAAAAACCTTTGATGGAACCCCTTTATACCAACTCTAACAACAGGAATAACTCTAACACTATTTGTTAGAGAGATCAAGATCAAGTACAGAATAAAATGGCATAAGAGTTTAACACTTTTATTGTTGTGAAGCATGTGTAAATTTGTGCAGAATAAAAGCAAATGATTAGAGCCCCTGCTGGACAGGAGACCTCCAATAAATTTTCAACAGAAATGTTTTTGTACATAAAAATGTAAAAATAACTGTTAACTATTTAATTAACAATAAAAAAAGGACTTTAAATAAAAAAATGGATAATGCATTTTTGGAAACATGTCAAACAAAAATTAAGGCAAAATAATTTAAAAAATACATTTTTTATGCATATATTCTATTTATTTTTTGAATATTAAATTTGCAAAGGAAAGCTTCTAGTTTTATTTTCATTGAGATTTTTGTTACAAATGTGTTTTAGTATTATTGGAGGACCTCTTAATGTGGCCATTCTTAAGGCTTTTGAAGAACCATCTCTAATCACAATCAACACTCTCAACAAGCAAAGGAATTTAATTTGGAAATAGAGCACATCTTTTTAACATTGATAAGGGATTCAATTCAATATAAGGATGAAGGAACAGGGAGTCAAAGAGAGCAATCCATATGGCTTGACCCACCCTTTTTCACTAGGATATTTAGCTGAGATCACTCATACATAATGAATTTTTTAAAAAATTTTAAACCCAATTTGGATTTTCAAAAATTCTAGAAAAGCTTTTTAATGATAGACAAACATTTTCTCAATTCAAATAACATATTGACAGAGGCCCAACATGGATTCAGAAATGGTAGATATAAAGACACTGCTATTTGCAGATGACACAAACATTATTATTGAAGCAAATACTCAATAAACTCTGCAAAAAGAAGCACAAACTATTCTAGAGGCACTAGTAAAATGGTTTCAGGAAAATAAATGATGAGTTTGAAATTGATGAATTTAGATATTTTTATTGGTGTTTATGATGATAAACCCAATAAAACTATCTCCATAAACTTTCGGAATCCACTCTCTAAAAAAAAGCCTCCAACACAATTGATGATAAAAACATGCCTGTAAAAATAGTCCAAAACACCACTTTTCTTGGTTTGACTATTCAAGATGAACTAAAATGGAACTCCCACATCACAGATCTAAACAACAAGCTTACCAAGTCATGCTATGCTATCTACATTCTTAAGTCAAATTCTAACTTGGATACTATGAACAGTGTACTTTGCAAATGTTCCCTCACATCTAAAATACGGAATCATATTCTGGGGAAATTCCCCAGAAAGTATTCACACTTTTATCATCCAAAAAAGAGAATTGAGAACAATGACAAACACTCACAAACATGAGTCCTGCAAACTACTTTTCAAAAAATTTCAAATCCTACCAGTCCCATGCATATACATATTTGAAATATACATCTTCACAAAGAAGATGCTTATGGAAAACAAGGACTTTGTTACTCTAAACACTGAAGTTCATAACTATGATGCTAGACAAAAAAGAAATCTGCATGTGCCACACTGTGAAACTTCTCTCTTTTAAATAAGTACCCTTTTTGAAGGCATCACAAACAAACAACAAACTCCCTGGTGAATTTAAGAGCTTAAACTCAATCCACACATTCAAAAATAAACTAAAAGCTATCCTGTTAAACCATACATTCTACAGTACAAAAGAACACATACATCATAAACACATATCAACATCAATATAAACTAGAACTAATAATTTTAACATATTCTGTTGCGTGACTTGAAGCTACCCCAAGCTGATTGTTGGATATAGAGGATGGATCCAGTCCAGGTATCAATCTCATGAAGACAAATTTTTCTCTTTCTTTCCTACTGTTTTTCAACTTTAGTTGTACCCTACCATTTATAAAATTAATTTGTATTTAGTATGAAAATTGAATTGAATTTTATGTTATGTATTCTATTTAATATTTAGAAATACCTGTATTGTACATAGTATGATTATATACATGTCCTGACTTGTCATACATGGCTTATTTATGTGAAAATTTATTATTATTATTATTATTATTATTATTATTATTATTATTATTATAACGCCAAGGCAAACGAGAAGACCGGGGCACACAAACAGGCGAAGAAAAAACTAAGAAAGGCGATTGCTGAAAGCAAAGCCGCAAAATGGGAGGAGCTACAGCACGACGTGGATAAAGACCCTTGGGGACTAGGATACAAGCTAACCAACAAGAAACTAGTTGCTGGCTCTTCGCCGGAGACCATGGACACAACCACCATGGACAACATAGTGCACGCACTATTCCTAATGCACCCGGCAAAAATAAACAGAGAGTTCTACACAAACAAGAATGATATCCCCCTCTTCTCGATGGAAGAGCTCCAACAGCGGCAAGCTCCCTACAAAACAGAAAGGCCCCCGGGCCAGACGGAATACCAGCGAAGGCGCTGAAGACACTGGCAAACTCCCACCCACACATCTTGCTGAATATGTACAACGCGTGCCCAAGAGAGGGCAAGTTCTGTTCAAGATGGAAAAAGGCAAGACTTGTACTGCGAGGGTAAAGGACAGGATCATTCCACTACATCCCACAGACCACTGTGCATGCTCGACACAACTGGCCAACTCCTCGAGAAGCTCCTGAAACCCCACATCCAGTCTGCAATCGACAAGGCAGGAGGCCTATCAGACACGCAGTATGGCTTCTCAAAAGGCAAATCAACTTTGGATGCCATAAAGAAAATAACAGACGCAGCAGCCAAAACGGAAGAGGTCAACTACTGGTCCAGACCGCTATGCACGGTCGTCACTCTGGATGGGCGCAATGCCTTCAACTCTGTGCGCTGGGATGATATCATGGAGACCCTAGAAAACTTTGACGTACCGACGTACTTACTGCGCATCCTGAGCAGCTACCTGACAGACAGACTTCTGATCTACGACACCGAGGACGGACAGAAAAGCAAGCGACTGACGGCAGGAGCGGCGCAAGGATCCATCTTAGGACCAGACCTCTGGAATGCACACTATGACGCCATTCTCAAGATAACAATGCCCGATGGCATCTTTCTTGTAGGATACGTGGACGACCTTGCAGCAATCATCACTGCACGCACGCTAGAGGGCCTACGAATAAAACTGAACCAGACGATGAGACGAAAACAGACATGGATGACAGACCACAAACTAGAACTGGCCGTAAACAAAATGGAGATAACCCTTTTGACAAAACGCCGACTGGACCCCGTGGTGAGTATGGAAATTCAAGGGCACCGTATGCGGCAAAAAGTGTTAAATACCTCGGGCTGACACTGGACCGCAAACTAACCTACTGGGAACACACAAAAAGCCGTCACAAAAGGCCGCAAAGATTGTAACAGCCCTGGAGAGACTTATGGCCAACACAAAGGGCCCAAAGCCCAATAACCGTCGAACGCTGCTCTCCATAGCACAATCCATCATTCTATACGGCGCAGAGATCTGGGCAAACGCGCTGAGGCGCGAAAGGTACTCCAAACAACTGACATCCGTGCAGAGAAGAGGAGCCCTGAGGATAACAAGTGCGTATAGAACAGTTTTGGATGCCGCTAGCTTTGTGGTCGCGGGAGTAATCCCAATCGATCTACTGGCACAAGCACGAAAGGATCTATACGACAAGAAACCTCTAACAAACTCGACAAACGCCCGAAGAAATGCAAGGAAACGCACTCTTCGACAGTGGCAGAGAAGATGGGAGAAAGAAGACAAAGGCAGGTGGCCAGCCAGACTCATCCCCAAAGTTGAGCCCTGGACAACAACAAAACACGGCGAGACAGATTTTCATCTCACCCAATTTCTCACGGGACATAGACACTTCCGACCCTACCTACACCGGATGGCTAACGTGGACAGACCAGACTGCACGTATGCGGTCACGCTAAGGACGACGCCCAGCACACATTCTTCGAATGCGAGAGATGGCACGTACTAAAGCACGATGTACAAACAAAGCTAGGAGACATCCAGACAACGTAGTGGACAAGATGTTAAACAGCCGTGAAAATTGGATCGCGATCGCAGACTACGTGACACGAACCTTGAGACAGAAGAAAAACAACGCAAAAAAAAAACCAATGACAAACTACAAAAGACAGAAGAGTGCCTATAGGCCAAGAACACGACCCTACTCTGATGAAATGCTGAAGAAGCGATACCGGAGTGGACAAGGCCAAGAAGAAACGGGGTTTGTGTTTTTTAGTGGGTGCCAGCCTCTCACTACCTAGGGAAATGGCCACTCATCTCCCTAGGTGTCTGGTAGAGTTTTTGCACACCATCCCCAAGCCAAAAAAAGTTGTTGTTATTATTATTATTATTATTATTATTATTATTATTATTATTTATAATTTGGAGGCTTGGCAACTAAGGCCTTTAGCCTTTTACTGATTAATGTGATAAATCGGTGATGTACAATTTAAATTTTATAAAAAAGATTCGCTTCTTTCAGGAATTTTAATGTTTTGTGTGTGGCCGTTTTATCTGTTCCGAGGTCTTCCTTCAAGTTCCCTTTCACACCACATCTGTCTCGGAGTCTTGAGAGGTTTGCAGTCTGTCAGAAGATATTTCACTGTGAGAATTCCACCACAGCCGCAGAGAGGTTGCTCTTCATTTTTCAGCAGGTTTGAAGAGGTTATCCTTGTATGGCCTATTCGTAGTCTGGTAAGGCACACATGTTCTCGTCGAGTATAGCTGACATAGGGTGATCATTCATTGATTGAGTTTAATTTCGAATGAAGGCTATTCCACGTGGTCTGCCATGCCCTGAGGATGCACTTTAAAGCAGTCTTTCTTGCATCTTGAGGCCGTACTTCCATTTCGGTTTCTGATTGCTTGTTTGCGGCATTTCTTGCTGCAGAATCGGCTTCTTCGTTGCCTGAGATACCTGTGTGCCCAGGGCACGAGATGAACGTAACTGACGCTTCTCGCTGTTTTAACTCGTGATATGATATGAGAATCATTTGTAGTCTGGGTGGGTCTACAGGTAGGCGTCTGTGTATGGTGGAGAGAAAACAGATGACAAATTGTTTTGCACCGAGAGTTTCACAGTATCGCAAAGCTTGTAATATTGCAAACAATTCAGTTGTGTACACACTCGCATCTGGTACATCCATGTTTCGGATGTGTCTTCAGTTACAAATGCACTTCCAACTCCATGTTTGTTTTTTGATCCATCGGTGTAGATAACGGTGTGATCTGCCATGTACTCTTCGAGAAATGATCTAAATCTGATTTTTAACTCTGTAGGAAGGCTTTATTTTTTCTTTACACTGGTGGTGTCGAATCGAATTTCTGGCATTTTAAGCGTCCAAGATGGGACTTCATATGGTTTATGTTTTAAAACCGGTGGTAGAATGATATTATAGCATCTGATTATTTCTACTGCACGGATGATGGCTGGACGAGTAGCTAGATTAGTCTTCGATTGTAAATATTTGTCAGATTGGGTATAGTTATCAATGAATAGTTAGGTGCTCTGGTAGTGACAGTATTTTTGCTCGATATCTGAGTAGTAGTGTTTGTCGTGTATGGTGTACAGACATGGTACTGGTTTCACAATAGAGACTTAAGGAAAGACTATTTACTTATTTATTTTACGTCAAAAAACAGTTAAAACTGCGTATGGCGTGCTATGGGAAAAAGTGAATTGTCTGCACATTTTCAAAATTATGTGATCCCTACACTAAGTCATATACTACTTAAATTTTGGAAAAAAGCTCCCATGTAGTAAAATCTATTTTCAAGAATAAAAAGGCAATACATTTTGGCTCTTATCCATGTTGTCCTAGTGCGGAACGCTCCAGATGCATAACGGAGGCCTGCATTGTGAATAGGATCTAATTTCCTTAAGCTTGACTTCCTGGCTGAAGAGTACACTGCTTACCCGTAATCGATTTTGGACATGACCAGGATTTGTAAGACGGAGTATATCGAGAGAGGAGTCTATATCTGCTCCCAAAAATATATGCGAAATGCATCAGATTATGTTCAGAGCCGTTTTGCATCTAGACAAGATATACTCTAGATGCTGTTCCAGGTTAAATGTCTATCAAAAATCAAACCGAGGAATTTTGCCGTTTTATTGTACGTCTGTTGAACACTATGTAACGGTAGACCTGGATCCCTTTATCTTTTCCGTTTTCTACAGAAGTGGACGCATGTGGTTTTAGCTTCTGCAAATGAGAAGCCGATATTTTCCGCGTTCTGTACTAATGTATTTATAGCATTTTGCATTTTCAATTTAATAATTGCTGGCGATTTGATTGAATTAAATCGAGCAATATCATCTTCATACATGCATTTTCCAACTGATGATTCTATGCCGTCAAACAGCTCATTGATAGCTATGATAAAAAGGGTACCACTTAATTGAGAACCTTGCGGTACACCATTCTCAAGTTTGTTTTTCTTCCCGTAGCGTTTTTGAGCTAACGCCAGCTAAAAGGAAACGGAAGAAAAGAAGAGGGAACACTGAAGAATAGAGAATACAAGAGTAGAACAGAAACGACTCCCTAGCTCTCGTAACGAAATAGCGTCGGGTCGGAAACAGAAGGGTTGGCCGATACGAAGATTGGCCTACAGGACAGAAAACAGAAGTGTGCCACAAGTAAGTGGAAGCAATGACGCACGGAGTTTGTGGGAATGACAGGATGTTTAGGGGAGTAACAGCGGACAGCTGCCTTGTCGCCTTCTACGACAGGGGGAGGTCCCGTGGTGCTATTCTATTAAAACCCCCGACACCGCACGGGGGATTATAATAATAATAATAATAATAATAATAATAATAATAATAATAATAATAATAATAATAATAATAATAATAATAATAATATATAATAATATATTAATAATAATAATTAATTAAATTTTTTATTAATAATAATATAATAATATATAATAATAATAATAATTATTATTAACTTAAGAATTTAATTTTCCTTGACAGTAAAAGAGAAAACTAAGGTTTCTGGTAAAATGTAATGGACTTCTTCTTATGGATCAATGGCCCCATCTCAATTACTTTTTTCATTAACTTTCCCTGATCTATTGAGCTAATGCTAAGATGGCCCCTTGTTGTGCTTCTGAATATAAATGGAGCTTCACTTTGTGCATGCTTTGAAGAGCTCTCCTTTTAGAAGTTATTGTAAGAAGAAAGTTATGGGTGTGGATTGCATTTTTTAGCAATGCTAAAAAATCAACTCTGGAGTTCATTTACCGATGCAAATAAGATTTTTATAACTTGCCAGTGAAAATGGCCAGTTGTCAAATATTGATTACATCAACCTGTTATTCAATTATGTAAACGCAAAAGAATGAGTGGAGAATGGATTCTGGAACACAGACTATACTTCTCTCCCATATGTAACATACAGTTTTACAGTTCTTTGATGAAAATAATTCAACATATAGACTATCAACCATTTTATTTGAGTTACAACAACCATCAACAATAATAGCCACTAAGATACTCATATCCACATGAATATAATTTATGATACCATCAACATTTGAAACTTTTTGTTTGTATAAAACTGTAATAGAGGGAGTACACAAAAATACTCGCCACCAGGGTAGTGTTATGCATTTACCCTGGCCAAAAACTAGTCACTGATGATGGACCCTATGTGCGGAAAAGAAAATTTTTCATGCCCCATAATAATAGTTTCATAATTCATAGTTCTTTCATACAACAAAGAAAATGTTTAAGTAATATGTGACTGTGGCCCTGAGATGGAAAATAAAATGTATTGTGCAGACTTTAATGCACATTCGAGTGCTGCAAGATTACAAAATTCTATCAGATGAAAAAAATCTCACATAGGAAAATATAGGTCTATCACTCTTCTGACCTCCTCCCAAAAAGGAATTACTTTTTGGATTAGATACATAATTAACTATTAAACTATTTTCAGTAAAGTGTACAGTAAAATTTCTTCTTTCAGCTTACCTTTTGGAAGCCTACTGAAGCATTTGGTACTGTTCCTGCCAGTTCAATAGCTTGAAGAATATGTCCGTACTGCTCCTTGATGGGATAGTCCCAAACTCTGTATTTAGATTGATCACTAGAACTATTAAGTGTAATATCTTTCCATACTCTGAAATTACATTAGTTTATTTAAAATGTTGTTAAAATTTCATTAAAAATCCATTAGCTTCATAAAAATACAAAAACTTCCTAAAAATTTAAATCTTCTTGTTTTAATGAGAGAATAATACACAGATTTCAGATGAAATACTCTTCAACTGAGCCATTATTGTAGTAAGTATATGAAAACTATTAGAAAAAATAGTAGAAAAAATATACCCATAGAGAACGTCCTCAGCATTCTTCATGTTTTTGAAGTATTCATGAGTATCAGAGTCCTTTACAACAGTGTAGTTAATTCTGCTTTGTCGTGCCAATTGCTCAAGTGATTGAACGGGTGACTATACAGACAAAAAATATTAGGTAAGAAAGTCAGTTATTTTATATTTATTTTATATAAATTCATTTATTTAAAAATACCTTCATTCTTTCCACAGTAAGGAAGGCAGCCAAATTTGCAGTAAAAGTGGCCAACATCAAAACAACAAAAAGCCAATAAGCAGCAACTAATGTTCTTCCAGACAGAGCTTTTGGTGCTTCACCACCACCTTGAGGTGTAAAAGATGTCAACGCAAACCAGAAACTCTCCTTTAGAGTAAATTCCCTAAAAAGTAAGATTTCTTGATAATTGCTTTTCAGACAGTTTACAATGCTTACTGGCTTTGTAATATTTACATAGCATATACTGGAAAAGTGAAGGGACATGACTTCATTTCTAAAAGTATTCATTCTTCTTTCTTTCATTAACATATACAAAACATGACAAATGATAAATATTCTAATTTGGTAACAACTAATTGCCATATGTCATTTTACAAAATCAAGTGCCCTGGGGCAGCTAATTACATAAGTAATCAGATGTGTAAGGTCCCCGATTGGATAGAAGCCCCAATGATACAAATAAAATTTCATACGTTTGTAAAAAGGTGGTTTTGATTTCATTGATACTAAAAATTATAACTTTATTTCAGTTTTAAAATTATATAGTGTATTTCACAAAATCTTGTCACACAAAAATGTAGATGAAAGTTATTTTAAAATCATTTTTATTTATTATTTTAATATTACATTTATAAATTGTAAAGAATACCTGCAAGGATATGGATACATTTCTTTATTGTTTTGAGCACTGTATGGTGAATATTTGTCAAGGATCCAAATCATAAATCCAGTAACTGTGAGGGCACCAACAATACTCAGCCACACTTCAAGCCGTAGGACTGTCATAAACTTGAACAACGATGTTTCTCGAACAGCTTTTCTTATAACTAGACATATGAGATCATACAAGAGATTAGAAGAATAAATAGTTCAAGAATTAATTTTTTCACAAATGATAATTCAATAGGTAATAATACGAGGTTGTCCGACTGACGGTCATAGTGGTATCCTGACCACCATGACATAGCTACCATGTGTTGAATACAGTCTTTATCTGTGTCAACAAGCCAATATTATTACATTCCTGCTCCAATACTAATTGATAAAAGAAAATATCAAATTCCTTAATAACTCCGTGCCTTCTATTATTCATATTTTCACATGTCGGGATTCAACAACTAAATTCTCTGGTTGGAACATGAAGGATACACTGCGGCCTTGCATTTATGACAGATCAAGGCTGGTTTCTCATTAATTTGCCCTCTCACACCCTTGGCTTACAGCATCACACATTAGAAACAGCAAAAACCAGTAACTGCAACAAGTTCCTTTTGTGTATGTGCAGTTTTAGGTACAAGAAACAAATAAATATTCATTCTTATGAATGTGACATTGTGTGACCATGAGTGCGTGATTTAAGTGTTTCACATATGCATTCGAATTCAGGCTCAACTAACCTGACAATAAGTGTTAAGTGTCTTACGGGGAATGTATTTTATTAATCTTACTACTAGCTTAGCATGGCACCTCCGGCAGATATTTTCGAATTTAAAAGTTTAATTTGTGCTCATCAGTTATAAAAATAAATTTTAAACATATTACAGTTGCCCAGCTCTTCCATTCCCGGCCCTAGAAAAATACATGAAAAAGTATCGATAAAAAAACTTTAAATTTTTGTTTCATTACACAATTAGATTTAATCAATGACAAAATTATAATTAACGATTCATGTAAATATTGAAAAGAGAGTATAGTAAATCACAGTATTTCATCAACGTAATGGTAGATGCATTAAAACCACCTCAAACACTTTTTTAAAGATATTTTTCTGAACATCCTATAGGGAACCGGCTAAGAATTACACCAATCGTTTTGTTCTGTCAAGAAGAATCGAATGACTTGTTGATCACCTTTACTTGGTGCCCTAAGTCACCAAAAACACGTTTTAGTTATTAAAAAGCATATTAGATGGAATATTATAGAAATTTCTTGATGGATACGCAATAAATGATCAATTCCCCATCAGAAGATCCAGACGCGTCTAATGACATCTCATTAATCTCCACTGTTGGACTGGAAGTGGTTTAAACTTGAGTGCTGGAAAGAGGTTATGATTGCAGTATTAGGATATTACTAATTGCCAATGCGCGTAGAAATTGAAAGATATCTTACTGCCCCATGCCATATGCAAGGTGTATGGTTTCGTTAGATACCCAGGTACTTCAGAAAGCAACAATGAAACATATTCGTTGCTGAAAAATGCTAATATTTGACAGTCATTCCACTTATTCTCATACTGCACGAACCGACAAAATTATTATACTCGGTGCGTTACTGCTGACGAACCAGGCATCATGCAACAAGATTCCAAGGAAGAGACCGCACCACGCTACTAAATATTTACTATTTACTTGTTGCGCTATGGAGCAGCAGCTTTTTACTTTCTCGCTATGGAGTAGAGAGGAAGTTATGTACTGCTGTGCGAAAAACAACAAATTTTCGGAACAAAAAGCTCTTATTACACCGCCCGGGTAACGAAAAAGTGGATAAGTCCAGTTGCTAAAATTAGAAAAAAAAGTCCGTCATCTCATGGTGTAGCCAAAATCCATGTTTTGTGGGTCCTTGATAAATCGATTGACGGTAATAGTCTGTCCGTCTGTGAACAACGCTAGGACTAAACCCTGAAGCCGATTTTCCCCAAAATTGATATTCCCAAATCGATCTGGTTGATGTCACGGCCCCTTGAAATTGAAACCGATATTTTAATTTTGGGGATCATTTAAATGAAGCCCCTGGGACATTTTCCAAATTTTCAAAAAAATTGCTTCATCCTTTTTGATTAAATGTTGTTGTTTGATATTATAAAGGACGTTTAAGAGAATAGTGTAGGTCTCATGTTCGTTAAAAACCCTGATTTTTCGAAAATTGCAAAAGTTCAAATTTTTTTCAGCATCTTCCTGCAACTTCAATTATGAAGGCAGTGATTTTTGTCCCTAATTAAATCTGTTAAGACAAATTTTAAAGTAAGGTCATGTACAATGTTTCGAGCACTTGAATACTTTTTGCGTAATTTTGCATGAAAATGCGGGCGAGAATGTACGTGCAGTTTTGGCACCACTTGTTTATATTCTAGGTGAGTGTACAGCAATAACATACTGTGTGTGTGTGTATGTATATATATATATATATATATATATATATATATATATATATATATATATATATATATATATATATATATATATAAACAGCAGTATGTTATTGTAAAATATATACATTTTTATTTTTTTTTTTCCAATTTACTGTAAGCACATATTATCTGTTTATTATCAAGTTCAATCATGTAAACCCAACATTTTACATTATCTAATGAATAATTAAAATTACATCATTAGATTCACTAATAAAATCAATATCCTACGTTCGATTTAAACATAGGGCCTGTTGACGTAAATCAGTTGCTACGAAGTCTTTCAATCGGGTGCTTGGGTGACTTCTACAGTAGTGACATTTAAGCTCCCGCTTGTATGAAACCGTAACAACTGATGATCTGCCAAAGACTGACACTATGAATAAATCGAAGTATAGCAACCAGAGTTTTGTTTCGTGCGTAGCTACAGTCAAAGACCAAATCGTGGTCATAACGCTTTTTCACTGCTTCACCAGCCGAATGAGATCTCAGAAAATAGAATCTCGACTAATAGTGCCCCCACTATAATTATTTTTTTTACTTACCGATTGATATTCCTGACTGATCAAAGTAAGGGGCAACAAAATCAATTACTTCTTCTCTCTCAGAAGTCATTGTCAGGGGCGCAATAATCATATCTGTTTCCTAAAAAATACAAATACTATGAATCAGAAATAATTCACACGAAACACTCAAAATACGTGAGAAAACAACAATACACAATACGTGAGAATACAAAGAAAGTGTTTGGAATGCTGTGATATGTAATGTTCATGAGATTAGTGATATAATTTGATGGACTGCAATTTTACTTTCTAATGTCTCAAAAAATCAAATGAGAATTGTCATTTTTAAAATTAAATTAGCATTCGAACAATTTACATATCACGTCACATAATTTCTTTCTCAACTTATTAACAGTAATTTTTAAAGATTTTTTAAAATCAATTTCAGGGTAACGAAAAACTAGACATCGTAAATACTCCGCCACCCATACAGATACGCTCGCACGCGCACGCATGCACACACACACGCGCACACACATACACACACACAAACAAACACATATGCGAGCTCACACAAACACACACTTGCGCATGCGTATTGTACACATTCGCTAACACATGTGCACACAACGAGCGTACAAAATATAAAATACATGGTTTTATATGAAGGAAATATTGATTTGTATAATTAAATGCAAGCACTATTGGGTAGATTTCTAAACTACTTACACCCATAGCCAGATCTCCTACTAAACCATCCCAAGTGCCATCAGGCCTTCTGTTTCCAAAAGATCCATTTTCGGGTGCCACTATTTCATAATCAAAATCCATGTAATTCTTTTCTGCTAATTTTTTTAACAAGTCAATACAATACCCTTCCCAAATGGGATTTCCACTGTCATCCTTCTTTACTTGATTTGTTTCTGGATCACGGACTAAGTAAGACCATGGAATACCCTAAGACAAACAAGTAAGTTTGAAATATTGTACATGCACAGATTGAAGCATAAAACATAGTAAAAGATAATATTCAAAGTCAATTACTTGAGTGATTATTAAATATTGTTTGAGAACAGTTGTGAAAAAATGATATATGTTTATTGTTTACTTTAGTTGCATTATTTCACGTAATGTGGCCAAAGAAAGTCATGAGAAAGCTACAATCATTGGTTTTTGAATACCTGACAATATTTTTATGCAAGTTTGTATTAAATTGTTTCTGTTTAAAAACTGAATTCGTTCCGATTGACTTCATTACGAGACTACATTTTCTCTATTAAGGTTATTCCCACTACAAGACTTGTTTGTCAGAAGTAGAGAAATATTGTGAGCCAACAATTACATTATATGTTTACTGACACCTTGTTTTAGTTTTTTACTGACGGAATTATCTTCAAAAATGTTTTCGGTGATTTCCTCTGTAAGTGATTTCTAATCCTTCCTTAAAATTTTTGTCTTTAGTTTTAAAAAAATTAACATTATTAGAATATTTTACTGGATGTTTTATAAAAAATAATTTCACAATATCATTACAATTAATTCTAACACAATCTCCAACTTTAAATTTTAAAAATATCAATAAACGGTAAATATTTAAATAGTATATTATGTAGTATTGCTAGTTCTACAAAAAATATTCACTTTGAAGATGACAATAATAAATATGGTTTTATCTTTCTTTATCGAGATGAAATTAACTTAAAAGCAAGAAAGATCTATTGCCACTAAAAACTTTGCAAATGAAGTTAAAATTTCTCCTCTGTAGGCACTTTTCCAGTCGACACAGAGATTCATTTACATCACAATTCAATGCATCTCGAAGAAAACTTAGGACATTAAAGCATTTGGTGACTCCTTGAATCTGGAGTGACATTTTTCACAACCTGTACCTGCAATGACTGTCAACGCAAATTTGCCAGCATACTTACACATCATCATTATGGACATTATTTTATATAATGCACAGAAAATACCATATCAATTTCTGTGACATATTACATTTTATATTGTCAAAACTCACAGACGAGCAAATATACTCTCGTATCTGAGAAAGGAATAGGAAAGAGACCGCCGTATCCCAAGTGGAATTCGAACTAGCAATCCTCCGAACCTAGACATCGAATCTTTACGAGCTTTAACCTACTAAATCACCCATCTTTTCATTCCATCGTCAAAATTAAACGAATCGTCGCCAATCCACGAAATTAAACGAAACGAACGAAACGTGTGCCCCTGTCTAGTATGTGACCCGCAAAACTCTCTCGTGCAGCGGAAAACGCAGGGGCCAGAAATATTGCCGAAGATTGAAGGGCATCCCCATGTTTTTACTCTTCTGTAATATTCTTTAAGTCATTGTAGTATTAATGTAAAAGACTGTCAAATAAATATATTCACACATTATTTATACTTTTTTTAATTAACCAGTCTAAATAATTACGAGTATATTCAAGACTCCATGCAAACAAAGTTGCGGATACAGCTAGTTTACTGTAGGAGAAACAAGATTTATCCAGTTATTGGTTATCATAGCCAGGCAATAAGAGTTTTCTGTCGAAAATTCGCATTTATCGGCGCACGACTACAATACTTTCTCTTCTTACGAAGTAAAGACCAGAAAGTAAAAACATACTCGCTGGACATATGAACCACGTGCGTCTGTATTTACGGCAGCTGCTCCCAGGGTGCAGCAATTACGCGAAGTCTGGCTGGTCCCTTCAAGAAAAATCTCCCGGCTGGCCCCTAGCCATTGGCCAGCGTGCCGTTATAACTAGAGACCGGATTTTTATGTAATTACATTTTTTTGTCTTCTACTTACCGTTCTCAAAATTTTAATCTTGCGAATCGTCGCCGTCCTAACACAATATCCAATTTTTTCGTTACATATTTTTACATATTTAGTACTATATTACATATTTTATTGTGACATACCAGACTGTCACAATATTTTGATGGAAATTGGGGACAAAGATTTATTAAATTCATCGTAAAAAGTGTAAATGTTGAGGGCATAGGCATGCAGGCAGGGCGTTCCTTAGCAACCAGGGAAGCGGAAGTAAATAAACATAGCGCGGCAAGTAACGGAAGAAGATGGATAGGGGTAGGATTGGTGGTAAACTGGTAATGGGGTATGACGTAGAAGGAAACTCGAGATTATTTTGTAAAAAAGAGACAAGAATGTATGAAAGTTTCGAGGGTTGAATTTTTGTAATATTGGAGAGATGAGCTTTAGACCGTTACCGCACATCGTACTCAGAGGTTATTGTAAATGATGCGGGACTTGGTGGAATTTTGCGGGAAATAATTGAGCAGTGAGGACTTATAAATATTTTGTGGGCGTAATTCTATTTGGGACTTTTGAATAATTCTGGCACCGGAGTGCGCAAATCGGACTTGAAGAAAAGAGAGCAGAGAGGCTCGAGACATATCTTGTAGTTTAGGGGATGGACTTTATATTCTATCGCGTTAAAAGCTGGAGGAATTAATTAAAAGAAATAGACTTTCGTGTATCGTGGATTAAGTAAAACGTGAGAGTCTTGGAGTTAGTGCCCATCCGTGGCAAAGAATAGGAAAGTAAGTGAAACAATAAGTTGAGGAGGACATCGACCCGGCAGCGGAAACTTGAGAACAAGATACAAGAGAGAAGCTATAAAGTACAATGTATGAAGTTTATTTATATTTGGGGTAAAATATATTATTTAATATTTGTTTCTGCAATGTTGGTATCTTAAGACTGCCATCCACATGTTGTTACAAAGCGGTTTCTCTAAAAATACCACACAAATTATAATGAAATGTAAGAAATAATTACCTCTGCGGTTCCAACTCTGAAGAATCGTCTAGTCGCTGCTATGGTTACATTTGGCTTCAATGACAAACCACTTTCCCTAGTCCATTCTGCCAGAGGTTTATCTAGCGAATTATTGTATTGGACTATATCAACAGTCATGGACATATAAAGCGTTGGGATTTTATTCGGTTGATTTTGCAAGCCAACTGCTATATTCAGTTCTTTGGTTTTCTGCAAGAATATTGTATTACTTGATGAATTTGAAAAAGTTAATACTTCTAGTATTTTTACCACAAGAATTTTTATTATGAGCTACTTGTGAAACTTTTCGAAAAAAATGCTTCATTTGTAAAGGGATTCTCGACATCGTTCTGACATTCAGTTACAATATTTCACGAATCGAGCTCTGCATAGTACAAACATTACCGCTTCCAGATTTTTGAGGAAATCTGCGTTTTGGTTGGATTTTTCCTTTTCGCCTCCAACGCATCCTAAAGGCCGAGGTAGCGGGGATACGTCAATTTTTGACTCTTTCATCTCTTGCATCGCGCCAACAATCACATCGGTGACTTGTTTAAGGTAAGAATTCATTATCTGCAACAGTTACACACGTTTAAACAAGTTACTTGTCAATTTTTACAAATAAAATTTGTACAAGTGATAGATGAAACTTTACGAATATTTATATTTTATTTTCTGAATCAATACCTGTACTCCTCTGCAACTACATCCAGGAGATGTTCTTTGAATGTTACAGCAAAATGATCGTCGCATGGTCAGCAAACTTGGTGCCAGTAGGAGAGAACTTTTGTCGAAATCGTCGTATTCAAAATCGGTGAAAACTAAGTTCCACCTTTCTTCTCTGGTAATTAGATTGTCCCTTAAAGCCTGTAAACACAAAAGGTATTTTAAACTAAGCTTTTTTTAAAATTTGAAAACAATCCCTTCAGTTTTGCTAGAAACATTTAAGATTTCTTACTACAGTTCGATTCAATTTCGTTTTCCAAGATCTTAGATCGGTCAAGTTAATTTATTGATAAACTTAACATGGTGAAAGGGTACCACAATTTATTAATTTCTCAGACTCGTTTTAGATAATAAACAATGTTGTTTTCGAATTTAGTCGCGGGACTTTGAATAAAACTAACTTCTTGAAAGATCTTTTTGAATAAATCGTGATCTACGTGTTTCTGTGAGACAGATGACAATCTTAAATACAAAATTATCCATAAAATTATTCAAAGAAAAATATAAACTATTTTTACATTTCACCCTTCAATACATTTCTTTCACGAAATAACTTAATAATAATAATAATAATAATAATAATAATAATAATAATAAGAAGATGATGATGATGATGATGATGATGATGAAGAAAATTAATTCTGTATCCCGTTTTGGAGAAAAATCTGGAAAAACGTTAAAAATGGCGTTTTTTCTTATTTCACCTATTTTACAGATCCATTAACCCTTTATTTACTGGCGGGACTTCTACGTTCCTCTAGCTATGCCGAGCTGTTTGTATTTTGAAATGCATTGGTAAACTACGGAAACCGTTCAGAATAGCTCATTCTTTCACCACGAAACATCAGCCACGGTTCCTCGCCTTGTGAGAATTCGTTTTTAAAGAGCGATGTGGTTGGTCTCATGGTGGCGGGGTGTAATTAATACGTCGTGCTATTTCTGAGACCAAAACGGAGTGTTTGTTGTAAATGAAGACAATATTTTTAATTATTAAATGTAGTGTTAGTTATTATATAATTTACTGTGACGTGACGTGCACGGTGCGTATTTACCAAACAATTGAACTTGTATTGACTAGGACTTTGTAGTTCCGTTATGTCTTGAGGTTATATCGAGGGAGGATATAAGAACTTTTCTTTCATATTGTTTTTGAGTTGAGAATAAGTTATTGCCGTTTTTATTACTTCTGAGCGGACTACTACGAAGTTACAGTTAAGATTCCTAATTGTTTTCATTATTTATTTGTCTTTTGCAGAATATGGCCATTTTATAGACCATTTATAGAGTATAAAAGAAAAGTAGCACTAGGGATACTCATACTTAGCAAACGATGGTATAAAAAGAGAAAGACCTAAGATTGCAGAAATTTCACTTCCAACTCCCAAGGGAAGGAAGTGCGTTTTCTATCCCAAAAGACAATCGTTTCAAAAACACTGGAACACATTGACCTATAGTCTCACTTGGGAGAGACAGATGTGAACTGTGCTTTTCCAAGAAGATTGAGTTAAGGCCACATTCCAAATGTTCAGAGTGTAACATATTATTAGTGTTACTGATAAAACATTGTTTTTTTAAGTATCATTAAAGATAAAACTGACAGCATTTGGAAGAGCACAGACTTGGTGGAACTCTCAAGTCCCATTCAACAAATTCGTATGTTTTGCCTTTGTAATTATTAATAAATATTTTCAATCAATGAACAATTATTGCTTACTGTAACAACACATAAAATTAAAATTGTGTTATTATTTTAATTTCATAATTCAGTAAACAAAGGATTAAGGTACTTGAACAGCGACGAATGAAATAAAAAGTATAATGAAGGAATTACCTTGTCGTACAGAACTTTCATTTTCTCCGTAGTGGCAAAAATTACGTAGTAGGATGGCGTCGGCCGCATTCTTTTTAGACGATCAGAAGTTTCTGAATCCAATCCATTCAAAGCTATCACTCGTATGATAGACGTGCCAATTAAATAGTAGAGAGTCTGGTCGAGTTCTGAAACACATATTTCGTGTTTAAGAAGTATAAATAAGTTTTATGGAATGAAGTTAAAGAAAAATATACGAGAGTTGGAAAGTAAACTATGACAACTCTCATTTTTCTCAAAGTTAAACGATGAGTCAGTTCACTATAAAATAATACAGCGCGCCAGGAAAGTCTCTCCGCAGTAGCGCCTTCTAGTGAGAGTGCTTGCAACAAAAATTATGTTGGTAACCCGAACTGCAGCTAACCCGAAAACGTAAATTACGTATTCACAACAATCATAATATAGAAAGATTTTCCTAAGGATGAGCCAAAGTGACAGTTTGCGTAACAATTGAACGTCACATGTAATTCAGAGAAGTATCCCTCTGCCGCGACAGCTGTTCAGCCACGCCTCTTCGTAAAGTGTTAGTTTATAGCTCCTGTGAAAACATCGCTATGCAGAAATATGAGTTTCGCCGAGGTATATGCTCGTACGGGAGTCGGAGAAATATTTAAATTTAATTACGTATGTGGAAAATCTCTTAACATGCTCTCACAATCAGTAAAAGAAAATTGCCACGAATGTAAATAGAAAGCTCTGAATCACAGTTCGCCACACAACAGCACAATTGGAGGAAACACGTGCACCAGTACGCATCTCTGTTTTAAAATAAACATAATATTTATCACACAAAAAGTAAATCCAATGTAATGTTAATAGAAAATTTTTTTTTACATAAGAGCACATAACACTGCCATTCCTAATTTCAATTATTTCGCAAAGCGAATTATATTTTTGTCGGACGAGGACATCACAAAAGAAAGCGTCGAAGTCATTTACAAGTTAGCCAACTGCAAACGAACGAATGCAGGAAGGGAGTCTAATGGGCTTGAGGGCACAACGACCACAGAACCTTCAGTTATGTTGCCAGCACTAACTGTCACTTTGGCTCATCCTTAGGAAAATCGTTCTATAGATGGTGGAAGAGTTGTCCCCTTCACTCGTTTGCCAGTGATGTGGCTGCCATCAACATAAATGCAAGTTGTAACAGGAGACCCTGATTCTGCTCGGTGCAGAGACTTTTCTGGCGCACTGTGTAACCCGTCCATTGTAATGACCGTCGTCCGGCGGTAAGCAAGTACCCTTTCATAGTCTGGTAATTCATGGGATCAAATCCGGCTGGGGGCGGTGGATTTTTCAAAGAAAGGAAAATAATCAGTCAACAATGACATTGTAAAAGGACAGTGACTAAATGTCCCACAAAATTTAATCTTTTAACAATTCCCGCCTCAATCAAATCGCAAATTACTCTCAAACAGGGAAGCACATACGCAGCGGATAATATGACTGAGATTGTTGATGTCTTGATGCCTGATTGCGAACATGGAGGTCAAAAATCAGTTGTTTGCGTTGAGCGCCCAACATTTTTCAAAATGCCCATAAATAAAGCATATGTTAGGAATGTATATACACGTATTTGTTTTAATCAGGACCCTTCCCAGTGTACGTGGTCTCTATGATACACCGCCCTCATCGAAACCTCGCTCAACACCCAACAAGGGGTTAGGAGACGCGTTGCGTCGCGATGAAGACGCAACAAATATTTTAAAAAATGGAAATCTCTTTAGTACAGGAGTTCCAGGACCAGCTCGTTCCTTTCCTATTTTAGATAGTTCATTCTACTCAATAACATTTACGACATACTTCTCATCGACCTTCGGAAGTGTCTCATTGGTCCATCCCGTCTTTCTTTTCGGAATAGAGGGGAGCTGCCGAGGTACTGTGACTATTCGTTTTCCCACCAATCAGACAAAACGTGTCACATCCTTCGCCTGTGTTCAGAGGGGTGTTTAAACGAATTTAAACGCGAGCACAAAAACAAAAGAGGTAATGCAAAAATATAACGGGAGAGTACGCTAATGTAGCAGAAAGGAAGGAAGTCGGCATAATGCATTGCAAGAGTCTTTTGGAAGCGAGCCGTCGATCGGAGAAGACGTATGGCGAGTTCGCACTAAGAGAGAGTACCATTACGAGCATTCCTTTACAAATAGCGTCAGAAAAACTCTTTGGAGAAGATAATATGAGAAGTAAACTGTTTATTTTAAACGCAATACGACAAATTGTGAATATAATCAAGAGTAGTAATTGCATATTGAGGGCAGAGAACTGAGGAGCTCGTACGAGTTTTACAGACGATAGATAATACTCGAATTCTCTTTTCCAATTTTTAAAAAATCTTTTTGTCTTGACGTTCTGTTCCGTTCCTACGTTGATGTTACATGGGATTTCATTGCATCTGGGTAAAATTCTTGGACGCATCCCTACGCAAGCGAGCGCGCGACGGCCCGACTACACATTTTATAACGGACACGAGCCGGTCTTTCAAAGTCAAAAGACACTGCGGAGCTGCTGGGAGACGACGCGAGGCCGCTTCAACCAGACGACCCCTAAGGCAAAATCTGTATATTGTCAAGTAAGAACGTTCCAGATGGAATAATTTTATTTTGGAGTTTTGATCAGAGTTTCTGTAGGTCTGGAAAAAACCGTAGGAAAATTCGATATCACGTGTGGAGAGTTTTTAAAACTTGTTTTGAATCAAGAATCAATTATTCTTAAATCTTAATTTTTAAAAAATTGGACCAAAAATTTAATGTGTGTCAACTAAAAGAAGAAGTTCATAAATGTATTTGGAAGTCAATGTAAATGTGTTCAGAAGAGAGTAAATAGTATACAAGGATTTGTTTGAAACTTCCTTTTTGTCAAATGTTATAAAGAATATATGACTTTGCTGGCAGATTGCTAGATAGCCACAATTCTACATATAGCAAAGGTGTATTAGTTGTAAGATGAAGCATCAACTGATGTCACTGCAGCGCCTCCCACCGGGAGGTCGTAGGTTCAAGTACTCACGGCGGCAGAATTTTCCACACTAGCTTTTCAGTTAGGTTGAATTCAATCGCTGTCTAGAGAAGAATGCCAGTATCCGGCTGC
The DNA here is from genome assembly GCA_964035755.1 of Teleogryllus oceanicus. Lineage (NCBI taxonomy): Eukaryota > Metazoa > Arthropoda > Insecta > Orthoptera > Gryllidae > Teleogryllus > Teleogryllus oceanicus. The sequence goes on from CAXIVR010000004.1 coordinate 56,434,349, forward strand.
TCTGATCGGTTGTTTTCCGTGGTTGCTCCGATCAACACCAGGCGAATGCCGGAGCAGTACCCTAACAAACGGGCCACGGACCGCGCGCGATCTGTCCTTCCTCTTCCTTGTCCTATCCTCTCCCCTTACACACACACACACTTACACTAACAGTCACTACACTACAACATATTCCGGGAGACCGGCCGGGAGCTTAGAGCTTGTCCCGGCTGGGGCGGTGCCCCGTTGGTGGGAGAGTCCTGGTTAGGGGGAAAACCCGGTAGGCTCCGGCACCGGAGCGGCCATCCAGCGGGGGAAGATCACCGCCATCTTCCGAGAAAACATCACCAACCATCACCAACCAACCAACTGAAACGAAGGTTATAGTACCCCGTAAGGGCGTTGCAGCCAAATTAGCAGACATCGGTTAGTGAAAATCTGCCTGGAAGGAGAGATCCAGGTCTCTAAGAGGATGCGTGGCAATCAGGCCTGTCTCATCACACCACGGCACAATGGAAATCAAAAACGTCACCGTCCGAATGTAATGCTCCTACACTCCCGAAACGGCCTAGGAATGAAATAATATTATTGGAAATATACTTTACGGTAGATGACTATGACACAACAAGGCAACAAGGCATACCCATGCGTTAGTAGGAGTCAAATGTATCCCAACCGAATGTCGGGAGAGGCAATGAACAAGATGCCAACGCACGGATATTAGTCCTACACAATATTACGCCCCAACCATATTTTAAACAAATATGATTATAAAGTTCATGAAATAAAGTAAGAAAAATGGAAAAGAGAGCTACATTTTTAAAACTTCACTACAAGATAAATGTGTTGTCCTGGTGACAGATTTGTGATAGATTGCACATTTGTGATACACTGCACAGAGTCTGGAACTGCACGTCGATGTTGAGTTGTGCCGTATGAATGAATTTTTAGCTGAAAACCCTTTTGATGAAGATATTGGTTATTGAATTAAATAATTCTTGGGTTTTATTTGAAGAAGCGCAAGTAAGACGTGACTCCTTTGTTGTCGTGCGGTCGAAGAAAATCTTCTGGATGAACTTTAAGCAAAAGTGCCAAAATTGGCGTGAACGCCAGAGGTCTTGTCAAAATCCCCGAGAATGTTCATGGTTGCCATTGATTTCCGGAAACAAATTTCCGTGAATTTTTTCCGGTTTTCCAAAGCATATAATTTTTTTCTCTCATAAAATTTGTAGAGTATTTCACACTATTTAACGAAAATATTAAATCAAGCTTGAAAATAATTCGTCAGCACTCTGGTTCCTCTTCGTGATACAGTACAAATTTTTAAAAAAACTCCACAAATTGAAAATGAGCAAAAACCAATAACGCACTATTTTTTAAAAATAATATCTAATTTTATATGCAGTACATTTTTTCTAACTTCTAACGATTCTTTCACAAATTCCCTTAATTTCCCCAGACTCTTGCAGAGCAATTAAATTTCCTGACTTTTCCCGCTTTTCCGTGTTTTCCAAAACGTGACTACCCTGAACAACAACAACAGCAACACAATCACAATCAGGAGAAGGGTCCACTACCCTCCGCCTCGCTCTTTGAGTGATTCCGGGAGCGTCAATAGGTAATGCCATTAGTCCCGTAAGTGTAGTGCTTTTTATCGTAGGAGGTGACGGTGATCTTCCCCCGCTGTTTGGTGATTTTCTCCCGCCGGCCCCAGCTAGGATAAGCTCTATCATCCAAACAGGAGTTCCGACAAGTCTGGTAGCGTCGTATCGTGTCCCGACATGAGAGTGTATGTATGTGTACGAGGTGAGGATAGGACAAGGATGACGAAGCAAAGAACGCGCGCGGTCCGTGGCCCGTTTGGTAGGGTACGGTTCCGGCGTTCGCCTGGTATTGATCGGAGAAACCACTGAAAACTACCGATCAGAGCGGCCGCCGCTAGAACTCTCCTCCAGATGACGGCTGAACTCTACCTAGCTGTCTAGCTAGTATCGAAAATCCTACCACCGTCGGGACTGGAACCCAAAAACCTCTCGGTCAGAGGCACTTCAGACCGGGAGCGGTGGCTCAGTGCATCAACTGATGTCACCGCAGTGCCTCTGACCGGGAGGTCCTAGGTTTTAGCCCCGATGGCGGCAGAATTTTCGACACTAGCTTTTCAACTAGCTCTAATTCAGTCGCTGTCTGGAGGAGAATTCTACCAGACGGATCCTCTGATCGATAGTTTTCCGTGATTTCTCCGATCAACATCAGACGAATGCCGGAGCAGTACCCTAACAAACGGAACACGGACAGCGCGCGATCTTTCCTTCCTCTTCCTTGTCCTATTCTCACCCCTTACACACACTCACACACACACACTCTTACACTAACATGCACTATTCTACTACATATGCCGGGAGATCGGTCGGGGACTTAAAACTTGTGCCAGCTGGAGCGGTGCCCCGGTGTTGGGAGATACGTGGTTGGGGAAAACTCCTCTAGTCGACGGTAGTGTAATGATTTATAATCATCAACCAAATAAGTATTTCCTTTAAATGAAAAAAAAATCCCTACAAATGAAATAAATTATACCCGAAGAGGCAAATGACGGCAGCGCCGCGCACGAACATTTTTTCTTAATTAAATGAATGCGCGGAGGAATGGGAAGCATAACGTGAGCATTTGATAAAGCACATGTTTAGGAATCATTTGAAACAACAATCAACAAAATCGGACCAGGGGTTTGCTCAATTCGAGAATTTTAGTAATCGTGCATCTCAATGTAATAAAAAAAAGAGCATGTAGAGTCATTGTTGCCGAGAAGAAGCAAATTACGAATAGTGTTTTTCATAAATAGTAAGAGAACGCCTAAAGAGATCGGGTTAAGATTTGGCAGAATAAAACAGCAAAAATTATAGAAATTTTTGAGAGTAGTCACAATTTTGGAGGACGCCTAGGAGGCGAAATCAAAATTAAGTGTTAAAATTGTTATTTAGAAAAGATATTGTAACCGCTCTTCTATCCTACCTGCCTAACTTGCTCGTGCCCTCACGTTGGGCCCATAATGTAATGTCGCCACACACCTAATACCCTTTCTCTTAATACCTCTGGGCGCACAATGCAACCGATATCTCTTATATCCACCCCATTTGCCTTGCCCTTGCTCTTGCTCATTCGCCCGTACCTTGGCTTAGCTCACTATAATTATTCAATCTTACCTGGGCGTGAATCGCGTGCTCATTCCATACGGACCTGAGACGGGATACCTCACGTTCGTGCCTGGGTCAATCTCTATAGAACTACTAAGAAACAACACACATATTCGAGGCAATCACGAGCCATACTAAATGCTCATTTGTTTATTGCAAGCAAATTTCAACACATTGAAAAATGAACCCTTGGCTGGCAAAAAAGAAAAACAAATAACGCAAAAACATAAATACAAACAACATAAAAATAATCCCATTCACACTTAAAACATCAACAAACTTTTCATTTATACAGGAATGCGCATTCTGTCGTGACCTCATCTTATGGTTATAATTTTAACTAATTTAATTGCCAAAACTTGATCTTCGACAGAATCTTGGCGGATTTTTGTCTCGAGCATAAAAGAAAAGTATGTATGCAACTCATGCAACTTCCCTTTGCTGCGGCGTCGCGCACTGTCAGCGCTCGCCGTTGCCCGGTGTCTCGTGCACCGCCCGTGAACAAAATTCCAATTCGGCTGCCACCAGTCCCTGGACGCCACTAATTCACTTTCAAATCCGTTGCTTACAGTCCCTGTTATTGTTTCTCGCGACTAATCACATTCCCACTAATGTTTTCCCACGTCTTACTTACGCGAAATAATGTTTTCACAATTTGGCCCGTGAATTTAACAAAAAATAATTTAAATTTTATCTCCACAATGTTCCAATGACTTCTTTTACTCGTAAAACTCTCGAAAAACACTTCCACCGAATATTTTAAGAAATTCTAAAAAATTTCAGCACGACGATATAACGCGTGTGCTCGCGACCAAAACTCAACTCGTTCTTTTTCTTACTACTTTTTCACATTGTTGGTCTACAATCCGACAACTTTCTTTTTTTTCTCAAAACACCCGCCCATCACGGTACATGTTAGAAATTCATACTTCCATCGTTTGCGACCATCTTTTCTCTCTTAATCCCCCACGTTATAAATGTCAATATTGAAATAATTCAAGTCCCGTACAAATTCCCCCGTGCCGTGACTAATTTTGCCCTAATCCAAATTTTCTGTTTTATAATTCCAGAAAGTTTGACGTTAATCCGTCCAAGCGTTCTTGAAATATTCAATAAAAACTGAGTTTCCTTTGCACTTCCAACAGCACAACAATGGGTGCCATCTTCTTCGTTCTTAATGTGTTACATACAATTCATACACTTTCTGATATTTCTTGAACCCGTGGCTCGAATTACTTGATTTTCTCTTTAAACTGTTTCAAAAATCGGGTTCTACCCATTGTTTATGTTGCCTATTTCCGCCCTTTACGTTTTCTACTGCCTTCTGAAAATTATAAGCACGCAGCGTTGCCGTCTATTGTTTTCTTTGCGTACTTAATTTCTCCTTGACCTTCTGTTCTTTTTATATTTTTCACGTTCTGGGTCTTGCAAATCATTACAATATGAAACAAGAGACACATTGTCGTGGCGTCATGATAAGACGACGAGGGGCGAATTGTAGTATTTTATTTAAATAAGTCGCTGAGAGGCGAAGAAGACATTTATCAGAGAAATTTCGGACATAATATAGAGGCAATGATAAGGCAGGTAAACGTTAATAAATGAAAAGAAGAAATACTTTTCGTTATGATGTTCGGCGCATTAAGCGGGTGATCTGCTTTTGTTGGCGGAAAAACGCTGAGGACAACAATGAAAAAGCTGAGGACAACAATGCCCAAGTAGAGAAAATTTCGAGCAGTGTGTGATCGGTGTTAAACGCTGCATTTTTATGATTGTTCGGAATTTATAGTTTGAAAAACAGTTTATTTTTATCTTAATGGCGCACGAACTTTATAAAAAAACGTGCACATGTATTGGCAAATAGTGGCGCATAATTAGTAAATAGTGGCAATGCGGGATAATAGTTTTTTTGTGATAACGGCCTGAAGCAGTAGTAGGCGGACATTTTGTATCGTATAATAACACGAATTTTTGCGATCTCGTCTGAATATTGAAGAGAAGTGCAAGCGAAGTTTTGTTTTGTGAAAGGACATAGTGCATCTACGCGCCGTGATTTTAAACATTCAGCGGGAACTTTGTGTTGCGTTTACGCAGAATATTTCGCGCTTTTCCCGAAATGTGTAAGTTTCGCGCTGTGAAATGATCCCTGATATGATGGCTGGAGTTTTGCGGTAATTGCACACTGAGGGTGTGCAAATTGGTGGCTGGCGACGAACATGACGTGCTCTGCGTGCCGCGACGCCGACCCAGCAGACAGGGAAGTGACACGATTGATTTATTTTGGTTGCTGCAAAAACGCATTTCTGTCCAAGATCAAGTCATGTTAAATTGGTACAAATTAAGTCAGTAAGTTGGTATTACAGAATGCGCATTCGGTGTGAATGAGATTGTTTTTGTAAAGTTGCAGAGTGAATGTTTTTCTTTGTTTTTATGTCAAGTGATTTTTTGTGTATGCCATTGAAGGGTATTTTTTTGGTTATGTGTTCATTGTTGGTGTTTTAAGAACGAGAGAATCAGTTAGTCATGATAGAATAAATCAAGATGAACACAATCGTGTTTATCGATAAAACCCTTTCAATGACGTGTTGTGATTTATGGTAGTTAGACGCTGACATTACGTACGCACCTTTCCGACTCTTTGCCCGTTGCATGTGGAGTTCCTCAAGGATCGATTTTAGGCCCTATTCTGTTCCTACTTTACGTAAACGATATGCCCTCGACGATTCGAAACGGAAGAACGGTTCTCTTTGCGGATGATACGAACGTCCTTTGCAATAAAGAAACAGTAAATAGTACAATAACAGATGTTTCAAATTGGTGCCGAAATAACAAATTAATAGTGAACGAAAAGAAAACGGTTTTAATGCAGTTTTCCATTTCAAATAAACAATTCTGTCCCATTGACAATGAACAGTGTACCATTGACTGATGTTAAGGCAACAAAATTTTTAGGTCTCTCAATTCAGTCAAACCTTAAATGGAACGTCCATTTAAATGAATTGAACACAAAATTAAGTTCTTTGTGCTACGCGTTCAGAATTCTTGCAAATTCAGTCAGCCTTCATACTGCTCGTTGTGTATACTTCAGAATGTTCATTCCCGCCTGAGATATGGCATAATATTCTGGGGAAATACATCTTATAGCTCCCAAACTTTTAGATTACAAAAACGAACTGTACGAATAATAACCAAATCCCACCCACGTGATTCATGTAAGCCTCTCTTCATTAATCTAGAATTCTACCATTACCGTCTCTTCTTATTTACGAATCAGGGGTTTTTTGTAAAAATGACTTGCTCAAGGGCGGGAATATATTTTCAGAAAATGCCGAAGTCTATTACTATAACACTCGACGTAGAAATCATATTCATCAGGTGACAGTATCAACAGCTCATTACAAAAAATTTACATACAATACATGCACATTATTTTACAACACTTTGCCAGATGACATTAAACGATTAAATTCAATAGAAAAGTTTAAATCCCAAGTGAAATCGTTTCTGCTGCATAACTGTTTCTATACAATTAGAGACTATACTGAGCATCACAAGAAAAGTAACATAAATTTTAACAATGATACATAATGCTTTATTTACCATTTGAATTGTGTAAATGAGTATAAACAACCTGTAACAACTATTGTACTACAGTTTCCGGGTCAATGACCCCCATCTCGATCAGGTTTTTCGTCCAGTTTCCCTGATCCATTGAGCAAATGCTGAGATGGCCCCTTGTTTTGCTTCTGGACATAAATGTAACTTCATTTTCTGTGCACGTCTTCTAGAATTCAGTGGGAAATACATTTATTCAAAATATCGTTTCCATGTTGTCGCGGCAGGAAGTAATAAGAGCCAAAATTTATTGCTTAATTATCTTTGAAAATAGATTTTATTACATGGGAGTTTTTTTGATTGTTTTTTTCTCCCTTTCAAAATTCAAAATTTATTGCTTATTTATTTTTGAAAATATATTTTACTACATGGGAGTTTTTTTTCTCGCTTTAAAAATTCAAACTTTAAGTAGTATATGACTTAGTGTAGGGATCACAGAATTTTGAAAATGTGCACACAATTCACTTTCCCCATAGCACGTCATACGCAGTTTTTAACTGTTTTTTTTGACGTAAAATAAATAAATAAAAATAAATAAATAAACCCACGCGCGCGTTGCACGAGTATTACGTTTCGAACCCTGTACAGGGCCCATCACAAATCCACGATCCCATAAATCTTCAGAATTACGGAAAGTTAGCTAGTAAACGGGATATTAACGTATTTAATAGAGGGAGGAGACGATTTTGTTACGGTAGGTCGGCGCCGGATCTCGTCATTTAATGGGGAAGATCCCCGCCATCTCCCGATCAAATCACTTCAATAGTTGACGCGCCCAGAATCACTAACAATTTCATTCAGTGACATGATCGTTACCGGTGCTTGGCTCTTACCTTCCTCCGTGTGGAAAATGAGCGCGGCGTCGGTGGCGGCGCGCTCCGACAGGAAGTTCTCCGCGGCCGCCACGAAGCCCGACACCGTGACGTCCACTCGCACGTACGGCACGTCCGCGTACGAGCTCATGTTCCACACGGCGTTCCATCCCGTCCACGTGAAGTCCAAGATGGCGCTCACGCCCTTCGCCAGCTCGTTGCACACTGCACAAACATCAGGCGGACGTCGCATGAGTGGAGTGAGACTCGCATTACGCACTCTGCACATTATTAAGAGACAAGTCCATAAAAGATGTCGACAGATGTTTTCAGATTTTTGAGATATTACATACACTGCACATTAGTAAGAGATGGTCCATAAAAGACGTCTACAAATGGTTAGAAATTTTTGAAACATTACATACACTGTAGTACATTAGTAAGAAGTCGTCTGCAAATGTTTTCAGATTTTCGAATGTTCTCCTTTCGCCCAGAAAAGCCCGAATGCAAACTCTCTTTACATACTTTCTCGTATTTTTCCTGATTGCCTGAGCACAAAATTCCAGTAGAAAATATAAAAATTAGAGCAGAGTACTCATTATCAGCTGCGCAAATCGCATACGTTAGGAGATACATGATCAAAGATGATCATATTTGAAATTTGGAAACCCTCTACAGGGCACATTCATCTTCCAGAATGGGGTAAACAAGGGCATTCTTGAAGTTTATAAAAACTATAAAGGTGGCATATTTCCATTTCACAAGTTAAATCTGGATTTTCGAAAATTGTAATCGGTAAATAGTTGTTTCATAAAGGTCATGTAGGTTTTTAAAAATATTTTAGTAGTTTTCTTGCAATAGTGCGTGCAATATTTTCAATTTTCAAACACAATTTTTAAAAATTACAAAAATGTATTTTTTTTATTTGTGTCTCACATCGGTAATATTTACATTAGAGGCGATTTTTCATATTATATTTATAGTGCAAGTGCTTTAAATGACTTCAAATGAATTTTTTCGAAAACTCTATACATTCCTATGAAAAAGAGCTTCAAATTTCGCATTTACAGTAATACTTAATCGCGATTTTCTTAAAAACGGCTTCAAAATATTCAATGAAAATTTCTATTTAGGACGAGACTTTACTCTTCTTTAATATTCTTGAAGTAATATTTCGGTTGTACTATTAATAAAGCAAAAAGTTGAGGAAATGTCAAAGAATGTTCTTAGATGGCAACTTGCCAGAGAAATGAGAAGACCTTAAACCCAGACCACACCAAGGAATTAGAAATTTGCTAAGAAAGTCTGAGCCATTCTGTAACACCTCTAGTTAGAATATTCTCATAACAAATTATCAACTTCATGGACTAGGTTGTAAGTCTGTTGTTCTGATTTTCTCCTTGTTAGCAATTAATTTGATTCTGCTGTTTCATAGCATCAGGAATTGTGTTAATATATTATGAATTTTTGATGCTACGGCAGAAGATACAAACGGTACTTATTTTAGGAATTGTTTAAAATATCGATCACATAAATACATCAAATAAGTAAGTGATAAAAAGACTAAGAATATGATTTTAAATAGAATGTCCGTCAGACAACTTTCTCTCTATACAGTGTCCATTAGAATCGAATTTTTCCACCGCCTCATTTCAGTTTATGGACGACCGTCATGAAACATCGGTTCGTGATGTTGCAGGGTGGAAAACGGGTTTTTAACACGATCACTAATATGCATTATGGAGGGCGATAAAATCGTTTGCCTAGAAAAGGAAACAATAAAGTTGGAAAAGAATATTATCAATCATCGGAAGAAAGTAAAGATATATGAACGCCCTAAAGATGTGTTTACATTACTGTCTGGTACTGTAGCTCTTCAAATGTGCATTTGAACGACCGCTTTTGTATATGGCATTAAGGCTAAATGCACCGAAAAATACTTATAGGAAAAATCAATAGATCGCAGCACTATCACACGGAATTTACTAGATCGATAACGTCTGAACAAATTGTCCGATTTTCGATCTGCAAACGGCATTGGACTCCTTTTTAAAATAGAATTTACGCTACGATGCCGTTTTTTCAAAATATATTTCCAAAAAAAGTTTGAAAACGTTTTCTCAGAGTTCCGGGGAGAAATTAAAAAATGTGGGCTTATAGCGCGATGGCGACGTGCTTCCTGAATCCAACGCCGTGTCAATCATGCAAATCGGATGAATAGGAGCGGCGTAAAGTGAAATTTCGGAAAAATTACCTGATCCCCCTCCCCTTTTTCCCTGCGTCACCCGACCCGCCTGGGCCCTCCATCGACGCGGCCGAACGCTACAGAACCCGGCGGCCATCGCACGGAGGCCAACTTTCAGACAGGCAAGCTGGGCAGTCAGTCCCTCAGTCTCAATATATTTTCACGTTCAAACTAGTGATGCCTGTAACACAGCCAAACGGTCTCGTATCATCTGTAATAGTCGTATAAAACTATATATCTGTTCAATATTTCCGTCTTCCTTAATACCATCAAACAATTATTTGAGGCACTACTCAAAATATCAATTCGATTTGAAACTGTTTTAAAAAAGAAAATTGAACTAATTGTAGATATCACCAATATTCCATGTCCTAACATCTTATTTACATACATTTTACTTCTAAGATCTTCATATCATTCCACTACTACAAAGAATGAGCGAAATTACATGCAGCTCTTTATCCTGCGACTCGATTTTGATCTCAAAACAGTTTGTCTCTTGATAGATTTACTGATGAATCTGTTTTCCAGTAAAATATTAAAACAGTTTCATACTTTCGACAAAATTGAAGAAGTGGTAAAATAGCGCGCATGGCAGATGCATCACTAGATCCAACACTGTAACAACATTAAAATATAATATTAAGAATCTGACATGTCCAGCTTACTTAGTAAGTTATATTGATATAAATGATTCTTTATATTTGTATAAACTGAGATTGGAATATAATTCGGCGCGTCATTTTGATACAAACTACGTAAATGATCATGTAAACATGTACACAATCATTGTTTGAATATATATATATATATATATATATATATATATATGTATTTTAATGCATTAAATTGTCACAAAAGCAATACAACTTTAACCTAGACAGGAAGCAACTAGAAGAGGAATATCCGTCTATGAGGATAATATGTTTGTTATAATTATGAATTTGGCAACTTTTACATTTCTACATTAGATACCATTTTCTAAACATCTACACGCTTATCAGTAACATTTATCAGTTGCAATTCAATTTATAAGATTTATATACTACTAGTAAAAGCGTAGCATACCAGTCACTATAAACCTCTATATTAGGAATCAGCATGCAAACGTATTAAATCAGCGATCCTTATCTAGGTGTCGAGAATAGGATGCAACATTGATTTCAAAACATTGATTTTGTATAGACACATGAACATATTTCGTAAAAATGAAACATTTATGAAACCTGATGTTTATTATCATGTGCTTGATGAGTTGTTGTAATGAAAAGACTGATAATCACAATTTTATAAAAGTTAAAATATGAAATAATATTGCATTATAACTGTCAATACATGTGTTCGAATAAAGCAGACAGTGATTTAACATCCTCATCCAGTAGACTATCTTCAGCCCAAGAAATGCCCATTTTTCTGGTATTTCCTACATATGTCCTACTGTACGCAGAGGCGGCCAACGAAGCACTCTAGGTGTAAGGTCTCTCCCCACCTTCCTGTACCCATTTCAGAGTTGTGACTCCATAGACCCTCGGCGATAGTTTTCAGGCTTAGTTTCGCTGTTATTCTTTTACTTTCTTTTGCCATTTTGTCTAAATCAGTAATTATAAATTAACAATCATGGCCATTGTCAAAACAAATCTTCCGCACGAACAGTCGATGTTTCTAAACCAGGTTTTGAAAGATGTTTAATTTTGAACATTGATATTTGCATTCGTATTATGCAGCATCATTCCTTCGCTTTTCTTCTATCCGAAACTGGGAGGGACGCGCGATAATTCAGCGCGTTCTTCCTAATTAATGGCAGAATGTAGCATGAAGACTGAGGTATCAAACACACTGTTCAGTGCTATGATGTCTATTTGTCGGCTCCAGCCCCGCTCAAACAGCGGCTGCAGCATCCTCCTTTATCTGCAGGTCCCAATTCTTGGAGGTCTCAACGCGCGAGAAATAGTACTAGAACATAGATCGCAAGCCATCCCTCGTTATACCTATCTGGATATACACAGCAAGGATGCTAGCAATTTGTTCATTGCTCACTCGGACTCGACTGCCTTTTCCATTTGTTTGTGATATTGTGTATTAGTCATATGAATTATGCCACTTACACCCTTTTCTTCCGTTTCATTCTATCATTCCAAGCATAATTTCCTTTTCTAGAGATTTTGTTCCGACTCACAGTATGTCCAAAATTTTATTTTCCATTTTTGGCTTTGGCTTTTAGAGAAAGTTCTGTTTTCTTTCAAAATTTCGGCATTTATCTTTTGCCCTCAATTGTACGTTTAATATTTTCTTCGTGTCCATACTTCAAAGCATCTTCCTTTCGGCCTATCTCAATGTTCAGCTTTACACCACAAAACAGGATTAGAATTACCATTTTCTCGATTATTTGGATTTGGTCTTACGTAGGGCTTGACTTCTGACGGAACACGACGGAACGTCGTTCCTATCTGCTGATAATTATTACATTATATTATAAATATATAATTATTCTCTTAAATTGATAAATCATTTTGAGCGCGTTCCAGGACCTAAAATTTTAGAAATCAATCACTTGATATACCTGCATATTATATGAATTTTGTAATTTTCTTTCATGCTTTTTCTAAATTTTTCCTCTCTTTAGTTTTTCTGTACAGTATCCAGAATTTGTTATTGTAATTCATAAGTATTAACTTCGCCTGCCAGGTATATCACTTCTCCGTTGATGTTCAAGGCTTCCTTTGACCAGTTGACATAAATGTTGTTTTCTTTAAATGTAAGTTCATAGAATATTTAAATTTTATATTAATATATTTAGCTATCCTTATTACATAATTCCGAATTAAGTACAAATAAAACATCTGCATAATTTTGATGACATAAAATTTTTGCGTTTTCTCGAAAAGAAGTAAAGTGGACATGTCATTTTGAATGTTTGCTCCTCATTTGCGCTCCTTTGTATCAAGCCCAGCGCCGCCAGCACGCTCTCAAGTCACCCTCTGGGCTGGAAGCAGGGTCCCTCTGGCACACTGCTGTTCTGATAGCGTGACTTTTCTGACCTCTGCAGACATCTCGCCGCGTTCTTCGGCGGTGCGTGCTACACTAGGCAATTCATATGCAAGCGTAGGAAGAGGCTGGTAGTAGTTTTCAGTGGGCGAGAACATTGTGCAATGACGAAGTGGAGATTATATTTACTCTATAAAATTAGTGGAATCATTCGCTTTCCTTAATTATTAGCAACCTGTGTGTGTGTGTGTATAAACAAAATTATAAATTAAATAATTAATAACAATTATGAAAGTATATTTGATTAATAAAATTTGTGAGATATTATTAACTAAAGTAACTTATTTTGTGAAGATGTATAGAATGGAGCTATTGTTTTCATTGAAAATACAGTATAACGTTTATTGACGTCCATACCGGTAAAGACGTCAATAGAGGTATTTTACTAGTATATAACAATAAAGGTATTTGAGAAAGTTATGAAAAAATACGTATTTTACCGTATTCAATACCTTTTCAGTCGCTGTTCACTAGCAGAATCAAAGAAAAACAAACTATCCTTGTATCTTCTCTTCATTTATTTACAGTATTTGAAGTATTTCTTTTTAAAAACATCTATTTTATGTATTTAAATATATCTTAAAGACATGCTAAAAAAATCAAAATAGAGTTTTAAATTCGAAAATATATTTTCAAATACAAGTATTTAAATATTGCTCAACCCTCTCTATAAACTAGTATTGCGATCAGCAGTGTACTAATCTCAGTTCCCAGCTGAGCGTAGTACTAATACATATGCCACGAGTAAGTCCAGAAAAATTGTAGAATGAAATTGCAAAATATGGACATAAATATGAGGAAAACTAAATAAACGAATATGCAAATCAGATTTTCCTGCAATATATAACATCAAATTTCATTAGAAGTAATTTAGTACAATCACACTGTGTAAGTATCTTTACAATACAATTTCAAATAAAAGCTAGCGATGATACAACATCACACACTTTCTGGCATTATTTCTAAATTTGCAATTTTCGAAAATTGATAGAGTTCAACGAAAATGGTAATTCTTTTAAGCGTCCCTTCTATCCGTGGAAAACAATTGTTGTGATTTTCGAGATTTTTTTAATATATTCATCAATTTCATTCTTAAATTAATCTAAAACTTCGCGGTTTTGCAATAAACTTACATGACCTTTGCAATCTTCGAAAATACGGCGGGGTGGGCGAAAATGAAACCACCATCATATTTTGTATCGTCTTTAAACAAAAAATTGAACTCTTTTGAGAAAAAGTTACAATTGTTTTAATTGCCTACTTCACTCCCAAATTGCACGAAAACTACTCAAATGTTTCAAAAATTAAACTTGATCTTATTTTCAGATCTGTCAGAACAGATTTAGTAAGGAAAAAATATATCATCAATATTATAGTTGAAGGAAGAGCCCCCAAAATTGCATGCAATTTTCTAAACATAAGTGATGTCAACAAACACCATAAATCACATTTCTCTTGCGTTCTGTATAACACGAGGACAAAATTTAATCAAATAATTTGGTGACGGTTGAGAAGATTTCGAAAATGATTTTGAAGCTTAATGTAAAGTAACCTCAAAATCAAAATATCCGTTTGAAACTCCCAAAGGATCGAGTTCTTTCAGGTAGATTCAGAAGATCAATTTTGAGAAAATTGCAGAGAGGTTTAGGCGTCAGCGTTGACCATAAACGGACAGACATGTTTGGTGTCAATCGATTTTAGGTATCAAGGACACATGTATTGTATTTTTCGCTAGACCACGATTAGAAGAAGTAATGTAATATTTAGCAGAGGATTTATCCACTTTTACTTTACAGGGCCGACAATAAGAGTTTTCCGTACCTGATTACATAATTTGTCGGAAAGTAGTTTTAAAATTAACAACGAAAACAATTTTAAAATTTAGTTTCCAGATTTTACTTGGGAAACAGATTCATCAGGTGAAATCTATCAGAGACAAATGCCGTTTGAGGATCAAAAATCGAGTCGCAAGATAAAAGAGCTCGTACGTAATCTCAGCTCATACTTTCTGGTAGAAGAATGATAACGGAAGATCTTAGAAGTAAAATGTATGTAAAATAAGATGTTATGGCATAGAATATTGGTGATATCTACCAATTAATTCCATTTTCTTTTGAAATCAGTTTCCAAATCGGAATCGATATTTTGAGTACCGCCTCAAATAATTGTTTGATGGTATTCGAAGGAAGACGGAAATATGTAGACAAGATATATAGTTTTATACGACTATTACAGATGATGAGAGACCGTTTGGCTGTTTACAGCATCACTAGTTTGACACGTGGAAAATATTGAGACTGAAGGACTGACTGCCCAGCTTGCCTGTCTGAGTTCGGCCTCCCGTGCCGATGGCCGCCGGATCTGGACGTTCGGCCGCGTCGATGGAGGCCCAGGCGGAGTCGGGTGACGCAGGAAAAGGGGAGGATCAGTATTCTTTCCGAATTTCACTTTACGCCGCTCCTATTCATCCGATTTGCATGATTGACACGGCGTTGGATTCAGGAAGCACGTCGCCATCGCGCTATAAGCCCACATTTTTTAATTTCTTCCCGGAACTCTAAAAAAAGGTTTTCAAAATTTTTTTGGAAATATTTTTTGAAAAAACGGCATCGTAGCGTAAATTCTATTTTAAAAAGGAGTCCAATGCCGTTTACATATCGAAAATCGGACAATTTGTTTAGACGTTAAATCTAATATAATTTTGCTTTTTTGGTGCTGCCACGTGGTGGCGACAAATGGAACTAGTGTCGGTACATTTAGCCTTAATTCTTCCTTTACAAAACATAATTCAGAAACTCGCCTACTGCTTAAATGGGAAATTAATTGTCTATTCAGTTGTCTTCTACCTTTATGACTTCCGAACGTAATTGGAGGTTCAACCGGCGAAATCAATGGTAATTTTCATCAAAGTTTGTTAGAACGAATGTAATAATACTATGTAATGGGAATATTACTATAGAAGTGCAGACTATAATGTGGGTCAGTAGTTTAATAAATACGGGAAGAATTGGGATGAATAATGTGGATTATGGTAGTTTCATCAATATATCTGGAAATTTAAGAATGTGCTTCTCCCAACCCCAACGTCAGTTTTACAGTTACGGTCAATGATCAATTCAGAACAATCTGGAAGCTGAATTTGGAGTTCAGTAATCCGAGCTGGCAAAATCTTGATTTTTTATTTCTCGTACATGTATGTAGTATATACGAAATGAAATATGTATTATAGAGAAAGTTATGTATGTGTGCTGCGGCAAAAAGTGCCTCTTTTACAGAAATCTCGCTTTATGGCTCCCTGACACCGTAAAAGAGGAATTTTCTTGCTTCCATACGTAGTAAATTACTTTATCTAATACGTCGTGTAGTGAAAATCCATGTTTTGTGTTTCTTTAATACAGACTTTTTTTAAAACGCCCCAAAGTCTTTTTGCCCGTCTGCTAACTGCACTAGCGCCCAAATTATTCCTAAGAACTTTCCAAAAATGTATATTCCCGATCTGACAAGAGTTGAGCACTGTGATTTTAGAAAGAATTCTTTTAATTTTGGAAATACTTCACATAAAGACCCTGAGACACTTTCAAAGTTTTGTCAACAATGGTTCATATTTTTTCTTTAAATTTCTTGGAGGAACAAAGTAAAATACGTGCATCTACAAAGATTGCGAGGGTCCGATTTCCACTGTTACCCCCTGAATTTTCGAAAAATCACAATTTCAACATTTTTTGAACCCCTTGCACAAATACATTATTGAAGATCGATTTTTTCTTCAAATTAAATTTGTTTTTCACAATTAGTTCTTTCATTTACGTCATATACATTCTACAAAATATTAGTAGTTTTCACGTATGTTTGAGTGAAATGTGGGCACTTCAATTTTCTAAAATACTGCTCCATTTTCTCTTAACGTTTTGTACGGATAATATTAAACGTACGTAAGTTGCATAGAAGATATAAATCTCTAATGTAGAGACTATTGAAAGAATAATAAAGTAGTTTATATTCGTTCAGGTATATAATATTGAAGGAATAATATTAGCATGTTATATTTGTCTTCGTAGTTTAACACGCAATGTTTTGTATTCTTTTGATTTTTCAAAAATTATACATATGAATTTTTTATATATTTATATAAGGTCATGTTCTCAAGAATGGCTCAAAATTTTTCAATTAAAATTCGCATACAGGACTATGTTTTACCCTTTTGTAATTGTTTTAAAGACATATTTCAATTCTACTATTAGGGGATCTAAAATTTGAGAAAAAGTGAAATAATGTTGTTTTGGCGCTGTTATCTGTGAAAACAGTGGGGCAATACCGAAAAGCTAGCCTCGTTAAGAGATTAGAAAACTAACCAATGCGAGAAAGTCTGCGCCGTTCTCTAGTACCACATTTAAATTTGTAGGACATACTTATCTTACCCTAAACAACCTTGCTATTCAGTATCCACATTATTACTTCATGATAGTATAATAAAAGGAATATAATTATATTCCTTTTATTATATTACATAATGATAATATAATGTAATCATTAAAGGAAAAAGTTTGAGTTAATTATTAAATCGAAATGTTTCTTTCCAAAGAAATTTCGGTATTTCTTTCCGCAGAGCACTTATGCTATTTGTAGGAAACCCCTGCAAGTGATACTAAGGGTTCCGGGGAATACCATGGAAAAACTCTGATACAGAATTCAGTATTATCCTTTATGACAATGTGAGCGTCAGCGCCTCAGCAAACCGAAGTGCATGGCAGTCGGAAATCAATGAAACGCACAGACCAGAGTTCGATATTTCCTCTTTACGCTAAAAGGACACTGTAAAAAATGGAACGGACACAGTAACGACGGGAGTATGCTTCATATTACAGGTACGCCATAAATTGTGACCTGTAAACAAAGATATGAGATGTCATTGTCTCAGATAACCTGTAATGAAGATTCCTTTCTTTATTTACATTTCGTCTATAAGCTTGCACCTCAAAAACCAATACTGATTACACACCGCAATGTTGATAATTTTTTACACAAGTAGTGGTTAAAACCTACAGTATTATACTGGGATGGTGGAGGACCCACAAATAATCTCTTCTATTTATGATACGCCAAAGATGATGAACATTTATGAGAAACCATCGACACAAAACCCCGTCAATGTATTACTGTTAGATTGATAATTAATTATCCCCTGTCCTGTATCAAAAATGTTTAAGACGAAAAAAAAATACAAGTTTCCGTGTTTTGGCATATTTAGGAGATCGTGCTTACACGCAATCCGCAACTCATATTTTGCTGTAAGGTATTTTACCATTGTGCGAATTCGGAAATAGTGCGGCCCAAGGCCTTATCACTAAGTTTTCGGGACCCCTAAAACACACGAGTTACGTTTCTTATGCTGTAGTGTATAAAATGAGATTTATTGGATGTTCTAGTACGCTTTTGGACGGTTCTCCCACCACGGAATATGATTTGACAGAAAGACTGCAAGTTTTATTTTCATATTTATTTAACGTCAAAATTGATTAAAAAATGTGTGTGACGCGCTATGGGGAGATGTTTTCCACTGTGAAGATTAAATAAAGGTTGTTGTCTGGTATTTGAAACCGAACAACACCTTTTATTTATTTAATTATACGAAGATATCAATCTCACCTACGACAGGGTGAAGATATTTTCATTTTTAAAACAATAATTTTAAAAAATTATGATATTTAGAAATTGCAAGTTTTTGCGACAAATCTCTGGGGCACTTCTATTAATTTTTGGACGGTCTTCTTGGTACTTAAGCTCTTCAGAACTTCCCATTCATACGGCACAGGAGCCACTGCACTATCCGTTGCACACCGAACCCCTTCAGTTCTGCCTTTGCATTGCACACTTTGATTGCTGTTTACACATTCCGATAGATAGCACTAATAGGAAAACAGAGATATCAAAAATTCAAAATTGACTACAATAAGTCACAAAATGTTTTCCATATATAATAACAATGAAAATTCTTCCAACATACATGTACACGAAGTCTTAAGAAGCTAAATTAAATATTTGAATTTACAGTTTAATTTCCAAATGAACAAGGGCGGGAACATGCAGTGAACATGTGAGAAGAATATGGAAGAACTTATGGTGAATATAAGAAGAACCGGTAGCGGTAGCTCAGTGCATCAACCGATGTCACTGCAGCGCTTCTGTCCGGGAGGTCCTAGGCTCGAGTCCTGATGGCGGCAGGATTTTCGACACTAGCTGTCTGGAGGAGAATTCTAGCAGCCGGCTGCTCTGATCGGTAGTTTTCCGTGGATTCTCCGATCAACGCCAGGCGAATGCCGGAGCAGTACCCTACCAAACGGGCCACGGACCGCGCGCGATCTGTCCTCCCTCTTCCTTGTCCTATCCTCTCCTCTTACACACTTACACTAACATGCACCCCACTACCACATATTCCGGGAGACCGGTCGGGAGCTTAGAGCTTGTCCCGACTGGGGCGGTGCCCCGCTGGTGGGAGAGTCCTGGTTAGGGGGAAACCCCACTAGCCGACGGTAGGTCGGTGACGGATCTCGCCATCCAGCGGGGGAAGATCACCGCTATCTCCCGAGAAAAAAATGCACTACACTAACGGGACTAATGGCTGAAGCAGTTGACGCACCCGGAAACACGAAAAAATCAATAAATCAATATAAAAAGGAACATCTGGGGGATTATGCGGGGGGTAATTGCAGTTGTGCATGTGGTTAAAAAATATTCTAATTTATTCTTAAATTCTATTTACATGAATCATTTACGGTCTAGCTTACAAACTACTTATGAACTAATCTAAATCTATTTTGTCTTACATCGTAACTTAATCTAGGGGATCGTATGGAGAACTTCTGAGGAAACATTGAAGTAAATGCGGGAAACGGCGATGGTGCGACCCCATGTGGGGAAACCTGCGAGAAGTATGCTGAGAGAATGATAGGTAACATGTGAGGAATATGCGGAGTACATGTGAGGAATCGTATTTATTCTTAATTGCTATTTACACTGAACATTTATAGCTTAGCTTACAAGCTAGATTCTTACGAACTAATCTAAATCTACTTTGTCATCCTAACTTATTCTAAATATTTACATGTCCTGATCTCACACGAACACTATTTACATTATTTACTCTGCGCAACTTAAACTTCACAGTTTGAATGTCGGAGGCGCTTCTACTTCTCTTCTTTTAATATTTAGACATGAACACATGAACTTGCAAACACAAACTCACGGGAGACATGCTAAGAACACGCGTAGAATGTGTGGGGAATATAGTACAGGATTTTTTTCAATTTATTCTTAACTATCATTTACATGTGCGCTTATTGCCTAGCTTACTATACTAGACGGATCAACTAATACTGAAACATCCAGGAGCAAGTGGAGCCTTAGTTAGTATTTTAAGCAGTATTTTACAAAATGAGAGACGTTTGAACCCTTTTATTCTTTGGAAATTTAGCATTTTGGGCACCACAACTCTGTCGCAAGAATTGCTAGACAGAATTAAAGGAACGTTATGATGGACATTTAATGCTTTAGCATACAGTTCAAGAGCTGACGATTCGAAGTTGGGGTCTAGTAAGAAGCTATTTCCACATACTTATACTTACCATATTTACACAAAGTTTTCTAAGTGCGGAATGTTTGCACAGGTCCAGGTAGCGTAATCCATAATTTAATTTTGAGGAGGATTCTAACACTGTTGTTTAAAGCCAGTTTCTTTACATCAGTTTCTTATTTTTTAAACCTTTTTTAATTTAATTTTCCCGGAATCATTGCATTGTAAAGATTCCATAATTTCAGTATGATAAAGAGTTATTTAATAATGTTTTCTGTTGAAGTCAAAAGAAACATTTTTCAAAATGACAATGACAAAGTAAGTATCGTTTGCTTTCTGTCTGCCATATTAATGTTCAGAATTAATACTTGTATATTTCTTCAAAAACTTGCAAGTACGTTTAATTCAGGATCTTAACGTGTTATTTTATATTCTGAGTTATATAATAACTAATAAGCCTATCTTTTTAAAATCAAAAATGTAAAAATATTGTAGAAACAGCAAGTCCAATTCAATATGCATAAAGGGACAACTCAAAAATATTTTTTCAAACGGGATTATAAATCTTTCCCGTTTAACAAACAGTATTAGTTTTTTTCAATTTCCAGTACTTACTACTAGTTATTTGTGACTTGACTTCTTTTATAATTAAAATATAGAAAGAAAAATCTATAATTAAAATTATTTGACTTCTAAGAGTCAGAACGTGCTTAATTTGTTTATTGTTCTCTATTTTCACACCTCACGGATCGGACATTGCGTGACCTCGATAACTTATGTATTTCGGAAACAAAAAATGTATTGAATAATTCTTATCGATTCAATCTTCATCCCTCATATCGATTTCTGGCATGATTATTGGACACTGATTAAAGAACAGCATATATATCGGACGTGATTTCATCTATGAGAAGACTTCTTATAGCAGGAATATCAGGCCAGGATAGGAAATCAATATCCCTTTCGAATCTTAAATATATACGACCAGTCAATACGATTACTCAAAGCTCCAGATCTTCCTTTCTTGAATGCCACACAATAGTGACGTCCTCTGCAACGTAATGCGTCGACAACGGAGGCTTTTGTTTGTAGCGTAATGTATAAATTACAAGGCTAAAAAGAGAATCTAAAGGAACTTCTGAGAGAAGTTACATCGTGATAACTGTAAGTATCAAGTTTAACGTGCAATGATAGGAAAATTTTAAATCCTTTTCTCACATAGCGTTTTTTTTCTTTCTTTCGAAATGGGAAACTTATTTTGGTTGCCTCGACACCCATTCCATAAATCGTGATTTTCAGGAGTATTACAGAGCGAGGAGAAGCAGGTTGGGTTTCCTATTTTTTTGTTTTGTTCTGACGATCCTGTTTGGAAAGCGCATATTTGAGAGGCTTATGGAACACTATGTCCTGTCACGATAGGAACTACGTACAGCTTCTAAGAGACAGGTAATGGTTCAAAAATTTCATAAGTTATTCTCACATTGAGGTGGGATGAGCGATCAATTTCAATATTTAGTCGTCTATATTCCTTGTGGGAGAGTTAGCGAAATTAGATATTTAAAGAATTTATAAATAGTTTATTTTATTCCTGAATAAGAGTAAATTGGGAGTGAAATCGGTTGGCTAATACGTCCTACAAGGTTCATGGATCTTGTACGCTTTTTTTCGAGTTTGAGAAATAATAAAATAAAGTATTGTTAGTTCATATATTCAATTAAAAGTTATAAGAAATGTAATGCTTTCCGGGTTCCACATGTGTCTGTGACAATTTAATTCACAATATAAACCTCATGAAATGATGAAAATATGAATACATGGAAACAATGTTTTCGTAAATCGAAAATTAGGGGCAAACATGATAGGGAATACATAAGCCGAAGCTTACAAAATATTTATGGTAGCCCAAACACTCCTTTTCAAATGAACTGAAAGTACTTGGGAAGTAAGTCAGGTGCCTGCCGTTAAGTAACGATGATTAATCGATGAAGATCTGTTGTTTCGCACTCGGAATACAAGATGTATATTCAGCATGGGTACCAAGTACAAATATTGTATTTTACCATCAGCGTAAATACTTTCGCTCTAATCGTCACTAGTTTTAGGAATAAATTATACTCGTATTGTAACTAGCTTAGCAAGGTGCCTCCAGTGGATACTTTCGTGTTAAAATTGATTTATGATTAGCAGGTTCATAAACAGTAACATAAAACATTTTAAACACTATTGTGTTCATACCATTACCATTGGTTGACTCGTCCATATTGCTACACAGAAAATTGCAAGGAAAAGTGTCCATAGAAATAATTTTTAAACCTTTTCGCGTCGAATGACATCACTGGCCTGAGATGGTGGAGCGCAAGAGAGTGAGGTCTAACAGGAAATAATAATCCGACGAACGGACATACACTAGAAGTAGCATTTACTTGAAGTAAAAATAGCCAGTAGATCATAATTCGTCTCTGCATTTCATAGGGGGTGGCCTAGGATGGGGTGTGTACCTTGTTTCATGGTACATACATTCGAGCAAGCTAGACGAAATTATAAACCGATTAATGCGAAATTACGAAAAGTGTCGAGGTAAAAAAGGTTAATGGCCTTTCATAATCACAGATAATATTAATTCGAATGAACTCAAATTATAATAGTAAAACATTCTTGCTGAGAACTCAATTCTTTTTTGTTAAACATCCATTCCTTCGGAAAACATGAAAAATTACCATTATAATCGTTAAAAATCATTTTAACACTTACCGAATTCAAAACTTTCATCTTCTCGTTCTCTCACAACGTCAAACACTATATCATCCAAGGAAAGATCTGGATATTTCATCTCCAAATCTCTAAATGTTTTTGTAAGGTTGCCAGGGACAGGGGATGGCTCACTTTCCTTAACAATTACTAGAGCAAAAAGAAATGCACTTATCACAAAAATCACACTTTACGACATGAAATCCAAGTCAGGGAAAGATATTTATTGTACTTACGAAATTTAACTTTTGTTTTCGCAGCATCGTCACTCCCTGTTGGCCACAAAACACAAATGAAGACTACAAACGATAGCCACATGTCGACAGTTACTCGGCAGAACCGAAGACCTCAACCTACGGAGAAATAAACTTAAATTAAAATAAATAAAACAATATACAAGTACAAATATCCTTAATGGAATAATCATATTTATCGCGTACATAGAGGGACAACTAAAACAGGGTGTCAATGACGAAGGACACACACAATAACTAACGAGGGGATCCAATGAATAGGGAATCCTGACTGGTCTCTCGGCGTATGTGGAAGTGTAGTGCATATAAGTGTGTATAGGTAAGGGGTAAAGACAAGGAGAAGAGGAAGCAAAGGTTGCCCATTTGTTAAGATTCTGTTCCGGCATTCGCCCGATGTTGATCGGAGAAGCCACAGAAAACTAGAACAGCCGACCGCTACAATTCTTCTCCAGAGAACGTCTGAATTCGACCAAGCAATGTAGCTAGTGCTGAAAATCGGTGGGACTAGAACCCTGGAACCTCCGGATCAGAAGCACTGCAGTGACATTAGTTGCTGCCCTGAGCCTCCTAAGGCGGTAATTACTTTAAAAAAAACAGTATTTGTATTGAAACTTACGGATAATGGAAGGAGAAACACAAACATATTGGAAGGAGAAACATAAAAAATATTGGAAGGAGAAACATAAAAATTATCATTATTTGTATTGAAACTTACGGATAATGGAAGGAGAAACACAAACATATTGGAAGGAGAAACATAAATATATTGGAAGGAGAAACAAACATATTGGAAGAAGGAAGCAAAACTTGCCAGCTAGTCAATTACTCAACGAAACGTCTCCACATACGTTTCACAATGGCCTTCTGAAATTACTGAAACTACTTTCTGGAATTACACGAGCTCCAGGCTTCTATCTTGATCTTTTATGACAGCAAAACGGGAGAGATATTTTATCATGACAACGTATTTTGAACGGAAGAATTTCATTTCATCCTTACTACATGAAATGCCTCCATGCTCAAGCAAACACAATAAAAACTAAATGTCAGTTCCACAAAATGTAATGGAAATGAGCGCGGTAAATCCAAAAGAGATGCAACTTACATTTAAACGAATCACTTAGTCCACTCGAGGAATCAGATCGAAAGTTGGCCGAATAATACGATATTAAAATTGACATATTTTATGTATGAAGAGAATTTCCAGTTTCATTATTTAATTTAAAATACTATTAGATTCGTCTCTACCAACTTTTAATATTGTTTCAAACAACAAAAGATTCTTTAGATGATGTTTTTAAGGCGATTGCTCATTGCCACATGGACAGAAGTATCGAAACTTTAACTGCCCACAACCGTTCCCGTGAGAAATATGCGCTTAAGAAAAACCGCACAGATAATGTTCATACGATTTTTCACATCTCTCTTTATATTATCATTCTTCAAACATAGAATATAAATTGAAACGTTTCAAAACATCAGTTATACAATTTTGAAATATCACCACTTTTATCTTACTAACACTTCACCTTTCTCACGGAAAACTCAACGACGCTCGAGGGACTCTAAAAAATACGCCAAAGACGATATAAGAGTTCTAACGATCGAGTGGGGACAAAAAGCTTGAGATTTTTGACGCCGGATATTAATAGAACCAACTAACGTCCGTAGTACATATAAAATTTTAATTTTTTATCTAATTTAAATGATTGTATCACTAAGTACAATTTATTGTACCTAGGTATTGTACCTATTGTACCTTGTTCATTAGGTACAATAAATTGTACCTAATGAACAAGGAAAAATCCTTTGTTATAGCCCTGATGAAGGATGAATAAAAGCCGAAACGTTGTCCATTTAAATGAGATATTGTATTGACCGAAACTCAAGAAAATTCCATACAAATAAAATTTGGGGGATACTTTAAATAATACCCCTGCGACATTTTTTTTAATTTTCTCAAATGGTTCCAAACTTTTTCTTTAAATTTGTTGTAAGAATAGATTGAAATACACTCCTCAAAAGATGGCAAAGGTCCAATGTTAACTGTTACCATTTAATTTTTGAAAGTTACAAAAGTTTGAATTTTCCTTGGCGTCACCACAAACAACAATGTTGAAGATAAAGATATTTTCTTTACTAATCGATAATATTGTAATTTAACTGTTAACTTTGAATTTTCGAAAATTGCAAGTTTGATTTTTTTTTCGGCGTCTTTCTACAACTATAAAACTGAAGATCGAGATTTTTCATTCAAATGAATTTTGTTGTTCATAAGTAGTTCTTTCACTAAGGTCATGCACATGTTTTTAAAAATTTTAGTGCAATATTGCGGACTGACGGACGGGCGTGCGTGCGTGCGTGGGTGCGGGCATGGGTGCGTGGGTACGGACAGACTGACGTTAGAATTGCTAACATACTAAAATAAACTTGATATCTAGCACTTAGGGGAGGAGTAAAATCTCAATTGACGATAATTTTACACCTATCAAAAAAGTTTCATTCACTCAGCGGAAGAATCCAAATACAGAAAACCGGAAACGGTAGCTCAGTGCATCAACTGATGTCACTGCAGCGCCTCTGACCGGGAGGTCCTAGGTTCGAGTCCTCACGGCGCCAGGATTTTCGACACTAGCATTTCAGCTAGGTTGAGTTCAGTCGCTGTCTCGAGGAGAATTCTAGCGACCGGCTGCTCTGATCGGTAGTTTTCCGTGGTTTCTCCGATCAACACCTGGCGAATGCTGGAGCAGTACCCTACAAACGGGTCACGGACCTACCTTGTTGGTTGGGAGTTTGGAGCTTGTCCGGGCTGGGGGTGCTCCGCTAGTGGGAGAGTCCTGGTTAGGGGGAAACCCCACTAGCCGACGGTAGGTCGGTGCCGGATCTCGCAATCCAGCGGGAGATCACCGCCATCTCCCGAGAAAAAAATGCACTACACTAACGGGACTAATGACCAGAGCAGTTGACGCGCCCGGAAACACGAAAAAATCAATCAATCAATCAATCAAATACAGAAAGAATCATCTATAAAAAGGAAGAAACCTTTTGAGTATACAATTATTAATAAAGAAGTATTTTATGTACATTTCAATCACTACAAACTCATTCCTTGGAATCTTTGCCGCTCTTGTCACATGACTGGTTATAATGTACTCATATGACCGTGCCCATCACTCAAAAGGACGGCCGATTGCCGCACAGAAACCAATGAACTCCTATCAGGCCAGCCGTTCAACAAACAAAGGATAAGACAAAATACGAGCGGTGAAACGCACGCCGTTGCCGGCCTCCCGCGATACAGCAGCGTGCCGCGTACAAGCCGAGCATGTTGTGACAGGCTCCGGTGCGACGGCGTCCCTGCTCCCAACCGCGCCTCACCGCTGCGCTTCGGTGCGCACGGAGCAGCTACAGCTACAACTGCGTGTGGCTGCTCGCTCAGCGAAGCTCTGACGCAGGCTACGGAACTTAAGGCTTCTCAAGGACATAATGCTATTGGTGAGTTCTCGAATCATATTATAATTAGTGTATGGCATGCGGCGCTGTCTAAACTAAGTTTACGACGATCAGGTGTAACAAAAAATGTCCAGAAACGTCCGAGTGTTTTTTGTTTGTTACGACGCGACGAAATCGCGCTCAGTTTGAACTTGTCAAGTTTCAGAACAGTACAACGAAACAATTGTCTTCCATTTTTTATGATTTTTGAAGGTTATTAATCGTGTTATTTCGTGTTGGTGTGTTTGCAATAACGTTGCAATCTAAGTTTGATTTACGATATAGTCGTCAACGAATAACGTTACAAAATTTTAAAAATTAATTATTAAAAATGAGTAATTGTAAATTTGTTTAATTTGTTTGTTGGCGAATATCTAAGATAATGTCATTGAAAACATTGGAAGAAATTTATGAAACGAGGTAATTTTTTATGTATTAACCTTGTTTTTAAGGAATAAATTATTAGTGCAATTGTAGGTGCCACGAAAACTGGTTCACACAATTCACCGACTAGTGTTCGAGAAAGTAAAAAAAGATTTTGGTTATCAAGTTTTCCCAAAACGAATTTCCATCAAAATTTGACATCACGATTTTGTAGCTTTAAATAACTTTCTCTACTCTGCATAAAAGTATCTAATCAGGGATGCGTTAACGTTTGAATGAAAAAATATAGTCCGTATTATAGTACGAAAACTAGAGAGGCGTGTAAATAAAACAATAAAATACTTTTTTAGACAGAACCGAGTAAAAGGGAATACTTTTAGGACATGCAAAGCGTAATTATGAAGACTATTCCGCTCGTGAAATTAAAACCAACAGTGTTTAACTATACATACAAAATACCCCAATTAGGGCCGTGTATCTCAAAATGTTTATCGCTTTTTTTATCCTATTTTTTTTTACTGTTACTTCCCACTGGTCATTTATAAACTGTGATTTATGTATCTTAGGAGGTGGTACACATCAATCGCTAAGTCGATGCCGCATATGTACTATACCATATCTTCTTTGATTATAACATAGCTTTCAGTTTATTTTCAATATTTTGCGCATTTTGGAACTCTGTTGGACATAATTTCAATCGTTGGATAGTCCTATCAAATATCACTCGTGCTTTGGAAATTCTCGGATAAATCCCCTCCTCGCTTCGCGAGTCGGGTGATGTATCCTCAATTTCCAACGCACTCGTTTTTGACTGATTGAGTGATTTTTTCGTGTTTTCGGGCACGTCAACTGCTTCGGTCATTAGTCCCGTTAGTGTAGTGCATGTTTTGTTTCTCGGGAGATGGTGGTGATGTTCCCCCGCTGGATGGCGAGATCCGGCACCGACCTACCGTCGGCTAGTGGGATTTCCCTCTAACCAGGACTCTCCCACCAGCGGGGCACCGCCCCAGTCGGGACAAGCTCTAAGCTTCCGATCGGTCTCCCGGAATATGTGGTAGTGTGGTGCATGTTAGTGTAAGTGTATGTGTGTGTAAGGGGAGAGGATAGGACAAGGAAGAGGAAGGACAGATCGCGCGCGGTCCGTGGCCCGTTTGGTAGGGTACTGCTCCGGCATTGGCCTGGCGTTGATCGGAGAAACCACGGACTCGAACCTAGGGCCTCCCGGGCAGAAGCGCTGCAGTGACATCAGTTGATGCTCTGAGCTACCGCTACCGGTCCAAAGCACTCGTTACCTATGATAACATAGTGAATACAAAAAAACTTTCGACTGATCGCATCAGCTACTACTGAATGTAACATTGGGATTTGTATGCTCGAAATAAAATAAAAGTAATTTCAGTAAGGCTGCCTAAAAAATAGTGTGACACACATGGTAAAAGTGATTTTATTTTGCTCGTAGGAAAGCGGTACTCGGCTGATAGGCCTCGTGTCGCAAAATTCACTACTCGCAAAATAAAATGCCACTTTTACCCCTCGTATATAATTCTCTCTCTTCTTCGCTTCGTATATAATCTCGCAATAACTATTCACTTGATTGCTATTTAAAGAGCTCCGTATTTGAGAATGATATTTGTTGTGTCACACTGTCATCGTCTATTCCAATTTCTGAACTTGCAGAAACAAGGGCGCATGTACTTCATTCATCGACAAGCTTGTGCATGTTTGCGGTTGAGCAAATATACCGTTGTTCCATTGTACTAATTACGTGATTACTCAGTGAAAATATAAACCCTTCTTGATAAAGAGCAAATACAATGTGAGCCACCTTATAAACCATTTAATTCGTCGTTTGAATGGTTGATTTCAGAAACAACATACGTCAGTAAAAAATAACTTTTCAGTTTCAACAATAACAACCCCGACAGCGGCTGTATACCACAGACAGTGAGTCAAGTCTTTAGAAGGTCTGTTCCAATAATAACCATCCAGTATCTTTTAACTTACGGTAGATCAGCCTCAAACACAGAATTTACTTATAGAGAATGTGACAGCACTAAGAAGTAAATATCGTAAAAAACTTTTTCCTACTTTTTCTACAAAATAAGTTTAACTAAACATAACACATAATTCGTAAGGTTATTTAAATTTACATCTTGATTTCTGTCAATAGGAAGTATGATAAATATAAATATCGTATTTTAAGAAGTAATTAATTTTCCAGGAAAAGAATAACACCGTAATACGGAGCAGCATGTAACTACCCGCTAGCGTTGTTACAGACGGACGGACGGACAGAAAGAAGTTTTGCCGTCATTCGATTACTCGGTATCAGGGACCCACCAAACATGAATGCTATACCACATGTTAGAGGATTTTCCCCGAAGTTTAGCAACTGGATTTATCCACCCTTTTGTTACCAGGGCACTGAAATTAGATCTTTTCTGCCTAAAATTCGCTGTTTTTTTCGCGCATCATTACTTTCTCTCTGCTCCGTAGCGAGAAAGTAAAAGTGCGTATGACATACGTGGTAAACGTGGTTTTAT
The DNA here is from genome assembly GCA_964035755.1 of Teleogryllus oceanicus. Taxonomy (NCBI): domain Eukaryota; kingdom Metazoa; phylum Arthropoda; class Insecta; order Orthoptera; family Gryllidae; genus Teleogryllus; species Teleogryllus oceanicus. The sequence goes on from CAXIVR010000004.1 coordinate 56,464,227, forward strand.
TTTTCTCGTAAGATTGCGCTACTCGGCTTGTCGGCTTCGTGTCGCAACATCTCTCATTCGCAAAATAAAATGTAACTAGTTGAATGTGGCGACACCGACGCTGTAAACTATTTTAAAAGTAATTTTTGTGTGTTGAACATTTCTTTCATTCATTTCTTTCATGCGTAGCTTTGTTCAAATATGTTCTTACAGTACCTAGCATTCGACCTACCAATGAATCGTAGTAGCTGATAATGTTAAAATCCTCTTCAAAAATATCCTACACCCAGTGACCTTGAATGTTGCCTCCACATGGGATATGAACTGGTACAATTGCAATTTCAAAATTATAATCGCCATAAAAAATACTTGCAGGAGTTGATGATGCGAATAGTTAAGAGTTTAGTAGAGCTAATTTTTGCTAATATGCCCAATAATGCACAATCACCTGTAAACTGTTCTTCTGTATTATTCTCTAATCCTGGATCATTCTCAATTGGTTCCGAAATTTTTTTTTCAAAATCTTCTACAACCACATTTTATTCTTCCCCAGATTTGCTTAACTGTTACATATTTTATCCCTTAATTTTTGAAGAGATTAAAACTCCACAAAATGTAACTTCATTTTCTGTGCACGTCTTCTAGAATTCAGTGGGAAATACAATTATTCAAGTTTCAAGTTTCCATGTTGTCGCGGCAGGAAGTATTATTCCGCAGGACAACATGGATAAGAGCCCAAAATGTATTGCTTATAAATAGATTGAAACTTGAAAATAGATTTTATTACATGGGAGCTTTCTTTTTTCTTTTTCAAAATTTAAGTAGTATATGACTCAGTGTAGGGATCACAGAATTTTGAAAATGTGCACACAATTCACTTTTCCCCATAGCACGTCATACGCAATTTGAACTGTTTTTTGACGTAAAATAAATAAATAAATAAATAAACTCAATATAATTTGTGATCATTTCTAATTATGCAATTTCTCTATTAATCGTTTTGTATGAGAATCTACATAAACATTAAAAGTCGATTGTTTTGTATGTGTCTCTGAATAAGGTGTTAGTTAAGTTTAATAAGAATACGTTCTGGGACAGCTTCATTTGAAAAATCGGCATTTGTTCACTTAGGAACATAAGAACAACGTAAGAACGTTCATTCATTTTCAAACATTACTCTCAACTTTGTTTTCTCAGTATTCACTTAAAAGTCTTCAAATTTAATAAGTTCCAAGGTAATATTGTTCTTAGGTGCGCGATTCACTTGTGCGTATGCCGCGCGATTCACTTGTTCAAATTAACTTCACTTGTTCACTTAAAGATGTCAACATCAGTGTTGCCAACGTCGTGATAGAAAATTATGGCGTATTGAGTGAAAATGCCTATGGGAACTGGAGTTTAATCAACGCCACAAAACGAAAACAATAAACAGGCGGATTTAGTCAAGGTAAATGAACGTATGCCCGTACATATCAGGAATAATATTTCGTTGTAAAAAGAACTATTGCCAGTACTGCTAGAACCAGCACGAAAACTGACATTTTCATAATCATTCGTGGTCAGGAATATCCGCACATAAGGTAGACATGTTTCATTCAGTCGTTAATTAAAATTCAAAATTTTCTGTCCATTATGATAAACTATTCGATCATATAATTGTATCCTTCTAGTGTGCGTCGTCTTTACATCACTTTAGTATTTAATGTAATTATTCTTGACACGTAAGAACTAGAATCTTCCTACACGAGTACGCCCAAGTAAGCAGGTTCTTTAAATTCCGCGAAACAAATATCATGCACATTCTTCCAAGGAAGTTTCCAAATATTTACACACCTCTATGTAATGTATAACCCCTCATTACACATCATTTTACCGGTCGGTCGCGCACGACATCGAAGGCCATGAGCGGGGGCATCCACAAGCGCACTCACGGCACGCCCATCCACTCACCGACTCCACCGGGGCCCGCCCCCCGGCGAGTGTATTCCGCGGTAAATAATCCACCGCGGCTGAAGCAGCGAGCGCGCGTTATTCCGTCTGAACCGGATAACTAATGGGCACGGGCGGTCGCCTTCGGTAACGGAGTTCGGCGCTTCTCATCATCAATTATTCAGGACGGCGGGAGCTTTCCCGCTCAGGCCGCGTCGCCAGGCAACGCGCGCGGCCCGGGCGAAAGGCGCCCGTCAACAAACCGCCCGCCCGCACCCGCCCCGAACCGGCTCGAAACGTACCCGCTCGCCCGCCCCCGCTCGACAGCCCCTGCTCGCCCGCCCGCACGCGCCCGCTCGTCCGCGCCCGCTCGCCCGTCCCCGCTCGCCCGTTCCCGCTCGTCCGTTCCCGCTCGCCCGTCCCCGCTCGCCCGCACGCACGCCGGCCCGCCAAAGCCGCGTCCGTTCGCCCGCGTCCGCTCGCCCTCGTCGGCTGGCCCGCGTCCGCCGCCTGCCCCCCCCCCCCCCCCCCCCCCCCCCCGCCCCGCCCCGCCCCGCCCCGACCAGTCCGTTCGAACGACCATCGCCCATTCCTCTCCCACCGGTCGATCCACGCGAACCGCCTGCCCTCTCGCGCGCTCGTGCCGCGCCGGGCAGCGGGAAAAAATGATTTACCTACAGGTGCACGCCGTGATTGGGTCAGCCACGTAACCACTAATCCAAGGTCGGGGTGTGGAGCGGTCACACGCAGGCTGACATGCAACCTTGTCACATTTGTGGTTGAAGGTACCTGGAAAAAGGGCGAGTCTGGTAATGAATGAATTGCCTTGCGGAGATTTTTTCGGGTTATTGATGGGTGGAATTTGGAGGAAGAAAATAGATATACTCGCCCCGGGTAATTAGGGAGGCGGTAGCGAAACTGTAAATTGTCTCTATTGAAGTTATTGGATTCGAATTCCACCTCGGTTGTCTGATAGTATGTTTATTGTAAAAATCTCAATCATTGTTTAACAGTCGGAATGGTTAAGTTCATTCCTGCCTCCATTTTCCTGTCTGTTTGAATAAAGTATTTTATTTGTTGTTCTTGAACACAGTGCGTGCTAATTTTGGAAAACAATTTTGTGGGGTTTTCTGCAGCAGCCATTTTTACTGCTGCAGGTCGCTAATAATTTTACTCTATTATAATTTATAAAAAATATACACTATGAATTGAAGACTTGAAATAAAGAGGATGTAAGTGCCATTTTCATACTTTCGAGAAAAAATAGTTTTATGTACGTTAAACCTATTGGCAGATACAACTCCTGCAACTTGTAATCACCTCGTAACACTGTCAAGAAATGCGCCTAGACTTTGGTTTTTATTTATGTTATAGGGATTCATTCATTCATCATTATTCTGGTAAAATAATAAATTTAACAGAAATGGCATTTAAATCTTTTTTTATTTCAAGTCTTCAGTTGTGGAAAACTGAAGAATGCGTATCCCGAATAATATTGAAAAACGGCCAAGGCAATTGTCACATCATAAGATAAGAATTTGATTACAGCTGTTAATGTGTTTTCGTCTGTGAACTTATGCCAATAATTAATTGGAAAATTTCACGTGAATGTATTTTTACTTCAATAAACATATGTGCAAATAAGGCGAACCTTCAGAAAGGTATGTCAATTCGTTTTTTGTTAGAAATAATAATTTAACATAATAACATACGATACTATGAGAAAGCGTCGATATTTCGTAGGTGGTTTGTGAACGGACTGGATTTGTAAATTTTCACACGCAGATGTAACGGGAAGTAGAATTTGTGGGATTTGAAGTTCTCGTGTGCATAGTCATTGCTTCAGCCCGCCATTAACATGTTTTTCGAGAAAAAATCGTTCTCAGATTTTTATGCACCTTTTTTTGAACTCTAATATTTCTTCTTTCTTTATAACCCTTCTTCTCACTGTGCAAGAACTTATCGATACTTCCATTGTATGCATCTCATTGTGCCTTACATTGTGTGGTTATCAGAGAAGGCTAATGCATTATTTTCCAACAAAGAAGGCTCGCTATATTAACATTACTCAATGGAGTCAGTGATGATATTTATAATTTATATTATATCAAATACAATACAGTAACTAGATCAACAAAACTGTTCTTAAAGTAGAAATACATTTTCGATACGTTCCTTGAAAAGAGCACTTTGAAACTATATCGTGTAATCACCCTTTATTTAGTCGAGAAATCTTCTAGACAAAACAAAAACACATTGGAAGAAATCGATAGAATTTTTGGCGAATAGCTGCGCCCGATTTATCTGTATATCTTGTCTGTCACAGAGCAAACTCTTCATTCGATTCAAATGCAGGCCGTCCAATCGTCTAGAGCAGGGTTTTCAACGGGGACGATGGAATTTTAAAGGGGGTCAATGACTATTAAGAGGTTTCATTGGGAGTCTGTCTGTCAATTTTATTTATAAGAATTGAAAATGACGGTGAAAAAATAATAGCACATTTGTAATAAACCGTTCATATAAACCTTTTGTACGTATTATTAGTCTAATTGTCATCTTTAAATTATTAATGTGCAATTATTTGTGTTATGATTATGTTGAAGACGGTATACAGTCGACTCCGTTTATAGTGAAATTCTGGGGATTAATATTTTTTGGTTCACTATATCCGATGATTTCAAAATTAAATAGAATTTCTTCCTAGCGATTAATTTCATTAGTATACAGATAAAGTGAAATACATTAGCAGCACGAACAATTATTTTAATATCATTATTTGTCTTTAAAAAATCAATTATTTTCAATCGTTTGCTTCGTACAGTTTTATTAGTAATCTCTCTAGATCCTTCTCCAGAGTTCATGATCTCTCCACACTTGATTCTGCATTGTCCTCAGTGTCTAAATATCGTAATGCAGTCTCCACAGCCTTCAATGCCTCTTGCACTGTTGTATCACCATCCTATACTTTGGAGGCCTCTTTACTCGCCTAATAACATACGAGATGCTTTCGGCAGCGGACTGGCGCAAGCAACTTATAAAACTGATTGCTTATCTGCGCGGAACGGCTTAACTATTAATAGTTGAAAGATGAAAATATAATAGTAATAATAGTAAATAAAAACAACTTTTAATTATAGAAAACTTATTGTAACGGTAAACGAACGAACAGATGATTTTTCTATATTGCTAACAAAATAGAAACTCACCCTAAGCTCTACTACCACTACAAGCAAAAGGAAAGCTCAACAAAACGTGCGCAGAGTGAAGCTACATTTACGTCCAGAAGCAAATCAAGGGGCCATCTCAGCATTTGCTCAATGGATCAGGGAAACTGGAAAAAACCGACGAGATTACACGAGACAGACAAAAACAATTTAAATGGATTTATCACCTAAATAAGCACATGGGAGTACAAAAAGGCAGTTAATCTGAAATAACAAACAGACAATTCAATTTTATTTATGTAGATATTCATCATACGATTCAAATTGGTGTAACCCTCCCAAATTCTTAACCAATGGTTTAGCGTTGAAAGTACTCATAGCTGAAAAAGTTCATCATTTTCATCGGCATTTTCTTTCCCGTTAGGAATTGGCCCGTGTATCTGTGACAGCATTACACATCCATCCATCCATCCATCCTCCGCAAGTTGATTAGTTTTTTTGTATGACTCCTCAGAAGCAAAATATTTGCCTAAAATGTCCGATGACATAACGGACATTGGTAACTTACATGAAGCTGAAAGGACAGTATGAATAATAGTCAACGGAATTTATATTTTTTCTAATACCGGAAAATCCTACATCACAAATTGGAATTATTTACCTTTGGTATTAAGAGGACTATGAAGTGTTCTCTGAGCAGCAACTACTGCGTAAATTGAAATGTGCGATACTGTTTTACTTTCTCGTAGTAAGAGTTTTGGACGGAACTTTTTTTTCCCCTTAAAAAATTGGCATTTTTTATTGCAGCATTACATAACTTTCTCTTACTCTAATATCTCACACCGTTAATATTTATATTACCAGTAATTTGTATAAATTATTGCATTTGTGAGTACAAGTGCTTCAAGTGATTTCCAATGAAGTTTCTCGAAAACTCAAAGGTTTCCAATGTAAAACTGCTTCAAATTTCCAATTTACAGAAATACTTAAACATTTTCTCAAAAATCGCTCCAATTTTTTCAATGAAATAATTTCTGAAAAGAACGAGGTTTCACTCTTTTATAATATTCTTAGTCATATTTTAGTTCCGTCTTTACTAGACTGAAAAATGGAGAAACTGAAAAAAATGTAGTTTGGACAGCGGATAAATGGTAGCTGTGAAGCGAGTGGGGCAAGTCCTGAAAGGTAGCCGAGACCAAAGAAATTAGATAACAAACTAGTTTGAGAAAGTCTGTGCCATTCTGTAGTACCAATTGTTCGTTGTTTGAAAATGAACGAGATAATACATTTATTGATATTGCGTGCCGCAAATTATTCTTATTAAATCATTGTAGCTTTCAAAATAATTTTGCTACTCTATCATACGCCGCAATTTTATTTATAAAATAATTACTTCAGGCACACGCAATTTGGAAAATGTCTGAAACTGTAAGGGTTGGGGCCGTTGTGGATTTGGTGTGGAATGCCCCTAAATAATACCCAAACAAAACAAATGTTAGTTTACGTGTAGATTTTGTAAACGAATGGATTTTAAAATGATCTAATTTTTTTTTAGTCTCCGTTTACGTGTTGCTCTAGTTCTTGTTTACCCTACGATGCACTTCTGCCACAACACATCTGAGATCGCGTGCTTCATATACCGGAACTGTGCCAATGCATTCTCGACCAGGAGTTAGGATAGCGTGCAATTCCCTTTTAACTCTACTTCTCTTAGCAAAGGGCGATAATAGACCAATCATGCGAAAGTGATGATATGTTTTCCATGTAGATCATTGTCTTTCTCTCTCTGTCAACTGCGTCATCCCAAAGTTGTAACTTTGTCATAACAAAGTTGTAACAGACACATCCATATTATCGTGAACAGAAAGTATGTATTCTACTCATTCTAAAATAAATGTACTTGTTGTTAAAAGAATGTGTTAAGTTAATCGCATTTAACGAGAAAATTTTTAAGTTATTATTGTAGATGTTGTTACTTCCGTATGGTGAACAAAAATACCAATGTTCCTTAGAAACCTTAATTTTACTTCCTCGCATATTACTTACTGAGAAAATATTGTAATGCTGCTGCAAAACCAGGCGTTTTATCGAATTGTGAAACCCTGCTACCAAAAAAGTGGATGAAAGTGTTCCTATATGTAGTAAATTACTTCCTATAACATTTTCTGTAGTCACAATGGACGTTTTGTGGGTTTGTGATACCAAAAATTTGGTTTACGGCAAAACATCTGTCCGTCTGTCCATTCGCCTGTCTGTGAACAACGCTAGCTGCTAAACCGTAAACAGGATTTTCATTAAAACTAATATTTTCCCATCGATCTGGCCGAACTCAAGGCGATGCGAATTTGAAACGAATATATTGATTTTTGGGTTTACTTCACATGCAAACTTAACATTTTCTCGCAAATAGCTTCAATTTTCTCTTTTGGTTAGTGCAAAAGGTGCTTAAAAAATGACAGTGTTGCATTTCCGTCGAACTTTGAATTTTCGACGTATACAAAATTTTGTCCGCGTCTTTCCACAACAAAAACATGAAAGACAGACATATTTTCTTAATGACGTGTTTTTCAAAATCAGCTCTTTATATAAGACCATGCATATATTTTCGAAAATAAGAATAGTTTTGTGTAATTTTTGCTTGAAAAAAAATCAGGCTATTAAAAATATTTTCTTAAAACACTGCTCCAAATGTTTCTTTTGTTCGTTTCTCAAATAGGACCAAGTACGTTTATAAAAATAGTTTAGGATTCATTTTCTGAGCACTCTCTGTAAATATAAAAATTACAAAATAGAACATTGCATATAGTACAATATTAATAATAAATATTCTTTGCTTAATGAAATTATCCTTAAAATTAGTTCTTTAAAAAAGGTCATGTACAAGTTTTCAAAAGATGAGTATTTTCTCGTGCTTCTATTGCTTTCTTCTGCAAGTCTTTCACGTGATATCAGCTCGCAAGATGACGAGTTCGCAGTAAGCAGGGGGTGGGGTTGACAATTATGACGAAGATATGGTGGTCATAGAATGGTGGTCACAGATATGATGGTCACATTTGTGTTTTAAGAAAGATGATTCCGTAATATATAACGCAAATGCGCGTCTGAAATGTTCCGTTTCGACGTATAAATATATTAAAATATAACGAAAGATGTAGTAGTAGGTAAAATATGTAATTACACCAAAATATGTAAAAATATGTAAAATAAAAATAGTTACAATTCATTCAGAATGTCTTGTAAACTCAAAAAAATATTATTGAATGCAGGTATTTAGTTCCTGTAAAATAATTACATGGAAATCCGTTCCCTACTAATAACATACGAGATGCTTCGGTAGCGCGATGGCACAACAGCTAATGAAATCGCTTTTCCACGCGGCGCGGCGATACGCCAGGTTGTGGCAGTACGCGCTTTGTCCGTCGGAATATCAAGTAACACCAAGATTGAAACTGAAGCAAGCGATTGCGCCGATATCAGTTGTAGCCCATGCAGGATACGACCTTTGTTCCGCCGTGAAACTGAATGGCATAAGGTCATCAGTAAGGTGCCCATTCCCAGTCCCCTTCACCCCTACACCTCATGGGAGACTTCTATTATGGCCTTTGGGCGACATTTTTTTCAGGCTGCCTAGTGTTGGAATTTATGGAACTGTGGCGATATATTCTTTTCCAGTACGGAATTAATTTCGAGGACGTTGTATTTCGTACTGAAAAAAAACTGATAAATACGAAAAGAGCCTAAAATTGAACATAAAAATATTTTATTTTTAAATTAACGTAACATTTAATAAACATTATTATCTACACAAAGTTGCACTGAAAATTTGCCACTCCTCCAAAACTCCCCTAGCCCGCCCTAGACACGTAACTAGATTTGCCTATTAATAAATCCGCCACTGCAAATATTAGTGGAAATTAATTACTTGTGGAAACCCGTGCCATCAAATCGCAAGGGGTGTTCAAAGCCGAATCCTTTTACTTGTCTGGATATATATTTATTTCCTTATCTTATTCATCTATTCAGACAGGAAGAGGAATGCGCTGTGTCTATTGTGTATCCTCTCCCTAGTCTGGTGTGCTGTGGCCTGATCCACCCTGCCTCTCATCGTGCTGCCTTGCCTGACCCTGATACTATCCGCCTTACCGCCAGATTATGCGTAATGTCGACATTTAAAAAATCATATTAATGTTTATATAACATACACAAAAATGTAAACTACGCTCCGTGAACTCACGAAGGTTAAGCAAATTCGAGACTCGCGGGTTCGTGGTTGGGTGACCGGCCAGAAACCCCGGGATCTAACGACTTCGAGCCCCTGGCCGAAGGGATAAAAGGTACTGACTGACTGACTGACTGCGACGTGACGATACTTGACAAATATAGTAATTAACAGAGGATTACTCCAAAAATAAAAGCACATTAATGGAGGATTACTCCCCAGTGCAAAGCGCTCAACGCCCCTTAAGGGGCTTGGAAACGCGTTGCGTCAAGGTGTAGACGCAACAAATTAATAAATAATAATAATAAATGTACCAACGATGCACGATGCGTATTTTAGCCGTAAATAAAACTATTAGTTTAAATTTATACGAAAGAAACGGCAGCAGTAATTATCGCCTTCTGTTATAAGTGCAGCGTTACAACAATGGGTGACGAGCAACAATGACTGATAATTCGTTTGGGACATATTTTGCCAATTAGCAATGTTGATACCACTAGCAAGAAAATGAAAATAAACAAAATATAATATTTTTATATTCATCAAAATTACTCGGTTTTTACATGCTTTAATTTTTATTCCCACATCTTATTAGGCAAAGCAAAATCATCACATTCAACTTTTCACATTTAACCCAATAAAATGACGCAATTTAAAATAGGTTTCAAATAATTTCTAAAAGATTCATTTTAAAACTTACAACAAAAACTCGAAGAAGAAACGAACAAAGAAATATGAAATAATATACAAATTCTAACTACGTAGCATCCAACTGCTTAGCATCACTATTCATTTTACGTTCGGAAAGCGCAGTAAATTGGGAGCGGCCGACTATTTTTGTCGCTAAATTACTCAAAAAATACTCATATTTTCGTAAAATTCAACATGAACTTATTTGAATATCTGCTTTTGATGAGTACATTTCATTCAGAAAAATAATTGAATCTACATAATTGTAGTTGTAGGAAGACGCCCACATTAAGAATTTTTTCAATTTTCGAAAAATCAGGACTTTCAACCAACAAAGACCTACACCATTCTCTTAAACGTTCTTCAGACTGCACTAACAAAATTGCATCAAAAACGATGGAGCCGTTTTTTGAGTAAAAATATTTAACAAAAATTAAAAATTGCCTTATTTCACGAAAAATTACGCGAAAAATACTCCAATTTTCGAAAAATTATTAATCGTCCTTTAATCTATCCAACCACAAAATGTAATAAAAAACGATGGAGCCTTTTTTTAAAATGGAAATATCCTATGGAATTCATGTAAAGTACCCACCAAAATTAAAATATCGGTTTCAAATTCAAGGGACCGCGACATCAGTCAGCTCCATTGGGAAATATCAGTTTTAAAGAAAATCGGCTTAACAGTTTACCCGCAAACGTTGTTCACAGAGACGGGGAGAGACAGGCGTTTTGCTGTCAATCGACCGTTCGGTATTAAGGACCCACAAAATATGGATTCTGGCTACACCACATCTTAGAGAATGTTTTTTTTCTAAATTTATCAACTGGATTTACCGACTTTTTAGTTATCAGGATCCTATCATAAAAGTTTTTCTGCCGAAAATTCGCCATTTTCGCTCAGCATTACATAACTTTATCTTCGTTAGAAGTTCTTTCTTAAGCGCGATAAAATTAGGTGTTAAGTAAATCAGTTTGAAGTTTCACTTTGTATGGAAATGCATCATTCCTGCCTTCACACTTCTGCCATTTGTTACTGGAATACTGTACTGTAAGATATATGCTGCTCTTGATGCTGCAATTTCAACCAATTTGCAATTTCGGAGTGTGTTTTAACTCCAAATTCGTATTTTTTGGAGTTGTACCACTATTGTAGTCCATGAGCGATATTATGATAGAAACAATCTTCTTTCTGCTCGTCAGTGTAAAATACATTTGGAAATGATAACAATGCTACAGTCCGAATGCGAGTGGTAAGGTGGGGAACATTTTCAGGTAAAGTTGACGAGCACTTAATTCAAGGCGGATGTCAACAAAAAGTTAAGTTTTAAATTGAAAAATAATTCATTTTACGATTTATTTCTCAATTGTAGTAACAAAATTATTTTGCAGAAACAAGATTATTTATAACATAACACTACATATTATGTTAGAATAATCTTGTTTCTGTTAGCTAGTTTAAAAAGTATTTAGCATTTATACAATGTTGCAGTTCGAATTAGCGCGGTTATATTTTTTGTATTGTGGGAACATTTTCGTCATAAGTTGACGAGCACGTAATTCGTGGTCCGTCATCAAATTGTACATAATCATGTGTATATAAGGTTAGATAGAATCTTATTACTGTATATTAGATTCAAAATAATGATTTAGCGAAGTTTTACTTTATGATCGAGAGTTCCAGTATTCTTTTATTTTTCAATAGTAAATTTATGTACAAATTAATGGTATTAGCATTTTTAAGAGCCTATAAGGAATCTACAATTATTACATAAAGGTTTTTGTTGTAGATTTATTTCTCCATATTATTTCAGCTAGCTTTATGATAATATTGGCTGAAAAATGATTTTTGATGAAACTATATCATAAAATACCGTTTAATTAGCCAAACGTTAGCCTAAAATTATGATATACCTTTCCTTTTTCAGCTGTTGTCTTTAAGTCAGCTTTATGGATGTAAGAAAAAAAATGGTTCACATACGTTCTCTCTGAGGGATGCAAAGCATGACGACCGCTAAAACCCTCTCCTGGTGACGACTTAGCACGACATGGTCAAATACTTACTCTGTCAGACGCATTGTAAAGTGCTCCTCCCACTTGTACGGCCTAGTGATCGGGGCATCTCCCCCCTCCATCTTTCTTCGATTTTCCTATCCGCGCGCCTATCAGAAAGTCGGACAGCCTGCCCTTGTGCCACCTCCGCCCGCGCACCCTGGGCTCGCCCCTACCTTCTCGCCTCCGCTAAAGGAAAATGAACTCCCTGCCAACTGTTTCAGGCGAACGCCTACTCGCCTGTCTGGTGGCTTGTCCCTTCGCCAAATAAGTTATTCGTCGATTGCGAGTAAAATTGAAAAATGTTTCTTCAATATTAGCATGTGTGAAATAACGTACGAGGAGATTTGGCGGAGAAGTTAGCTAGGTTTACGCTTAAATTATACGCTTTACTTTTTATAATGAGCTTTAATTTTGATATACGTAGATCGATCCACTGAGAGCCGTACGTCAGACCACAATCTTTCATTTCACGGACGTGTTTTATTCTGGGTTCGTTTCCTGAGTGAACTAAAGAATGTATGAAATTACATATAGCGGTTAAGTATTGTAGGAATGAATTCCTTGAATTTCGGTCCACCTTGGTACCTCGAACTAGAAGTGTTTTTAAAAAACTAACAGAAAACTGAATTCTGAGTGTGAGATGGTGAGAACACTGATACTTTCATTTCTTAGTTTTGCATACACGATTATTCTGAAGTAGTTATTTAACAGAATTTATTTCGTGACCTCAAAATGTCCAACTTTTGCAATTTTGGTTTTCTTTTAAATGTTAAACTAAATACGTTGGCTGCCCCATGAGACCATGTTGTCTCGTGAGGAGAGTTGATTTATTTTTAGTTCCAGTTCCTGTGGTCTTATAGGGTCTGGAGAATACGATTGAACGAAATGAAGTGCAAATGTAATACATTTACTTTTAGAAGAAGAAGAATAAATAAGTTTTAAAAAGAAAAATTAATTGAAACGTGAAATATCTCGGATTACATTTAAATAAAAAGCTAATAAGAAAGAGTCATATTCCAATAAAAAGAAAGCAAACAGAAAAAAATAAAGATAAATGTCATGGTTAATAGGGAGAAAATTTATTTAAGTTTAGAAAATAAAATTTCACTTTACAAAACTTTACTGAAACCCATATGGACATAAGAAATTGAACTCTGAGGACAGCCTAAAATTCAAATATCGAAATTCTTCGAAGATTTCGTATTAAAATTCTCAGATTAATAAGCAAAATTCCCTGGTTTGGGCAAACTCCACTCTACATAAAAACCTCAATATCACCACCGTAAAAGAAGAAATTAACCTCAAATCTGTCAAATACCAACTCAGACTTGAAAATCATGTTAATCGTCTGGCCATCAACATCTTGAACAACAGCATCATGACAAGAAGACTGAAAAGAATACATGCTCTTGACCTAAACCATATATTTGACTAATACAATTTTGAAGTAATTGTTATTAGAGATTATATCATTTTCATTTTGTCACAGTGTTTGTACAATTGTATGTATTGTAAAAATGCACCATCTCTGACCTAGCGTTGGGTAACCTTTTGCGAAATTTCCCTCCTTACTTATACAATATTTCTAATATTACTAAATCTCGATACTATTTACAACAATTACACAATATTATGAAAGGGATTATTTCCTCTCCTATTATCAATAATGTTAGTTCTTCCGTTGCCCTGCTATGCTCATAAATTCTCTAAAAAAATGTTAAGTATTATTTTATTAATTTTTCTTTCAATTTTTTATCGTAGGTTTCTCTGTACAAACATTACGGCCCCATATGGCTTTGAATAAAGTTTGTAAGTTTATTGCGACGACTTCTCAGATATATTCTCGGACGCCTTGGCGCTCGACGTTGTCCGTGGAACGTCCTCGATATCCCTATTATCGCGTTTTTCCCGATCACTAGAATAAATTGAAAATGTTTCCGGAGTAACCAACTATTTGGTACCTTTATAAGATTTGATAATTTCGATGAAATCAATACGCGGACACGATTTGCCCTAGTTGTGTTTCGGATGAAACACCTAAGCGCGATTATCTTCAGCCAACTTATTGGAAATTCCTCCCATCTACGGAGCTATTCTAATATATAACCCCTCGAAACACGGAGTCTATTTAAATTTAAGTCCCAAATTACAATCACAAAAATTACCATTATAATTCAATGCGAATAATTACTTCGGTTTCTTACTTTGCACAATGCCAGACTATTAAAATTAATCACAAGTTACTCACTTCACTAACACATAACTAATACCCAGTCTATGCTGAAAAAAGGATTCGCACCACGTCGATTGTTTTCGATGAATTCAGTTCAATAGCTTTCTCGAGAATGATTCTTTGCACCTTCTCACAAAATCACGGCTTTCAATGCCCTCCCCACACCTTTCGCACGTAATCTCTACGTGTCTCGACAAATGAACAGCGCTATGACACCAAGCACGGAATACTACACTTGGTTTATTGGTTGCCCTAACAACGTATATTCTTTTATTCCCGAACCTGCATATAAGCCCACGCTTGATGCCGATTTGCCCATTCAAATTAAACCCAAGATTCTTGGCGTATCACAGTATGTTTGTACTTGTATTATTGTTATTGTAATGTATTTCTATTTTCTTTTTGAACAACTATTTAAAAATAATATTTAGAAAGGATCATTACTGGATGGTTTCTTTACGGGTCAGAAGTGCATGTACGATTGTATTTGCCGAATGTTCGAGAACAACAAATTGCAGATAAGCAGATGTTATAAAATATATGGTCTCATAGTGATATGATTTTTTCCCTTATAAGGCTCATACGATGTAAGACTTAAGTATGAAAATATTCGATATATTTTCCACCTATCCGCAAATTATTAACTTCCATGTTATCTAATTGTCACCTTGTTGGATGCACTTACGATCGGAGAATATGTTCCGCAGACGTACAGCTACCCAAATTGTGACCATGTTACTAAGTAACAATGTATTTTAATAATTAAATTAGTTGAAATGTTATCTATGTTATCTACAATGTTCACAGATCACTATATAATGCGGTTGAACTACATGTAATTCGCATTCTCCCGTAGGCAGTTTGAGATGTCATAGATTACTTTCTATTACTGAAGAGTGCATACCGACTGTTAGCGCGATTCAGTGCATTATCTCTTATTACTCCGTATTTTTTCCATTTGCTTTCACCACCTAATTAACGTTTATGAGCATATTGGAGTTGTGAAAATATTATGTAGCGTGCAGTGTAAAAAAATAAAGTGATTTTTTTGTCGTTGAATACTAGTGAAGAAAAGAGGAATCTCAAGGGGGTGCCCTTCAGAGCGATTTCGTAAATTTTTGCGCCGCTTATAAGCACGTAATTTTAACCTAGAGTCAATTCCTCAAATCTATCATCTAAAAACCATACATTCTAATTTATCTACAAACCCACGGATCATCACACGAGACCCACTGCTTCAAACGACAGCTTCCCTAGGTAAGAAAGTCACGCTACGACACAAAATGTATGTACGCTTTCTTAAATTTACCGTTCAAAATATTGTGATGCCATACTTCAGAGAGAGCATTTTATAAATGCGCCAATCGCGCGGGGATTTTGACTCCGCGACCGAGGCCATAGCTGCAGGGGAAATCGAGACAGGGCGGTCGGTCGAATCGCCGAAGAGGGACGGCGGCTTTTCACTCCCGGAAAGTTTAAATTGTACTCATGTTATAGATGGTGGAGCTCATCGTCGGCTCTGAAGCATTCATGACATCTAAGCAAGTTCTATTTCACTTGGTGGGGTATTGCAGAGATCTGTTCCTAAATATTGTGCCTTAATTCTTCTTTCGTGTGGGGATTTGTCAGGATTCTGGAATCTTCACAGAAAGAAATAGCATGGAATCAGATCAGGAGAGCGTTTAGGCCACAAACCATGTACAATAATTCTGTCACCGTAAACGGCATGTAAAGCCCTTAAGGAAACTGAAGCAGTGTGCGATTGAAGAGACCTGTTGAAAATGACTGTAATTATGCTTTTAATTTGTCAACGTTTGGAAGAAAGGCTCCAGGATACGATACACATAAAACAAATGGTTTGACACATTTTACGTATGTCACACACATACATTTTCTGTTTGAGAGTGAACTTCGAGTGAGCCATCACAAACGAAAGGCAGTAGCTGGGAAGAGGGTGGGGAAAAACCAAAAGCCAGCCAGAATAAATATATTAGGAAACCGACTAGAACGGGAAAGTTGGTACCATTAGTTTTTCGATCTTTTTATTAGTGTAATATATGCGTGACTACAGATAAGCTGCGATGTCTGTTACCACTACGGTATGCGCACAGGAGGGTGAGACAAGGGAACGTGCCCCCCCTAAAAACTTTGAAAAGGGCCGTGTAGTCTTACGTAATAAAACATCATTTCTGTAAATATGTTAAATCTCTGATTTTCCCCTTTCTTTAACCAGACAAGCTTGGAAATGGTCATCCGACATTTAGAGAAGAGACTCTCCAAGCCTTCTTGGGAACCTTCTTAATGGTTTGTCGTATAATTAATTAGATTTATTAATTGTTTCATTAAAGTTCTTTCATTCCCCCTGAAGTATTGAGATATACAAAATTTTCTCTCTACATTAATATCTGCCAAAGATCTTAGCGTCCGGCTTGCTGGGTCAATGGGTCACGATATATTATAATCCTTATTACCTTTATAATGGATTATAGGATCCGCTGACTATACAGCGCAGCTGGGAATCTGAAATAGAATGATTCTATTCCTAGTTCATTTCTGTTTGGATTGACTAAATGAAAGATCACTTTCTTTTCTAAAGAACAAAATTTAACAAAGTTTATTTTACCTTTTAGCAAACAATTTAGTGAATTTATGTTATGCCTTTGATCAAGATATCTTTGAATTTACAATTTTATACCGCGGTTAACTTATCTATTCTTCGTTGATGTCCCTCGTAGACTTCTCAGTCGAAATATCTTGCGAGCTTGCCGTAGTCCAAAGTCCCAAGAAATCCTCTTCTGCCCCTATCCAAGCTGGTCTCAAACTATCAAAATTATCAGTCCCGATTACGTCCTATGACATAGTCCCGAAATCTATTACTCGATTACCACTCCCGACAAAGTCCCAATTTATGCATCAATATTACTTCCACATGCAATATCTGCATATCATTTACTGTCCTTAAAATTTCACGATCTGATAACCCGATTCTGACTATCTGTATTATACTCGTTCCCTCTCACGAACCTACGATCAGTTCAGAAACGCGATGCCGGTCAGAATGAAATCTTCCTGCCTGATTCACCCTCGAAGACTTCGTATTAAACTACCTTCCTCTTTTTCATAACATTTGACCGTCCTTCTCTCACCCAGCCAATCCATACGTTCGTTATATTTTGGTGTAGCTGACCTTTCGATCGTCTAAACTTCTTCGCCCAATCCCAAATTTTCTACTTTCGGCATCCAGACACCTCTTAATGCATTTACAAAAAACAAAAACTACATTGTGTATTCACGGTCGTTGCTAAGTCCTTGCTCTCGTGATATTTGCATGTTTGCATTTGCATGTTCCACCATATAGTCTACAAATAAATGTTAGTTTATTTTCATGTGACATATCGGTATGTCACAGTATGTATAACACATTAATGTACTAGTAAAACACGCAGAATGTAAATAAAAAAGTTCAGTGGAAAACGGATCCAGAAGTGTGATTGCCCCTGCCCCGTCTTGTTTTAGGGTACACAAGCCTACGGTTTTTATCGCCTCCTACAACTACCTTTCACTTCTGATTCCTGAACTCAGAATGTTTGCATACGCATATTCGCTCATCCTCTCATATTTTTCGAATACCAAGACGGTTTGGAAAGTGAAGAAAGGCTGAATAGAGGTTAGACAATGCACTATGCTCCATCTAAGAAAAAGGATCTTCTGAACCGTTTTTGACAATGGGATTTTTTCGCCCTTATCTATTACATTGACGGGTTTAAGAGGCGAGGCTGTAAAGCTTGGAGAGCCATATGAAATTAAATTAACAGTAGCAAGTAGGTTCGACCAACACACCAATATAATATACATCATCTCCTTCCCTTAAATGCACGATCAGCAGTAGAGTTACTTCGAAATCTATCTTAATAGTTTACTTTATTCTTCTTAAGATTCTAGAAACTATGTCGTATGTGGTTTGTGGGTTTATACTGTGACATACCAGCATGTCACACATTTATTTACTAATATTTGTCGCAAATGGAGTAAATATACAAGGATAAACAAATAGAAATATGGCGTCCTAGCAACGGCAGCCGAGTTGTTGTCAAGGTCAATAAACTTCATTCTGCCATTGGACCTGAGGGCACGGTAGCTGATCAAGTAAACAATTTAGGGATTGGTTGAGAAAGCAATGACAGTCTAGGGCATAGCTAGTTGATTATGTAATCAATTTAGGGATTGGCCAGGAGAACAGTGACAGTCTATTCACGACGGAAGTGCGTCGAATGTTTCTGGTGAAAAACAGTAGAAAGAAATAGGCCGAGTCTTGAAGGGCTGAACAGAAAGATTATTTTCACATTCTAACATATATCTGTGCGGGTGATTAATTTTGTGAAATTGGGACTTGTAAATTTTTCTTGAAAGTGAATAGTAATCGGACTTTGAGTAATTCTTGAGTGCGACGAATGGAAATTAGAATTTTCTCGGGATGAAATAACGTGATGGAATTCGAATAATTTGCTGTGTAAAAATGTGTAACTTGTAATTTTCGTGTGTGAGTTAATAATTTCAGACTGATAGAATTTTTTAAGATCTACAACAAGTTGGAATTTTTAAATTTAATGAATTTGTACGCAACAGGACTTGGAATAATTCTAGTAAATAATAGTTGCGAACTTTAAATTCTCGTCGCGTAATCAGAAAGAACTGGGAACTTTCGCGAAGTAAATTAAATTAGAACTACAAGTATTTGACGCGGTGAGAATCAGTGATTCGACAACATTTGTGCAAGAGCAGGAGAGAAGAATCTGGTACTTGGACTTTGGAATTTTCGTCACTGAGAAGAAGAGGAAATGGTTCTTCGTGGCGCCCTCGTTCGTGCGCGCGAAGACGGGTACTACAGGATAAAGTTCGAAAGAGCTCATGACCAAAAGAACATTCTTCATTTGTTACAAATTTTTCAAGTCATATTTTGGCCTGGCATTGAGAAAAACCATAAGTTTCTTTTGAAATAGAACAAACGATTTTAATTTGGCCAATTCCAGCTAATAAGTAGCTAGACAATATATATATATATATATATATATATATATATATATATATATATATATTGTGTGTGTGTGTGTGTGTGTGTGTGTGTGTGTTTGTGTTGTGTGTGTGTTTTCTGATTCCTCACCACTCTGTATAGATGGCAGATCGGCTATTAGTAGGTAATAGCGATTATTTCTAACGAAACCCATCGACACAGCTAGCGAGATATTGATTTTATTTAGATAAAGGTTGAAGCATTAATTTTAATAATATTAACGTAACCTTTTCCTGGCGACCATGTTTAAAACATAAATTCGGAACGGGTTACATCGAAACGCCCAATAATTTTTTATAAGCAGTTTGTGTGTGAGCATTGTTTCAATACTCTCAATATTAGTTCAATTTTTTTGGAAATTGCAGCGCTGAATTCAATTCATTAACTAGTTTTGAGTCCCTCATTTGCGAGTCCACATTCCTCGGGCGCCGAGCCTACAAATTATACGCCCTATTTTACTTTCTCGCCATAGTACGCACGTATGCAGATCAGAGAAAGTATTGTAAATTGGGAATTTACGTAGCACAGAGAAAGTATTGTAAATTGGGAATTTACGTAGGACAGAGAAAGTATTGTAAATCGGCAATTTTTCGTCAAAAGAACATTGTGGGCTCTGATATCGAAAGATTGGATAATCTTTCATTTTCAAAATTTTATCAATGGTTCAAATTTTTGGTTTACATTTTCTTCTCGGTTAGAAGAAAGTCGCTTAAAAATTGGCAGATTCAATTTTTCTCTGAATTTTCGAAAATTTTGAAGTTCAATTTTTTTGTCTTCCTCCTAAACTACAATATTGAGGATATATATTTCCTTAATTAAATCCATTTTTGAAAGGTTAACCACGAAATAAGGTGATGGTAAATCTTTTGAAAACATGAGTCGTTTTCGCACAATTTTGCAGAAATATGGCAATTTCAAAAAACAAGATTTTCTCAAAATTTGGCTCCAATTTTTTTTCTTTAAATTGTTTCTCGGAAATAACAAAGGATTCTAAAAAATGGCGCGGCCAATTTCGGCTAAATCTCCCTATTTTCAAAAATTGCAAAAAAAAATAACTTACAGTACAGTATTGAAAACAGAATATTTTGCCTTAATCTCTTCTGAACACTTAGAATTTTAAATAAGTTTATGCACATTTAAAAAAACTAGTAGTTTTAGTAGAAACTGTGTTTGAAATTAATGCAATTTACATTTTTTTTCAAAATTGGTTCCAATTATTTTTTTCTCAGATAGAACAAAAGGTCACTTCAAAAATGGCGCAGGTCTCATTTTCGTTGATATTCTCCCACTTCTCAAAAATGCGAAATTCAGAAATAATACCAAAAACTATTGTAACACTACTACTTTAGAAATATTTTTGTTGAATTTATAAATATAATAAATGAATTTTTGAGCAACAATTTCTAAGATGGAAAATTCGCTTGTCATCGGCTACACTCATGACAAAAGAAATATTGAAGTGACAATACCCGACATCTTGCCCTACAAATAGTTCCTAGAGTAGCGAAGAGATGGCGTTACCTAGAAACAAATTTCTGAACGTACTTTCGCCCTAGCCAATCAGAACTTTTGTAGAAATGCGAATGTAGCATGAGGCTTGACTCGGACGAGATTGTCTTTCTTTCCGGATCGAGACGCTGAAGTGATTAGATGGGTACTATTCCACCACACAACCGACGAGGGACACGTGGAAAATACCAGAAATGAAGCTTTATTAAAAGGTAATTGTCTAAGTATTTTCATGGGATTAATCACTGTGATACGTCAAGATTACGTAAAATTCGATAGGAATATTAAACAAGTAATGCAACGAATGTAAGAATAACAGTGGTAGTGGACTAAAATGAATTTATAAAACCACGTTGCTACATTCTCGTTGCTGGAATATAGAAGAGATTTTTTGTAACATAGGACGTGTTTCTGTTTCTTTGTTACAGCTTTTTCAGTTTTAGTTTTGAGCAGTTACTTATTCTACTTTTATTCTATTTCATTGTTATTTATGGATTTCATTTCGAAAATTCTATTGAGAATTTTGATAATTCCGAAAAGCATAGTTTATTCAAAAACTGGCTCAACTTTCACTAAAACAAAGTTATAATTTGGAGTTTTGGACTCGCATTCTAACGCGACCATCACCTTCGTGTAAGCTGTGGTTTAACTGGGCTGTACAACGAGGAGAAGGCGTACGGAAATACTCCGATTCCATCGCGGTAGGCAGCGCACGAACCGTCGCAGGACAACGACGACCTTGGGGCGTGAACGTCGCTCGACAGCCGTCTACTCAGCGCGGGACCAGCTTGGAGAATTCGCCGGTCGTGAGTCACAGAAAAGCAGAAAGAATATTTACTAAATTGCAGCTTGGAAAACTTTCAAGATAGAATTATGATTGCACAAATTAAAACGTTGTAATATGAGCTTCCTCAGTAACAGACATTGATCGGACAAGTCTTACTAAATATTAGTCTTGATAACCAGTAAATTTATTTTTGCAGTCGTAAGAGAAATCAGATCTAAATAATTTTTATGTTTATTGATAAAAGTCGTCCTTGTGTATAATTCTTTATCTAAATTCATACATAATTGACTTGATGTTATTTGAAATCATTTAAGAGGAATTGTCTATGTAAAAAAGGTTTTGAACATGAATGAAAGCTGTTAAATTGTTTCTGGTAAAACGTTATTTCATGAACAGTCAAGAGACTTTGTAAAACAGAATTTTACACTGCGAGGTCACGCAGAAGCTGAATATTAAGTGTAAATATTGAGTGTAGTATTATTTAAGATTGAAAAGGTATTAGTGAATTTTGGTATATTGTTTGTATGTATTTTTTTTACAGGATGGTTATTTAAATTGTGAATTGTGGGTTTCATTAAGAGATAATTTGTTTTGAGAAGTGTACATATGTATTTACTGTTTGTTTCGGGTAAATGTAGATCAGAGTCACTATTATTCTACAGAAAACTGCAGTTTAGGTAGGGAGTTAGCTACCATTGTGTAATCAAAAGGAAAAGTAATCACGTAGGAGAATATGTGAACGTGAGTGTACGAAGGATCATATTGGAAAGAATATATGTTACTTGTTCTTTAAAACTATGAAATTGTGTTTGTTTGTTAAATGAATATTAGTTAGAAAAGACAAACCCACCACCGATAGGGAATTATCCATAATTTGAGGTATTCCCAGGTTTGTGTGACGGTGTAATCACACGTCACAAAATAAGTAAATAACAGATTTACTTCTGTAATTCGGCGTACTACGAAATAGTTAGGTAGATACGTGACGGTTACAATAATAAGGCTCGAAATTGTTTTGAATTATTTAAGTATTTTAAAAATCTAGCATTATAATATTATATTATACTATATATTTGAATTCTGAAAATTATGGTACATTTTCCCCTCTTCCTTTGCGCATGGACGAAGCTTGGAAGTTCTAGCTTCAGAGGGTCCGGGCAAAATAAAATTAATTCAATCCCGTAGTAGGGAGCGCCTTTTCGGCGAAAGTTGACTTGCTCATTCTCTCCTCGTTTTTGTGGCAATACTGTCTCACAAACATGGTAGAAATGTCCTCAAAGCTCAACCCGTGGCAGGCGAGAAATTTACCGAATCTGTGCAATGGTGAAGCCGCAGAGGTAAGGAAAAAACAGCAAATCAAAGGGTATAGCCGAAAAAGTGCCCCCAAACCAAAGCGATAATCGTGATGCTCATATGAAAGAGAAACAAATGACGTTGATTCACAAAAAATCAGCCTCCTAGAGCAATCTGTTGCAGAGATACAACGAGAAATGTGTTTTGCATGTTTTATTTTTTCTCAGCATCTATTGCCTGTATCATGCTGAAAAAAATTGCAGAGAGACCGGGAAACATAGTTTAATTTTAAGGTATTTTTGTCAACGATGTTCGACGCCAAATTCATATAGAAACAATTTTTATTTGAAATTATTTTTCGACATGATAACGGAGAACTGTCTCATCTTTTCTCCCTAAAATGAGACTTAAAACATTCTATAACGTATATTTTTTGAGATTTTTAAACAATATGGACGGTAGTGAAAAAAAGTAAAACTTTTTTTTAGTTTAAACATTTGAAGTTTTTGCCTAAATGTGAATGAAAGAAACGGTTTAACCGATATCTGAACACAGATTTAAACACGACATATGAACTCGAAATCTTATAATGTTACATCGATTATGTATCAAATTCAATCGGAATATTCTCGGTGGAAAGCATGGTGGAAGTATATGGTGGAAAGATATGGGTGGCCTCTTGTGCATCCGACTTCAGCCAATAATCTTCAGGCACCAGTGTGCGTCATAATATTAGCGTGAATTTTAAACGCCAAAATTATCACAGTTACAAGTCATTGAAACACAAACAGATAAGCAGTTTTTTAAATACATCTTTTATTGCAATTACCCTTTCATCGTGTTATTTTTGGTCGGTCACCGTTGAAAATTGTCCATTTATGCCACTTAAAAAATTTTCTCAACACTTCTTGCACTCCATGAAACATGGCGACCGACGTCTGGTCTCGCTTTTTAAACGAAGTGGTGACGGAAACGGGTGCTGTGCAGAACGAGAAAAAAATCAGTGCACCGGAGGAGCCCAACCATCTCTTTCCACCAAGGAAATATCGGAAGGGAGACGTTATTTTCAACGTGCTATCGGATGCTGCTCCCACATACTGTAGAACATTTAAAACTATGTTCTGAGATCGGTGTGCGCGAACGCGCCTTTGATGACGGGAGTTCGCCAGCGTCCGCCTCAGCAGCGCGACTCCACTACTCGTGTGAATACCCGTTCACTTACTAAGGACCATGCACAATGAAGGGTAACATCTGGGTTGATTTGATTTGATTTTTTCGTGTTTCCGGGCGCGTCAACTGCTTTGGTCATGAGTCCCGTTAGTGTAGTGCATGTTTTTTCTCGGAAGATGACGGTGATCTTCCCCCGCTGGATGGCGAGATCCGGCGCCGACCTACCGTCGGATAGTGGGGTTTCCCCCTAACCAGGACTCCCCCACCAGCGGGGCACCGCCCCAGCCGGGACAACCTCTAAGGTCACAGAATCCTCCTCTCTCCCGGAATATGTGGTAGTGTAGTGCTGTTAGTGTAAGTGGGGTGAAGGGGAGAGGATAGGACAAGGAAGAGGAAGGAAGATCGCGGCGGTCCGTGGCCCGTTTGGTAGGGTAGTGCTCCGTCATTCACCTGGTGTTGATCGGAGAAACCACGGAAAACTACCGATCAGAACAGCCGGCCGCTAGAATTCTCCTCCAGACAGCGACTGAATTCGACCTAGCTGAAAAGCTAGTGTCGAAAATCCTGCCGCCGTCAGAACTCGAACCTAGGACCTCCCGGTCAGAGGCGCTGCAGTGACATCAGTTGATGCACTAAGCTACCGCTCCCGGTGGTAACATTTGGGGGCCATATGCTAAAGAACATGGTCACTGAGGGTCACGCCATTTTTTTACTGTATTGGTGATAACATTTTCAGACTTCCTAAAATAGTTTTAAAAATTAAATTAAATTAAATGCCACATGTGATTCACACATGAGGGACACGGGTGAGCCTCGTGGCCCCGCACATACATATTTACATGAGCGTCACCATGACCACATTTGAAAGGGTTTTATAAATTCAATCTATTCAGGATATTTCAAAGGAAAAACTAATACATAAATATTATTTTTTAGCAATAAAAGGAACTGTATTGAAGAAAAAACTACAAACAAAATTAATGGAACAAATCCTATAACGTTGCTACAAGCTGCAATTTAGAACGCCAAGAGCATTCTTTATATTAAAGAATGCTCTTGGCGTTCTTATATAATAAGCCTCGAAAATGTTTTGAATTATTTAATTATTTTAAAAATCTAGCATTATAATATTATATTATACTATATATTTGAATCATGAAAATCATGGTACATTTTCCCCTCTCCCTTTGCGCATGGACGAAGCTTGTGCTTCGTGGACAAGTGTGCTTCACTCAATTGGAGAAACTAGACACTAAATCATTTTGAAGCACGCTTGGGAAGACACAGACCTTGAAATAAACACCAGCTTGAAACCCCTCAGTGACACCTCATGGCCCTCACAGGGAGTATTGCTGGGGCCCACCAGTGGGCCCACGGGCCAATCAAACCGCGTGAGGCCCACCCGTGACCCTCTGTGTTCAACCAATGCATTGCCAGAAGACGCGCCATTCGGAAGCGCTACTGAGCCACTCGGCAGCGCTACTGAGCTGCGCCGTGCGAAGGGGCCCTCACCTGTGGGAAAGTGCGCTGTCCCGCGCGGGCGTCGGACGAACTGCGCCGAGCCGCTGCCGCTCCCGTGTCCGTCAAGTGCCGGCGCTGCTCTGCCGGGACGTCCGTCCGGCCCAGCGCGATGTCCACGTCCCAAGATCGATTCAGGCGCACGTCGCTCGCTCTCTTCTCACGCGGAGCCACCGCCGCCGCCGCCCCGCGTGCCGTCGATCGATTCCCTTGCGATTATCAGTTCTGAATCATCAACCGCCGAGCAATTTGATGGAGACTGTTACTCGCCGTTCTGAAAACGCTTTTACAGTCAAAGCGAACAATGTACAGTTTTCCAAAATATCTTTGATCGCGGTGAATGAGCTGATAAGTCATAAACAGGAGAGCAAAAAACGTTTAAATGAATTAAATAAGGGATTAATGATATTCAAACAAAACTATTTTTGTGTAGGTTTTGTTCGAATATCGTTAATCCCTTATTTATAGCATTAGTTTAAAATTTGGGGAATTATAACGAAAAATAAGTTGTTGATGGAGGTGACCGATTAATTGATGTGGGAGCAAACGATTGAGTGGACTTGGCATATGCCCCAAACATATCCTAAGGATAGCTCTCTAAATGACATTTACCTGTCGAAGGGCGATGCAATTGGACAAGTTTGCAGACCTGATCAAAGTTGAAAATAACATACTTTCCACAATCAAATGATGGATGGGATTTGGTGAACTTACTGTAAATAATTGAATGACATCTGAAATAAGTGCATTTAATTAACATTAAAAGATGGAGCAAATTTTACAGGCGAAGAACCTTTTTGAAACAAATACATTAATTACGTACCTGAATAATGCAATCACCTTGATTGGATTAATCTGAACATGGAATTGCATTAATCTGAAGTGGGGAACCCACCAGGAGTTAAGATATATTAAAGTGGAAATTAATTTACAAACATATAATTGCAATTTCTTGTGCGTACACTATTTTACCACGGAGATGCACTGTCTTCGTATAACAAATAGGAAGTTACAATTTTAACTTGCAGTCAACATGAGCAGAAATCTTCGCTGCCCGGTCCTTCTTCCATGTCGAGGTTTTAAGCAAACCAGAATGATGAACAGTGAAGGCTCGTACTTATGTTGTATAACCCCCAGATAATTGAAAAAATCTTATGTGTAATATACAGGGTGAGTCACGTAACTTTAGCACCTCCTATAACTTTTGAACGGTTGAAGATATTGAAATGTAGTTTTCACGGAAGTGCATGAGAAAATAGGGCTAACTGATACGTGTATTTATTTCCATTTTATCACTTGTATTTTACGAGATATGTGAGGTAACTTTGATTTTCAAATGGAACTATACATACTTTTTCAGTCTATCATAAAGAGCGTAAAAAGACGAATCTAATGATATACATAATGTCATATGTTAAATAAGGATTTTTTTGAGGAATTTTTATTCTTTTGCGATCAGTTCTTAACGGATATTTTGAATGTAACCGACGCCACAGAAGGTCACGCAGCGCTCCACCAGCCAGCGCGCTCGGGGAAGGAAAGGATCAGTTCAAAAAGAATATTTTTAAATTTAATTTAAAGGGATATCGTACCACAGGATATTAATGGGTTTCAAGACACAAAACATATTCCAAATATTCACTAAACTTGCCATTTTTTCCCTGAACTCTGCTTTCATCCTTCCCCATTTTCAAATATTTTATTACTTAAGGATTGAAAATACGGATTTGTCATATGTAGTATGTATTGAAATAAGATTGTTATTTAAATTTAATTTAAAGGGATATCGTACCACAGGATATTAATGGGATCTTGGAAACTAAACACAGTAAGAATAAATTATTAAGACTTTACAAAGAATATTGCATATTTTCAGCAAATAGTTTTATTGTTAATGATAATATAACAATTCCTTGTGAAAACAAACAACTACAGAAAGATAATGATAATGACAAAAATAAAAATAGAATTCAAAAATACTAAATAAAAATAGATTACTATTCAAATTACTTTAGAATGTGTTCAATATGACTACCATTCACAAACACATCTGCAGGCGCTTTTGAAAAGATTTCTTAACTGCGACCAATGTTTCTTTTTTAACTTCAGAACATGCAGCTACAATGCGACTACCCATATCTTGTGATGTAGATGGAGCCTCTTGGTAGACGTGGTTTTTAAGAAAACCCCAAAGAAAAAAATCTAGTAGCGTCAAGTCTGGGAACGCGCGGGCCAACACACAGTACCACCCATTAATATCCTGTAATATAAAACCCCATTAACTGGAGTAGAAGTAATAAACAATTTTATTACAATACATACTTACAATAAACCCTTATTTTTAACCCTTCCATTTCTTAAAAATAATCTGAAAATGGGGAAGGATGGAACGCAGAGTTCAGGGAAAAAACTACAATAGTTTTGTGAATATTTGGAATATGTTTTGTATCTTGATATACTAAGATCCCTTCCCTTCCTCGAGAGCGCCCTTTCTGGTGGAGCGCTGCGTGACCTTCTGTGGCGGTCGGTTACATTCAAAATATCCGTTAAGAACTGGTCGCAAAGAATAAAATTTCTCAAAAAATCCTCATTTAACATATGACATTAT
The DNA here is from genome assembly GCA_964035755.1 of Teleogryllus oceanicus. NCBI lineage: Eukaryota > Metazoa > Arthropoda > Insecta > Orthoptera > Gryllidae > Teleogryllus > Teleogryllus oceanicus. The sequence goes on from CAXIVR010000004.1 coordinate 56,492,452, forward strand.
GTATATCATTGGATTCGTCTTTTTACGCTCTTTATGATAGACTGAAAAAATATGTATAGTTCCATTTGAAAAAACAAAGTTACCTCAAATATCTCGTAAAATACAAGTGATAAAATATAAATAAATACACGTATCAGTTAGCCCTATTTTCTCATGCACTTCCCTGAAAACTGCATTTCAATATCTTCAACCGTTCAAAAGTTATAGGAGGTGCTAAAGTTACGTGACTCACCCTGTATATTCTTTGCCGTTGAACCTCGTTGAGCCGCGAATTTTATGTAGTGACTTGACCTCATTCCTAACATTTTAAAGATGGAACAGGCCAAATACATAAGAGATGGGTAAGGCGCCTTGTATGCTGTTGGCCTTGCCCGTTATAATGCCGGCTCGAGAGATATCAGATTGATTGTTAGCGATTCCGGGCGCGTCAACTATTAGGGTCATTATTCCCGTACATGTAGTACATGTTTTTCTCTCTGGAAGTGGCGGTGTTCTTCCTCCGCTGGATGGCGAGATCCGGCGCCGATCTACCGTCGGCTAGCGGGGTTTCCGCAATCAGGAATCTCCCACCAGCGGGGCATCGCCCAAGCCAGGGCACGCTCTGTGAACTTCCGACTGGTCTCCCGGCATGTGCGGTAGTGTAGTGCACATAAGTGTAAGTAAGGGGGTGAGGAAATGACAAGAAAGAGGAAAGAAGTATCGCGTGTGGTCTGTGGACCGTTTGTTAAAATACTGCCCCGGCATTCGCCTGGTGTTGATCGGAGAAACCACGAAAAACTACCGATCAGAGCAGCCGGCCGCTAGAATTCTCCTCTAGACAGCGACCGAATTCGACCTAGTGGACAAGCTAGTGTCGAAAATCCTGCCGCCGTCAGGACTAATTATACACATATGATGATTTAAATGAATCGCCAGAGTGATGTTGCATATTTATTCATAAAAGAAAAGAATAAATTTAAGTGCCATACACGTGTTTACATTGCCTTTTACAATTTTGACAGAACCCAATGTCGGCTAATTATGGCCGACTGCCATTGCAATTTAAGGGTCCATTGTAAAGGGCAGCGGTTTCGATAACCGAGACGACCCTTCGGCAATTACATTGGACGGGATGTTTGGCAAAGACCTCCTATCACGTCGCTGGCGCGTGGCAGGCCGCTTCTCGGTTGATTCTCCGCAGCAATTAATGACGGGCAAGGTCGCCGTGTGTAGACGCCGACCTCCAGTCAGCAGGGGCCAGGAATGAACGGTGAATGGGTTTTAGGCTTTCACGTATCATAACTGTCTCCTACACATCCCTGCGCTCACTGTTTGAAGAAAACGTGTAACGCGCAAGTGTCCAACTCCGAGTCACCTTTTGCTCTACTGCGCAGATATAGACAAAGACAATAAAAAACCGTGTCCCAGTGGGAAGACTACTATTTAAAGCTGTGTTGTGCTAACGGTGACGCTTACGGGCTTCCGTGCTGCCGGTGGCGAGAGTCCTACACAGCAGCGCGAATCCGACACACTTAGGAAGACCTTCATTGGTTTACCAAAGTTCTACTACTCATGTTTTCAATAGTAAGCACTGCAGATTTCCTCTCTCTGTCTCCTGGAATCGTTCTCGCTAAAGTCTCCGTCTGTACTCTTAAAAGTCCGAATTTATAATATTCTCACCCCCTGCATATTTTTTTCTCGTCTCATTTCACCATCATTCTCTCCCCTTTTATTTCAATAAAGTTCGAGTTAATGGGGGATCGCAAATAGAACGTGATAGTTGACTATGAAGTGATTCCCATCAACGCTAATAGACTCGACAAAACAAAAGGAGAATTGTGGGGAAAGAGAAATCGAAATTTAAAAGAAAAACTATGTTCAGTGATCAAAATTTAAAAAAAAATATTTAGCAATTTTTTAAAATTTTGATATAACTGAAAATCAGTCCTATGACGCCAATATAAGTGTATTTTACTGTATTCTTACAAGAAATTTAAAGAAAAAAATTGGAGTCATTTTTGAAACACTTTGAAAATGTCCCACGGGTTTCATGTAAAGTACCCCCAAAAATTAATGAGTTTTTCAGACACGCAGAGCTTTGAGTGAGGGATCGACCAGGGTTTACTCAATTTGGAAAAATCCTAAGAATAGTTTCGGCGCTGTGTGTTGTTCACACTGACGGACGTTTTGAAGGGAAAAAACACTTTTTCGGTATCTTTCGTTTTTTTTAATGTTTTATTTTTTTTATTTATTTATTTTACGTCAAAAAAAAAAAAAACAGTTAAAAACTGCGTATGACGTGCTATGGGGTTCCAACGTATATTTCTGTTGAAATCTCGAAATCGATTTTCCCCAACATTACACCGTGTGCGAATCAGTCTTATACCGAATCAGTCGCACCACCAGCGCTCAAGGGCATAAGTAGTCTATACTACGTATTCTAGTTGAACAAGCGACACAAAAATATTGTGACATACCAAAAATTACGGACATTTTTGTTTAGGCCAATAAAGGTCAAAATATTGCAAACGATGTGGGTTTCTATGGTGCAGATACGCAGAGGGTACACCATAGCAACGCGAGTTTGTTCTGAGATGTGGGTTTCTGTAGTGCAGATACGCAGAGGGTACACCATAGCAACGCGGAAAAAACACGGAGAAAAAACACAGCGAGCTTTGAAGGGTGGATCAGATTGGCAATTAGGGCATTCCGACTCGTGTCGTGGTTTTGCGGGATTTGCATTTATTTCTAATATATCTGAAGACAGTAATCGATAATCAGGAATTCAAGTGTAACCTTTTCCGGGCGCCCAAATTGTTTATAAATTCGGAAATTGGTTACGATTGACGTTTTTATTATTAGTAATTTAAAAAAACGTTTCAGTATATTTCCTTTATACTAGATTTCCTGCATTCTGTTGCCTCGATTTTGTTGCTTTCCTTATTTATTCTTAATTATACGAGAAATTTACCTCCTTTTCAAATAGAGCGTGTCAGTTCTTTGGATTTTCATTGTTTACACTTTTGATTTTTATTAGATAAACTGTACAGTATTGTGGTGGCACATGCGAATCAATAGGAATAATATAATAAAATAATGATAATTCCGAGAAGCTAGATTCACAGGAACGCGATCGATGCGTGACGCAATTCGATCGGGGAATTTCCCCTTCGCCTCCCGTAGATTTACGGCATGCAGCTGCGCGCCTGGCTCCCGACGCTCCCTCACCCTCCTGGCGCCCCGGGCGTCTTGTAAACAAACCCCTGACCCGCGCTCGCCCCAGAGAGAGGGTGCCCGAGCCACTTAGCCCGGTATTTATTATTATAAATAAACTTTCGGAGTCCGGAGCCCAGAAAGATTCTCCGCACGTGCGCGACATTTGAACCGCTCATAAAGTACTTCCACTAACAAGTGCAATAACGCATAGCCGTGCACGGAAAAACTAGAGTAAAAAGAGCAAAATAATTTGGTAGATGAAAATTCAGAAAGAGGAATGAGCAAATTGTAAATTGTAGTTGGTGAAAGTGTGTTCAGGCAGTCGAGGTGACGTGTTTTCTTTTTGTTTTGCCTATTTTTTTAGTGACCAACTACTTGAAGTGCATTATCCTGTTATAAGATTGCGTCACTGTAATTTTTTCATTGAATATATGCTCATTTTATTCGTATTTTATCTGATTCATTGTGTCAAGGGTTCAGACCTTTCTCATACCCGAAAGATCCTCCTTCCTGAGAATTTTAAGCTCGCTTCACGAGCATTCATACTATCACAGTGCTGGAAGGTAGTAGGTGGCTGTGTTAGAATATATATATATATATATATATATATATATATATATATATATATATATATATATATATATATATATATATATATATATATATATGTACGATCTGTAATCTATATTTGTGATTTAATTATGTTGTTACTCTATTTAAGTGAATTATTATATAACTTTATTACAATGTTGCAAGATATGTGAACAACAGCTTTGTGCTACCACCAATTTTTTTTTTCTTTCTACTTTTAGCATCTGATGCCTTTTTCGTTTTGTTGCTTTTTTCTGCCCTTTTTCTCATTATTTCGCTATTTGCCCTCCTGATACAGATCGTGATCAAGTTGGATATACATCAGCAAACCTGGACAACACAAAAGCAGAGTGTTTTGTCTTTCTGTGGAAGCAGAGACTGATGAACTAAATGGAAAAGAAAGATGATACCAATCAATATTTTTAGTTTTCTCATTGATGCCAACAGGCTTTGTTCCCTCACAAGGAATCCTATTCCACTTTTGAATATGGCCACCGATCCCTTTTGAAAAGAGCTCTCTATATATGATATACCCTTCTCAGTCCTAGCTTATACGGGTGCAAAGAAAAAACATAATTAAGTTTTCACTGACGGCATAACAAGACTCAAAAGGGTGTTCACAATAGCATTTCTCAGAGATAGCATTGTGGGTAAAAGAAATTTGTAGCCATCGTGTGGTCTTGTGGAATCAAGATAAAAAGAAAATATCTTTTTCTTACACTTTAAGTGTTAAAGCAAATTTTAGCAAAAATTATTAATTTTTTTACAATATTTCCTTTTAAATATGATTTTTCATTGTCTTTGTGCCTTTTGCACTCCTTTAGCACAATGCCTTGTTGCATGTCTATTTTAGTAAAAATAAATTTCTTTTTGCCTACCTATTTTAGGTAAAATAAATGCCTGAACTTCTGGCCTCTAGTGATAACAATCCTATTCCTTCATACAATAACAATTCGCTTTTCGAAAATTATTGATATGTGTGGTACCACACGAAACAATTTGTGATACATCAATTTGCATGTATTGCACAAGAAGGCCAGAAAACCATGCAAACCGGAATGAATACTCGCATATTAGGACACTTATATGAAAATTTCCAACACTGAAATAAATGAAACAGAAGCTACAAGATGGGATCAGTACCCAAGTAGTCGAAATGAAACCTCCTGAGCATTCTATAGAAATTCAATTATTTTTCACCATACAGGCTTGTTTGATTTTTAACACACTATAAAAAACAAAAATTAAAACAACTTTAAAAAAAAAAAAGACCTAGCTATATAAAATTGAGAAGTTCAAAGGAATTGGATAACAAATTTATAAAACTGGACTATAATCAATCATTCAGTAATGAATAAAGAATTAACTAATTTTTGTATTATAATTAAATTATGAATTTACAGATTCTTACCGAAATCTTTTTACTGCTACCTTTAAACTACAAATGGATAAATCATTTTCTTTGAAATGACTCCTACTCAACTTTTGTAAATAAAAAAACTGAAATTATTAAAAAAAAGAACGTTCAAATTAATTTTGAAAAAAGGGGGAGAGGGTGGGGTGGAAGAGAGGAATAGTAGTTTATAATATTAAACATGCGTACTTGTTTTGAAAACTAGCAACGTTTGGAGCAAGTTTTCAAATTTGTATAAATGCAATAAAGCAACATTATAAACGAGTTGCACACACTAATTTTTTTTGTATAAGAGCATTATAAATTTTTAAGAGAATCAACCTTAATATTGCAAAACAACTTCCTTGTGAGGTCTTGGGTATTTGACATCTGAACGAGAAAACGGTGGTTACATTTACCGCTACCACCCCAAAATTATCTCGTTGTTATTGGCTGAATGTGCGATGGCGGAATCATTTGTGCCGTAAAAGGCTCTTTTGTCAATGATTTCTTGCAACAGATAAGGTAGTTTATAATGCTGGTATACAAAAAAATCTTTTTTAACTACTGTTATTGAGAAAATACTTTGCTTTCTCAAAACTTTTAATGAACTTTTCCACTTATATACAGTGAAGGAAAATACATTAAATGACTTTTCAATAAAGATATCATTAAAAAAAGTCATGAAATAGTATATAAAGTCAAAAACAATGCTTACTGACACACTTATACATTGAGCATAATGTAGAGCTGAATTACGTTTTCAGAGGTTTTACAAAATGCTCCATTCACAAAATATAGATGTACAAACATAATTGATGTTGCTCAGAATAACTTCTAATCAATATTCTCAAAAACTTATAAAAAAAATATTAAATGTAGGTTTCCAAACCCAAAATAAACTACGAGAACAATTTTCTACTCTATCAAAATGGCTTTTACAATTTTTCTCTGCACGAGATACAAAAAGGTCATTTACAAACAAAGTGCAAGACTAAAATTAGAATTACTAAATACATAAGCATACAAACAATTTTTTTTGTAAATAGTAATATAGCACCGTACTGCAATTTTTTAGCAGTACTTTTATTTTGTACTTATGATGCATACTTATGGTATCTAACTACTGGTTTTATTAAAGAAAAAGTACATGTAATTCAGCTGAAGAAATGCACAACCTGTAGATCACACTATCTTCGGCCATTAAGAATTAAATAGTAACTTCATTAATGTGCTTTCCTGAGAAGTTTTTGTTTGGGTGGGGGTATAAGCACACTAAACAATCTTCAAGAAAATTATTTTTCAAAATGTTATATTGAAACATGTTTCATTCTTTTTAAACACAAACTTATGAAGCATCCAAACGTTGTCTTCTTCGCGGAGGTTCGTTTTCATCATCTTCAATGTTCTTAAATAGATTAGTAACTCTCAGTTTTTGGTCTAAATTGCTGTCCTGTAGGCAAAACAAATATTATGCCCAACTGAGCAAATTCAAAGTTGTCATTAAACATTAGGAAAATAAAAATGTTTACCTGGAACCAGGATTGAGAAAGAACCATATTCACCGTAATTCTTAACTTTGGGTTGACAGTCATCATTTTTTTCACTAAATCAATTGCATTCCTGCTTACCCCTTTCCAATAACGTATGGGAAATGAATACGAACCAGAACAAATTTGTTCACCTAGGGTCATATCTTGTCTCTCTGTACTGAATGGCAAGCTACCACTCAGACTGAAAAAAAAAAAAAAAAAAAAAAAAAAAAAAGAATACAATTGCAGAACAATATTTACATCCTAGTTTTATCATATGAATAATTCACCATCACTTCTTCAAATTTTCATTGAACTCTGCATTTTCAAAAATTGCAAATTTAGAAATAATGTGAGACAGTATGTGTTGTAAGTTTCTTTCTTGTATATGTTTATATATACAGAATAATACACGAAGAATAAAGAATGATACGTTCAAGGATTATCTCGATGGATGGATACGTGTGTGGTGTTGCCGTTTGACGAGCTGTCGTTTTGAAATTCCTTTGAATTCTACTGGTTGTAAGAAATTGACATGGAACTATTACGCAGCTTTGTTTAATAAATATCAAAAACAGTTAAAAACTGTGTGACATGCAGTGGGGAGAAATGTATTCAGTGAACATTTTCTTAAATTCTGGGATCCCTATATCCCCCCAATTCTGGTTACAGATGGAAACAAGCATTTGTTCGAGTCGTGAGTTAATTGAAATTAGCCCAATTAAAAAATACTATTTAAATGTAATATGAAAAATTGAAATGTAAAAATTGAAAAAATTGAGTACCATAATTTTATTTGAATGTTTATTACAAAAATTTGAAATTACCACTTTTAGACGGCATTGCCATAATATGCAGCAAAGGATATTAAGAGAGTTTTTCTCGAGTTCACTGTTGGCGACATGAATGGGAGAGAGATAACACAAGGCAGCTTTATTCACTTAGCATCAATGTTACATGTCTCTATGTTCAATAAAATGGTATTCAACTTTATTAAAGTTGGGAAGAATATATATACATATGCATGAGATAATGATATCTTAGTTTCAAATGCATTCATATAAAATGCATAAATTGCATGGAATTTATTTCTGGATGTTCAATTTATTTATGAAAATATGAGTGTATGATGTTCTGGAAATAAAAAAAATTGTTTATAATAGTATACATTAATTTACTATTTCATATTGTTTCAAGTTCTTCAAAAACTAACGAACGATGCTGAAACAGCTTTTGAAAGAGAGTTGGCAGCAAAAATGAAGTGTTTTAGCAGGCTTTCTGCTCTACTGCTCTCCAGGGCTTATATAATTGCTTAATTTCTTAATTAATTATGAAGAAACTAATCATGGTTTTGTGTGGTTGTAAGTCTTCATTTAAAAGAAAATTAAACATTTAAGAATGAACTTACAATATCTTCAGTCAGGCAAAAAATAATTTTATGTATTTGCAGCAAGCAATAGTGTTTCATAAAGAACGACTTTTAAGAACTTTGCTAAGACCACAACAATGCAAATTGAAAAACAAATCTGTTTACACAAGAAAGGCGTTTATAGCAAAAACTGATAAGAAAAGAAGTGCCCATTGTAGGCAGCACCATCACTGCATGCGCATTTTGTTGCCAGCTCTCAATGACTGAGATGTGTTGATATAGACGGATATCACAGTATAATATTATTACACAACCGTTACTAAGAGACGACAAAGTATGTGCTGTTTTAGCACCACTAGTTTTTAAGATCACTGTCTTCTATGTTTTTCGCTTAGAACAAGAAACTATGTACTTTTATAGAAATATGTTTCAATACACAAATATAAATCATCAATTTGCTGCATATTACATCTCAAGTATTATTACCATCAACAAAAACGAAGGGTAAAATAAAAACAATCACTTTTTCCTTCATTTTTTAAGAATATCTCATGTTCCAACACCTCATAAAAAGAGCTAAATACAAATTGCAAATTCCCAACAGTTTCTCAAAATTTCAACCTTTTATCTTATAATTTGCACCAGACAGCTTAATATAAATAAAACAATAATTTATTTTCTTAAAATTAGATTTTGTTTTATGAATTTTCGTAGTTTTTCTGTTTCATATTTAATAGAAAAGATAAATAATGGAATATTATAATAATATTGTAACTTCTTATAATTTGAATATTGAACGATTTAAGGTTTTAACTAAAAATAATGAGTTTTTATACTTTATCCACCTTATTTTTGTTGTTTTGATTTGACAGATTATTTAATATAATGTTAACTCTTGTTTCTCTACTTGGCACACTTAAAAAGTGCTGTGAAATTATGAAAATGTTCAATAAACAATCATTTTCGAATGAAGTGTGTATCCAACTGCGATTTCCTTTCAGAATAACAACATGCGTCGCTAAAAAATCAAATACAAGTTTCGGAAGGAAGATTAATTAGTTCAGTGTTTGAAAAGTACCAGAAACAATACTTTTATGTAGCAAACCGTTTTCTCTGAATAGGCATTTCAATTAATTCTATTTCCACATCTTTTTAGCCTGCACTGTGTAAGATGGATCATTGTAACTTGATTGATGATGGTTCTAATATCAATAGAGATTCTGACAGTTCCGACAGCCTGTTCTGCTTTCTGAATCTTGATATATGGAAGTAGATGACAAACAATCTATGCCCTTCAATGTATCTAAAGTAGATGTGTCGTGTAAGATATTCTCTTGTAGATGCAACTGGTAGACTTTTTGCATCTGGTGATGTAAAACCACATGATGCAAGTATCAAATAGTGCATCTTAAAGGTACACAGTAAATCTCAACATGGCTCGTTTAAAATCTGAAGTCTAAATCAAAAATATGGGTTAGTGCATCATGTAGTGACTACTTAACGTTAATTTTAACATTACAAATAATATTTAACATTTGTAACATTGTTCTGTTATGCTCTTCTGAGTTATTCTTAGAATTCTTCATATTATTCTTAGTTAATATCTTAATTCAAATTACAACAGGTTATAATATTGTTCTTGGAGCCATTTTTGAGAAAATAATTTTTTAAAACAACAATTATTTCACTTCCTATTGCGTGTAAACTACTAAAAATTTCAATGTACATGACCTTTATGAAAGAACTATTTAAGGACAACAAATTTTACTTGTAGGAAAAATCTCTATCTTCAATTTTATACTTATAGGCAGACGCTGAAAAAAATTCAAACATTTGCAATTTTCGAAAATTCAGAGTTAACCATGAAAATCGGAGCTTTGTAAGCTTATTTTACTCCATTATGAGAAACGTACAGAAAAAATTTGGAGCCTTTTTGAGACAATTTTGAAAATAGCTGAGGGCTTCATGTAATAATGTTTTTCAATTGAATTCAATTTTTAAATTAAAATTAATTTTTAAATTAAATTCAATTTTTAAATTTAAACCCCCAAAATTTAAATAATGTTTTTCCAAATTTCAAAGCTTCAACTAGAGCCAGATGCACAGGGCCATTCAAGTGGTAAAAGAATTAATAAATAGTTTCTCATTAAAGGAAAATTTGAGCTACATTTCTTCCAATTTTGGAAGGTCAACAATTAAAATTACTCAGATATAGGAAAGAGACATTTTGTAATGGCAGGGACAGAATATGCAGTGAGGGTGCGATTAATATTTGATAGGGCAGAGGGTAGGGCATAGAGCTTCTGTTCACAGGCACTTAAGTCATCAAAAACGCATAAATCAACAATGCCCCCACATGTCCAATTTAATTGAATCCACTCTTTAAACCTGATATTAATAAGACCAAATAGTGAAAATTTCAGAGAAATCGATCAAGTAGTTTATGCGTCTGTGTGCAACAGACTTATACAAATTTCCTTTTGTTTATATGCAAATAACAAAATCGACTTACCATACATAAAGAATGACACCCATACTCCACACATCTACTTGATTAGAATAAACACCACATCCCTTGGTTTCCAGAATCTCAGGAGCAACATAAGATGGTGTACCACAAACAGTTTGCATAACCCTTTGGGAATCAAAAAATCGAGACAGTCCAAAATCTGTTATTTTTATAATGGGATCATCTCCATTAGAAGAAAGCAAGATGTTTTCTGGCTGTGAAAGAAAATGAACACAGATCATCAACTTTTATACAAATTTTAATCTCTACGCACACACTTATCTTTATAAAAATTGCATATACATATTACATTACAATTAAATACTTCATACAAAATATGAACATAAATGTACATATTTTTATAAAAATGTTTTCTAGAGAATTAGGGGAGATTAGAATTTCTTACCTCATTAGTCCCAATGTTGCATAAACGCAACATTTAAAGAATATATTTTTTTTAAAAAACTGATTCGATATAAATTTGTTCCTTGTCACTACTGCAGTTAGAAGAAATGCTATTTGACCAGTTTTTGCACTTTTCATTTATATCTGGGCGTAAATTTGGTTTCTTGAATTTTGAAATTTGGAGATAATGTGTGACTGTGTTACCGATATTCAATTTTTAATTTAATTATTACACAATACTTTTTTACTGTATATTACTAAACAAACTGCTTGAACCTTCTTTTATCATTTTAGAATATTTCTTTTGTAGAGAAGTGCTCACATAGCTTATTATTCATAATTTACAATAATGTTGCATTTAAGCAACATTGGGATTAGTGAGTATATGGACCGAACATTATAAAACAGATGCAATTGGAAAGTAATCATCCAGTAACATACGTGTAACCACTGTTTTGTATTTCCGTTCCTGATATAATTATCTAATCTTGGAAATAGTGTCTCATCCTGCATTGTTACATCACTGTATAAACAATGCTTCAAGCACAATTATTTATCTTCTACAAAAATTCTGCTTATCTCAGGAATGATAGACGAAAATAAAGGCCTCTATCAACTACGGAACTTATTTCAGTATTGGAGGAAGATGTTGACCTTTTTATTGCAAATATGATTGATTCCTCCTAACGACAGATAAGGAAAATATAGATGATCTTCTGGAGGAGCATGAAGTAGAAGAAGAAAAATTGATTGACTGTGCAATAGTTAACTCATGGAAAAAGTATAATATTGCTTATGAAGATAAGATGTCACAACTATAATTTTGCTCTTTCTTCGCCACGATTCTAATGAAATCTGAAGACTGTGCAAAAGGAAGTGAATGCAATAATGAATTAATGAAGACACAGGAGACAGAAAAATTCCATTTTGATTGACTCGCAAACGTTTCCCTACATAAAGAATTACCTTATGATGATCTACGAATACCGACAGAGATGGCTCAGGGCATCAACTTGTCACAGCAGTGTCTCTCACCGTGAGGTCCTAGTGTTTAAGTCCCAACAATGACAAATTTTCGACGCTATATAGCTAGGTCGAGTTCAGATGCTGTCCGAAGAAACATTCATGTGGTCCGCTACTGCCACCAGTGATTCTCCTTGGTTTCTCCGATCAACACCAGGCAAATGCCAGCGGTATCCTAAAAAACGGACTACGGACCGCTATCATTCCTTCCTCATCCTTGCCCTATCCTCACCTGTTACTTGCACACACACTTACTTATTATCACACTTGCCGGCAGACCGGCCGGGAGCTTAGAGCTTCCCTGCTAGTGGGAGATACCTGTTTGGGAAATAAACCTGCAAGCCGACACTTTGCCATCAGATCTCACAAACAATTGGGAAAAATTACCGCCACACCCCGGGATAAAAAAACATGCACTACATTTAGGAGGCTAATGAACTTAGCAGTTGATGTACCTGGAATCATCAATCAATCATGATTCGATTGCACGTGATCAGAAGAGACCAAAGCCAGAAGGAACTGCGGATTATTTTACAAATGTAAATAAGCAATGTTCATCTCCATTGAAACTGTTTTCAGTCATCCTGTGTCAACATGAATTGATATACCCTAATGTCCCAAAGTTGCGTATACGCAACATACGTACATTCACAATTAGTTTCAAAAATTTGTCAATGAGTTTTTTATCCTTTCCAGTGTAATATTAGAGTAAATACATAATATTATTAGAAAAATATTATTATTTCCATGCTTGGTCCTTAATGCGCGTTCCAAACCACATATTCACTCATTACCTGAATACATAACAGTTAAGTAACATTTACAATATTGCAGATGGTGTCCTACCAATCATTTCATAGTTTCTTGAAAAGCTCTTCGTAAAAGAAGCATTTGATATTCAAATTACCAATTTTGAAAGGTCAAGTCATCATTAAGTATATTTCAGTTTGAATGTTTGACTCATTATGATATTAAAGGATTTACTTGATTTCTCTTTCTTTTACAAGGATATTCTGTATTTCTTCTTTTACATTACATAAAATCATTCTCCAGTTAGTAACAACAAAAAATGTTTTTTCTTGTCATCACCTCCCTGCTGGCCAATCATATGGTGTGATACATCAATAGCAGGAAGCGTCGTAGTGAGTACGTAGAGCAGACACAATATAATTAATATTTAGCACATCCTGGAACTTTTTTGGAAGTACGTAATTTCATTTAGACATGGTCATACTATTGGTGCACTGGAAAGTTCCAGATAAATTCTCTCAGCACTATGCAACTCCGGAACAAATATGAAATTTCCAATTCCCTTGTGGTATTATGTATGATAAACTAAGTAAATAGTATAATCATATAGTATAAATAGTATGTAAGTAGTATAAAAACACAGTAAGTTAATTACCAGGTTGAAAAATAAACTGAAATAAGGGTGAAAAGGAAAAGTACACAAAGTAAAGAGAATTCAAAACCAAATACAAACATAACCTATTGGAATGATACCTGCCACCAGATGCAGACTAAAAATCTTGTGCTACCTGATAACATTTAATTTTTATACGCTTTGAATGCTCAACAATAGTATTTCTTTTGTTTCTTTTTAAATAATAAAAATGATTTTATTATGTTTTGGTGTTACTTAGAATACAAACATTTTTTGTATAAATAAATGTCACAATTGATACCAGATCAGAGTTCGGTTCAGAGCACGTCGCAAAAGGAAGTCCTTCACAGTTCACAAATCCACCTACATTGCAGTACATTATAGAAAGCTTTAGAGAAGTCCAACTACAGGTGGTCTGTTGGGTTATCATTATCTAAATCCGTTATGCGTTCATGAAGTGAAGATAACAATTGTTATATGTTGATCTATCTGGTATGAAACCAGGCTGCTGTTGGGGAATTCATCTAGTTCTCAAAACAAAGGTGAGAATTTCATTCAGTAGAAACTGCTCCCAAATCTTGCATATCGAACTGGTCAGGCAAATGGGGCTGTAGTTGCTGGGGTCCAGTTTACTGCCTGTTTTGAAGATAGGAATTACCTCAGGTGTCATCAAGTCTAACAATAATATTCTAGAGACAAGAGGCTCTCGAAAGATTTTGTGGAGAGTAAGAGTGAAATCTATTGTGCATTCCTTCAAAATAAAAGGTAGGATAATGTCTAGTCCAGCAGAGAAGTTTGGGTTTAATGTTAGGACATTGTAGATATTTGCAACTTGAGAGTCAATGCATTTGAATGTTTCTTCAGCAGGAGGGTGAACATTTAAGTTCACTAGATTCAAACTCACTAGGCAATCACTAGATTCAAAATTAAAAAAATTTGAAAGCACCGGCTTTCAAAGATTTGGCTCTTTTCTGAAACTATTTCCCCCATCTTTCAGAGCGAATGAGGGACAGTGACTAATGGTTGTCTGGTTGTGTACATATGAGTATGTTTACCTTTGGTAATGTTTCGCTCGTAGTTCCTTCTATAAGTTCGTGTCTTTTAAGAGTTGTTTAATTCTGTAAATTCTATACATATCAACTGTCAGCTCATGGATATGTATTTACTCTAAAGCGGTTTCTTTTTGCATGATAATCATTTTATCCCTTTAGAGATCCATGGTCTATTTGAGCTAGGATATTTTTTTTTCTGATAAGCAAGTAATTATCTTGAGTTTTATTTTGATTTGAATGTCAACTATTATTCATTAACAATATTGGGCACCGCCTTTCACTATGCTCTTTTCTGCTGTTTGCAGATGACCTTAATGTGAGAACTTGCAGATGAAATTGAATTTGCTATACTTTTCGTGTGATACCAACAGACTTTAAATAGCAACAAGCGTAAAGTTACACGATTCTCGCAAGCAAGGACACTCATAATTTTTTATTATGCTATCAACCATACATATTTGGAACATGTCCCAGTTTTTAAGGATTTGGATGTATTGTTTGATGAAAATCTTAATTTGATAAACATGTAGATTATAAAGCCTCTAGAATGTTCAGTTTTGTCATAAGAATGAATATAGAATTTTTAATTTGGTGTTCAGAATTTTATCTCTTTTCTTAAACCAATACGATTGTATTCTTAACACATATAGTCACCCTTCTATGACAAATGTGTTAAAAAATTGAAATTATTCAGCATTAATTTTTCGACTATATAAGCATTAAACTTGTTTTTATCTCCAAGATTTTGTCATAATTATTTCTGTATTGCTTCTACACTGAATATAACTCCATTGAAATCAGTCTGAAAATTTAACAATTGCATAGTGTTTTAATAATCTTTTAAGTGAAACTGAACACAGCACAGAACTTCTTGTAAGAGTATCCTGGAGGATTACAAATCAGAATTTTAGAAATATTATTTGTCCATTTAATATTCCATTAACAAAATAAAAAAATAATTAATCAAGTGCATTTTTATTGCGAAATAGTACAAATTTAAATTCATTGAGGGAGGATTTTTCTATTAAGCTAGGATCACAATTTATACTAATCTTGAGACGTGAACTGTGCGATTTTAAATAGCGATACTTATGATATTTTTCTCTTGCCTTGTTAGATGTTAACTGGATTTGTCGTATTTCTATACAGGGCGGTTGCCCGTTTTAAGAAATAAATAAATAAATTTACTTTCTAGATTCTCTGTATTGGGGTGTTCAGAAGTTGTTTCATTTCAGATTGTGCAAGGTCTCTTTTCACTACCACTAAGAGTGCATCCGGTACTGTTTTGCTTCTCAGGGGAAGACTAATTTTGTTCATGAATTTTGATTCGTTTGTCAAACTTGTGACAGAACAACAGGGTCTTTTGGCCAATTGGACTTCCCCAGACAGGTTGACAAAGCCAATACACAATTTTCCATAGTTAAGTTAAGTCTCACTGCTCTTTGTCTGCTACAAAATCTGGTATTGTCTGTTACCAACTGGGAGAAGCAAGAGTCTTTATATTTTTCAAGGAACTCCCTTGTTGCAAGTTGGACATACTCAGAACTTGCTTGGGGCGTGTAATAATGGGAGACTCAAATCCACAAGGATACAATAAGACCATTCATATAATTCTCCTCACAAAGCATATCAAAGAGTTGGATGAATATATGTGATGGTGAGGGAGAGTGGTACACTATGGAGATGGTAACTTTAAATAATGTAATTTGATTTGATAACAGTGATTTTTTTTTAGTGAAATTTTTTTTTTGATATTCTTGGTATGGAAAGAACTAATGTATTGTGAGTCTCCTTTCAATGCAGAAAAACCTATCTAAGACGGAACCTGACAGTTCCTTCAAAATGTTTCCCCTCATGACAGGTTTTCGCCTTATAAAAATTCACCTTATAACATAACATCCTATTTTTATCAAATAATTTTATTGATTTATTATTTTATTTATTATCAGCATTCGCCAATGCCATTGAGAGCAACACAACCTGTGAGAGAACAGCAAAGCTCAAACCATAATTGCACCATATTTGTGTTCTGTCAATAGGTTTGTTTCATCAAAGGACAATAGAATGATAGACTAAAAGAGCATCCAAACGATGCAAGGTGTTGGCTGTGAGTGGCCAAGGGAAGCACACTTCTAAACGAGTAGCAGAATTATCCTCGTTTGTGTATAGTTGATGACCCTTTGAAACATGTAATGCAAGACAAGATCCCAAAACAGTAATGTTAGTACAAAGTACATTTCCCACACGGGGCAGTCCAATTGCAATTTTATGAAAAATTTGGCCATGTACAATACACTTGTTTTATAAAATATTTTATGTACATTTCATAAAACTAATTTTATAAAAATTCTGGCAGTGTATAACAGGCATTACAATGGATCCATTACATTCCATTGTATCCACTCTGATGAAGTAAGATTGTGTCATACAGTCGGTCATATTTTAATCCATAGATTTTTCACATTTCTTATTTTAATTTCAACACATTTCAAATAAAGTAGACAGTTAAACAAATTTTTAATGCTTAAAAATAAAAAATAAACTAATAAAACATTGGAGCTATTTTTTTTTTTAAATATGAAAAAGGACCATGGCCCTTATAATATCAGTAAATCTATGTTAATTCATGGAAAATTATTGTGTATGATTAATATTGATTACCTTCAAGTCTCTATGTGCAATTCCTTGTTTGTGCAGGTATTCCACAGCTTTGGATATTTGGTAACTGATCCATTTTGCCTCCAATTCTACCAATTTTCCTCGAGACTTAACTCGTTCAAACAAATCTCCTCCTTCCATGAATTCTAGAAAAATAAAAACTGACTCGGCAGAATTTACAACATTATGAATCTTATCACGCATGGCTGAAACAAATGAAAACAAATAGACTAAAACTTGACAAAACTATTTTAACTAAAATAATCTAGGTTAGAAATACACAGATTTATAAATATATTTTTATCTCTACATAAAACACCAAGAGGTATAGGAGAAATAATATATGTTATTAAAATCTATTTAAAAATATCACATTTGAATTTTAAACTAATTTACAATAATCAAGAAAGATCAATACATTTTGTTTCAACTTACATGATCTAGAGATCTTAATATGTTCACTTCATTCATCAAAATATCTCTGGTTGGGTTAAGTGTCCTCTTTTTCACAACCTTCATTGCGAATCTATCAAATGTTCTCTGGGGGAAAAAAAAGTTTACAACTATATAAATGATTGTATGCTGAAAAAATGTGGGTTCATTAAAAAGAAATATGCTCGCAAAATTGTTTTCATCCCTCTCCCATACTTTAAAACAAATCATAAATATAACACTCCCCCTGAGAGAAATGATCGACCTCTGATTCTCAGCACCCCTACGTAATAACAAAGTAATTACATAACAAATAATAAGTGAAGTTTTCCCATGTTTATACACAATTTTTAAATGAAAAAAAGATACATTTTCAATTAACTTGAATATTTTTTATAGTTCGATATTAATAATGGAATAAATGCAAAATGACATTCTATTTAATTTTAATAAAATATACAATGTATAACGGAACTCAAAAATCACGATATATGAAAGATCTTAAAATATTCGTTTTCAATTCCTCCTACATTGTTTGCATTTATGAATGGCTCTTTAAGAACAAAATCAGATAATTGACCCCCCCCCCAAAAAAGTGCATTAAGGACTAATGAAGAAAGTATAAGAAAGGAAGTTAATGTTTTAAACATACTTATCAAATTACATCAATACCTTTTGAAACACCAACATTACTTCGCCATATGCTCCTTTCCCCAAACTCCTGGACACTACAAAGTCATCTTTAACTCCAATAGGATAAGCTGATTCTTCCATATTATTAGCGTACACTTTTTTGTCAACAAATACATACACTGTAAAAATGAAAGTCCATTGACGACACAAATTAAATATGAGAACCAAGATGATTATTATTAAGAAAATTTAACATTCAAATTATGAATTACAACTAAAATGATTAATTATATTTCATAATTATCTAAAGAAAAAATTCACAGACCGAATAAGATCTGTGCAACTAAATCAAGATTCTACTTCATTTTTATACCTATTAATGCCATTGTTTTGTATTCATATCGTACCTTCTCATTGGACTTTTCTAGCAAAACAGGATATTTTCGAACATTAACCTCCCACTGAGCAAGCTGAAAAAGTACACCAGATGGGCATTTGGGACTTTTTAAGAACCCTAGCCAAAGCGTTTAAAGATAATGCTACTGAGAGAAGAAATGTATTCGCAAATAATGATTGAAATGAAAACAATGTATTTATTGTATAATTAGTTAATCACTTTTTTATTCAACGATTTTACAATAAGCTCTACGGCAACACAATTACCCTGGTTTATGTCTCTGTTCATTTGCTAGCTTTCCACAATAAACTTGGCCATTCAATGGCAAGGAATTAGCAGTCACATGCCCACCAAATTTTAATTCTGTACTCATCACTTTGGCTTTTCATACATGGGTCGGTTCATTTTAAAGTGGTCCAGAATTTAATACATTGGTCACTCCATCATCTCGAAAAAAATTCACATTTTATACATAACTTTCCTTATGTTTTGGCAGTTTAAAAAATCTTTAATTTAATTTTATTGTATCTGGTTTACAAATGGCGGCCATTTTTGTTTTAGGCCGTGTACCATTTGTTGCATTCGTGGACATTTACTCTTTTCTAATTACTCAGCTCTGGGTAGTTCTAGCATACTAGAATAAAAGGCATTGGATTCAGAATACTCTGGCCTACAAATGTAAGTATTGTTTATCTACCTTCTATGTTTTTATTTGAGAAATATTTACAACCAAATCTATGGAAAGAAAATGAACCAAGTTCGATTTTCAGACAGTTCTCAAAGAAGGAATAGAATCTCAGCCTTAATTTTTCTGTACTTTTACACATAACAGTATAGTTGTTTTTGGTAAAAATCATTGGTAAGTAACATAACCCTTCAAAATTACTCTCTTAAAAAATGGAATTTTTTATTTTCTCCAATTTTTCAATGGGAATATCTCTGTTGGGGTACTAGATAAAAATCTGAAAATTGCACACATATTAGATCACTATGGTACCAAACTTCATTAAAAATTTCAACTTTTAGATTTAACTCGAAGTAGTTTTTTAAAATTGTAAACTTTTGCTAAAAAAGGCTTCATTTCCACATTGAGGATTCGTTGCAACAAGTAGCAATCATATTATTTTGAAGCTATTTTAAACTAAAAACTATTTTGACTGAAAATAATAATTGTACTTTATTATTAATAAACATCAAGTTGATTAATTAGTTTAAGTTCCTAATACATTTTGAAACTTTATCTTGACATCAAAGTTTGCAATTAAAAATCTGGTCATTTTGATGATAAAAGATAAACCGGATAATGCACAAATAGTTTATAAATGATAACTAATAAATAAATTCATGGTTTTGTTTATTTCTTCGCATTTAATTTTGCCATATAGCTTATTATTTCTGAACATTTCAGAATAAGCGCACACAACAGTCGACAACTCAGAACCACAAACATATTTCATGACCAAAGAAGTAATGGTGCTCTTCAATTTACAGTTCCTTCACACTGTAAGATTTCATTTTTTTCTTAATACGTATCGGCAACTGTACAGTGACATCAGCAAAATTGGAAGTCTCTGATTGGATTGGAAAACCCCTCTCCCCAGTTAGCCGCTGACAAGAAGACACAAATCTTATTCGCACAATATACACTTTTCTCTGTAGTTATAGTTTCTTCCCACTTTCTACAAAAGTTAAGTAAATCCGAATGTGGATGTTCACAGGTGTGTAAAATATTTAAGTACATTAAATTCAACTTATAACATTAAATTTCAGTCTTATCCTGTTCAAAATCCTGTAAAAAACATTTTGATGAAATGTTTAAATTTTTTCCACTTACCTTTATAATCTGGATGAGCCAAACTTATCTGATCATTACTTTGTAATATAATTTTTTTTCCTTTGCCAACTAATTTACCATTAACGAATGTACCATTGGAGCTATTATCTTCTAACACCACACAAGCATCCTTCTTGATTTTGAAATGCATTTTGCTAAAAGTAAAAAGAAGTGTTTCTTTTACACCCACATGAACTCCCTGAAGGTCTTGTGGTGATTCAGGAGTTAAACTGTCCCTTCCACAAATTGAAGTTTCCTTTGACAAAATTATGTCACAATTTGGTAGACGACCAACCGTGTACTCGTTCTTAGTCAAAACTGTAAAAGAAAACATGTCCACAAAAAATTCAACTTTTGTGCTGAATATTCACCAATAACCAATAACTCCAAATTCTATTAAGGCAATATGTATTTTTTATTATTAGTATGTTTTTCATTGTTGTTGGTGTTATTATTATAATTATAATTATTATTACTATGAGTAAGGTGATCAATGATCTAAAATGCACTCTTTAATAATTCAATTAATTTACATTTAATTACAGTACCTACTGAAAAAAAGTAGGTTTTGGAACCTTAAATTAGATGCTTCCTTTTACAAGGCACTACTTTTAAAGAATACTTGCACATAATAACGAAAGAAAGGTGAAAATATCAAAGACCACATTCCTCTCACTGCCACATTGTTTAAGAAGACAGTCAAATGTTTATAATGTTTCACATGTACAAAACCCTCTCTTACTTAAAAATTGTAATTTCTAAGAACATGTCATTCTCTAAAACAATAGTTATGACAATTTATATGCACAGCATTCTTTCTTTCATGCAATACAAAGATCAGACAAATGAGAGATCAAAACTTGATAAACACTTTGCTCATGAAACTGCAAAATGTTGTAACTAAAGGGAACTAAATTTTACCTAAGAGACCTAGAAAACTGGATAGGCTTTTAGTTTCAATTAGACTGGATTTAAATTTATTATATGTAGTTAGATTTATGCTTTATCCACAATTATGAATAGAATTTGATATTTTTAAATCGTTTTAAATCATGCGGCATGCAACATTTTGCCTGAATATTACATTTTATTGGAATACATTATGTTTTTCTAAAATTAAGCAAGAAAATATTACTTTTGGAATATGACATTTCTTAAGGTGAATTTATAGGCAATGATTGATGTCAATATATCAATTTCATAAATTATGTGGGTTACGAAACCTTGCAATTTCATGAACGACTTGCCAGACACGAGAGAAATGCAAATACATCTTACAATGAATTGTGTCAAAATTCCTGATTGTATTGGACGTATAGTATATACACAAATCAATTTTCACGCAAAAAAATTAATGTAAAAAATACAGAGAATAAATTACCAATAGTTTTAAAGCTTCCTTTAACGGCAAAGAGAGTTCCCCAGTTCTCAGTCCATCCTTCCACATCTTGACTATACAATACACCTTCCAAACTTTGCGTGTCAGGTATTTGCGAACACATGTCGATCATTCATACAGGAAACACGCTTAATACTATTTCTTCAACCCATACGTGCAAAATGCGGAAAATTACGGCCAACACACAAAAGACTGTCAACTCAAGCCTCTCGTCTCAGACAACTTCTCTACCTTGGTTACCTTCTCCGTAACTCACATAACCTGACATAGTCAGAGACGAACAGTGACTATCACGTGCCATTTCAGCGGGAAAATAGCAGGTCTCCAACGTACCAACAAGAAATGCAATGTTCATATTCTGACAAGTACTTGGAGTTAATTTCATGAATTTCATAATATAAGCAGCATAGTTATTTTAAATGACTTTTTAAACAATTCTTATGTATAATAAACAATAATGTCGAGAAAGTGTAGGTCAGAGTTTTCTACGCATCGGTAAAGCATCCTGTCTTCACTTTTGCAATACAAGTGTCCTGCGAAGAGAAAATAACATTGGTTTAATCCTTAAGACAATCTCACCCATAGACAAACAAAGATAATAAATCCATGGGTACTCTCTGATCTCGCCCATGGTGTAAGATATATTTCGATTTAAACTTTCTGTATGTACGTACATCGCGATTTCACCATAGAACACCAACACATCTCACCTCAACTTTATTGTACGTAGTTATTTGTTCGTATTTTATTGTACTATTTATCGTCAAGTTCGTTAAAAACACTGATTTTTCGAAAATTGAAAAAAATCAAAATTTATTTGGCATCTTTTTACAACTACAATTATGAAGATACATTTTTTTTCTTAGTGAAATTGGTCATCAAAAACAGATTAAATAAGATCATAATCAATTTTTCAAAGTCGTGAGTATGTTTTGCGAAATTTTGTGTCAAACATTGGCAACTTTTATTTTCTTTAAACTATTTTTTTCTAAAAGCCGCATAACATTTTTTTTATTAAATTTGAACCTTAGCATAAAGGATGCTTAAGAGACAGTACAGGTCTCATGTCCGTTAAAACACCATATTTTGCCAAAATTTAAAAAAATTTAAAAACTTTTCGGCGTCTTCCAACAACTACAATTGTAAAGATACGATTTTTTAAGCGAAATGTGTTCATCTAAACCAGATCTTCAGATAATGTCATGTTGAATTTTTTGAAAATATATGTATTTCTGGGATAATTTAGCGACACCTGCATATATTTCATTAATTTCAAGCAGAAATTTCGCGAAAACTACTAAATTTTTGAAAGAAATGTACATGATCTCTTTTAATTAGCTGATTTTTAGAACAGATTTTGTTTCAGAAAAACATCTCCGTCCAAAACATCCGTTTTGTTGTTTCCAAAAGTTAAGTTTTTGCAATTTTCGAAAATAGTTTAACTAAACATTTAAGCTTAACTAAAATGAGACTTGCGCCATTCTTTTAAGCATCCCTTGTTCCATCCGTGGAAAAAATTTGGAGCGATTTCTGAGAAAACATTCTTTTTAGAAATTGGGTAAATTTCAAGCACAAATTACGAAAAACTACTCTTTTTTTCAAAAAAAAATTGTACCCGACCTTTCTTCTTCTTCTTCTTCTTCTTCTTCTTCTTCTTCTTCTTCTTCTTCTTCTTCTTCTTCATCTCTTTTCTTCTTCTTCTTCATCATCTTCATCATCATCATCATCATCTCCATCTCATCTCTTCTTCATCATGATCTTCATCATCATCATCATGATCTTCATCATCATGATCTTCTGCTTCTTCTTCTTCTTCTTCTTCTTCTTCTTCTTCTTCTTCTTCTTCTTATTATTATTATTATTATTATTAGTCTTCCTACAAGGATTAGAGGACAAGTTCTAAATTTTTACAACACACTCCGTTTGAGGCAAAAATATCTGTCTACAATTATGTAGTTTTGATGTTAACTTTTTGCAATTTTCGAAAAATCGAGCAATACCTGACAATGAGACTAACACCATATGTTTTTACCGTCTGTTATTGCTAGAACCCGGAAGTTTGGCAAGATGCCTTTATGTTATAGTTACGATTTTATGACTTTTAACAATATGAATCACTTATTTGTACTTCTGGAGTTGTTTTAGTAGATTGTCATTTTACTTTTTTTAACTTCCTGAACATATTTAAAGCATTTTGCCTCATTTGGGCCGTTTCTGCATTCTTCATCATTGTTTTTCTCTCCCCCGAAACCGACCAAGTCGGAAACGTGGCCTGGACAATATGAAGGTACGATCGTCTTATGTATTTTTGTGGACGCGGAGGCTCCAGGGTCAGGTTGAGTTGAAAATCTAAAAGGGAAAGGAAGAGGCTACCAGTGAAGATTTTTGATACGTTTCTTTGATGCTGACAGACTGGTTCACTCATGAGAATTCCATCCTATGTTTGTGTATGGCCGCTGATCCCTTATGAGGACAGAGCTGTCTGTTTATTTATTTATTTAGTCAAAAACTGTATGTGACGTATGGGGGAGAAAATCATCTGCTCACGCTTTCTTGAGTTTGAGAATCCCTTCCTAACAAATTAACGATTAATAGTTGAAAGATGGAAAATAATGGTAATAATAATAATAAAATTTAAAAAAGCGAGAGATTAACATTTCAAAAACTAGATATTTTCGTTGCCGAATTATAGAAAACTCATGTGTAACGGCAGTGGTGGCTTGTGGGTATTCGCACGTTCGCATGTGCACACCCAAATTAATTCGGTGCCATTTCTCTTAAACATCTCTTAACAAGAGGGGAATACAAGTTCTCTCAGAGCATTTACGAAACATGTTATTTCAAAACACGCGCCATTCGGAAGCTGCGATTGCCGGTCCGTCCGCCTTTCTTTCGTGACAGCCTGCGGGAGCACACTCGGAAAAATGCGACCGAGGACACGGCGTCCTAGGCTGCCGCGGGGCTGCAGGGGAAGGAGGAGGAACAACGGTGGCTTATGGAGGACTGGAGCAATCCTGGCACGGTGCTCCTACGGCGCAGGCGCAGTGGCGATCTCGGGAAATGCCTTGACGTGTCTCGAAGATATAACACTCGAGTAGCACAAGATTTTAACAGAAGTATGACATTGAACGACGAAAGTGTGAGATATCTCTCCACTTAAATGAGCTTTCGCACTAGCGCGCGAAACGCGAACGCATTGCTGTGCAGTGTTGCATTCATAAATATGTTAATTGTATATAATATGTGTATTCTCTTGTGTTTTAAAGTGAGTTGCAATTACAAAACCATTCCGAAGTATTCAAAAACCTAGTGTATTTTGTAAACGTATTAGGCTACGTTTCAATGTGTTTTGAGAAACCGAAATAAGAGAGTTCTTTTTCTGTCAAGGGTGTTTGTGCAACTAACAATGAATAGCGTTGAAAATATGAAACATAAGAAATCAATGATTTCAGTGAAAAAAAAAACACAGAAAAATATTGCTGAAAAGAAACAATGCAATGGAATTGTTCGGCATGCTATCAGACGTCATAAGATGATTTGTGTTTAATTGTCATTATTGTAATGATCCATCATTTCGAGACCAAAACCCCCAGATGCAACGTTACAAAAAGGTGACAAAGAATAAACTTGTGTATTGATTACAACGGTGCCGATAGAAAACATTCCAAATTAAAATAAAGAATTATAGCGCGTGAAATTTGGGAAAATTGAACATAATCGTCCGGTAGAACAGAAATTATGAAATTAAATAAAACAAACGGCATCAAATTCGGTCAACGCATTCGGAAGATATAAATTGAATTAGTATTGGAATTTTTTAATAACATGAACAGAATATGGCCATTGTTGAGCTAGAAAAGAAAGATTGTAAACAGGGTTTTTTGAGAATTATGACAAAACGCACAAACCGATTTGGTTGAAGCATTGGGAAACAATAGACTAAAACACGGGGAATGCGACAAAATTAGTGTCAACTTTGTCGCATGTTCGGAAGCAGAATAATAATATAATATTTGGAAGTTTACATTGAACTAAAAGTATAAACAAATGACGCCATGTTACGAAGAGAAGAAAGTCATTAGGAATCAACAGAGGATTAAAAGCAAGCGAGTGGCAACTATTTTGTTCCAGAAATCTTCTGTAACAATGTAAGTTGCAGAAAAAATTCCGATGTGAGGACAGATGTGTCGTGGATGCCGGGATGAATGCTTCGTGTGCGCGAAATTGGCGCGTTGTTAAGTTTCTTTTGAAAGTGTAGCAATTCAAATAGAAAGTAACGTTGTGATGTTTGTTGGAACTTTGAAGTATTAGTAAAAGGAACAAAATTCGGGAGTAATTTTAAATTTTTTTAATAGAAGTTTTTTTGTGATTACGGACAATCAGACGTTATTTTTTTCATTATAAGAAAATTCAACGCTACGGACATCTCGTTATAAAATACTGTATAAAAGGATAGATGCCGGGATCAGCACAATTGGATGCTTGTTTTGAATGTAAATGGATGTGAGCGATAGTAATTTCAAGAAGTGACGTGTTTGATGACACGCGAAAAATAGTCGTTTTTTCGTTCTGTTTGTTTTGCCGAACAGTACGCCACGAATACGTACAATTTTATTAAGCGGTAACGGACTAGCAGCTGAGTGGTTTCATTTATGCGGACATTAGCGGTTCGCGAGAATTGGTTTTCGAAGGCGACCGCGAGCAGGAGTGGACGGCGAGCACGCATCGAAGGGCATTGGACGGCGGCCATCAGACATCATTGCTACGAGAGCTGAGCCGCAAAACAGGGAAGTGACACACGTGTATATGTGTGTGTGTGCCTGATTTCTTTGCAGATGCTTCATCTGAAGACGCGTTCCGTAACAAAAGGGAATTTATTGAAGACCAAGTTTTGTTAATAAAATTAAATTAAGAAATGGTCAAAGGAAAATTAGGGAATGCGCATTCAATGTATGAGTGGGATTTCATATTGTTTTGTATTATTGTGTGTGAATGAGTTTTGTTGTTGTGTTTTGTTTCTTGGAATGTCTATGTTATAGGGTACTGTGTATTAGTGTAGAGGGAAAGACGGTAAATTGTTGCCGTGTACGATGAAAAGAGGGAAAAGCCAGAAAATAATAATAAACGAACAAAAATGTGGTTCGTTTTTATCAATTGAGAACATGCGTTGTCATTTACCCTAGCACGCACAATCCAGTCACCTCGCTTGGATTCCTGTATAGGACCACCAGCTTATCCACGGTATTAGAATTATTACATTTTGGCTGCCCAAGCGAGTTCCAGGGTAGCCGGGGGAAATATTAGATAGTCGAAAAAGGAAAGGGAAAAAGGGATTCATTACATATGGCTGCCCAACGCGGGGCAAGGATAGCAGAGAGAGGGATAATAACCGATGAAAGGGGGATGCATTACATTATTAATGTTAATGTGTTGTCAATGAGTGCATATAATGTGTGTGTATGTGTGTGTGTGTGTGTGTGTGAGAGAGAGAGAGAGAGAGAGGAGAGGGAGAGAGAGTGTGGGAAAAAGAAGAAAAACGTTGCACACCCTAATGGCATGACCACGAGTCGCCACTGTGTAACGGTAAACGAACAGATTTGATTTTTCTCTATTGCTAACAAATAGAAACTCACCCTAAGCTCTACTACCACTGCAAGCAAAAGGAAAGCTCGACAAAATGTGCGCATAGTGAAGCTAAATTTACGTCCAGAAGCAAATCAAGGGCCATCTCAGCATTTACTCAATGGATAAGGGAAACTGGACAAAAACCCGATCGAGATGGGGGTCATTGACCCGGAAGCTGAAGTACATTACTTGTTACAGGCACATTGAGTCTCTTTTTAATTATACAATGCAAATGTAAACTAATTCATTATACTATATCTTGGTATTGTTAAAGTAAACATTAATTTTCTTTTTGACGATCAGTATAGCCTCTAATTGTATAGAAACAGTTTTGCAGCAGAAACGATTTTACTTTTAACTTAAATTTGTGTACCAATTTTAAGTGTTTAATTTCATCTGGCAATGCGTTGTAAAGTAACGTACATGTATTGTATGTGGATTTCTTGTAGTGAGTTGTTGATACTGACACTTGATGAACATGATTTATACGTCGAGTGTTGTAACTATAAATATCAGTATTACATGAAAATAAGTTCCCGCCGTTAAGTAAGTCAGTTTTGACAAAACTACACTCATAAATAAATAGGCAAGGCAATGGTAAGATTCCAAGCTCAATGAGAAGAGGCTTGCACGGATCACGCGGATGGGATTTTTGCATTATTCGGATAATTTTCTTTTGCAATCTAAATGTCTGGGCACTAAAGGATGAGCTTCCCCAGATTATTATGCCATATCTCAGGCGGGAATGTACATTTGCAAAATACACGCAACGAGCTACATGAAGGCTGACAGAATTAGAAAGAATTCTGAATGCATAACATAATGAGCTTAATTTAGTGTTTAATTCTGTTACGGGGGTGGTCCCAGAAGTACCCTGCCTGACCTAGAGATCGCGGTAGTTTTTCGAAAAATATCACTGTATTAGAAAGTAGACAATCTATGAAGCATATGT
Organism: Teleogryllus oceanicus; assembly: GCA_964035755.1. Taxonomy (NCBI): domain Eukaryota; kingdom Metazoa; phylum Arthropoda; class Insecta; order Orthoptera; family Gryllidae; genus Teleogryllus; species Teleogryllus oceanicus. Next base: position 56,520,835 of record CAXIVR010000004.1, read on the forward strand.
TTCAAGTTTGAAGACGCTACGTTGTTTAGTATTTGTTTGGCAACAATCAATAGTGAACGTTGTGAATGAATTTGTAAAAATGGAGAAAATTGGTCATCGTTATGTGATCCAATACTTTAATTTGAAAGGCCTCAGCCCAACCATTATAAAAACTGAACTAGATTCTACTCTGGGTGAGTCTGCGCCTTCGTTTACTACAGTAAAATATTGGGTAGCAGAGTTTAAACGAGGCCGTACGAGCTGCCAAGACGAGCATCGCAGTGATTGACCAAATGAGGTGACTACTCCAGAAATGGTAAAGATAATCCACAAAGCGGTACTGAGTGATCGTCGACTGAAAGTGCGCGAGCTAGCAGACATAGTAGGCATTTCGAAAAGTGAGGTACATCGCATATTATCTGAAAATTTAGACATGAGAAAGCTGTGTGCAAGATGGGTGCCGCGTTTGCTCACACTCAAGCAAAAACAGTGTCGTGAAGATGTTTCAATTGAGTGTTTAGCGAAGTTTCACCGCAACAAAGCAGAAGTTTTGCGCCGTTTCATAACCATGGATGAAACATGGGTCTATCACTTCACCCAAGAGAGAAAACAACAATCAAAACAATGGACTGAAAAGGGAGAACGCGCACCAAAGGCGAAGACCGTTCCATCTGCAGGCAAGGTCATGGCGTCGGTTTTTTGGGATGCGCGTGGGATAATTTTCATTGACTATCTTGAAAAAGGAAAAACTATCAACGGCGAGTATTATGCGAACTTATTGCAACGTTTGAGCGAAGAAATCAAGCAAAAACGGCCACACGTGGCTAAGAAGAAAGTGTTGTTTCATCAGGACAATGCACCAGCTCACCAATCCGTTATTGCAATGGCCAAAATTAATTAATTAAAACTTGAATTGCTACCTCATGCACCATATTCGCCAGATTTAGCCCCTTCTGATTATTTTCTGTTCCCAAACTTGAAAAAATGGCTCAGTGGTCAAAGATTTTCCAACAATGAAGAAGTGATGTCGGTAGTTAATGGCTATTTTGAGGAGCAAGACAGTTCTTATTACAAAAAGGGCATCGAACTTATTGAACATCGCTGGGAAAAGTGTATAGAACTAAAAGGAGATTATGTTGAAAAATAAACATATCTTTTTCCAAAATTTTTGTTTTTTCTTTGTTGGGTCGGGTACTTCTGGGACCACCTCCGTATATGTACATTCCATTTGAGGTTTGATTGGATTGTGAGTCCTAGAAATTTTGTTACGTTAACATCAGCTAATTGCATATTGTTCATTTTCAATGGAGCATACGATTGCCGATTTGAAACGCAAAATTGCATTGAGACGGTTTTCCTTCGTTAACTATTAATTTGTTATTACAAAACCAATTTGAAACTTCTGAAATTCTACTATTTATTTTTCTTTTTTGCAAAGAACTTTCGTGTCATCGGCAAACAGAACTGTTCTTCCTTTTTTAATAGATAAGGGCATATCGTTTACGTACAACAGAAAGAAGATAGGACCTAAGATCGGACCTATTGGGACCCCATGTTCAATTGGCAAAGAATTGGAAAGATAAGTAAATAATGTCCTTTCGTGCCAGTACGGTATTTTACTCTTTGAGATCGATGTTTAAGGTACGAGGTTATCCAATCTAGGGCAATACCGCGAATTCCATTAGAAGGTAATTTTGAGAGCAAGATGTTATGGTTAATATCGTCAAAAGCTTTCGAAAGATCTAAAATATCTCAATCGGTTCTTCATTTCGGTCCATTGATGAAACAACATCTTAAGGAAAGAAAAAAAATGGCAGTTGCCGTAGATTTTGATTTCCTGAAACCGTGTTGTGAGTCTGAAAACGCTTCGTTTTTCCTGAAAAAAGTTTCCATTCGCGTATAGAAAAGCCTCTAATATTTTTGAGAAAACTGACAAAAGAGAAATTGACCGGTAATTTTGAATTTCATTTTTATTCCCTTTATAAAAAGTGACTTAATTTTTGCTGTTTTGAAAATATCTGGAAATATTCCTGTGCACAAGGAAGCATTGAAAATGTAAGTTAATGGGTGTATAATGGCAGGTGCACACGTTTTTAATAAACAATCCGGAAATTCATCTAAACTAAAAGAATATTTATTATTTAGTTTACTGACTATTCTGAGGATTTCGTTAGAAGTAGTTTCGTAAATAAACATCGCGCGGAGATTTTTTTGGGAAGCATATGATGTTGAATTTTGTGGTTTTAGTCCCTTCGTGAGATCAACCGCAATTCTAGAAAAGTGTTGGTTGAAGATATTCGCAACTTTTTCTGGATTACTTGTTTCTCTTTCATTATCCTTTAAAACAACATTCTCTACGAAATGTCGTGATGACGTATTTTTTACGATGTTCCACATTGCTTTAGTTTTGTTTCTAGCGTTCAAAATATCCTCATTATTTTTCATTATTTTTGCCTGAACTATTATTTTCCTTAAAATTCTTGTATTCTCGGAAGTAGACGTGGAAACCGGGTGATACTGTTACGTTTCTAGGTGGTGAATTAAAAGTCTCGTATTATTTTAACAAAAACGTTTATTTTGTTACTTAACACAATCACTGAAAACACTTGATTATTTATTTACACTACACTTCTCTTCAGTTATTTACACTACACTTCTCTTGCTTTATTTACACTACACTTCTCTTCAGTTATTTACACTACACTCCTCTTGCACACTCGCACAGTCCTAAACACTGCCCACAGTTCACTGCACTGATCACAGTTCGATGCACTGGTCACAGTTCACGTCCCCCCCTGAGCACACTCACTGCACAGCTATTCACCGCGATGCACACATTTCACAGTTCAGCTTCCACTGCGGACTCAAGACTGACTCGCGGTCGCCGGCCGTCGCGTATTTATACCTGTCAAGACAATCCAGAACCTTCCGGACACCGCGACTGTTCTGGGTTAATCCGCCGGCAGGTGATGCAACCCCCCCGCTCACGGGCAGCTCGTGGTCGCCGGCAGATGACGTAACCCACGATCACAGGCACCTCGGGCTGGCGCCGGGGGATGACGCAATATTCGTTACAATACGTTATGATGTTTAGAAATAAAGTAGAGCGTACGTTTATTTTTACACGATGTTCTAATTCCTTGTGTGATCCAAGTATTACTTTTTCGTGAAATGTTTAATTTTATCTTTTTAATAGGAAAGCAAGCGTTAAAGAGAAATGAAAGCTTTTGCTTTCTGTACATATATACCCTTCTCAGTTCCTTCTTGTTCTCTATTCCCTTCTGGAGATTATACAAGTGCGAAAAACGAAATATATAAATCGGCGTCGCGGATAAAATAAATTCGTAGTCGTCATACCGGATGGTCATATGCAAAACAAGATTACAAATGTTGGCTCATAGGCGGTCAAAATTAATTCAAATTTGGTGCCGTACTTGGACTTCAATCAATTATAGCAATTATTTAATTCTCTAATTAACAGCAAAGGGCAGAGGCGTTTTTTGAATTTTTGAAATAAAGCAGAGGGAATTTTTGAAAGAAAAAAACAACAAAAGTATATGGTGTTTATGTCATCTTATAGAGTGCATTTAACCCTATCCCTACGAAAACTTTAAAGAAAAGATATCGAGAGTTTTCGAGAAAACCTTGTTTTGTAATTTTTTTAAATTGCAAATATTGCACACAATATTACGCGAAATCGACTAAAATTTTGAAAAATGTAAATGTCTGTAACGAAAAAACTAATAATTGGCAACAAATTTCATTTGAAGGAAAAACTGTTATCTTCAATTTTGTTGTCGTAAGAAGACGCCGAAAAAAATCAATTTTTGCAATTTTCGAAAATTGAGCGTTAAAATGAAATTCAGACTCCATGGCAATCAGACCTATACGACGTTTATAAGTGTATTTTTTTTCTATTTTTACAAGAATTTTAAAGAAAACATTTGAAGCCATTTTTCAGAAAATTTAGAAAATGTCCGGGGGTTTCTTGAAAAGTACCCCCAATTTTGAAGAATTTTTTTCAAAATTGCAGCGCCTCAAGTCGAGCCAGATCGACCGGGTAATATCCATTTTGAAAAATAATCCTACTATGGTTTAGGCGCTAGTGGTGTTTACAGACGGGCAGACAAACTAAAAAAAAACTTTTGGCATCAGGGAACCCCAAAACGTCTATTGAATTCTCGAAAGCGATTATCTGCAGCATAACGTAATTTCTTTACACTGCTTATATTACTCAGTATTTACGTACGTATTCGAGAAAGTAAATTTTTTTTCTGACAATAGTGTAAATTATTTTTTTTATTTTTCATTTTTTTTCAGATAAAATAGTGTTAAGGTGACGAAAAAATAAAAATAGAAAAAAATACGTTTCTGGCTGTAGATGGGTGTGGATGGTGGTACGGGGTAGGGATGTGCCCTTAACAGCTAAACTGTTATTTCTTAACGTTAACGTTTCGTAACTGTTACACAAAATAACAGTTATTTCGTTTATCCTGTTATTGGCTGTTATCGGTTGAAATGCATAGAACTGCAACCTACTAGGCCTAATTCGAACTACGTGTACTACAAGTTTTTGTGGCAACCATTTCGTACGATAACAGCTTCACTGCAGCTAATCAATCATGATTTGCCAGTATTCAAATTATAGATTCTTTAATACATAATTCGTCATTATTGCACACCATGTGCCACAATATTTTTATATTTTATTGTATACACTACAGCAAGATGTTTAAATTAAGTCCGCCCAATATGTTAACATTTCTGTCCCATTGCTGCTTATGTGAGATCAACTAATAGTTCCCTAGGTCCAATAAAATAAAAAGAGTTACGGTCAAATAACTTGATATTCGATAGTCATTAACACTTTAGCTAAAGGTAAGCAAAAACACTGTTTCTCTTCATTATTTTTGGCACTCGTGACTTCACTATGCACAAATTGCATTTTTGAAAGAATATTTGCAATCTGAACCCGAATTACTTTCATTTTAGTAATATTCTATATTCTATACACATTCGCTACACATTATATGAATTACTATTCATCCTTGGCAGTTCATCCAGCCATTTCTCGTTCATATCAGCTGCTTCTCTGTCCAAACATGCTAGGGAAAGAAGTGCAAGGAAGCGCCGTAAGGTAGCTGCACAGGCTTTACGGTGCTACCAACGTTATTAGTTTTGCGTGGTTTAACTCATAGCAGTCGCTACAACTGTTTTAACTCTTAGCAGTCGGTCATGCTAGGTTGCTGGTCATGGACCTGTTATTTTACAACTGTTATTAATAACAGCTATTACGAGTCAGCTGTTTTTGTGATAACAGCTATTGAAGAAAAGCTGTTAAACCCATCTCTAGTACGGGGACCAAGAAACCTTTTTTATGTTAATTTATAGTGTAACTACTCAATGTTATTTGGTTTAGGGAAACTTTTTACAGTATGTGGGGGGACCCTTTGCCCCCCCCAATAAAAGATCCGAAATCCCGCCTCAGGCAAAGGGTATTCATTTCAAACGTCCCGTGTTGGACTATTTTTCTGTAAAAACCGCAGGCGGGCTTCCAGAGAGAAAGGCAATACATTTTCGTATGAAACTCTTTGGAACGACTGAACTGCTTTGTAAGAAGGGTGTCAGAGCGCGCCACGGGACGGACACCAAGAACGAGCAAAGCGATAATATTTGTCGCAATTTCGCGAAATCCCTGCCTCCTTCTTCAGACGCGACGCGATCGCATTGTTTGAAGATCGAGAAGGCAAGCTGCTTTGTGTCTAACGCGCCGCGCTCGTGTAAAGAGCTAAGTAATTGAAAGTTAGAGTTTAACGTTGGTAGTGCATCTATAGCTGAACCACTCGCAAAAAAACCATCATGGCGGACGTACCTTTGGTGAAATCTCGATGGCTGCCCCCACCCTGCGGCAACTGAGATTTCCCCTCTCGGCGATAAGGAAGCGCATAGGCGACAAGGAGAGGCGACTGCGACACGCAGTGGTCGCACTGACCGTCACTCATCACTGCCCCCGTCCTCAGAAGAATGATTTTCTCCCCATACGTCACATAGTTTTTTACTAAATAAATAAATAAAAGAACTCCTAGGAGTGTCCAAAGAAATGACAAATTCATCAGTGTTGGTCCATCACATTGAATTATTATATGTCGCTTCTATTTCCTGCACATGCTCGCAGCATTTCGTCGATTGTTCAGCACTGTATTGTGCAAATGCTTCTCTGTAAAACGTTTCCTTTTCTTTTAAGGATGCACCAATTGTTTCTGCTGCCACGCGCCCTTTTATAAATCCACAAACAAGTTAAGACAGGTTCAGACACCACAATGTAGATCTGGATGGTACGCTAGAAGACGGAGAGGAATGTGGCCATGTTCAATGATTGTTTGATCAACGACGTTTCGTTTTTCAGTGGGTACATTGAATTATTTGTAATAACTGGACTTTTGTGAGTAATGGACCAAAAGCAACTCCATGATTATTGAGCGATTCTACTATATGTTTTTTGACGGGTGATAATCTCCTGTTTTTTGTTCCGAAAAGAATATCAACAAGGCATCATCGACAAACCCGTCTTCACCTCCCCATGAACAATAATTAATCTTTGCTCTTTCCCTATTTTTGTTGTAGCCCCAATTTCTTTCTCAGACTGCCAACACGATGTGATGCCTGAATGTATGTTACGTCGATATGAACTATATAAAACCTCCTAAAACGGTTTTCTTGTAAGTAATGCACACAACATATCACACTCTTGGGGCGTTCGATAAGGAGTTTTCTATTGGACTGGCATCTTTTCCACTTGAAACCAAGTTTCCGTAATCGCATTCTGAGGAATTCTCTGCCGCAGTCAATAACTTCGTCTTCCCACAGTGCTGTTAATAGCTTTCCAAGACATTCCTTTTTTAGTGTAAAAATTATGAATTTTCTGCCTTATAGCAGAATCTGTGAATGAAGCCATTTCGATCAGTTTTGTTCTCTCCATTTTCTTTCCTTAATACCTGTCGCATCACTCGCCCACTGCACTACATTTCCATCACGCAAATTTAATGTAATTTTCAGCTCGCGAAAGTACTGAACCACTCGATACAAGATTTCACGTGTTACTCCCCTCAGGGGCCTACCCGACACAATGATGGATAATGAAGATGGCATTATAAAAACGCAATCGCGAACAAAATTTGGTATTAACAGCAGTTACTGTGTAAAACACTGTCACTGCTCACTGGCCATGGTAAAACGACCGAAACTCTTCAAGATACGGCTTATTTTCTGTTGATCGTCTGGACAACACCTACTGTAGTAACACGTAAGCTGTTTTTCGTCTGATCGTTTTCACTCGTCAGTTTGTTATCGCCAAACTCGCAGTGTTAAATTACCGAACGCGAACCACGAGAAAAAGACAGAGAGAGAGATAGCTATGTTGTGACAAAGAGCCAGGAGGGTGGGGAAATATTAGGAGCTTTGGAGGGAGAGGCCACGTTCGGGCATGCGCAGTGGAAGGTTTTTTGGGAATGGTAGAGCAATAGTTCACAGCATTGCAGACTGGGTGAACAGCGTTTAGGCAGGCAGCCTCTGCATAACATTTATCGCGCCCGAATTACGACAGAAAACGATTTTCTTTTCGCTCAGACAAGGTAATACTGACACCTTCAATACTGACTTTATTTCTTTAATACCTGACTTTATTTGAAGATCTGCCTTTAAGGCGAAGATTTTATTTAGGAAAAAACAGATCTTCAAATAAGGTCATCTTCAATTTTTTTTAAAAATAATATTTTTTGAGAAATTTGGCGTCAAATATAGTCGCCCGCTTCGAATTTACCGCGCTTTGTGAACGTAATTTGACAAGTGCTTGGAGGTAGTTGGATGCTACCTAAGTTAGAATTTGTATTGTTACGTTTCTAGGTGGTGAATTAAAAGTCTCGTATTATTTTAACAAAAACGTTTATTTAGTTTCTTAACACAATCACTGAAAACACTTGATTATTTATTTACACTACACTTCTCTTACTTCTCGCACAGTCCTAAGCATTGGCCACAGTTCACTGCTCTGATCACAGTTCGATGCACTGGTCACAGTTCGATGCACTGACCACAGTACGATGCACTGACCACGGTTCACGTCACTGAGCACAATCACTGCACTGCTATTCACAGCGATGCACACACTTCACAGTTCAGCTTCCACTGCGGACTTAAGACTGACTCGCGGTCGCCGGCGTATTTATACTTGGCGAATGCCTTCGAGAACTTTCCGGACCCCGCGCACGTTCTGGAATAATCCGCCGACAGATGACGCAACCCACTCTCACAGGCAGCTCGTGGTGGCGCCGGCAGATGACGCAATCCGCGCGTACAGTTAGCTTTAAAATAATAAGTTTTCACATGTAATGCCTTGATTGGCAACGAGTTTTACAAGTGATGACTGAAATGTCAATATGGACACAAATTATGGTATTGTTACATAACTTTACTCATGGGGGAAAGTATGTGATGTTATAAAACAAGAATACAAGAAAACTCATATATAGTTTCCGTGTAATTTTTCGAATTAGGAATTAATAGGAAAACTCGCATTACCGGTCACTGGTATCACAAAGCATGTGTGTGTGTATATATTGTGACGTCACGGGATTATACAAACACGTAACGCCACCATAAGCCACAAGAAAAGCCCAGAACACAGAGAAATAGGGTACGCGGCGGAGCGATGGTCCGAGAAAGCGACATCCACCCGCAGGTTTTCGCACTCCGATGTCCGAAGTTACGGATAATATTTTTTTGAGAGGTCGCGAAGGAGGAGAAAATTCACCCCTCCAGAATTCCCCAGGCGGAGTCACATAAATACCGCGACGCGCTTCGGGAGAACTCTCTTTCGACTTCGACAGCGACGGCGACTCAACCTAATTCTTCGGCGATAGTCACTGGTTAGTGCATGAGTATATTTTAACTTGCTTAGTTAAAACTGATTTGAGAAATGCGGTAATAAGTTTGATAGAATTCAGAAGTGAAGTGCATGTACAGTGTTAGCACTAACATTACGCGAGAAAGCAAGCGATGTGATTGCTTGAATCTGAAATAGTTTCATAATTGAAATAAATTCGCGCAGAAGGACTCTAAACGAATTCCAGCATTTAATTTTGTACGCCACGACCACGCACGCTCAAAGTGTGGTATGTCGGCCGAGTGCTAGAAGTATTCAATTCAAGTACGTTAGTTATTCAAAGCTGGAAGCGCGAACAACGGGTACGCGGCACGCGGCAGAAGGACGACTCCAGTGAAGACCCAAGCGCAGGCGAGAAGGACTTGGACCAAATACGTGGATGATACGAGCCAGAGATCGAGAGAAAGGTCTGGAATTTGGACGAGTGGCGGAATCCTGAGATCGAGAGAAGGAAGTGGTATAACCGCGGGACATCGAACCAGTCAAGTGACGTGGCGAGGACGGCGAGCGACCGAAAACCCCAAGGTTAACTGATGGCGAGCGGGAATGAGATGTCGAGGTAAAGAACTGGCAACTTCTTTGCAGCAATCTGTTGGGAAATCGGGTAGCTTTAAAATACCAGGCGAAGCGTCCTAAAATTGGTGAAAGTTCCAAATAATTACTGGGAGAGATATTCCGAACGTACGAACGGCAGTTTAGATTTCATTCGCTGTACGCACTAGTAAATTCGTTCGAATGCCATACTGTAATGATTTACACGATCCCCGATGGTGTGCGTTTGGATGATGGACAGTTCGAAACATTTACAGCAAAGACGCCATAGTAAAAAAATAAAACCGATTGAGGAAGAGAATAAAGCGAACCCGATACTTGTGCAAGTTTGGACCATAGACATTAGATCCGGCTTTGATTTAGGAACATTTTAAAAGTTATCCCAGTGAAATCGCGTCAGGCAATAAGAAGTTATTGAAATTTTCGTATTTCGTATATTTGTGTTAAGGAAAAAATTAATGGAGTCCATTGTTGGAGCGATGAAACGCTTATAAAGAAGAGGGTTTTTCGAATACTGCAAGAGAACGCGATAAGATATCAAATTCAGACTTTCGGGGGGCAAAAGAAGAAAATTAGCTGCATCATGCAAAATTTATCCCATTTAAATATCTTGACGGGAAGTATCAAAATTTTAATAAAACAGATAAATTAATTCAAGCAAAAGCTTAGCAAGAAGAAGCGATTAGCGAACAATTGCAGTGCGTTCCATTTCACATTCAAAAACGGAAAATAGGGAAAATAAAAGGATTTTGACCAAAGGAAAACAAGAGGAAAACATCAAATTTTAGGAAATTGCCGGGAGAATTTTATTAAAACTAAAACGGAAATAAAGTGTTTCGGAAAACGTTAGAAATTAAATATTTTGAGAGAACCAAGGTGACGCGATCGTCAGTTATCGAGCGATCGGGAAAAGTGTTGAAGCAAGGATAACAATGCTAAGTTGAGGAAGATTTGCCAGAATGTGCCTGGACTTGGTGAAGGCAGGATGTGTGTTCGCGTAGGCGATGTTTGAAAATTTTGTAAAGTGCGGAAGTTATGGACATAATTCGAAATAGTAACTGGGAATACTTTATGTACGTTGTTTAACAGTTCGTGAAAAGGAATTTTATAAAAAAGGTGGGAATTTTCGGAATTATTGTGAAATTGGCAACGCCCGTTGGACTCGCGAGAGCAAACGGCGGTATGAGAAATTTTGCAACGGTGGGGAGCGCGACGTTGCATTGATAATTAGAGGCGCGGAATTCGATTCGGGATTCAGAGAGTTTCTAATAACTTGAAAGGTTTATGAAAAAAGATGGCAGCGTGAACTCCGACAGGATGAGTGAACGTGATGCGTATGCGAGTGTTCCGAAACTGGTGGCGACAACGGGAGGCGCTGTTGGGCGTGAATAATCACACCAGACACGCAGATTCGTCGCAGAAGCAACATCATACGTGAGCAAAAGTATTTTGACATTTGTTTGTTTTTTTTGATTGAAGAAAGCTCTGTCGAAGACCAAGTCATGTAATTAATAGATTTTAAGACGTAAATCTCGACAGAATGCATTCTGGGGTTTAGTTATATGTGTGAATGGTATTTGTTTTGTTGTTGTAAATAGTTTGTGTGAATGAGAGAGTATATATCCATGTATTGTGTATTGAGGGAAGAGAAATATTGATTTGTTGTTGTTCTTTGTTGCTGGGTTGTGTTGATGCGTGCTGTCAGAGGCACCAGTGCTGTTGCAGCACTAAATAGTGCAAATTGAAAGGGTATATGATAAAGGAGGCGATTTGAATAAATTTCATGGCCATCTTTGGGGTCATGATTCGCAAAATCAATATGTTTTTCGCAATCATTCACGTAGCATTAGACTGATCCACGCACGTGAGCGCAGTACCTTGCTCGTGTCTGTACAGACGCACCGCAGACCACGCCCAGGTGAGTAAAAAGGGCCAGGTAAGCTAGCAGAGGGGCAATTGTGAGTAGGAGAATGGGAAGGTTATTATATGTGGCAACCCAACGCGAGGCTAGTGTTTGTTTGTTTGTTTGTTCATAAGAAGGGCTAGAGCAGGGCAATTTATTAAAAGTAGCAGTATAACGTGCCGGGCGTGTAGAGAGAGTATTACAAGTGGCCGCACAACGTGTGTGCAGGATTATATATATATATATATATATATATATATATATATATATATAAGGAGGGAAGAACGGAAACCTATTACAAGTGGGGCCCAACGGTGGGGCAATGAATAATAGGGGCAAATAGAATAGATGATAGGAGAGAGTAGATAGTAAGAAGTTATAAGGAGAGGGTGAAACGAAAACCATTACAATACCTTGTACAACTTTCCTAAAGTGAATTATGAATTTTCATGTAATGTAATCTAATGATCCAACGTTTCGAGACCAAAACCCCAGATGCAACGTTGGCAAAAGGTGGCAAAGAATAAACGTATATGTGGAGTGCAACGGTGCCGATAGAAACATGTTTGTAAATCCAAATTAAAATAAGGAATTATGGCGCGTGAGATTTGGGGAAAATTGAATATAATCATCCGGTCGAGCAGAAATTATAGAACGAAATAAAACAAACGGCATTAGCTTCGGTCAACGCATTCGGAAGTTATAAATTGAAATATATTTGGAATTTTTAATAAAATGAACAGAATATGGCCATTGTTGAGTTAGAAAATAAACATTACAAAAAGGGTTTTTCAAGAATTATTACAAAACGCACGGACCGATTTGGTTGAAACGTTGGGAAAGAATAGATTAAAATACGGGGAAGACGACAAAATTAGTATCAACTTTGTCGCATTTTCGGAAGCGAAGTAATCATAAAATGTTTGGAAGTTGTAATGAAGACAATAGTATAAACAAATGACGCCATGCTGAGAAGTTAAGAAATCTTCTGGAACCAACAGAGCAAGCGTGTTTCGATTATTTTGTGACAAAAATCTGTGGTAACAATGTAAGTGGATAGAAAGAATGCCGATGTGAGGCAGATGTGTCGTGAACACGGTGATGAACGCTTCGTGTACGTGAAATCGGTGTGTCGTTAATTTTTTTGAAAGTGTAAAAAAAAAATTAACGAGAAGGAACGTCGAAAGATTTATAGGAATTTTGGAATATTAGGAAAGGGAGCAAAATTTGAATTCATGTTATTTTATTAGTAAAACTTCAAGTAATTACGGATGATCAATTACGTGTCATTCTAGTGTGAGGAAATTTGGCGCGATAATAGTAGTTTATGCAATTAGTTTATAATGTTAAGCTTTATTGCATGAGTACATGTTTTGAAACCGAGCGACGTTAGGAGCGAGTTTTCAAATTTGTACGAATGCAATAAAGCAACATTATAAACGAGTTGCATACGCTATTTTTTTGTATAACAGCATTATAAATTTACAAGAGAATCAAACTTAATTTCGCGAAACAACTTTCTTCTGACGTCTCGGATGCTTGACATCCAACGCCCTCTGGAAATCAAATTCAAGATGGCATTGTTGACATCCGTGCGAGAAAACGGTGGTCGGCTGTTCCGTCTTCTTCTACCTCCCCACGATTCTCTCGCTACTATTGGCTGAATGTGTGAGACGTCATGTCGCGTTTAATAATGGCGATGACGTCATGTAGCGTGCGATAAAATACTGGATTATGCACGATTCGGGGTATCGAAAAGGGTCGTTTATAATGGTGGTATACAAAAAACATTTTTATTATGGGACCTAACTGAATCAATACACATCAGTATAATTTAGACGATTATTTTCCAAGATAAATGGACGTAAGCAATAGAACTTTTCAAGAAGTGACGTGTTTGACGATACGCGAAAAGTAGTGGTTTCTTTTTTTCGTGTTACTTTCGTGTTACTTTGCCGAGCAGTACGCCGCAAACATACAGAATTTATTAGTCGGTGACGGGATAGCAGCTGAATTTTCACATTTAGGTGAAATATAGCGGTTGACGAAAAGTGATTCTCGGAGGCGACCGCGAGTAAGAGTGGCCGGCGACCGAACATCGAGGAGCATCGGACAGCGGACACCGGACATCTTCAGTACGAGATGAGCCGCAAACAGGGAAGTGAAATGCATATACATGTGTGTGTGTCGGAATTCCTCGCAAATGCTTCGTATGAAAACGCATTCCATAATTAAAGAAAAAAAATTGTTGAAGATCAAGTTTTGTTAATGGGAATAAAGTAGAAATAGTTAAAGGAAAAGTAGGGAATACACATTCGAGGAATGAATGGGATTTTGATATTGTTTGTGTTAGTGTGTATGAATGATTTTTGTTATTGTGTATTATTTTGTTCTCTGTTTGATATGTTGATGTTATAGGATATTATGAATTAATGTAGAAAGAAAGACGGTGAATTATCGCCGTATCAATAAAAAAAGAGTAAAGTTAGGAACGTAAATAAATGATCGAACCAAAAATGCGGTTCGTTTTGGATCAATTGAGATATTCGTCGTAATTTACCCTAGCACGCACAATCCAGTTACATCACTCGGATTACTGTAAAGGACCGCCAGCTTATCCACGGCATTAGAGAGTTAAAAAAAAAAAAAGGTTTAGAGGATAAAATTAATGAATGATAGGAAGATAGCAGGAGAAGTAGGTAGAGAGTGTTACATTACATTAAATGGCGACCCAACGGTGGAGTAATAGCAGATGATTAATAATAAATAATAGATGAAATGATAGCAGACGAGAGAGATGAGAAGATACATTACAGTAAAAGTGATCTTGTTTGAAAGTCATTCTTTCATTGTATTATGTCAGGGATAACTAGTTGCTATAATTTGTAAAGGATCCAATTTAAGTAACGGTGTGTCACGTTTATTCTTGTGTTTGAGTTCACAGCATTGTAATAAATGTGCAGCTTAAGGCTGACACCTGTGAACAGTCTATGATAGAATAATTGTAGAGAATCATTTAAAGGGCCGTGCGCGGAGAACATTTAAGAATAGCAGGAGTTGAATAAGGTACACGAAAATAATTCAGAAAGAGGTAGAAGCAAAAGAATTGTGAATAGTAACTATTGAAGTATTCAGGCAGTCGAGGTGACGCCTATACATTTTGTGGTTGTGGTCTTTTTTTTTTGTTTTCTGTTTTCTTTGCAGTGACCATCTACGCAAAGTGCATACTTTATTGTATATTTGTACCACTGTGTAATTTGTTTTTTACTGAATATATGCTCATTTTACCAGAATTTTACATAATTCATTGTGTCAAGGGTTCAGACCTTTCTCATACCCGAAAGATCCTGCTTCCTGAGAATTCAAAGCTCGCTTCACGAGCATTCATTGTTTCACGCTTTATCGCCACCAGCTGGAAGGTAGTAGGTGGGCGTGTTACAATATATATTACACCACCACTAGTGTGGCAGTCGTCGCTATTTCTTCCTCCTTCACCTCTACCTCTTCTTTCTCCCACACATTTTCACCGTTGATTTCAACTCGCCGCCCTTCCATGTTCACAACCATGCTCTTCCAGAAAATCTACGCCCAGTATAAAAGGATATATCAATCTCTTCACTACTAAGCAGATCACGTCATAGCTTCTACCGCCATTCTTCATCTCATCCATCACCTGCTTCGTGATAGGATGCGATTTCTTCACACTGCATTTTTCCTCACTAATTCCTCATATGTTTCCTCCGCTATCACAGACTTCACCGATCCAGTCCACCGATCCACCAATCAGCACTCGACTCGCTATCTGCCCGCACTTTACCTCGATTATAGGACATTTTGATGCTCTTGTTACGACCTCTTTCCTTGTTACACCTTCTTACGTCTCGTCTAACATATTCGTAATAACGGGGATCGCCTTTTCGTCATATTTCAAGCTCGACCTGTGATCCCATCTCAAATCGAACTCCCGGTATTTCCCGATCTTGTTGCGCCAGATGTGCCGCGATTTCTGCCCAGTGCTGGCGTCGCCCTCGCTGCGGGCCGCACGCGCCAGGGTCTGTCACGGGTGACCTTGAGTCGGCGCGCCGCCGGTCGTCTCGGTTCACTGTGGCCTCACGACCGCCTCGCTGTCTTCCCATCCTACTGCTTTCTTCTACTACCTGAATGGCATTAGTGTTCGAACTTCTTGTTTTCGAATTCTTGCTAGCGTTCTCGAATGTGAGGTCGTAGTTTCCTAATAACATCTGGAAACGTTCCATCGTTCTAACATTCACGCTTCTTAACTAATTCTGAATGCTAAGCGGGAAATGGCGCGTTAGAATGCAAATGATCTCTTCGTCCGATACCGACGGAGAACATAATTTCAACGCCGCGATCTTGCGGGCCGCATAATCGCGCATCGTACCACCTGAAGATCGATAGTACGAGCTCATTAATGAAATCTTGAAATTCATCTGCTGCTCTTTCCCCCAATATCGATCAAGAAATCTAGCCACAAATTCGTCGAACGTTCGTGGGTACGGACTTCATGTATCCAGGCATGCTTTCGCTTTGCCTTCCATAACTTGATGTAATAGCATAGTCTTATGGCCTTCTCGGACGTTCGACATAATAAAGAAATTTTGTAATGCCTTTACAAACGCGTTCGGGTGTCCTGAGAATTTCAGAGAAGGAGGAATGGTAATATTCCCCCCCCCTGCACGGGCCTCCCCCTTCTACATTTGCGTCGGCTTCCTCTCTTAACTTCTTGATCTCTTCTTCTACCTCCTTCAATTTTCGGGTGGTTTCCGCTTCTAACTCCCGTTTCGTCCCTTCACGAACTTCTTGAACTTGGTTACGAATTTGGCCTAATTGCACACCGTGATCCCTGTTTTGCCTCCAATTCCGTCGACAAGGAATCTATTCGGCTCCCGACTTCCGCGTGTCGTTCTTCTACTAAATTTCTGCATTCCGCGACCCGCGCCGCAACTTCTTGCCGAAGCTCGTCCCATTTACCGCCGACCTGTACCATTATGGACTGCTGGATTTGTTCTAACTTTGTCGACGCTTCTTGTTTGATCTTTGTTACCAGCCCTTCTATCTCCCGCGTAACTTGCTCATTGATCTTTCTCAATTGTTCTTTACCATCTCGCGATTGCTCCTCGATTTTCTCATTGATCTTTCGTCCCTGATTCTCAACCTGGTGGGCTATTGTCCGCGTGAAGTTTCCTAACAGCGCCCGCATCAGCGTAAGCATAGGTTCATCCTGTCCCGTTCCTCGCGTTGCTAGTTCTGGCGATGCTTCCTCAGATTCCGTGTGATCCGCGGTTGGACTTATCGTTTCTTCATCGTCGCCTATCCCTAACTTCTCTAACGTCCTTAACAACTCGTTCCCTTCCTCCCCTTCGCTGCCTTCCTCACTCCCAATCCCTTTGCCTCCCTATATTCACGACTCTCTGCCATTTTGTTTGCAATTACTACCTTGTATTGCACGGTAATACACTTCACCCTCCAAAATACAACAAAACGCACACACAATACAATATAATACAATACACTTCACAATTCAAATATCACTTTGCTGAAAAGAATGGCATACAAAACACTTCAATCAGCACTCACTTCCTAAATCTGTGTCTGGGATCACTTTGCTTATTTGATCTACGATCGATCACTGCCCCACGTAATAGGCGCCAATCTATCTAACACCACCACTAGTGTGGCAGTCGTCGGAAAGAATGCTCTTTCGAGCTTTGAATATCTCAGGGGGCAGGGTGTGAGAAAGACACACCCAGACACAGAATTAGGTAAAACAGTAATATATTCTGAAAATATTGCACAAATCAACCCTTTTACACTGTCACAAAATAAGAGAAAAAAAAAAAAACCAATTGCTGACTGCGCGTTTGAACGCATGCAAACCATTGATGGTAAGACCTCGTAGAGAAATTTCCAAAAGAAATATTCGCTTATGGTTTCACTCTTCGCCTAGCTAGCGATAATTTTCCTTATAACACCCGTGCACGGAGTTCTTGCTTGGCCAATACTAGTGAATTAAATTTAATTATTTTTTTTTACACTTCCTGAATTAATTTACTAGCACACATTATTACAGGTCTTACTGCTATTCACATACGAAATTTCCTCGTCAATTACATACAAAACGAGGAACACAAATTCATTATCTTTAATACAGCTTCGGAATGAAATGTACTACCGGCGTACGAGGTTATGAAATACTTCGCCGTTACTCAATTTTAAGGCGAACATGCAAATTTTAGTATTCTGGTGCCAACACTACCTTTCTAGTTACTGTCTCCCACCTCAGATTTATGCAAATTTGGAAATTCAGCCGTGTCGCCACTCGCGTTCCTGCAACGTAGCCCGCTTCAATGCCGCTCCGAAGGCCACGCGGTCTCCTTTGCGCCTGCAACCAGATCCAGGGACCAGTCTTCTCGCACCCACCACTAGATCCACGTACCAGTATTCTTAACGCCCACCACCAGATCCACGGTCCAGTCTTCTTAACGTCCACCACCAGATCCACGTCTCGTCTACCTTCGCCCGCCTTCTTGCGACACGAGTACGCGTATTGCCCAGTCTCTCCGCATGTGCTAGTTAGCGTGTCGCCTCACTAATGCTTTACAAAAACTCTCCCAGTTCCGCAACCACAGCCACTATTCTGATTCGTTCTAAATTTCACAGTCTTACTGCAATCTCCTATAATGTTCTCCTTACACCGCGTAGCCTCGCTACTCTATCATTTCCCACTTCCTAACACCTCCAGAACTACCGCTTCTCTCCCTCAACTATATCGCTACCTTACTCGACTTCTCACCTCGGCGTCTCACACAAGGGGTATTTTCCTCGCTGCTCCGCCGTTTAAATGTTGCAGTGACGTCACGGTACAACCCTACTGCGCTGCCCATATTGCGGAAGTGCACCGCCGCCGCGCTTCAGGCCGCAACTAACAGGTAGCGCCTTTTTCGATCAGTAACCGACGTTCTGTTATACATTCGCTCCCCACGTCTCCGCCGATGCTGCGTGGACGTTGTGGCGATGCCCCAAACGTCACTAATATATATATATATATATATATATATATATATATATATATATATATATTAAATTACTTCCTCTAACACGTGCAGTCAGAATCAGTTTTGTGCGTCCTTGATACCAGTGGCAGTTGATGCCCTAACAGACTGGAGGTTGCGCCTCCATCGAATGACGGTAAAATTGTTTGAAGACAAGATGTCAAATTCAATACGATAAAATGAATTATCTTTGACTTTCCCTTATATAAAAGGAAAATCTCAATATTGTGAAAAGTGATCCTTGTATTCCAGAATTTATAGACCTTTCTCACTTCATTATACATGCAGAGTAAGTGCTGATATGAAGGAATATTTTTTGTTTTCTTGTAGAGTACATATGTTGCAGTTGCAATGGCACTTTTATGTTGTAATGTTTATATAGCTCTTTGTTTTGTGTAATCTATTACATGGTTTTATCTAGTTAGACATAAAAATGCAAAAAGTATGGTACTTTATTAATGAAATAAAAAATATAATAAATTTATTTAATCAAATTATAAAAGTACATTAAAAATTATTTTAATAAATGGAATTGATTTCATATTATTTACTGCTTAAACAAATCAGTATGAAAATAAAATTGTTTAGCCAAAATGCACACTAAAATATTTATTATTTTAATTGTTATGGATCTCAGACTTCATGGAACAGATTCTTGAAATCGATATGCAAATTTTCAATTTCTCCTTCAATTAATATGAATCTTGTATTCACAAATGAATTTTAGACTCTACTGGTCTTCATGTACTTATATTTCTTAAAGTACCAACTGTGTGTGGTAAAATTTTCTCTTTACTAATAGGAATTCTAATGTATCTTTTTGGGAGCTCCACTTTGACCAAGTTTAGGGCTATCTAAGACATTAATCCAGGTCTGTATATTTCTTAATTTTTGAAGACATTAAATTTCAATCTCAAGTTGTCCTCAATGTTTCTCAAGAATACTACACAAGATCAATTTTAGCTACAACAGATTTCTGCAGCTGCTCTTTGAAATAAGATACATACTTTAACCTTTTTTTCTTTCGAATTACATCACATTGAACATTAAACCATAATATTGAATTTTTATTAGAGAACAATAAGCTGTGTTTAATAATATATTTTGGGAAATACACTCATAAGAAAAACGAATACTGATTTGCAATGTTCTAATAGTTTTATTTCTGAGCAATAAAAAATTTTTCCTCATCAAAATATAACAATATAAAAAATAATACTCCAAATTGAAATATCACATTAGTTGCTATTATTCACAACTGAAAGCAATTGCGTTCTTTCACGGTTTAAAAAAAGAGGAACTGCTCATGTCTTTCACACAACCAATAGGAATTTTACAACACAATTTTATCCTTATTTGCCAAATAAAATGAAATATAAATGGTGAAAGTGCATTTTCTGATTAAAATTAAATAACCTTAAAATCAATAATAAATAAAAATGTTTTACATTATCAATATTACCAGACAATACTATTCAATACAAACACTGCTGCCCACAGCATTTTGCAAACTGGAATGTTAAGTACTAATTTTATCATCTTCACTTCATTTATAAGAGAAAATCGAGTATATACTGACAATTCAATAAGCTAATATTACAATATTGCTAAGATCACACATAGTAATTGCTACCAACATAGAGCCCATCTATTAACCATATACTGCTGTTTTTAGATTATTGTATCACATATTTGATAAAATTAATGTTTTTAACACCTTCAATTTCATTGTTGAAAAGAAGCAATAACAAAATTTAAAAATCTACGAAAATATATTTTATACATTTAACAATATATACAATATTCCTCATGCAAGATAGTTCCTGAATCTGAGCAAGCAAAAGTTCTGTACATTGAAATAGCTACACTGAAATCTGAAGCTTTACATTTGTACTACTTAAAAAACGACTGTAATAAAGCTACTCAAAGAAGAATAATCCCATGGTCCCTCTCCAGTCTTCTCTTTGCTTTCAGGGGCACTGTTCCCATGAGGTCTGCAGGGGTAGGAAGGCCAGGTGTGCTTCCAACAGGTTGTTGGTAGAACACTTCTGTTCTGCCACATTGGTAGCCATACACAGTACTGTCATCACATCTAAAAATAAAATTTCAATAATCAGAAACCTGAAGAATAAAATGAATAAAACAACCATATTTAATTTATTTTGTAAAAAATCGGCGAAGACTGTGACGTAAGGGGGAGAAGTATATCCTAAGCATATTTTCTAGAGCTCCAGAACCTATACTTCTACTATACATAGTTGAACAATAAATGAAAGTACCAACAAAGCGGGCTTAGCAACATTTGAAAACTAGGACTTCAGGTTTAGATTTCATAATATTGCTATTGCTAACAAAACAGTCACCCACACCCCCTGGCTCTATTCCTACCATAATTATCAAAAGGAGAGTTAAAGAGAGTGATTAGTGAAGCCACATTTATGCCCAAACGCAAAAACAAAAGGCCATTTCAACATTTGCTCAATGGATCAAGGGAAAGGACAAAAGAAACCTACTTGAGATGGGGTCACTGGCAAGTTGAAGTGCAATATTTGCTACAGGCATTACAGACAGACAGTGCAATCGGTAACTTATCAGTGGTGCACCCAGGGGAAAGGATTAACAAGTGGTGCTATTTCAGCACATACTTTCTCACGTGATTGGAAACAGTAACATAATATTGAAATATTGCTTTCTTGGGCTACTACACCTCGCCTATTATTCGAAAACAACGTCAACCAAGAAACGAGCAACGCAGTTGCCAGGGCAGCTTTGTCAAAACTATGTGCATTCGCTTGACTAATAATATCAATACAGTAATCAGAATATATGCAATTGACATCAAAATAATTACGAATATTGTAGCTGCTCACTCGTGAGTTGCCTTTCATCGTAACATAACAGTTTAATTTCATCACCGACTTCTAAGGTCCACACTTCGGATACGATGAACACTAATGCTTTTCAACAAAGAGAGCGTCCATGGTTTCTCGGACGAGAGATAAGACGATATAAACAAAACAAGTCGACACAACGAGCGCACAGTTTAGCAGCTATTGGGAAGCAATCATGTGACGACGGGCGTTGAAGATAAAGCGATCAATACAACAATTTCGAGTGGACGAATATTTTCGAAATTTTCACATATACTTTCCCTCATAAATACATTTAAAGTCAAGTAATCACTAGACATCGGGTGTTTAGGAAAATACCTATTTTTTTTCTAGAGAACTTATTTAAAGGCTGACAATATATGTCCACGAATCATGACAAATGATAACATATGGCGAAGTTTTATAATGTTTTTTTCTTATTTTAACATAAATGCCTATCTTTTGCTTAAATATCTTTTTTAGGGCTTTTTAGCCTTTTATTTATTATATTTATATACATCGCTAAAATATCGGAAAATCGGCGATGGTCCAACGTGACCATTCATTACGAAACCTCTTGTCACATTCACGTCTTGAAATTTAAAATTACGAGAGAATTCCTGAAAGTATACCAACTGATTTTTCTCCATTTCCCTATTTCATAAATACCAGCCATGATCTGAGAACATGGACGATTGACAATACACCGAGGGAACCGAAATTTTAAGTGGAAATAAATATAAATTCCCAGAAGATTTCAGTGTTGCTAGTGTTGGACTGCTAAAATATATGCTAGTCACATCGTTCAGATATCCTTCTCCGCATTCAAAATGATTTTTTCTCCCAGTCGTCGCAAATTTGAAATTGTCATCCTTGAAAAGTTACCGGTAATATGTAAATATTACCGGTATATATTACCGGTATATGACAGTGCCTTTTTCTCCTTATTCTGGTCTTTTTCAGTGCCTTTTTAGGCGCCTAAAAGACGATTTTTAATAAAATAAGTTTAACTTAGTACAGGCCCTTATGGAAGAACTTCACGGGCATAATTTTCTTTAAGTTATTGATGAAGTTATACGGCTAATGTACATTTTTATTTTAAGCAATACGCAGTAAATTTTCTTTTCAAGATCAGATGATATTAAATCGTGTATAACATTCCTCACCGGGCATTCTGAGGAGTAATTTATAAAAACTGCTGCGAAACTCATCGCAAACGGAAGTTCTGGCTCTCGGCCAAGGAGTTACAAAGTACGGGATGTGTTCAGTGTACGCACGTTCTACATAACGGTAGTAGGGGCGGTTCTTTATAAGGTTCACATGTTCACGCAACACCCAAAATTTTGAACAAAATAGAATATTCACTTCGTTATTATAATCTCCTTAATAGTTTGACTTTTTTTGCTCCTCTTTTTATAATTTCCATTCCAATATTCTTTCAGGAACCGATGTGGCTTCATCGCTGTTCACGCTTCTGAAACAACACCTTGTTCCAAAAGGACCATTGGGTACCACGTGATTTCACTTCTGTGTTTTCATTGGGCGCTTTCATCGGATCACGTTCACACTTATGCAGTGAACTCCGCTTGGAGCAGCACTATCAGACTATCGTGCCGCCCATCTCCGAGACTGTCTCCGTCGCGCTGTCAGTAAAACAGTGCCCCCAATTCGATACTCCGAAACGTACTAAGATTTGCATTTAATGTGTCTGCTAAGGGCCGTCTTAAAATCAATGTAAAAATGTGCTTTACATCTCGGGTTTGAATAGTGCTTCAGTTCTAGTACTCATGCATCCTGGTGTACAATTATTGCAATTAAGAAGCTCAGTCCGGATCAGCCAGTTCTATAAATTAAAATAATTGTGGAATCAGCAAAAAGAGAGTTTCGTCGATGATTCAATGCTAATTCGACATACTAGTTGCTATGTGGGTGTAAGGAAAAATGCACTATTTTGTTTTCCTTGCGTCTTAACAAGGAGGAAAATGTGTGGACGAAGACAGGCTGTAATGACATGAACCATTTCAGTGAGAAAATCAAGACATCTCACAGTAATAAAAACTGTTGTGTAGAACTGGCTTTACTGTGAAGCGTGAACATTGTGACTCAGCTTGGCGACAGTTATCGTCTCGCTGTAAAACGAAAATGATGACGTGCGTAAGAACAGACATATTCTGGACACACTTATAAACTGCCAAATTGTGTGGTGCATTTGAACTTGCGTTTCGAGGGCACGACGAAAGTGAACAATCGGAAAAACCTGGGATATTTCGAGGATTAGAATCATTTTGTTAGTGCCATTGGCAGTGCTTTAAAAATCATTTAGAAGGTGCTTTCAAAGGGACGTCAAATTCAGAACAGAACACTGCTGCAAAGAAGGTACAAGAGAAGCGAATTTAGAAATGCAATAGGAGCGGCACCAATATTTCAAGTAATGCTGCAAAATGAAACGTCGGAAGAAGTTTTTTCAGAAGTCTGCAAACTTCTTCGAATTCTTCTCACTTCTCCAATGACATCAGAAGCCGATCATTTTCAACAATGAAGTGGATAAAAAACATCTCACATATATTCAAAGGCAACCGAGCGACCGCACGTCCTCACAACGCTGTCAAGTACTTGTAGAGAAGCAAACTTAACGGTGAAACTAGTAACTTCAATGAAAGATGGAGAAATTTGTGGATCTGAAATATTGGCGATTGGATCTTCAATTCCAGTAAACAATGTAAGATTACAATTTCCATATTTCTAGGTGAAGATATGGTGGTCATAGACGCGCAACAGCATTTCATTTGATTTGTAAGAAAGATGTAACATACTGCAAACGCGCATCTGAAATGTTCCGTTTCGACGTATAAACGAATTAAAATTTGACAAAATATATACTAATAGGTAAAATATGTAAAAAAATATACCAAAATATGTAAAATAAAAATAGTTACAATTCATTCAGAATGTCTCGTAAACTCAAAAAAATATTATTGAAAGCAGGTATCTAGTTCCATTAAAAACGTGTTATTACATGCAAATCCGTTCCCTACTTATAATTATTCGAAAGAAATCCAAATATTTTAAAATATATTCGAAATCTAAGGTACAATGTTCCTTAATCATTTTAATAATTGTGTCCATTAATCGATTGAGAAATATTGGAGGCAGATACCCTCCGCCTTATGAGTATTTTTTTGTAACACCCTTAAATTTAACTCACCCACCGCCACTGAACGCATCGATGCACGATGCGTATTTTAGCCGTGAATAAAGCTAAAAAATTAGTTTATATTAATGCGAAAGAAAAGGCAGCAGTCATATTCGCCTTCTATTATCAGTGCGGCGTTACAACAACGATGACCGCCAATTCGTATGGGACACGCATTTTGCCAATTAGCATTGTTGATACCGCTAGTATGAAAATGAAAATAGAAAAAAAAAATTATTTTTATATTCATCAAAATTTCTTCGTTTTGACATGTATTACTTTTTATTCCCATAACTTATTAAGCAAAGCGAAATCATTATTCCTTTTCACATTTAACTTAATTAAAAGACGCAATTTAAAATAGTTTTTTAAATAATTTCTAAAAGTTTCATTTTAAAACTTACAACAAAAGCTCGAAGATGAAACGAAGAAATATGAAATTCTAACACTTTGGAACTAACTGCTTAGCATCACTATTCATTTTTTACGTTCAGGAAGCGCAGTAAATTAGAAGTGGTCGACTATTTTTGTTGCCATTACTGAAAAAAATACTCATTTTCGTAAAATTCAAAATGAACTTATTTGAAGATGTTTCTCATGAACTCCTTTCATTAAGAAAAAATTGTAACTTCATAATTATAGTTGTATAAAGATGCCTAAATAAATTTTGAATTTTTTCAATTTTCGAAAAAATCAGGGTTTTTAACCAACAACATATCTACACCATTCTCTTACACGTCTTCTAGACTAACCAATAACAAAATTTTATCAAAATCGATGGCGCCATTTTTTTTTGAAAATTTTGAAAAATGTTCCATGGGCTTCCTGTAAAATACCCCCCAAAAGGACTGTATCGGTTTCAAATTGAATTGGATTGATTGGGGAATATCAATTGTGAAGAAAATCGGCTAAACGGTTTAGCCCCTAGCATTGTTCACAGACGGAGACGTTTTGCCGACAATCGATTTTTCGATATCAAGGACCCATAAAACATGGATTCGGCTCATTGCGTGCTAGAGGATTTTTTTCTTCTAAATTTAACAACTGGATTTATTCACTTTTTCGTTAACACGGCCTGTAATTAGATTTTCTGCCGAAAATTCGCCGCTTTTTCGCGAAGCATTACATAACTTTCTCTTCTTAAGAAATTCCTTAAGAAAGTAAAAAAGTAAGCTTTGGCTTTTCCATAAGAAAAGTCATTAAATTATTATTATTATTATTATTATTATTATTATTATTATTAGGTTTAAAAAAATTTTAGTTGAGAACAGATCTTCATGTAAATAAATAATTATTACAGGAACAAGACACCTACATTCACTATTTTTTACTTTACGTTACGAAGTAGAAGATTCCGTAATGTTGCAACTGAAACTTCCAATTTTCGGCAGAAAAATTCCTATTACAGGGCCCTGGTGACGAAATAGTGGATAAATCCAGTTGCTCAATTTGGAGAAAAAAATCCTCTATCACGTGATGTAAGCAGAATCCATGTTTTCTGGGTCCTAGGTATCGAAAAATAGAATGACGGCAAAACATTTTTGTCAGACAGTATCAATCAATTAGACAGTCTGGCTGGCCGTCCGTCCGTCCGTCCGTCTGTACGTCCGTCTGTACGTCCGTTTGACCGTCCGTCCGTTTGACCGTCCGTCCGTCCGTTCGATCGTCCGCCCTAACTGTCCCTCAGTGAACAACCCTAGCGGCTGAACCGTTCGGCCGATTTTCTCCAAAACTGATATTCCTCAATCGATCTAGCTGATGTCGATACTTCATAAATTTGAAACCGATATTTTCATTTTGGGGGGTACTTTACATAACGACCCTGGAACATTTTCCAAATTTTCAAAAAATGGTTCCATCATTTTTGATTAAATTTTGTGGTTTACAGTGTAAAGATAGTTTAAAAGAATGGTGCAGGTATCATGTTCGTTAAAAACTCGAACTTTACAAAAATTGCAAAAGTTGAATTTTTTTTCGAATTGGTTGGTTTTTAGTGATTCCGGGCGCGTCAACTAATGAAGCCATTACTCACGTAAGGGTAATGCATATTTTTCCTCGAGAGGTGGCAGTGATATTCCCCCGCTGGATGGAGGGATCCGGCGTCGACCTACCGTCGGCAAGAGGAGTTCCCACTCCCAGGTATCTCCCACCAGCGGGGCACCGCCCCAGCCGGGACAAGCTCTAAGTTCCAGACGGGTCTCCCGGCAAGTGTAGTAGTGTAGTGTACGTTAGTGTCAGTGTATGTAACGGGTTAGGAAAGGATAAGTAAGAGGAAGGAAAGATCCCGCGCGGTCCATAGCCCGTTTGTTAAGGTACTGCCCCGGCACTTGCCTGGTGTTGATCGAAGAAAACATGGAAATCTACCGATCAGAAAAAAAAAAATTCCCCCTCATGAAATCAGTTACTTAAAAAAAAAGGTTTTGAAATAAGATCAAGTACAATTTTTCGGAAATTTGAGTACTTTTCTAGTAAATTTGCGTGAAAATACGGGGGGGGGGGAATTGAACTAATTTATTCAAAATTTTATAATTTTGGTAAAATATTTTTTTACCTATTACTACATATTTGGAACATCTTTTGTTACATTTAATCTATTTACACGAAGCACCGGAACATTGCTTGTTTATCCTTGAAAATGGATTTTATTACATGGGAGTTTTTTGTTGTTTTTTTCTCCCTTTCAAAAATTCAAAATTTAAGTAGTATATGAGGTATATGTATAGTATGAGTATAGTAATTTAAGTAGTATATTTAAGTAGTGTAGGGATCACAGAATTTTGAAAATGTGCACACAATTCACTTTTCCCCATAGCACGTCATACGCAGTTTTTAACTGTTTTTTTGACGTAAAATAAATAAATAAATTTAAAATACGAATTTGCCTTTATAAGTTACTGGAAACTTTTCTCACAAAACAATGTATTTATTGTGCTTATATGACAACAGGACGTTGAGTTGTCAAATTTACTTCCAGATTCTTCAAAATAGAATACTTGGAATCATGAAGTGGACGTTAGCAAATCAGAAGCACAATCTCAACCACGTTCTGGCTTGTCCTTCAGAGAGCTCATGCATAACTTGATCGAAATCTGACAAATATTTTTTACACATCATTGCGTAATCGCTTTGTTAGATTTCACATTGTGTGGTGAAGGCTAGTGTTCAATTACTTCTGAAGTGAATTTCGAATTGGCATGGTTTTGTGTCATTTGTGACAAAAGCTACAAATCACAAATAAATAGGTAAAGTAATGGTAGTAAATCCAAGCTCAATTAAGAGAGGTTTGCAGGAAGCACACGAGTCGACATTTGCTTACTACTCATACATTTTACTTTCTTGTATACGTAGTATATATAGAAAGTTCTGAAATGCTGCGGAATATCGATTTCGAGATTTCAACGGAAATACACGTTTTGGGGTCCCCTGATACCGAGAAAGTGCTGTTGTTTTTTCTTCAAAATGTTCGTCCATCCGTCTGTGAAAATCACTAGCACCTAAACCATACTGTGATGAGCCAAAAGACCTCGCCCTCCACGTGAATATAAATAATTATTATGATGTTCGTTACAATTTATTTGTAGTAGAATTACGATACGGGCAAGATGGACTAGTTACTACTGTAACAAACAGGGGCGGTCAGTCAATGGAATGAGTCATTCCGTTATGCTTGAGAATAACAAATACATTATTTTTATATTTTTCCATGCATGTAATAAATATTTTGCTCCAATAGCACAGAGATCATTTCACTTTCACCATATAGCTGTACCATACCGCTGTACGATAATTACTTCCCAATGGAGAAATAGTTGAAACGTTTCCTAGGGTTTACTGACGTCAGTTCAAATCGCACAGCCAGTCCTTTAGAACATGTTTTTTTAAACTCAATAAATACTAGTGTAATTCCAAACTAGTTGCTCAGGGTAGCAATAGGGTTGCAGTAGTGTCTGGTGAAATAAATGGGCTTCAGAATCGAGACAGATGCTTGATGCAGTATTTGTGCTTAGTGTAGACTTAATTCAGTGCTCTCCCAGTCAGTGTCAAGTATCAAAGAGTGTGAAAGTTTTCCAATACCTTGTCAGGGATTATTCACCCACAAATCATCAAGGAAATCATCTCAAATAGGTGAGTCATAGTCTTCCTTTTTACGGTTATTACTATTATTATTATTATTATTATTATTATTATTATTATTATTATTATTATTATTATTATTATTGGCAAAATTGTTCAACTAAACAATTACTAAAAATAATTTAAGTTTATTACTGTAGTTGCGATCATTCTGTGGTCGCACTACACTGCTTCCCCCGTGCTCGAAGCCACCGACCGCCACAGGTAACAAATGTAAACAAACAGCCAGAGGCAAATTAACAACTTCGTCGCTTGTATGCACGCCAGAAATTGCCGTATGTTTGTTCTTTCTCGTATACGGAGTAATATACGTAGTGAAGAAAAAGTTTTGTAAAGCTGCAAAAGCCAATTTTCGGTGGGGAAAAAAAATCATTGCTGGGCCCTGATAACGACAAAGTGGATATATCCAGTTGATAAATTAAGAGAAAAAAATCCTCTAACACTTGGTGAAGGGAGAATCCCAGTTTTATGGTTCCTTGTTGCCGAAAAATCAATTGAAAGCAATACGTCCGTCTGTGAACACTCCAAGCGTCTAAACCATGCCTAGGTTTTTTTCCAAATTGAAGAAACACCTGCCCATCTGGCTCTAGTTGAAGATTTCAAATTTTGAAAGACATTCTTTACAATTTGGAAGTACTTTACATGAAGTCCAGGACATTTTCAAAATTTTCTCTAAAATGGCTCCAAATGTTTTCTTCACATTTATTGCAAGAATAGAGTAAAATACACTTATAAAAGTCGCATAGGTCCGATTTTCACGGTAAACTGAATTTTTGAAAATTACAAAAGTTTGAATTTTTTTCATCGTCTTCCTACAACTACAAAACTGAAGATCGAGATTTTTCCTTCAAATTAAATTTGTTGTCCATTAATAGTTCTTTCATTAAGGTCATTTAGATTTTTTGTAAAGTTTAGTAGTTTTCGTGCAATAGCGCGTGCAAAATTTGCAATTTTAAACAATTACAGAAACAAGATTTTCTCAAAAACGACTCCAATTTTTTTCTTAAAATTTTTGGTAGGGCTAGTGCCAAACGAACCCTATACGATGACATAAACGCCATATTGCTCTATTCTCTTGTTATGTTTTTTTTTTTCAAAAATTACAAAAATTTATTTTACTTGTCTGTCACGTCGGTTAAACTTACTTCAGAGGCGATTTGTTAACATTATTGTATTTATGAGTAAAAGTGCTTTAAATAATGTCAAATAAAGTTTCTCGAAAACTCAACAGTTATTTTTGTTAAAAAGAGCTCCAAATTCCGCATTTTCAGAAACACTCAAACGCCATTTTCTCAAAAAACGGCTCCAAATTTGGTCTTCAAACTTTTCCACGTAAAGTTCATTTTTGTGTATTCTTTCGTTTTTTCAAAAATTACACAAATGTAATTTTTTTCAATATCTCTCACGCCGTTAATTTGCACATATCTATCTATTTCTATACCTAATTGCATTTGTGAGTGGAAGTTCTTCAAATGAAGTTTATCGAAAAATCAATAGATTCATGTGAAAAAGAGCTTCAAATTTACATTTACAGTAACGTTAACGCCATTTTCTTAAAGACTGCTCCAAAATTTTCAATTGAAATTGCTTTTTAGGACAAAGTCTTAGCCTTCATTAACATTCTTAAAATAACAATTCGGTTCTATTTGGAAACCGAAAAATTGAGAAAATTTTAAAAAAATGTACTGTGGGTGGCGACAGATGGCAGCAGAAGACTACAGTACCAGGCCACACCAAGAAAGTCAGAAAACTTTTCTACGAGGAAGTCTGTGCCATGCTATAGCACCTCTAGTTGTTTTTTGTTTTTTTTTGTCTTGTCGCTCAAATCGTTAATATTTACATTGGCGGCGATTTGTAAACACTATTGTATTAATGAGTGCATGCCCTTTAAATAATGTCAAATAAGGTTTCTCGAAAACTAAACAGTTTTCGGTGAATAAGACCTCAAAATTCCATATTTTCAGAAACGCTAATATGCCATTCTTTTCGAAAATGGCTCCAATTTTTTTCTTTAAACTTTTCTAGCGGTTAGTGCTAATTGCACTATTTAAAATGCCACATAGCTCATTTTAGAGTCGCACGCCGTTTATACACACATTTCCCGCACTTCATAAACTTTCTTGCATTTGTTAGTGAAAGTACTTCAAATGACTTTTATTAAAGTTTTTTGAAACCTCAAAAGTTTTCTGTTAAAAAGAGTTTCAAATTTCGCATTTAGAGTAAGTCTTAAACGACAGGTTCTTGAGAACAGCTCCAAATGTTTGAATGAAAATTGACATTTAGGACGAGATTTTACTCGTATTTCGGTTCCATTATTAGGGAATCAAAACAATAAGAAAGTTTTTTTTTAAAAAAAACCTACTTTGGACAGCGATAAATGGCAGCTGACAAGCCGAACAGCTATACCGGGCCAAAGAAAATAGAAAACTAATACGAGAAAGTCTGTGCCATTCTGTGGCACTACTAGTTACTTTCTCGTATACATACGTATATACTCGTACGTAGTATGGAGGAAGTTATGTAATGCTGCGGAAAATAAATACTGAGATTTCAACGGAAATACACGTGTTGGGATCCACTGATAACCGAAAAAGTTTTTTCTTCTTTTTCTCAAAACGTCCGTCAGTTTGGTGTATGTGAACAACATGAGCACCTAAACTATACGTTTGATTTTTTCCAAACTAAACCCCTGTCGATCTGGCCTGCGATTTTAAAAGCCATTCATTAATTTTTGGGGGTAAGTTACATGAAGTCCCTGTGACATTTTCAAAATTTTCTAAAGTCTGTTCTAATTTTTTTTTCTTTAAATTTCTGTAAGAATAAAGTGAAATACACTTATAAAGGTGGCATAGGTTCGATTTTTACAGTTAAATCTGAGTTTTCGAAAATTTCAAAAGTTTGATTTTTTTCGGCGTCTTCCTACAACTACAAAAAATAAAGATAGTGGTTATTCCATCCAATGAAATTTGTTGCCCATAATTAGTTCATTAAGATCATGTGGATTTTTTTGAAAATTTTAGTAGTTTTCGTGCAATATTTGAAATTTTAAACTAGAGGTCGAAACAGAATGGCACACTCTTTCTCGTGGTAAAGCTTCCTAATTTCCTTGGTGTGGTCTAGTTGTAAGGTCCATTCTCTGGCCAGCAGCCATCTACCGTCGCCCCAATTACATTTTTTGACATTTTCTCAACTTTTTGCTTTCCTAATAGTACAACCGAAATATTACTATAGGAATCTATTGAGTTTTCGAAAAACTTAATATAAAGTCATTTGAAGCACTTCAACTCACAAATGTAAAAATGCATACAAATAGAAATGTGCATATTAACATAAACGGTGCGACAGTTCAAACAATTACATTTGTGTAATTTTTGAAAAAAACAACAACAAAAGAAAACCAAAAAAATTTCGTCATATTAAAGAGTGCAGTTAGCACTATCCATTGGAAAAGTTTGAAGAAAAAAATTGGAGCAATTTTGAGAAACTAGCGTTTGAACATTTACGAAAATGCGGAATTTTGAGCTCTTTTTAACAAAAATAACTGTTGAGTTTCCCAGAACCTTTATTTGACATTATTTAAAGGACATGCACTCATTAATACAATAGTGTCTACAAATCGCCGTTTTTTTTAAATTGCATAGATTCACGCACTATTGCACGAAGACAATAACTAAAATTTTCAAACAAATGTACATAACCTTAATGAAGGAACTATTTGTACAACAAATTTCATTTGAAGGAAAAACCTCGTCAATTTTATCGTTGTAGAAAGATGCCGAAAAGAATCCAAACTTTTGCAATTATCCAAAATTTTAGTGTTAACCGTGAAAATCGGATCTATGCCACTTTTATAAATGTACTTTACACTATGTTAACACGAAATTTTAAGAAAAAAATTGTGCTTTTTTTTGAGAAAATTTTGATGTCAGGGGAGCTTCATGTAAAGTTTTAATGAATATTTTTCAAAATTTCAAAGCTTCACCTGGAGCCAGATGGACAGAGGTTTCTTCAATTCCAAAAAGATCGCACGCCTGGTTTAGACGCTAGTGTGGTTCTCATACACCAGACGGACGGACGTTTTGAAAATAAACACATTTTCGGTATCAGGAGCCCCAAAACGTGTATTTCCGTTGAATTCTCGAAATCGATTTTTCGCATCATTACATAACTTTCCCTACAGTACGAATACTTCTCCGTATATACGTACGTATACGAGAAAGTAAAAAAAACAAAAACAAGATTTTCTCAAGAAATTTTAAAGATTTTTCTTTTTACTTTTGGTAGGAATAGTGGTACATGCACTCTATAAGGTGACAATAACGCCATAGTGCCCGATTCTTTTGTTGTTGTTGTTGTTTTGTTTTTTCAAAAATTACAAATATGTAATTTTTTGGACTTCCACGTCGTTAATACTTATACTAGAGGAATTTTGTTCACATTGTATTTATGCGTACATGTGCTTTTAAAAATGTATAAAATTTTCCGAAAACTTCAGTTTTCAATGAAATGAACTCAAATTTCCTCATTTTGAGAAACGCTCAAATGCCACTTCTCAAAAATGGCTTCAAACTTTTTTTCACGCTTTTCCAGCGGATAGTGCTAGTTGCGCGGTTTAATATGTCTAATGTTCATTTTGATGCGGAAGTTAATTCAGTTGTTTTTTTTTCTAATTACACAAATGTATTCTTTTTAAATATCTCTCACGTCATTAATATGCAAATTTTTAACGATTTGCATACATTATTGGATTTCTGAGAGGAAGAGCTTATAATAACTTCAAATGAAGTTTTTCGAAAACTGAATAGATTCCTACGAAAAAGAGCTTTAAGTTTCGCATTTACAGTAACGCTTAAACGCTATATTCGAAAAAGCGGCAAATTCAACGGAAATATCTATATAGGACGAGATTTTATTCTTCTTTAATATTCGTGAAGTAATATTTTGGTTTTATTACGAAACTGAAAAATAGCAAAACTTTAAAAAAAATTACTTTGGGCGGCTGATGGCAGCAGGCAAGCGTGGAGCTAGAACGTAAAGCCTGTCCACAAGGAAATTTGAAAACTACTACGAGAATGTCTCAGCCATTCTGTAGCACCTATCGTTACTTTGTCGTATACGTACGTATATACGGAGTAATATACGTAGAATAGAGAAAGTTATGTAATGCTGCGGAAAATCGATTTCGACATTTGAACGTTTTCACACGTTTTGATGTCCCCGATACCAAAAAAATGGTTGTTTTCAAAACGCCCATCCGTCCGTCCGGTGTGTGTAAACAACACTAGCGCTTAGGCTACAGTTAATTTTTTTTTTTTCAAATGAAAGAAATTCCTGTCGGTCTGGCCTGAATCAAAGCTCTGCGATTTTGAAAAACATTCATTAATTTTTTGGAGGATTTTACATGAAGGCCCCGGGATGTTCTCTAAATTTTCTTAAAAATGGCTCCAATTTTTTTCTTTAAACTTGTACGAATAGAGTAAAATACACTTCTAAAGGTGGCATAGATCCGATTTTCACGGTTAACTCTGAATTTTCGAAAACGGCAAAAGTTCGATTTTTTTCGACTTCCTACAACTACAAAATTGAAGACAGCTTTTTCCTTCAAATGAAATTTTTGGTCCATAAATTGTTCTTTCAGTAAGGTCATGTACATTATTTGGAGATTTTAGTAGTTTTCATGCAATAATGCGTGCAATATTTACAATTTTAAGACAAAAACATAATTTTCTCAAAAACGGCTCCAGATTTTTCCATTAAATTTTTGGTAGAGTTAGTGCTAAACGGATCATATACGATGACAAAACGCTCTATTGTTTTGTTTTTTCAAAAATTAGAAAAATGTAAGGTTTTTGATTTGTCTCTCACGTCGGTAACATTTTCATTGGAGGCGATTTCTTCACGGTATTGCATTTATGAGTACATGTTCTTTAAATAATGTCAAAAAACGTTTCTCGAAAACTCAACAGTTTTTAGTTAAAAAGAGCTCAAAATTCCTCAGTTTCAGAAAAGCTCAAACGACATTGACTCAAAAATGGTTCCAGATTTTTTCTTCACATTTTTCCAATGGATAGTGTTAATTGCATTGTTTAAAATGGCATAAAGTTTATTTTCGCGTACTCTTTTGTTTTTGTAAATTACACAAATGTAATTGTTTTTGAAAAATCTCATGCAGTTAATACGCACATTTCCATCGATTTGTATAAATTATTACATTTGTGAGTGGAAGTGCTTAAAATGACGACAAATGAATGTTTTCGAAAACGCAATATATTCTTGTGAAAAAGTGCTTCAAATTTCGCATTTACAGAAACGCTTAACGCCATTTTTACTTAAAAATGGCTCCAACTGTTACAATGAAAACTGCTATTTAGGACGAGTCGCTTCCTGGGGTCTTTTACTTCGGCTGCATGTCCCCTGTGGAGACTCTTCAGCCGTCTCCAGGTGATTTGAGTTGTTTTTATGGTGCTGATGACTTCATCATAGAGAGACGGGAATTGGGAGGCAGGGTGAGAAGGATAAAGGTTGGGTGGGTTATTTTTTGGGGGTTTTAGGGCGATGGAAAGAGAGGTGGGAGAGAGAATGGGGAAGTAGTGGTTTGGAGGGAATCTAAAAACAAAAGAGGTTTGATGATTATATTTCGATAATATACTTTCCATATAAAACGATTGTCAGCAAAAAATTCCAAATCATCTTGGTAAGCGAGACCTTTCAGTAATTTTAATATACACTTTTAAAATTGGTGAAAAAGGTTTTCCATTTGGGAGGAATTTCAAATTTTTAAACTGAAAAATTGGTTTAATTTTTTATGTTAATTGTTATAGAATGTTATAAGACTCATTTTACGGCGGGGCAACGTTATCACGTCGAAAATCAATTCCAAAAATTTATTTATTTATTTTCTAGCTTCAGAATTTATTTATTATTTTCTAGGCTTCAGAATTGATTGACAAAAATACCTTAAAATTCAACTATGTTTCCCGTGTCTGCAATTTTTTTCAGCCTCGCAATAGAAGCCGAAAAAAAACATGCAAAACACGTTTCTCGTATCTCTGCAACATATTGCCTTTGGAGGTTGATTTTTTGTGAATCTACATCATTTTACATTCTCTCATATGAGCATCACGATATCGATTTGGTTTGGGGGCATTTTCACCACCTTATTCGGCAATACCCTTTTCATATAAAAAGAATAACATACACTTGTATTGGTGATACAGGTCCAATTTTCACTGTTAACTCTGAATTTTCGAAAATTTTCAAAGTTTGCAATTTTTTCGGCTAATTCCTAAAATTATAAAATTGAAGATAGGGATTTTTCCTTCAATTGAAATTTGTTCTACATATTTAGTTCTTTCATTAAGGTTACGTACATAATTTTGAAATTTTAGTAGTTTTCGCGCCATATATGCAATATTAAAAAATAGCAAAACAAGTTTTTTCTCAAAAACCGCTCCAAATATTTTCTTCAAACCTTTTGTATGGAGAGTGCTAATTGCACTTTTAAAGATGACGTAAAATTAACTTGCTGTATTACTTTTTTCCAAAATTACAAATGTATTTTTTTTAATATATCTCACGCTTTTAATACGCACATTTACATACATTATTGCATTTGTGAATGAAGAGTTTTAAATGATTCCCAAAGAAGTTTTTCGACAACTCAAAAGATTTCTGTGAAAACGAGCTTCAAATTTCGCATTTACAGTAACGCTTAAACGCAATTTTCTTAAAAATGGCTCCAAAATGTTCAACCTTAATTTCCACGTGGGACGAGCTTTCAATCTACTTTAATATTCTTAAAGAATATTTCGGTTATATCATTAAGAAACAAAAAAAATTGATAAATTTATTTAAACAATGGACTTTGGGCGGCGATGGATGGCAGCTGGCAAGAAAGGAAAGGGAAGATCGAAGAGCAAGCCCTGACCAAAAGAAATTAGAAAACTAGTACGAGAAAGTCTGTGCCATTCTGTAGCACCACTAATTCCTTTCTAAAACTGTTCTTCGCCCAGCACGTTTTATGTTCGATTAAATTTTCCACGATTGTATGTTTGGGTCGCGTCAGTTAGGGCACTGACCGGTCTAAAACAGTTCAAATTCCACCACAGGACAAAGGGGCTACGCGGTTTACCAGTTGATTTTGAAATTGCAGTGGAAGCAGCTACGAGTATAGCACTATTGAATAGGCCCGTCCACATCATCAAAGGAATTCTCTGAGAGGTCGACATGAGCTTCAAATGACAGAGCCTTGCACGACCCACTGAGGGGAACGAGCACACCCACCACCTGGTTGATCAATGTGGACGATGGTAGGAAAACGTGCCTTCTAAAACCATCCACTGCATAGCGGTTGCAAAGGGCTAGGTCAACAACGTGCTTGAATTCGCTATGGTGAAAATTGTTGATTGACCTGTAATGCAAAATCGCCCAAGGGCGGATCCACAGAAAGGGGGGCGGGCGATGCCCCCCTGTGTTAGTTTTTGTAGTTGGAATTTTACATAAGTTTCATGATTTCATTCGACGTTATATTATTTAACTTTTGTATTTATAAATCTACATTAGAAAATCTGCACCTAAAAATATGATTCTTTGCCACAGTACTGTTGGACCAAAAAAAAAGTAATTGATCCCTCCCCTTAGACGATTTCTATCCACCCTTGAACTCGCCAGGTTAGTGGTGGTGAAATTGGTGTCGATGACGGATTCCAAAATGACGCCCCTAACAAGTACGAGAAGAACGCCAAGGAGGGCTGTGGGTATCTCTATCACCAACAATCATGGGTCAGTTGATTAATCAGGCTCAAGATGTCATTGGTCAACACCATTTGACCTGGAGGGATGTAAGTATTATATACAGTGAGCGAGAGAGATGGAGTACATCTGCAAACACTGAAGGTCGGTGTGAGTAGGTGCTTCTGTAAAAAGCAGCGAGTCGCGAATCAATGCAGAAACTCCATGGTCGCTGAGGCTGCCATCAACACCCGATCTTACACGGAGAAAAACACGAACAGAAAAGTGACATAGTGGAATTAGGTGACTCTCTTGTCAAGAAATTACCGAAGGCAACTGACGGGGCAATAATACGAGGGTCACTCCCAAAAGTTTTGAGGATACTATACATAAAATTTAGATAACAAGTTCTTACCTTCACATCTTCTCGAAGTACTCTCCACCACACTCTATGCAACGTTTCATCCGATTAAACGAATTATCAAATGACGATCGCCACACTTCTTTAGAGATACTGCGAATTTGATCTTCATATGCAGTCACTGCAGCCCGAGCT
Source organism: Teleogryllus oceanicus (assembly GCA_964035755.1). Taxonomy (NCBI): domain Eukaryota; kingdom Metazoa; phylum Arthropoda; class Insecta; order Orthoptera; family Gryllidae; genus Teleogryllus; species Teleogryllus oceanicus. The sequence continues at coordinate 56,558,766 of CAXIVR010000004.1, forward strand.
GACTCGAAACGATGACCTCGAATTTTTTCTTTCACATAAGGGAAAAGAAAAGTCACACGGGGCCAGGTCTGGACTGTAGGGTGGATGTGAAATTCAGTTGTTGCTCTGGCTGTGGGATGAGGCGTTGTCATGGTGGAGCAGGATTCCATGCAAACCTGCTTTGGACGGTTCTTTCTCAGCTCTTCAAACAATCTGGGCAAGCAAATTTTAGTGTATCACCTTGCAGTGACTGTCTTTGGTTCCTCGAGTGGCAATGTCACAATATGGCCACTGGAAGAAAAGAAAGAACAAATCATCATTTTGCCAACTATTCTGGGTTTTCTCACTTTCGTTGGAGGATTTTCATCTGGAAAGACCTACACTGATGACTGCTGTTTCATTTCTGGATCAAATTGATAAATCCAGCTTTCATCACCCGTCACGATATTAAAAATGTTTTTTGATCTTCGTCCATTGAACTTATCCAGGGTCACACGACACCAATCCACTCGCGCCCTTTTTTGTTCATTTACAGATTGTGAGGGATCCAGCGACAGCACAGCTTCCTAACGTGAAGCTTTTCTTTCAGGATCGGTCTCACTGCTGTTGATCCAATATTTAAAGCTTCCTGAATCTGAGCATATGTACAACGAGGGTCTTCCCTTAGCAAATGTTCCACTTTCAGCACGTTTTCATCCGTTGTTGCTGCGATGGGCCTGCCAGAACGGTCTTCATCTTCCAGAGAGTCCCTTCCCCTCTTGAATTCAGCAAACCATCGATAGACAGTGGCTTGCGAAGGGCAACCATTGCCAAACGCATGCTGTAACCTCTCGAGGCATGATTTCTTATCTAAACCAACCTTAAAGTCATACAAAATCATAGCTCTGAAATGCTCTCTCTTTAGATCCATCGTTACTGGCAAAGGAACAACAACTAATAGAACACAAATAGCCCTACTAAGTTAACAAATCACCCGAGCGTGTTCAAACTTGTGCGAGATTCTTACTTAAAGTTCCACCTAACAATGGAAATAGTTTCATTGTTGCTGAGTAACTCATTGTTGAGTAGCTCATTCTCAAGACTTTTGGAGTGACCTTCGTAGTATTATCTCGTCCCGTCGGGAGCAAAGCAAAATTAAGTTCCAGGATAGGAACCCCGGCTGATGCTTCTTTCAAAGCAAAATCCTCCGAAGCACTGCTTGCTCGACAGACCCAATGATCGCTAAAGATAAGTAAAATTTCGTCCAATATAAAAATTCTCATTTTTGAAGTTTTCGAAAATCTACATTTAAAGTCATTTGAAGAACTACCACTCACAAATGCAATCTTCAAAATTCATAATTTTGAAATTTTACTCTATTCTTACAAGAAATAGAAAGAAAAAATTTGAAGCATTTTTGAGAAAATTTTCAAAATGTCTGGGGGGCTACAAGTAAAGTACCCCTAATTTTTAAAGAATATTTTTCAAAATTTCAACTACAGCCAGATCGACAGGGGCATCTTCAATTTTGAAAAGATCGTACGCATATTAGGCGTACGCGTTTAGGCGCTAGTAGTATTCACGAGCGGGCGGGCGGGCGGCGTCTCTGACCGGGAGGTCCTAGGTTCGAGTCCTGACGGCGGTAGGATTTTCGACACTAGCTTGTGAGCTAGGTCGAATTCAGTCGCTGTCTGGAGGAGAATTCGGATTTCATGACAAAACAAAACTATTTAAATTATTGTCTGTAAAGTAAAACAAAGCATATAGTATGAAATGTGGCAAAAGATCCAAGCATTTCAAAGAAAAAAAAAATTAATATTTTTCAAAATATTGCTGTCTTGCTTGCATGTATCTGCTGAACACTTTCTGGAACTAGCAAAAAATGTTGAATGAGTAAAAATTAAATATTCAATGAATATGAAGGTGTCATGGATTCTTTAATAGAAGAATATACTGAAGAATTTTCATATTTTGATGAGCACATTCCGGCTATGAAGTTGTTCTTTGAGCCACATTTAGTAGATATATCTGAGGCTCCTACAGAACTACAAATGGAATTATTTGAGTTAGGTGAAGACAGTATTCTCAAATTCCTTTTTGATGCTAAAAATAATCCCATTAAAATGTGGAAAAATGCTGCTGAATATCCATGCCTACAATATAATGCATAGCATTTACTTTCCTACTTTGGAAGTACTTACTGCTGCGAATCAACTTTTCTCTTATGACAAACATTAAAACTAGTTCCACAACACAAATTACAAATGCTCATTTTGAGGATCAATTAAGGTTGGGTATTACCAAACTTCAACCAAATATTCAATTACTTTCAAAGCAAAGAACAATTCAAATAACACACAAAATTAAATTTTAGATACTATTTATCTATTTTCTATTGTATTTCTTTTTAATGTAATAAATTAATTTTAAAACACTTCTACTGTATTGTTATTTGAAAATGTGTTTAAGTATGAAATTGTTTCATAAAACTTATGCAACCTCCTTTACTCCTTACTGCCTAATATAAATGAGGCCTCTGATGATAAAAACACTCCCCACCTCTGGTCTATGGTTTTTATTAGTTACCTAGGAACTTGGGAAAATAATAAAAGTTTCGACTTTAATTCAAAAATGCAAATACAGCAAAACCCCTTTATAAGAGACACCGGGGGAATGGAATTTTGTCTCTTATAGACGGGAACTCTTATAAGTGGGAAATGGGTTTTTGACATATTTAATGAAATGTTACCATATTTTTTATGGATTAGTAAGATGTGTATGTTATTTTAAACTTGAGGAAACATTAATAACTTAAAACCAGATCCCATTTAGCCAGATCTTTTGAGTTTCAATGTACAACAAAATCTTGTTGTACGATAGAAGAGATACCTGATGTTATTATTCTTTCTATATAAAATAACTCAATTTTCTGTTGCCCACCTCCACAAATTGTGCACGTGGCAGAAAATAGCTCCACTGCACCAAAAATAATAGAAATGTACGCATTGCAGCGTCTGCCTTGTTGCCAAGACACTAAGCCTACAGAATGAGCTTTCCTCAAGAGAAATTTGCTGCCCCCTTACCCCCCTCCAGGTGACGCTGGTGTGCAAAATCCTACTCCAGTCTGTTTAAAGCACATGCCCCAACCTTTACCAAGCTGACAAAATTCCTGAGTCACCTGGAGGAAAATTTCACACTTTGTCTCTTAAAAGCGGGAAGGAACGCATGGCGGGGCATAAAATCTTGTCTCCAATAGGCGGGAATCTCTTATAACGGGGTCTCTTATATGCGGTAAAATAAATACATTGTTTATATACAACTGACCTTGGGACTGTGAATTTTGTCTCCTATGTGCGGGATTCTCTTATAAAGGGGTCTCTTATATCAGGGTTTTACTGTATGTGATGCTGGAGGAAGCAGGGAGGAAGTGAGTATGTGAAGTAAATTCACATACTGTTTCTCCCTGCTTAAGGCACAGCTGATGCAACATGCAACAACAAGCCTCTAAGTAGGCAGCCTCCAGCCATTAAATATTTGGTATTCATGTTTTGTGTTAGGTAACCAACTTTTTGATATTCTTGGTATTAAAGAAATATTGTACTGTGTGTTCTTGTCTATGTTATTCATGAAGAGAGTTTTTGTTAAAATATTTAATTGACTGCAGTGTTATATAACATCTTATTTGTTTTTCTTGAGCAGTTTGCTTGCTCCTTTATGGAAAATCATTTTGAATGGGTGCATTCAGTAACAATTTTGCTTCTGCAAACCACTAGTTTATACCATTGAATCAGTCCAAAATGGTTGAGTTTATATACACTCATAGTTTACATATGTTTGGGTAAATTTGCATATAATTTTCCAGGCAGGTGTCACAGGAGTCTCTGACAGTAGGCAGATAGGGAAAAATCCGTCATTTACAATTACACTACACTTTTGTCAAGAATTCTCCTTAAGACTTTGTTAGGACACTGTACAAGTACAGATATTAAATGAGTAAAGTTAGTTATGACCACACATATTTAATATAGTTTCTTTGGCTTTTTAGAACACAAATAAAATAAACAATAATATAACATACCTAAGAACAACTTCAGTAAGGCCAGAAGAGCGTGAGAAGTCGTAATGTAAGCAGCTGACCACATCCAATTCCAAAGCTCCCCAAGACCCTCCCCTCTGCAGCATGTCCCAGTTTGGATCCAGGCAGATGTAGCTGTAGGGCTCCATTCCATCCCCTTGCGGAAGGTGCTCCAAACAGTGATGAAGGTGTGTCTCCAGCTGAGTAAGTCCACTCAAACTAGTTTCCCACTAAAAATAAAACAATAAAAAAGGTTGTTAACCACAAAACGCACATTCACCCTTTCTATGTTATTAGACACCATTCCTCACTTTTATGTAGTACATATCACAGTAATCATATGACAAAATTACTACATTCAAGGAGAATTACTCCATGTTCAATGTAGAATAAAGGCTTGGAAGCGGACCAATACTAATGTGGCAACAATGTCCCTTGTGGTAACTTAATTCTTACACCTTGACATACAAAATTGATTAACTAGACCTGAACTAGTAAACAACTTACCAGAAAATGTATGAGTTCTGGATCTTGTCCCAATTTTTCATCCAGAAGAAGCAATAAAGCCATGTTCTGCTGACCACAAACGTACAGAACAGCTTTCTCAGTCTCTGGAACAGCATTTATTTTTGTATGGTTGGTATCATTTGTATCACTCCTGCAAACACTAGGCCTACGTGATGGCTTATCTCCATTTCTTCCCGGAAGATACAGTTCTCTTACATCACAGGGTGTTGTTTCTCGACTATAAGGAAGACTAGATTTCTCTTCCATTGCTAAAATACTTAATTTTGACATTAGAGGTGTCAATTGTAAATTGGAGAACTGCCTTGGTTTTGCTAGTGGCGACTCTAATGCTCCAAATTTATCCCATGATGTTTTATTGCTGTTTGTTGCCACTTCATTTTCATTTACAGCGTTATTACTGCCATCTGATGTAGTCGTTTTAAGGGGTAAACTAAGTGAGCGTCTATATACCTCCTGTTTGAAGGAGACAGCATCCTTCTCACGGCTACTGACAATTGAATTTTCAACAGCATTAGGTTTAGAAAGAATTTTGGGATCGTTTTGTTCAATACTGTCATTATTTTGTCCTTCTGTTTCCGACACTGATGGGAAACTTTCACTAGTATTTTCTATAGGGCTAGTATCCACACTTCTTTCAGTTTTCAGTAAATCATAATGATCAGCAACATAATCATGAAATAAAGATCTAGAAATGGGAAGACCATCATTTCGAAAACATGGATGCAATGGGTCTGCAATAGTATTGTAAAAATACTTTTCTGCTGAAACTTTTTCTTGTTCACTATTAGCATGTTCATCACACATTTCATGAGTTATCTGTGGCAAACCAAAGCTGTAACATCGAATAGGAATTGCTTTTGCAGCTGGTCTAGAAGAACCATACAAATCATTTAAACTAGAACTGTGAGTTTCACGATCATAGTTAATGGCCTGCTTCATTCCCAATCTATTTCCTCGTAAGTTAGATTTCAGTTTCTTAGCTGCCTGCTTTTTTGATATACTTTTGGTTTCTCCTTTTTTGATATCACTTTCACCCTCACAACAAATAGAGAGCACTTTTGCATGCAAGACTCTATTTATATTCATGTCATCTAATGGTGTTTTAGTTTTGATTTCCAAGTTTCTGTCAAATTCCATCCCTGATATTTCTTCTGTCTTACTTCCTGAATCTATTTCATCTATCTTTATTCCTGAATCTGCTTCCTCCTTGCTTGATGACTCTATTTCGCTAGTCTTGCTAACTAAATCTATATCTTCTGTCTTACTTCCTGAATCTATTTCACTAACTGCTTCGAGATCTGGAATATTCTTTGATGATTGTGACACAATAACACTTTCTAATTTTTCTGAATGAACATCATCTAATTCTCCCTCTTCTTCTGGGACAGTGAATATTCTTGAAGTGTCACGCTTCATTGCCATTTGCTCTTTTCCTGCAGTTGTTTTCCCTTGATGAATCTGAAACAAAAAACTAGTGAATAATATACTTAACTGAGGAGGTTTGAAATAATATTATTTTCATGAACTACCGTACAGCAGAGAAAAACCTAACGCTATAACAGCACACACCTCATATTATTTGTAAAGGTCACAGAATATAATAATATTCTAAATTGTACTTGGATTAATTCTACTAACTCTTTGAGCATTTTGAAAAAAATTCGGAGATTTGAACAACAATAACAATAAAAACCCATTCAATTTTTGAAAATGAACCAAAGATTCTACTTAAATGGCTCTTGTATTAAAGAATTCAATGTGTAGTGTTCTATCTTTACAAAATGTTTAAAGTATAACTTAGAAGCCATTTTTGAACAATCAAATTCATTCAAATTTTAGCAACACCTACTTATATTTTTACAAAGTGTACATGAAATGATTTAAATATCTGATATTGAGGAATAGGTTGCATTATGAGCTATTTATTTTTATATTTCTCATATTGTTTTGTAATGGACCGGTACTAATATTACAATATCACAAATTATAACCTACTCATTCTTCAGTCATTTTGTGAAACACTCTTTTGAGAAAAAACACAGAAATTTGCAATTTTGAAAGTTTTTACTTTTTAATGAAAGTCAAGACTTATACTATATTTATGAATGCACTTCCTCTTATCGAAGAGGAAAAAATTAAGGAAAAAGTCACCTTGGTAACACCAAGAATCAAACTCTGATTCTCAGATTGAGAAGTCTCAGCGTTAACCTCTAGCCTACTGAAGCCCCGGATCAAGAGTGAGACAGTTACCCGCCTTCAGAATATGTGGAACCTTCCAAAATTTCCACTTTTCATTTAACATAAAATTACTCTGAATTTTCTAATACTTTAAAAACTCTCCATGTGTCTCCCACAGTGGGGACTATCCCAGCTAGGACATGGTCTGAAGTTCCTGACTGGTCTCCCAGCATGTTTGGTACTGCAGTGAATGTAAGTATGTGTGAGAGTAAGGGGAGAGGATGGACAAAGAAGGATAAAAAATTGTGTGTAACCAATTTGATAATTAACATCCGGGTCCTATTTTCATTACAGTAACTTAAAATTACTGACAGGTACATTAGTAATTTTTTATTTACAAATAAGATGCTTTCAAAAGTCATTAAAATCAACTTGACATAGAGTGCTCATTTGTGGGTGTTAAACATAATTGAAATTAATAATTTACTCTTATAATAAAAGAGCCATTGAATTGTGAATATAATTTACGGGATATGAAAACGAATAAGAAAACCATGATCATAGTTTCAGAATATAATCGTAACGAAAATGTCTTTATTAAAAGCAAAAAGAAAAGCCTAATCTTATCAATTTCCTGCTCCTAATTTTAAATTGAATTAATTTGTGTCACAGGAAAATTACTAACCTTTCTTTGGGGGGTCTTCTGAAGAGGTGCACTTTGAAGAGCAGATTTCATGTTGCTTGATTCTTGAGAAAGTTTCTTGTATTCAGAATTTGGCACATATACATATAACAACTGAACACCAACTGGTAAATGAAATGGAGTCACAACAGATTCAGCAGTGGACTGTAAACATAAGAGACAATTAGTTAGCACTCTCTTCTTCCTACAAAGAAAATTGTTCTGTATCCTCATCAATGTACATTATGTGTACTCCCCACACAATGAATATTTATCTTCCTGTACATCAACTAACAAAAAGAATAGTCAGAAATAGGAAATTAAACAAAATTCAACAAGTCTAACAAATGAATTAATTGAAATATAACACTTAGGATGAAATGAAAGCCTTGGGCACAAAAAATGATAACTTTCAAAATTGTAGCTTTTGCGATGTTATCATTTTTGGCTCCTGTCATCTGTTGATCTTGCAGTGATACTTAAATTGAACAATTCATGGCTCACAAATAACCCCATTAGTCATTTTTTTGAAACCCGCTTAAACCCCTTAATGTCCACATATTCACTCACTATCTCCCGAAAATGTTCCTGAGTGGATAATGTTTTACACCCACTCTTCAAAGAATCTGAATTTTTTATGGAAACAAGTGAATGACTTTTCCCAAACCTATTGACAAAAGAAATTCTCAAAAAGTTATTTCAATACCTCTAAGCAATTTAAAACTCAATTCAAGATAAAAATTCAATTTTAGTAACCTCAAAATAAACGTATAGCAGTCATTATTATTTGGACAGTAGATAATAACTGTATCAATGATGGATAGTGTCTTCAGGTCATTTCTTCAGATTTGGTAATGAAAGTGAATCACAATAATTTCATGAATGACATATGTGCATTATGAAGTACATGAATTTCACACGATAAATTGTCAGCCCATGCCACTTCCTGCTTCAAGATGTTTTCCAGTTTTATTAAAATGAACAAGAGGACATCAGCAAGAACATTAATCACACTCACTCATGCTCATCTTGTGTATATTCAGTGAGAATTTTCTCAGATTACCCACCTTTCTAAATAATACATCAATACATTTTTGATATAATTTAGTTGTTGAGTAGTGCCTCTTTCAGACATCTAAAATTGTTTGGTAAGTGACATAAAGTGAACTTATCAAGACCAGTATTAACAATTGAGGAGCAAACATTGAGCACATGACATGTCCATTGTTGACCAAAACTGAGTTATACTAAGATTTGTATTAATTTTGATGAGCTCTATAACCCCAGACCTTAATTTTCACACAAAATGCATCATGTCTCCTAATAAATTCAGTTTAAAACTACTGTTTTCATAAAAACCAAAACATGCCAACTTTGAAAATTTTAAATTAATTTTATAGCATTTTCTCCCATAATGAGGGTATGCACATTCGCTTTTGCTGATGTCTTACTTGTATTTCGTTCAAAACGTGACATGTCCACAATCCCTCCCTTTATGATTTTATTTTTATTTACCATGTTAGTAGCAAATAAGGAGTCATTTACTGTTTATTTGGAGGGAAAGGTATATACACTTGATTTCTATTATTAAAATTGTTGTATAAAAAGAAAGGCATTTCCAAACCTGAGGTTTTAGAAAGCACTGGCTCAGACTTCCTGTTTTGGTTCCGATGGGTTGGGTTCGTTGGGTCTGCAGATTTTCTCTGGCCACTCGAGAGAAACAATGCGCACCTTTTCCAGATATTTTGTCTAATCCTCACTTGCAATATTTAAAGCAGTAATGGTTCAATTTCCTGACATTTTTACAACTACATATTACAGAGAATCAGCCAGTTAGCTGCTGGCCACAAAATAGACATGAAAGTGTTCTTTCTGTATGTGAAACATTTTGCTTCAATATCGCTATTTACTGTTCAGTTAGAGGAAAATATTATCCCACATTGAATAATTCTGAGCCGAGAATATTGAGGTATCCGTTAGTAACATTACTGAGCGTTCAAGAAAACAGAAAAAAAATATTACGAAAGATGAATCGTTCAAATCATAAGGTAAGGAAGCCTGACATAGTTTTAAAATTTATCAAAAATAATTGTTTTTTGATAAAAGGAGAAAAATGAAGGCGCTCTTTTCTCCACCAAACATATCAATGGATTTGTTTGACATTGTTTAAGTAGGGAGGATATTCTTACCTTAGTAATAAATTATTTTTAATAAAATTTGCAATAATGGATTTGTGCGAAAAGCTGCACAAAAAAGACACAAGAAAAATAATGTTAATTTTCCCATTATAATTTTATGAACTTCAATAAAAAGGATTTATTTTCCATTCAAATCAAAGATATGTCCAGCTGTCATTCAACCAAAGCATGACATATCCTTCGTGTGCATTCAAAATGTGACATGTCCAATACGAAACACTCTCTGAAATTGAGCCAAACGTAAAATATCTAGTTTTATATTAATAATATATTTAGCTATCCTTATTTTATTTGTACTCAATTCTTAATTATGTAATATTTGCATAATTTAGATGCTATAACATTTTTGCATTTTTCTCAAAAAGGAGTTAAATGGATATGTCACTTTTTGAATGTTTGCTCTTCAACTGCAACTGAAATACTGTTCTTTCTTTAAAATACAAGAAAATTTGAAAAACCAATATTCAGTTAACAAATTATTAAATAAAGATAGGTTAAGAAATTTTAAATGTGGAACAGAAATATTTTGTAACAAGAGCTTTTGTTGATAAAAATAAAATCATGAACAAAAAAGTAGTTCCTATTCCCATTCGAGAAATCATAGGCACTGACCACTTGGAAATTCGTGTTATGGGTGGAGAGGGGGGAGAGAGGCAAGACTGTAATGATGTGAAGTAAGAAAAAGCATAATAATTTTAGGTATAGTACAACAGAAGAAAAATAATAACTAAAAGATTAATATCAACATCTATAGCTGCATTTAATTAAATAATAAATAATAGACAGTAAGTAACAGCACATAATCCTGAGCAGACAGAATTTCAAGTAAAAATTCACATTCCAAAATTGTGTCACTGTTCTTCAATGAATTTATGAGGGCAATTCGAACTGAAATTGTCTCCATCCCAAAATGGTTCCTGCATCTGGCCCTGAAAGCAGCTGGGGATTTCTACGAAAAATATTTCTCACAATGGTTGAATGGATTGCACCCAGGTCATTTGCTATCCACACAGATGGCCACTGAATTGTCTGTGAGTCCCATGGAACCCAAGTGAACTTTCGCAAAACTTCCATAAGGCCTAACCAAACGTGTTGACATAGTTATGTGGCTTTAGTCTGCAATCATGCTAGACAAGATACATACATACAAAATATACCTCAGAATAAATGGGGGTGGGAGGGGGGGTGGGGGGGGGGCCTTTAGTGACATTATTGGAGGGGAGGGGTTATGCCCCAGATTTTATAAGGGAGGGGGGAGGCATGACTCCCCAACGTCGGTGCCTATGAAAACAATGTTGGGTAAAGAAATTATGTGTAATCGGATTTTCCATTTATGTGGATTCATCTAAATATACTATTTCAAAAGGTGCAGACTCACATACAGTTGCTGCATAAAGCCAGCTAGGGCCTGGGGCTGGTGAACTTGATCAATAGTGACCCCTTGGTAAATAGGAGCTCTCAGGAAGCAGGGTTCCCGCAGCAGATTGGGCTCCCTTGGTTGATTGGGAGGTAAGACCCCCCCTTGGAAGGTAAGGCCTAGGGCGGGGGCCCCACTGGCTCTCCCCTTACGCCACCACTGCTCACACAGACCATTAGGCCAGAATAAGAACGAAATATTATAATTTTATTATTATTATTCATGTGTTGATTACAACTTTTGGATCTGATTATGGCATTCTTTTTTTTTCCTAAGTCAAAAAGTAGAAAATCTCAAACACTGTCTCATATCATATATTCATGTGTTAGTAGGCTTTTTAACATTCACGTTGGTAGAAAATATAACTAACGTGAATATTAGATCCATTCCACAAGACAAGTTGAAACCACAGATATTTTACCTTTCACATAAACTGCTGAATGGATGGTGGAAGTGAACTATACCTTGAATTCACTATTCTGATTGGAAAAAAACAACTAATCAACAACTTATATGAGCCCACCATGATATAACGAGCTTTCTCTTGTTTTTAGAATTTGTGACATTCATACTTTTATTCAGAAAAGAGCAATAACATTAATACACAGGATCATTTTCTGTTTCAAGAGGACCCATTAAGTGATAATTGAGGTTTTTGGACAAGATTTCTGTCAACAAATGGTCACTTTCCAGGAATTTCTCTGAGTAAGGTGAATATAAATAACAAGGTAGCTGTGACACATTAAATTGGCTTTTAATGTTATAAGAAGCTTTAAATTATTTGTGGTATTCCAAGTTGAGGGAAAATAATTTAAAAACAAGATAGAGAACTTATGAATATTTTATACATTTTCTCAGAAAATAATCCTGTACAATAATTTTTCTTTAAAGAACATTTTGCACTCAGAATGTAAAAATTGGTGATCCCTTAACAAAGAAAATTAAATATTTTATATTTCTTAAATTAGTACAGATTATAGGCTGCTTGAGAAAGTTGCTCATTGTGATTGGAAACCCACAGAATTGTTCCCCAAAATTAAACTAATTAAAGAAAACGCATATATTAAGTGAAGTAAATCCAACTTCTGCTAAGGATTGATAAGAAAGTTGCAAGGAGGCCACACTACTATCTTTTAAAAACACAGGGAGTTTATAAACCTATGGTTTTACAACCGTACATTATTTTTCTTGTATATTAACAATGTGTTCAAATTTCTAGTAGTTAAACAGGGATTAGAGTAGTTAAACAGAGGTTAGAGTATTTAAACAAATAAGGTTATTAAGGTACTCGTCTCCTCAAAACTTCAGCAAAAAGGTGTTAAAACACATTTTTCTTACTTGTTTTTTCAAATCTATCATTGAACTTACTGATGCTTCAAAACATTTTCATCTAGCAAACTGAATTTTTAAGATATTTGCTGTTATCTGCACTCCTGAGCAAGTACCATGCATCTCTTCACACTGTCAGCAGCTGGGAACTCGAAAGGAGTCACACAATTTCATGCATCCAGATGAAGGAAAACATTTCCCCTGAACCAGAATAAGTACTTATAAAAGCCTTTTTTGTTTTAAAGCCATGAACAACCTCAAAAAATCAGATTATGCAAACATAAAATAATGCATTAAATTGCTTTTGAAAATTATTAAAATTTTTTAATAAAATTCCAGAAAAAAAATAATTGAAAAGGTTGCAATACAACTAAGAAATGTTACAACAATCGCAATTTTGAGAGGTTTACAAAATAAAAAATGGCTGAATTGAAACGTGGCTCATAACTTCGCAAAGTTGGCACGTGGCAGGTGATGCCCTGACATGTTTCTAGCAACCACTGGGTTTGCTTTGGCAGTAGTTTGAAGTAACAGTTTTGTTCCTATGCTTGCATGAGCTACATGGTGCTTGTATCTCATTGTGTAATATACATATTGGTTTTCAGCTCAGTGGTGCTCTTTAATTCAAACATTGAATTCCTACTTCCAATTTAAACTACAAAAATAATTTAAGAAATGTTCTGTAGTGCAGAAAAAAAATTGAACAGCAATACGCTAATTATTTCTTACAGCATGATGTACACAGCAAATGATTACATCTTTTAAAAATAATTGAATTAAACAAATTAAAATTTTAAAAAAATGTTGCACTTTTGCCAAGTGGCTACCAAAGAAACTACACAAGTTTGCCAAGAATGAATCAAATACAATAATTAGGGACTTACCCCGTTAAAGTAGACAAGTACCTTTAGAAGACAAAAATTGCAAATGTGAAGATGAAAAGTGATTACTTTATATGAGATCAATACTTATTTAGGGCAAAGTTTGCCAACAAATTATTTCCAGAATGGTGCTTTTTATATCGTGAGGGTATACATAACTGACCATGCTACTTGTAACACAGTCACAGGCATCATAACGAAAATAAATGTTAACTCTAGTGGTACTACACGGGGGCTAATAATTGCTTCCATTACAAGGCCATTAGTTCCAGTACTTTTTGTTTGTTTTTAATTTTAGATTTAAATGTACTATTGAAGTTTTGTGGCTAATAATATTTACATCAAACATCAGAATATTTCAATGGCATCAACAAAACTGGCAGAAAGACACATGCACTTGCCAAGCAATGACATTGTTAAATGTTTCGTGAAAAATCATGCACATAATGTGACACATGAAGCCAGGAAACATGATAAGTAAACTTCAGCATATATTTATCCTTTAACGTGAACCTTTATTTCAAAACATTTTGGTCATTAAAAGAAGTGGTTGCAGATCATTTGCAGTAATAATGTAAATTTATATTTTTGCCACAAAACCTTAAATCTACAATAAAAACATTGCACATTACAACTAAAATAAACATTGAACAATAAAACAGAATATTATTACCTTGATTCGATATGGGTCTGTTGATATGAGTCTTTTTGTAAGATCTGAACTTAACTGTGTTGCTACAACCCTGAAGACAAGCAAATAAAACAGAAATCAGTAAATGGTATAATACCCATGTATATATAATATCAATACAGCAAAATCCCTGTGCCACACACTTGATTGTGATGACAGATAAATTACTACACATTACAAGGGGCCACTTTTGAAAATTCGATATCATACTCAACAGGTCTAAGGACCTATTGAGGAATTCCACTCCATATTTTCACACATCCATAAATTTATTACAGTACAACCTGTGTAATGTGGAACCTGCATTCACTGGAAAAAATCTCAGAACGGGTCATTTTCCTATACAAAGTATACTGGATAAGCCGGAAACCACCTGCCACAGAAACAAAAAGGAATTTTTAGTACAATATTAAAAATTCTGGATAAGAAAGGAGACAAATATTGTTTAAAATTAAACATCGTCTTGTGGGGCAATATTGTACCACAAGACACTCAGAGCTGTTCTCGTCCATTCGCTTTCTGAGCCATCCTCGTCTGAATCCATGCTACTCATACGAAAGACACTTTATTTGTAATAGCACTGACCTTCATAAGCCCGTGTGAAGGAGAGACATAAAGAGGGTTCCTTCCGCAGTTCTTGTAATGCATGCTTTGGGTTCAGTGGCTCTAAATGTTTACAGTTGTTCAGTTTAATGAGTTACAGGTGTTGAATTAATCAAGGGTTTATGATGTCTGGCGGCAAATTCAAAACATTAACTCTTAGTGAGAAAATTAGATTAATTGACGAATATGAACAAAACAACACTTCTGCCACGGTTTTGATAAAGAAATTTAAAATTTGAAAAACTCAAGTTCAGGACACCTTAAAATCGACACAAAATCAAGAGGAGTGATTAAAAGAATTTTTTTATGGATGGTTGCCACAATGTTCACAAGTACCTTGGCAAATAGCCGAAGCCTAAATCATCACATGAATTCATCTGTTCCTACAAATATCAAAGAAAATAATATTTCTCTTAATTTTATTGAGTTCTTTGTTTCATTAGACTTTTTGTTTGGTTTCTATACATCATTGTCTTTGTCTCTACCAGGCTGTCTTTGTTTCTTTGAAATGTAGTTTTTGTCCCTCTCGGGCTGTATTTGATTCTTTGAAATATAGTTTTTAAGCGAGCTAAACTACTCAACAATCTATTCGTCTTTGAATGATTGTGTTTTCTGAATTGACAGTATTTATTGCAAACCTGAATAAGCCGGAAACATGACAAGAAAATATTGGACCCAAACAATTTCGTTTGACAGGTTTTACTGTCTTTCGTTTGTCATTACATGTAACATTTTTTAAATTAATAATAACATTTAACCTAGAGGACTCACAGAAAACCCTATGTTTATTTAATGCATAATTCAAACTAGTGTTGCATAGTAGAACAAACTAGTAGGACATACTTTCTCAAATTACATATTATAATTATATCATTCTAACCCATTAGACATTGCTTCAATAATTCCTAACCAAGATCCAGATACACATCTTAATTTGATAA
The DNA here is from genome assembly GCA_964035755.1 of Teleogryllus oceanicus. Lineage (NCBI taxonomy): Eukaryota > Metazoa > Arthropoda > Insecta > Orthoptera > Gryllidae > Teleogryllus > Teleogryllus oceanicus. The sequence goes on from CAXIVR010000004.1 coordinate 56,574,247, forward strand.
AAGTTTAAATGAAAACTGCTTTTTGGCATTGAATTCAGAATCCTATGCTCTATTCTTAAGATGATGTTTACAGAAAAAATCATTGAAAAATATGTACAGAGCAACTTCTATACAATGCTTTTAAGAGACTATGAATTCTGAATACTGTATAGAGAAAAACACGATAAAGAGGAAGACTGTGTATATGAGCTTTTCATCGGGACTGGAAAAAATTGACTTAACATAGAAGAAAATATTTGGAGGAACGTTACATAGAGGTTTCACTGTACTTGGCTGGGATTTAAACCAGAATGGGGTGGGTGAGAAATGCGCCTCCTACCACTTGAGACACTGTGACATTATATATAGCTCAATATTTATTGGGATGTAATATATTCATAACAATTAGTGATTTTTACACATGTCAATACAAAATTCCTCTGACAACATTGCTTTGCATTAACATTTCAAAAAATTGTACGTAATATGAATTAAAGATCTAAATTTGAGAAATAGACTGCATTCCAAAGAAAATCTGCATCTTTAATAACAAAGCTATTAATGTTGAAAAAAAATTGATTTTTTGCAAATTTCAATCGCCCAGATGTTTAAATGAAAATAGGATGTTATTCCACATTATTAAGGATACTGTCATATTCGAGTTAATAAAATTGGGAGTCAGTTTGACAAATTTTCAAGAATGTCTGAGTGGCTTCATGAAAACTACCTCTGAAAATTAAAAAGATCCATTTCAAATTCACATGACTTCTAGTACAGATAAAACAATTGAGGATTATCCATTTTCAAGAAAATACTGTGAACAGTTCCAGCATTTTTGTTATCCCTAGATGGACAAACACACACTCTTGAGATAAACCCCTTTTTTTGATATCACGGACCAACAAAATACAGATTCTAATCTCATCACCTATCCAAGTACATGATTTACTACATATTGGAGCAAGCAAAATACACCTATTGGTATGAGAGACCCACAAAATGAGTTTTTTCTGCACTTTTCCTGTGGTATTTCAATACTTTTTCTGTACTTTGTAAAGGAGAAAGTAATATAATTAGTAGGCCACCTACTTGTTTTGGTAGAGAACTGTTCCACCCAAAACTCCTTTTGCTTGAAAACACTGAAGAATCTGCAGGGCCTCCAAAAAAACACTACCGGCACTCTGAAATCAAAATCGAACAAGATTTAAATATTTAAATTAAGCAAGCAATTGTTAATTTAAATGAAAACTTATTAATTTCAAAGAAATTAACCTTTGGAAGTTTTACAGTAGGAATTGTACCAAAAATATTTCCAGCATACTGTATTATTGGCACATAGGTTTCAAAAATTTGATGAAGTTTCTCATTGAAGTAACTACCATCTTCAGCACATTTTGAAGAAATTGAATCAAAATCTTTGTGGTAAAATTGCAATAAACTATGAAGGGTATCTGCGCGATGTTGCAGTATCCAATCTGGGATGTTTCGATCAGTACCAACAGTCTGTTAATAAAAACAATGTTTTTCAAGTGGCAGCACACAACATTCAATTTTTTTTAAATTAAAGCAGGTTATTCATTCTTTTAAAGCAGAGTCTCCATTTCTCTTGGATTATAATTAAAAATTAAAAATTAACCTTTTTAAATTAAAGCAATTTATTCTTTGCAACTCAACTTTATACAAAGTTCATGTAGAATTTTTCTCCATTATGCATTTTAACATGCAATGAAATGAATACAACAGAGCTAAAATTAACTCTAATTTTATTGCAAAAACAAAAATGAACTTATGTAACCAAAACATACACACCAAAATGTATTGACCAAACTGTTGCACCACAAATTTTCCACTATTCAGTGAGATTACTCGAGGACAGGAGAAGGCTGAAAGAAAAAACTGTGTGGCCCCCATAAGCTGACCACAGAGTGCCAATTTCTGCTGATCACTGACCCAAGTGGGGTGAAAATACAACACAGCATCTTGTGGATCATCGTCTTCTTTTTGACAGCGTTGCGTATCATAAATAAACATAATAAAAAGTTCCCTAAAAAAAAAAAAATTATGATAAGAGAAAGCTCTTGTGAATTAGCATCCTGAATATAGGTGGAGGAAAAAATATTAATAACAGCAGCAGATTACTACACACACAGTGCATTTTTTGAGGAGCTCCTCTACGGAACTTGTTTATCAAGTCGGGAAACAAATTAACTACATGTAAGATGATGTCATTGCAGAAGATTGGGATGAACCAATTTACAAATGAGTTACTGCAAACAAAATCATTAACGAACAGAGTGTACAGGCATAACCTCCACTTATGTATTTGGCAGTCCAGGAGATGCTGTGTCCAAGGTACAGATTGGGACAGGTGCACAGGTGGGGGACAGATTGGGACAGTCCACCTGTGCCTTGGACACAGCATCTCCTGGACTGCCAAATACATAAGTGGAGGTTATGCCCGGACAGCCAAGTAAACTGACTCCGGCCACGGAAGCCTATGCTCTCAACCTGCACTTATGTTGTCACCATTAGCCAAGTACTAGATATCAGAGTGGTCCCTTCTTATAATAATCTCTCTATATAAGGTAGCATGAGAACAATTTGTTGACTTGCTATTTTTTAATAAATAAAATTACTTTAATTTTTTCCTACGCTTCAATTTTTGCAAAAAAAATTGTATTATATACCAAAAATTAAAATGAACTTTATATTTTCAATTATTTAAAATTTACATTCCATACTGCAGTGTTATTTGAAATTGTATCTAGTCATTCATAAATTGTGAGTATGGGGTCCACCAATTTCAGTTCCTCAAAAAATAACTCCTTACTTTGAGTGTGATTTTAACATTACACTATTTTCTGAACTTCATGAAATCACATCTAATGTATTACATAAAAGAAGTGGAAAGAAATAAGTGAAAATTCTCTAGGATGGCTCATGGGCAGTATACTAGCTTCCCAGTGTGGCCTCGGGTTCGCTTCCTGGTCAAGGCAAAAATAAAGTCATATCTTTCCTTTTGTCTCAGTTTCTGGAGCTATGACAAAGAAACGCACAGGCAGATGGAGTTAGGAGTTAGCTAGTTACTGTTAAGGTAATACATCACATTTACCACTTCTCTCTTATACCCCAATTGTAGGAATTAAAGTAGACCCAGGCTTGGGGACACCTTTAGCCACCAGGTAACATCGGACAATCATCTCCAAATGCAAAATACATACAAATAAGTGAAAAATTCTTCAATTTTCCAAAAATTATTTTTAAAAAGTGGATATTGTACATTGTGTACCTGCAAAAAGGGAGGAATTAAAGGGAAAAACAAAAATAAGTTTTTTAATTAACACTGAAAAACAAGTGTGTCTGAAGTACTATAGAGAAAACTTAACAGTGCACTTTCGGATCTATCTTTGAAAACATAAATTACTCCTACCACAAACCAAACAAACATGTCAAAAGTTCAAAAATAGACTGAAAACTGTTGTACAAGTAAAATGTCCTAGGTAGATAAAAAAAGTTTAATACGTAAGGAGACCCAAATATGCAATTGCCTGCCCTGGATCTTGTTTTAGGTTGAGCAGGCCTACCGTTGTTAAGTTACCTAGATTAACTACTAAAGAAAAAAGAAGGGATGCACTTTTCTCCATCACATTTGAGATCCCAAAGTAAAATAGTTAATAAAACTATTTTTTTTAACTACGTTCTTAGAGAAGTATTTATCCTTACAAGTGTCTTTATATGGTTGAAAAACAATGACAAACAATCTTCAAATTGTTCTGTAGCATATTTGTTTATTATAGTTATCTATCCATTTCCCCCACATTTAAACATTATCACACATGTGGAAATAAATGGAAGTGGCAAAATCTGATCTCTTTGGGAAAACTGACACTTTGCATGTTTTGAAAAATAAAAATATCTTTCTATGTGTAAGTTTTTATTTCAATAAATTGCATAAATATTGTAATTTTATGACCAGTTCTATTGTCCAAATGAAGATTGGATAGATTGATATAACACAGCAGAACTTCAAAATAAACTTAATAGTGTAACCTTCTCTTCCTTACATATCAATGTTTTTTTCTAAAAGAAAAAAAGCTTCTTGCAAATTCTATTTTAGTTTAAACTCAAATTCACAGTTAAGAGTATTTTTTGATCCCATATTTTACACAATTGCACCCTCATTAGGTCGACAGGACACAAGGTTCTCTTCAACATAACACCACACACAGACCCAAACCTCACCACCCAGGACAAGATCTCTCAATCCTTTAAACCACAAATCTGTACACATTTTACCAGACTTCCAAATTTACAGTCTGACTTATGATGTCAGACATTTCAGAGCATGTCGGAAAATATATATATTTATGATTGGTTCACATGGGTCTATGAGAATAGAGTGTTCATGCACTAATCAAGTGAAACTACACATTTTCTTGAAACTAAAACACAGCACAGCACAGCACAGCACACTTAAAAATAGTTCCTTAAATTGAACAAGAATATTTCCGAATAGACCTGCTGTGACAAGTATCAAGACAGAGTATACAAATAGCAAAATTTTTAAAACACAATTCATCTTGAAAATAGCACAAGAGCACATTTAACGACTTCAGAACAAATGGTATTTTGGACAATTGTTAAATAATTATTACATTAATTCACATTACTGTTACATAAATGAGTTACAATGAATTGCTTCACACAAGATAAATAATGTTCTATGCTTTTATATTTCTATGTAAGCTTATACAGTCTAATTTTCATATGACGAATATTTTTTATTCAAATATTGAAAGTAAACAAAAAGTAAAATAAATGTCAGTCATGCTAACAATAAAATTTTATATTTTCCCTTCTTTACAAAATATTGCAAAAATATCATTTGTAAAAATCTCCTAGGTTATTTACAGTTAAAAATGTACTGTGAAATTTCAGATCTATTAAAGGTAGAAAGAAAAAAAAATCACTTACTTCGCCATAGTACAGGCAAATTTTCAATGCAGATAAAATAATTGATATTGCAGAAACTTCTCAGCCTCACTCAACAGCCTTATATAACGAACACGTTTTCTGCTTGTTTCCTTGACCTGTCAACTGAAAAACTATCGTCAAACACCGCGGCCGTTAATTTGCGAATATTTAAATGATAGGCCTGCATGTAGTGAACATAATTACAAATCCTGATCGCAAAAATGCATCATGTAATTGTATTTATTTTTATATTTTTCAGGGTTCTTGCAACTCTCACCAGATCAACAGGGCAGAAATGTCACCGGTTAAATGTCTCACATCTTTTCTTGTATTTAATTTATCCACCACAAGAAAGCAGCGTAACAAAATACACATTCAAACTGAAACTCAATTTCTCACATTGGAAGTCTTTTTTCACACTGTCATCGTCAAGATAAAATAAAATAGTTTCATGTACTCGAGCGTTCGAACCACACCTCAAAGCAACAGCTTTAATTCGAGCCAGCTCGATGATCGCTTTCGGCTCTAGGACAGCCCAGCCCCCACTGGCGAAGTTCTCTTGTAGACTTGAGCGAAGAAGCAATTGGTTATGTCAAATCTTGTTATGCCTCGGAATATTCAATAGCCCCGAATTCCAAAATTACTCTTCTCTTGCTCTTCACCAACTCTTCATAACTTTCCATTTACATAGTTTTGCTTTGACCACTTGTCAAGTGAATTGAATATGAGATATATTTTCTCTTTGATTTATACTTGGGCTTTTCTAACGTGGCGGCTGAGGGTAGTATCTCCAAGATTGAATTCGACACGACTTTTTGCATCTTCCTTGGTCCTAACGCAAGATGTCGCATAATCGCGATCGCATCAAGCAGTGTTGCAGATCAAGAAACTATAGCGGTAGGACTGAGAATGACTCAAAAAGTCGTGACGAATTCCATCTTGGAGATACTTCCCTCAGCCGCCACGTTAGAAAAACTCAAGTATATACCCACGTATTCTGTATTATGCCAATAACACGCGATTAAATTTTAAGTACATTTGACGGCTAAACATCTGGGAAGCAGTTGTTTCTTGGAATTGGACGTTTCAATTTCAAAAATTAAGTCGTAACGAAGTAATGGTAATCCAAGCACCCGTTTGGATAACCGGTTCCACCTGATCAGATGTCAAATGCATGTAAATTACAGACGGAGAATAAAGCCAGAATGCAATGCATAAAGTCTGAAAGAGTGTAACATGAATGCATGCAATTATGAATACCGTAATATTAATATTGACCAATCTAAACACAGGGCGAATTGACAGTTCTTGGCTTAGGAGGGGAAACTGTCATGTAATCGGGAGGTTCAATTTTCGATGACGTCACTAAATTGTTGTCAAAGCTTTTTGAAAAACAAACGACTGCTGCAATGCGTCATTATCTAATTCATGGCACTATGAATAGATTATGGAATAGAATTTCCTCGCCTTCCAGATTCATACAACCCTGCTCTACAATCGGGACAGTCATTATGACTGAAGGGTAGAACGACAGTAATTTGGGAGGTAACTTTCCACCTGAATAACATGAGAACAAATTACAATGAGTGATCCACTACTCTCGACTCTGCCCCTCTGATGAAACAAACCGTATTTCCACCAAGCAACAAAACAACACTACGATTTTTCGATTCGATTTCACTTCGATTTTTTTAAGTGACTGATGATATTAGGTCATTGTTACACCCGGGGAGGGGGCTAATGCGCATGGTATCCAACTTCAGTCAATGGGCATCAGACACCAGTTTGCGTCACACTATTAAGGCTAAATGTACCGACACTAGTTCCATTTGTCGCCACCACGTGGCAGCACTAAAATAAGCAAAATTTACTAGACCGATAACGTCTAAACAAATTGTCCGATTTTCGATTTGTAAACGACATTGGACTCCTTTTTAAAATAGAATTCACGCTACGATGCCGTTTTTTCAAAAACGATTTCCAAAAAATTTTTGAAAACGTTTTCTCATAGTTCCGGGAAGAAATTAAAAAATGTGGGCTTATAGCGCGATGGCGACGTGCTTCCTGAATCCAACGCCGTGTCAATCATGCAAATCGGATGAATAGGAGCGGCGTAAAGTGAAATTTCGGAAAAACTACCTGATCCCCCTCCCCCTTTTTCCCTGCGACACCCGACCCGCCTGGGCCCCCCATCGACGCGGACGAACGACCAAACCCGGCCGCCTGCGGCACGGGAGGCCGAACTTTCAGACAGGCAAGCTGGGCAGTCAGTCCCTTTCAGTCTCAATATATTTTTCTTCACGTGTCAAACTAGTGATGCTGTAACACAGCCAAACGGTCTCATATCATCTGTAATAGTCGTATAAAACTATATATCTTGTTCACATATTTCCGTCTTCCTTCGAATACCATCAAACAATTATTTGAGGCGGTACTCAAAATATCGATTCCGATTTGGAAACTGTTTTCAAAAAGAAAATGGAATTAATTGTGTAGATATCACCAATATTCTATGCCATAACATCTTATTTTACATACATTTTACTTCTAAGATCTTCCGTTATCATTCCTCTACCAGAAAGTATGAGCCGAGATTACGTACGAGCTCTTTTATCTTGCGACTCGATTTTTGATCTCAAAACGGCGTTTGTCTTCTTGATAGATTTCACCTGATGAATCTGTTTTCCCAAGTAAAATCGGAAGCTAAATTTTAAAATTGTTTTCTTTGTTGTTAATTTTAAAACTACTTTCCGACAAATTATGTAATCGGATACCGGAAAACTCTTATTGTCGGGCCCTGGTAAAGTAAAAGTGGATAAATCCTCTTGCTAAATATTACATTACTTCTTCTAACTCGTGGTCTAGCGAAAAATACAATACATGTGTCCTTGATACCTAAAAATCGATTGACACCAAAACATGTCTGTCCGTTTATGGTCAACGCTAACGCCCAAAGCGCTCTGCCAATTTTCTCCAAAATTGATCTTCCGAATCTACCTGAGAGAACTCGATCCTTTGGGAGTTTCAAACGGATATTTTAATTTTTGAGGGTCCTTTACATTAAGCCTCAAAATCATTTTCGAAATCTTCTCAAACCGTCACCAAATTATTTGATTAAATTTTGTCCTCGTGTTACGTACAGATTGCAAGAGAAATGTGATTTATGGTGTTTGTTGACATCACTTATGTTTAGAAAATTGCTAACGTGCAATTTTTGGGCGTCTTCCTTCAACTATAATATTGATGATATATTTTTTCCTTATTGAAATCTGTTCTGATAGATCTGAAAATAAGATCAAGTTTAATTTTGAAACATTTGAGTAGTTTTCGTGCAATTTGGGGCGAAGTATAGGCAATTAAAACAATTGTAACTTTTTCTCAAAAAGAGCTAATATGATGGTGGTTCATTTTCGCCACCCCGCCGTATTTTCGAAGATTGCAAAGGTCATGTAAGTTTATTGCAAAACCGCGTAGTTTTAGAGTAATTTAAGAATGAAATTGATGTATATATTAAAAAATCTCAAAAATCACAACATTTTTTTTCCATGGATAGAAAGGACGCTTAAAAGAATTACAATTTTCGTTGAACTCTATCAATTTTCGAAAATTGCAAATTTAGAAATAATGCCAGAAAGTGTGTGATGTATCATCGCTAGCTTTTATTTGAAATTGTATTGTAAGGATACTTACACAGTGTAATTGTACTAAATTACTTCTAATGAAATTTGATGTTACATATTGCAGGAAAATCTGATTTTGCATATTCGTTTATTTAGCGTTTTCCTTATATATTTATGTCCATATTTTGCAATTTCATTCTACAAATTTTTCCGAACTTACTCGTGGCATATGTATTAGTACTACGCTCAAGCTGGGAACTGAGATTAGTACACTGCTGATCGCACATACTAGTTTATAGAGAGGGTTGAGCAATATTTAAATACTTGTCTTTGAAATATATATTTTTGTATTTAAAACTCTATTTTTGAGTTTTTTTAGCATATCTTTTGAAGATATATTTAAATACATAAAATAGATGTTTTTAAAAAAAAATACTTTGAAATACTGTAAATACAAATGAAAGAGAAGATAAGGATAGTTTGTTTTTCTTTGATTCTGCTAGTGAACAGCCACCGAAAAGGTATTGAATACCGGTAAAAATAGCGGTATTTTTTCATACCTTTCTCAAATACTTTTTGTTATATACAGTAAATACCTCTATTGGACGTCTTTACCGGTATGGACGTCAATAAACGTTATACCGGTATTTTCAATGAAAAACAATAGCTTCCCATTCATACATCTTGACAAAATAAGTTACTTTAGTTAATAATATCTCACAAAATTTTTATTAATCAAATATACTTTCATAATTGTTATTAATTGTTTAATTTATAATTTTGTTTATATATATATATATATATATATATATATATATATATATATACACACACACACACACTCGGTCGCTAATAATTAAGAAAACGCGAATGATTCCACTAATTCTTATAGAGTAAATATAATCTCCACTTCGTCATTGCACAATGTTCTCGCCCACTGAAAACTACTCACCGCCCTCTTCCTACGCTTGGGCATATCGAATTGCCCTAGTGTAACACGCAGCCCGCCGAAGAACGCGGCGAGATGTCTGCAGAGGTCAGAAAAGTCACGCTATTAGAACAGCAGTGTGCCAGAGGTGCGACCCTGCTTCCAGCTCAGAAGGGTGACTTGAGAGCGTGCCCTGGCGGCACTGGGCTTGGATACAAAGGAGCGCGAAATGAGGAGCAAACATTCAAAACGTGACATGTCCACTTTACTTCTTTTCGAGAAAACGCAAACATTTTATGTCATCAAAATTGTGCAGATGTTTTATTTGTACTTAATTCGGAATTATGTAATAATATATAATAGCTAAATATATTATTATTATAAAATTTAAATATTCTATGAACTTACATTTAAAGAAAACAACATTTATGTCAACTGGTAAAAAGGAAGCCTGAACATCCACGGAGAAGTGATATGGCGGGCGAAGTTAAATACTTATGAATTACAATAACAAATTCTGGATACTGTACAGAAAAACTAAAGAGAGGAATAATTTTAGAAAAAGCAGCGGAAGAAAAATTACACAAATTCATAAAATATGCAGGCACATCAAGTGATTGATTTCTAAAATTTTAGGTCCGGAACGCGCTCAAAATGATTTATTAATTTAAGAGAAATAATTATATATTTATAATATAATGTAATAGCGAGAATGAATCAGCGAGATACAGGAACGCCGTTCCGTTAGAAATCAAGCCCTGCGTAAGACCAAAATCCAAATAATCGAGAAAATGGTATTTCTAATCCTGTTGTGTGGGTGTAAAGGCTGAACATTGAGATAGGCCGAAAAAAGGAAGATGCTTTTGAAGTATGGACACGGAAGAAAATATTAAACGTACAATGGGAGGGCAAAAAGATAAACGCCGAAATTTTGAAAAGAAAACAGAACTTTCTCTAAAAGCCAAAGCCAAAAAATGGAAAATAAAATATTTTGGACCTACTGTGAGTAGAACAAAATCCTAGAAAAGGATATTATGCTTGGAATGATAGAATGAAGCGGAAGAAAAGGGTGTAAGTGGCATAATTGATATGACTAATACAAAATATCACAAACAAAAGGAAAAAGGCAGTTCGAGTCCGAGTGAGCAATGAAGAAATTGCTAGCTTCCTATTGCTGTGTATATCCAGATAGGTCTAACAAGGGATGGCTTGCGATCTATGTTCTAATACTATTTCTCTGCGCGTTGAGACCCCGCGAAGAATTGGGACCTGCAGATAAAAGGAGAGCTGCTCACAGCCGCTGCTTGACCGGGACTGGAGCCGACAAATAGACATCATAGCACTGAACAGTGTGTTTGATACCTCAGTCTTTCATGCATACATTCTGCCATTATTAGGAAGAACTCGCTGAATTATCGGCGCGTCCCCTCCCAGTTTCGGATAGCAAGAAAAGCGAAGGAATGATGCTCAAGTAATACGAATGCAAATATCAATGTTCAAAATTAAAACATCTTTCAAAAACCTGGTTTAAAAACATCGACCAAGTTCGTGCGGAAGATTTTGTTTTGACAGTGGCCGTGATTGTTAATTTATAATTACGATTTAGACAAAACGGCAAAAGAAAGTAAAAAGAATAACATCGAAACTAAACCTGAAAACTATCGCCGAGGGTCTTATGGAGTGAGTCACAACTTCCTCAAATGGGTACAGGAAGGTGGGCGAGAGACCTTACACCTAGTGTGCTTGCGTTGGCCGCCTCTCTGCGTACGGTAGGACATACGTAGGAAATGCCAGAAAAATGGGGTCATTTCTTGGGCTGAAGATAGTCTACTGGATGAGGATGTTACATCACGTTCGCTTTATTCGAACACATGTATTGTGTTTATCGGTTCTTTTTATTTTACTTTTTTATAAAATTGTGATTATCGGTTCTTTTCATTCACAACAACTCATCAAGCACATCGATAATAAACATCAGGTTTCATAAATGTTTCATTTTTTTACGAAATATGTTCGTGTGTCTATACAAAATCAATGTTTTGAAAATATCAACATCAATGTTGCATCCCTATTCTCGACACCTAGATAAGGATCGCCGATTTAATACATTTGCATTCTGATTCCCTAATATGAGGTTTATCAGTGACTGGTATGCTACGTTTTACTAGTAGTATATAAATCTTATAAATTGAATTGCAACCCGATTAAATGTTACTGATAAGCGTGTACGATGTTTAGAAAAATGGTATCTTAATGTAGAAATGTAAAAGTTGCCAAATTAATAACTGTATAACAAAACATAATTTATCCCCTCATAGACGGATATTCCTCTTCTAGTGTGGTGTTCCTGTCTAAGGGTTAAAGTTATATTGCTTTCGTGACAATTTAATGCATTAAAAAATACATATATATGTGTCACAATACAATGATTTACACCACATCCTTTTACTTTATCATTTACGTAGTTTGTATCAAAATGACGCGCCGGGAATTACTTATTCCAATCTTCAAGTTTATACAAATATAACAGAATCATTTTATATCAATATAACTTACTAAGTAAGCTGGGACATGTCACGATTCTCAATATTATATTTTAATGTTTGTTACAGAGTTGGATTCAGGATGCATCTCGCCTGCGCGCTATTTTACCACTTCTTCAATTTTGTCCGAAAGTACGAAACTGTTTTAAAATTTTACTTGGGAAACAGATTCATCAGGTGAAGTCTATCAAGGAGACAAACGCCGTTTTGAGATCAAAAATCGAGTCGCAAGATAAAAGAGCTCGTGCGTAATTTCGGCTCATACTTTCTTGTAGAGGAATGATAACGGAAGATCTTAGAAGTAAAATGTATGTAAAATAAGATGTTAGGACATGGAATATTGGTGATATCTACACAATTAGTTCAATTTTCTTTTTGAAATCAGTTTCCAAATCGGAATCGATATTTTGAGTACCGCCTCAAATAATTGTTTGATGGTATTCGAAGGAAGACGGAAATATGTGAACAAGATATATAGTTTTATACGACTATTACAGATGATATGAGACCGTTTGGCTGTGTTACAGCATCACTAGTTTGACACGTGAAGAAAAATATATTGAGACTGAAAGGGACTGACTGCCCAGCTTGCCTGTCTGAAAGTTCGGCCTCCCGTGCCGCAGGCGGCCGGGTTTGGTCGTTCGTCCGCGTCGATGGGGGGCCCAGGCGGGTCGGGTGACGCAGGGAAAAAGGGGGAGGGGGATCAGGTAGTTTTTCCGAAATTTCACTTTACGCCGCTCCTGTTCATCCGATTTGCATGATTGACACGGCGTTGGATTCAGGAAGCACGTCGCCATCGCGCTATAAGCCCACATTTTTTAATTTCTTCCCGAAACTATGAGAAAACGTTTTCAAAAATTTTTTGGAAATCTTTTTTGAAAAAACGGCATCGTAGCGTGAATTCTATTTTAAAAAGGAGTTCAATGCTGTTTACAGATCGAAAATCGGACAATTTGTTCAGACGTTATCGATCTAGTAAATTCCGTATGATAGTGCTGCGATCTATTGATTTTTCCTATAAGTATTTTTCGGTGCATTTAGCCTTAACGGGAAATGCAGCCATACACCAAAATTATCACACCGTTACAAGACATTGATACCGATTTATGAAGCATTTCTTTTAAATATTGCATCTTGTACACTTTCATCGCGTTATTTTTGGCTGATTACCGTTGAAAATTGTCATTTTTTACCACTTTCAAAATGTTTTTAACACTTTTTTTTCTTCAAAATTTAAATAGTATATGACTTAGTGTAGGGATCACAGAATTTTGAAAATGTGCACACAATTCACTTTTCCCCATAGCACGTCATTCGCAGTTTTTAACTTTTTTTGACGTTGAATGAATGAATGAATAAAATAAATAAATCAATGAAATAAATGAATGAAATAAATAAATGAAATAAATAAATGAAATAAATAAATGAAATAAAGAAATGAAATAAAGAAATGAAATAAAGAAATGAAATAAATAAATAAATAAATAAATAATAAATAAATAAATAAATAAATAAATAAATAAATAAATAAATAAATAAATAAATAAATAAATAAATAAATAAATAAATAAATAAATAAATAAATAAATAAATAAATAATAAATAAATAAATAAATAAATAAATAAATAAATAAATAAATAAATAAATAAATAAATAAATAAATAAATAAATAAATAAATAAATAAATAAATAAATAAATAAATAAATAAATAAATAAATAAATAAATAAATAATAAAAGATGAAAGGGGCACTTTTTGCTTTCCATTGAAGATGGCGGCCAGCGTCTGGTCTGGCTTTTCAAACGAAGTGCCCGTGCTGTGCTCACGTGGTTCGTGACGCAAACTGGTGATGCGCAGAACCAGCTTAAATTGGTACACCGGAGGACCCAACCACGGTTATTTCCACCATGGACCAACCCGTGTATTTTCACCATGGTTCTACCTCCTGCCTTATAAAATGAACTCGTGTAACCGTGCGAGAACTCTCGCCCATGTTCCTTATTTTTCCATGTCCACATTAAGCCTGTAATTATCTTTTTTTTTTCAAGACCGTCTTATCCTCCATCCTTGTTCTATACGTCTCCTTGTAATCGACAACAATACAAACTATTCTTTTTTAACTTTTACCCAGCAGAGAGGTACATCCATGTAATTCAGTCGCTAAGAATATCAAGTAAATAGTTTAATTTCACATACAGTTGCAGATTCAACAAGCTCTGAACAGATGGGATTGATCGAAAAGCGTCAAACCAACAAAAATGTAATGGAATGTTAAAGATTTCATCCTGTAGAATACGGTGTGAGGGACGTTTCTTTGAGGCCTTTGGTCTCAAAAGTTTAGTTTGGGTCCTAAAACGCTTTGTTCAGGAGTTATTTAATGACACAGATTCGAAAACCTGTCCGAGTGTTGTAGGTTGCATTTGACCTAAATATTTAGATACTTACTTTTTTTTTAACAAATTCTTCATATGTTTAAAGTAAAAGTGCAATTTGTCGCGTCTCCGAGAAATTACTTTCCTCAGAGACTTCATTTACAAAGATTGGTCGCGTGTGAGAGCCGCAAAAGGTATGTATACTACTGAAATAATATCTTTGACCCCGGTGAATAAGCTGATAAGTCGACATTTTGCTGAAAATGAGATATTTATACTCCTGAATTCTGTGAAAGATTCTCTACATTTGTGAATAACCAGATGAGTTCAATTCCTTATAGTTGATGAGTAATAGACGTGTATTTACGAACATCACGTAAATTTCTGAAAATCAGAAACCCTAACAAGATAAGTCGAGTTGTCTGGTTTTTCATGCTGTATCAATGATATGAGATCATTGATCAAAATGAAATAAGTCGAGTTGTCTCATTTTTCCATAACAGAGATGTCCAGAATGACGTCACGACGTTTGGCGGGAAAGTGTTACCTCTCCTGTGCGCGTAAGCGATTCCTAGAGAATAATTTTTTTTAGGTTATACGGTTGCCGAGGTTTGTGTTTTATATCACCTTTGTTATTTACAATGATATTTGTATATATTTATAATGCTATTTAGTTTGTTTAACATTCTGGCTGTGCATCTCGTTCAAAAATTTAATTAATTAATTTATTTTTTAAAATTTGTTGCGTCTTACAAATTGACGCAACGCGTCTCCAAGTCCCATAAGGGGCGTTGAGCGCTTTGCGCTGGGGAGTAATCCTCCATGAACTTGCGCGGGAGTAATCCTCTATTACCTTTAAGTCATGTCACGTTACGTCGCTGTCAGTTGTCAAGAGGACCGCCAGGTAGCATCTCCGCGTACGCGCCTCCTACTACTACGCGCTGCTGCGTCACTACCCAGCGGCCAGAATTGGGAAGGAACAACGAGATAGAAATCAAGCTCGTTGGGAAGGAATAAGGATAGAGGTAGGGTTTAGGACACTTCGCAGGGGTTGGTCTAGCCCTTGTGAAGCAGCCAAACTCGTTTTGTTGGAGCAAATTTCACATGAGATTCGACGGGAATCGAAACCGGACCTCAGTGGTGAAAGGCTAGCGACTTCGCTGTGCCACGAGCGCGACTTAAAGAAGCACTGTCCTACCAGACGTACATCAAGTCACTCTTTTTATTTTAAAAACAGTTCAAAGAAAATATAATGATCTTAGCGATGATGCTAAGGTGTTAATTTGAAATAAAATGAAATTATGTAAACGTGCCCTTTCAATGGTTATTAAAAGTGCCGACGAATTTCGAGCCCTCTGTGCTATTTGAGTAGAAGTGACTCCCGTATATTTTTATAACTGTCGGCTTTTTAAACATTTATTTTAGAAATTTGTAAAATTATCATCATCGAGAGAAATATTGTCTGTTAACTTAAAAATTCCAGAATATTCATGAATACAGTTCCAATATGATTTTTTCACGGAGTGGAGGACCAAGTTAACCAGAATTTAATATAATTTTACTATTAATTTTCAATGTATTCAATTGTAATAAATATATGGTTCTTAAAAATGTATATCTTGCACTTTTTAATCATTTTTTAAAAATGTTTGCAGTTTCCCGTGCTGAATTCAAATTTTGATGGTGTAATTTCAATAATCAAGTCACGCCCTTAAAATAGTACTTGTTAATATATCTTGTTAATGCTAACATTTTTTGTGAAACGTATTTTCAATACATTTTGCTCATCAAGTTTTAATGAACATTTGATACCATTTTTTGCAATACAATTGAGACACGACTTGATAGCCCTGCTAGTAGAAGAAAACAGTTGATTTGGTGAACGACGTAATATTTGGGCTTAACGTTTACACAAATAAAGTCTTGAAGATCCACAAAATTTTAGTGATTCATACATATTATGATGCTGTGTTTGTAGGCGATGCAAGTACTAAATAAATGACAACTTACGAATTTATTGAGAGCTATGTCCTTTAGTGAGTTGTTTACATTATTGCAAAAACGTGGAAAATCTACATACTACGTTTTAACGTGAAACATCTGAGAATGGCACGAACAGTTTAGACGTGTGATTTGAGAATTAAGATGGGCGGAAACTGTGGCCTACTATTAACTTGAAATAACCATCTAACTTTTCTTGCTTCAAAGAAGAAATCTACTTTTGCCCTGTTTGTTCCGGTGATGCTATAATTGTACATTCCTGGATTTTCGGAACAGGAGGGCATCTAAAAAAGCTTACCCTGGCTCTCCTGATCTCTTTTGCCCCAGTCCCTTTGACCCCTCAGATCTTTTTTGTCCCAGAACAGGCTGAGTAGACTGCAGCTTGGGGCGCGCAATTTTTGGGGACGAATAATTATTAAATCAATATTGCGGTGAGAATTATTTATACGAGTAATTGTAATCAATTATTTATACATATATAATATTTGCGACGGTTACAAATATCGTACAATAATTTTTTATTCAAAATATTATACATAGCTTTAATGTTAAAAATAAAATTAAATTGGCGCTAAAATATTTGACAGCCTAGGGCGCACATAAGTCAAAGTCAGGCACTGATAAGGATGTTTTAAAAGAAAATCGAACTTGCACTTGGGTTTTCGTAACGTGGCAACTGAAGGTCTTATCTTCGAGATGGAATATGGCACGAGTTTTTGCGCTTTCTCTCTCTGCAAGATGTCACATGTCGCGACTATATCAAGCCGTGCTGCAGATCAAGCGACTCTAGCGACACGACCGAGAAAGATGCGAAAAGCCGTGCCATATTCCATCTTCATAATACTCTCAGCTTCCTCGTTAGAAAACCCCAAGTATATATGTCGTGTTTTATCCATAAGCTCACTGGTTCCAGTCTAATAACTGCTGCTTCTAACAGCAGACCGCTTGCCACCCACAGGCAACGGTGCTGCTCTCCGTACTACTAAAAGTCACGTGTTCTGGATATCTGTATAGGGTTTGTTCTAAGTCATAGCGTCTTTGTCGTGCATAACATGTGTGTGTGTGTGTGTGTGTGTGTGTGTGTGTGTGTGTGTTATATATATATATATATATATATATATATATATATATAACACGCCCACCTACTACCTTCCAGCCGGTGGCGATGAAGCGTGAAACTATGAATGCTCGTGAAGCGAGCTTTAAATTCTCAGGAAGCAGGATCTTTCGGGTATGAGAAAGGTCTGAACCCTTGACACAATGAATTATATAAAATTCTGGTAAAATGAGCATATATTCAGTAAAACAAATTACACAGTGGCACAAATATACAATAAGCATGTACTTTACGTAGATGGTCACTGCAAAGAAAACAGAAACAAAAAGAACAGAAATAACACAACCATAAGAGAATGTATAGGCGTCACCTTGACTGCCTGATTACTTCAATACGCACTATTTACAATACTTTTGCTTTGACATCCTTCTCAATTACTTCGTGTACCTCAATTAACTTTTGTTAATCTAAAATTTTCTCCGTGCACGGCCCTTTAAGTGATTCTTTACAATTATTCTTTTATAAACTTCACAGAGGTCAGCCTTGAGCTGCGCATTTATTACAACGCTGTTAACTCTAGCACAAGAATAAACGTGACACACACGTTACTAAATCGTACCCTTTACAAAATTATAGCAACTGACTATTCCTGACATCATACAATGGAAACAATACTTTCAATAAGATTACTTTTACATTACATGAACAATTATAATTTACTTTAGAAAAGTTGTACAAGGTATGGCATTCAACGAATTTACTGGTGCGTACAGCGAATGAAATCAAAACTGCCGCTCATACGTTCGAAATATTTTCCCAGTAACTATTTGGAACTTTCACCTATTTAGGACGCTACGCCTGGTGTTTAACGCTACCCAGTTTCCCAACAAATTGCCGCATAGAAGTTGCCAGTTCTTTACCTCGACATTCCTTCCCGCTCGCCGTCAGTTAACCTTGGGGGTTCGGCCGCTCGCAGTCCTCGCCACGTCACTTGACTGGTTCGATGCCCCACGGTCACCACTTCTTTCGCTCGATCTCCGGATGCCGCCACACGTCCAAATTCCAAACCTTTCTCTCGTCCTCGGACTCGTACACACCATGAATTGGTCCAAGTCCTTCTCGCCTACGCTTGAGTGTTGAGTCGTCCTTCTGCCGGCTGCCGCGTACCCGTTGCTCGCGCTTCCAGTTTTAATTAACTAACGTGCTTGAATTGACTACTTCTAGCACTCGGCCGACATACCACACTTTGAGCGTGCGTGGTCGTGGCGTACAAAATTAAATACTGGATTTCTTTCAGAGTCCTTCTGCGCGAATTTACTTCGATGATGAAACTATTTTAAGTTCGAGCAGTCACAACGCTTGCTTACTCGCGTAATGTTAGTGTAAATGCTTTACATGCACTTTGCTTCTGAATTCTATCACTTATCACCGCGTTTCTTAAATCAGCTTTACTAAAGCAAGTAAAATTATACTCCTGCACTAACCAATTACTACCGCTGAAGAATTTAGTTGAGTCGCCGTCGCTGTCGGAGTCGTAAGAGAGCTCTACCGAAGTGCGTCACGGTATTTATGCAACTCCGCCTGGGGAAAAATTTCTGGAGGGGTGAATTTTCTCCTCCTTCGCACCCTCTCGAGAAAATATTATCCGCTAACTTTGGACATCGGAGTGCGGAAACCTGCGGGTAGATGTCGCCTTCTCGGACCATCGCTCCGCCGCGTACCCTATTTCTCAGTTCTTTGGTCTTCTCTAGTGACTTATGGTGGCGTTACGGGTTCGTATAACCCCGTGACGTCACAATATATATAGTATAAGTACAAGCAAATGTAATTACACGACCTAAAGCGAAAGGAACGATAGTCAGGCAATATAGAAAAGCAAAAGTCGAAGGATTACGTAATTTCTTAAGAGACAAATACGACCATTTTCTAAGAACAGAAGGTGGTATGGAGGAACAATGGGGAGCTTTTAAAATAATCGTAAAAACAGCTTTAGATACGTTCGTTCCTTGCATAATACTGAAAAGTAATCCTGATCCTGAATATTTTAAGGGGGTGATAGGGTGTTTAAAGAGGAAAGTTAGACTAGTATTTAATAGGAGACATCGCAGCATTGCTGACATGATAACTTTTAAAAAATACTACAGGGAATTAGAAAAAGAAAAGAAAATTGCTCATGAATTATTTTTAAGTAATATTTTGGAGACAGGAAGAAATAATTGGTCCGGCTTTTACAAATATGTCCGCAGACGCCGGGGGAATAAGGAAGAAATTCAGGAAATTCGAGTCGCAGATAACGCGCCACTGCACGACGACCAAGCAAAGGCATATGCGTTCAACGCGTATTTTATATTGATATTCAAACCAAAACGGGGGCACGAGCAAGTTCATTATTTTTTCAATAGAAAACCAGTTCAAGCTTCATGCATCGGACGTATACAATCACTGGAAATGGTAAATCATGCGGGCCAGACGGCATCTCGACCGATTTTATTAAACTCGGTGGGGAGGCAGTATTGCCCTATTTGTTAAGATTATTCAATGTTTTTATTAATAATGCAAGTTTACCAGATGATTGGAAGACAGCTATAGTGGTCCCAATTTTCAAAAAAATGGGGATAAACGAATGTATGTAATTATAGACCAGTATCTCTCACATCAGTAGTATGCAAAATAATGGAGCATTTAATTGCCGGGTACATTCGCCGCGAATGGGAAAAAGCGACGCGGGTGGGAGGGTGGATGCAATCGTAATCGACTTTGAAAAGCATTCGACGTAGTACCGCATAATCTACCCAACAAATTATGAACTTCAGGAGTTGATGCCAGTGCTGTGAAGTGGATAAGCGAATTTCTTAGAGACAGGAAACAAAAAGTTCGAATTGGCACTCAGTTTTCGACTACGGGTATTGTTACTTCAGGAGTTCCACAGGGAAGTGTTTTAGGGCCATTACTTTTCTTAGCGTACGTAAATGATCTCCATGTAAACATTCAATCAAAGGTGCGTTTATTTACAGACGATTGTGTTATATACCGAAAAATCAAAGGTAGCGCTGACGAACAAATATTACAGCAGGATTTAGAACATTTACGGGATTGGGCTGAAAAATGACATGGGAATTAACGGATCGAAAAGCAAAACAATAACGTTCGGGCGGGGACGAAATTATAAGGAACCAGACTATCGTTTAGGTGAGGTCATCATCCCAAGAGTCTCATCATGCAAGTATTTAGGCATTCATCTAGATAGTAAATTAGGGTGGGAGAAGCATATAAATCAGGTAGTAAGAAAAACGTGGAAGTCCTTGCACTTTGTTATGCGAATTCTAAAGAAAAGTTCTGCAAACGCCAAAGAATTAGCATATCTTTCGTTGGTTCGCCCTCTCATGGAATACGGAGTGGCATGTTGGGATCCATACACAAAGTCGCACCGAAAAAATCTAGATAGAATACAGAGGACAGCGAATAAGTTTACCTATAGAACTAACGCAATAAAAAAGTCATGGGAACCTTTAGAAACGAGAAGAACAAGAGCGAGGCTTTGCGCTCTCTATAAATTGTACGTAGCGTCTACCAGCTTGGAAGGAAATTCAGGTTAGACTGGAAAAAACAAATTATTTCGGCCAAAGCGATCACACCCATAAAATTCGAACAAGGAAACAAAATTCAGATCTTGGGAAATTTTCCTTTTGTAACAGAACAATTAGAGATTGGAACAGTTTACCCGCAGCAATTTTCAAAGCTTTCCCTGTAAATGTCCGAAGTTTCAGAAATAAGTTAGAACAAGATGAGAGTAATAGATATTTAATAAGTGCTGTGAATTGCCGTGAAGTGCTGGGCAGTGTAATTCAAAGCAAAACAGTGTAGTGTAGTGCAGTGCAGTGAAGCGTAGTGAACGCAATCAATGAATTTAAAAAAATCTAATTTAGCCAATATTTATGTAGTTTGTATTAAAGTTTAGTATCACCAACATATAATTATTGGAAATCATGACAGAGATGAAATAATTGTCATAATACTTAATATTAGTGATAGAATGATCATGGCATCCTCGTCTTGTACTATACTCCTTTATTATTATTATTATTATTATTGATATTACTGTAATTATTGTTATTTAACTGCCACCGGGTCATACCCAATTGCTGTTCAAATAAATGTGTATGTGTGTGTGTGTGTATATTAATATATATATATATATATATATATATATATATATAGAGAGAGAGAGAGAGAGAGAGAAGAGAGAGACGAGCTCGAATATACGCCCTGGTAACGGACCAGACCATATATAAAAATTCCCAAAATACCGTCTTCGGCAGTTCGCTAATTTGAACGGGGCGCGAGAACCACGTCACTGTCTGACGTAGGCCGCGGCCGCGACGAGCGAAACGCTTGTCCACGAATAAGAAATTCGAAAGATAAGCTTGGGAACGAGATCTTGTGATTGGCCGGTATCCGAAAAACGAGGGAAGCCAACGGCAAGAAATTTTTTCCGTTGAAAGTTGAAGGACTCTCAGAAAAATCTCGGAGGAGGACGGATCGCTAGTCGCTAGCAGTGAACTTCACGCGAGATTGTTTCAGCCGAATACGGGAAGAGAACGAACATTGTATTCGTTTTTTGTTGATACTCACAACGAAAAAGAAACATTGTCAGTGGCGAATTATGTGAATTCAGTGAGGGCTGAATCGGACTCTTTTCCGGCGTACGCCGAACAATTTCTTGCATCGCCGCTACGTCACATCACCGAAGCAAGGAGCCAAGGCGATAACCATCCTGAAACTCCGCCAGAGAAGCATTTGTGTTGGGGAAGGAAAACGGGCGCAGGGGCGAGGTCGAGGCACTTCCTGGCCGAGAAAATTGGTCCGGAGACGCAGCGGAAGGAAGGGCGGAGGATCGTGGAGGCCAGGCTACCCCGACGCGTCGCCAGCACGAGCCGTCGCGGCAAGCGCAGCGAAGCCCCGAAGGTCGCGTAGAGCGCGATCGCCACGACCCCAAAAGCCGAGGCGCCAAGGCGCCACTCGACTAGGCCAGTTCACGTAAAACCCCATTGGAGAAGCGTGAGTACCCGTGCGACAGACGGTTGCAGAAACGAAAGAAATGTAATTGAACGATGCTAAACCACACTGTTTGTTTCTTAAGAGCTTTCAAGTATTAGGTATCTCAAGCCACATTTGTGAACGTTGATGTGTGGAACTCCTGAATGAAAGCCGTGTTAAGAACAGAAATGATTAATTCACTTTAAACAAGTCACCCAATTAATTAAGTGTTCAAAAAAGGAGTGTTGTAAATAGTTTGATTAATTTTGCTCTGTGTCGAGTTTTGTTTAAGAAGTAGTGATTGAAGTGTATTATGGATTAAGAACCATTTGTCAGGAATGAAAGCAATTCAGAGTAGGAAGGTTCAATTTTGTATTCTTTGGGTCCTTTAGACCAAGGCATGCCTGCACCAAATGGTGTATAAAGTACAATTCATTAAATGAATCGTTCGAAATACTTAATTATTGTGAAGAGAGGTAGCAATAATTGCTCCGAACATTCATTTCCGAGCACGAAGGTCGCGTTCTGTACGTGATTGTTTGTCAAGGGCTATTTTTGTTGAATTTATGTGTGTTTTTTTTTGTTTTTGTCATTCCTTGAGTATAGAATATACAGCTTTGTATGCCAGAGCCACAAGTGTTTTGCTTTGAGTATGAGCCTGCCCGTATTCCCCACCCAGGTGCATTTTCAGACATAAGCCTCATCCAGGCAATCGATTCGAAACAACTCGAGAGGTCTGACGTCGGGACGGCAGTGGACTGTCGAACGACGCCGGTAACGCCCACGCGATCTCACACATCCTTAGGGCTAACGACTCCTTTTCGCGACAGAGTTGTATTATGCGCGGCGCGGCGGAGGGAAGGCCACGACGTGTGTTCCGTTGCAATATATATATATATATATATATATATATATATATATATATATATATATATATTTGCGACGTTACCCTCGCTCTCACACCTACCGGGCTCGAGTTGCCGGCTAGCTCAGGAGGCGGGTAGACCCTGAATTTTGGACAGTGGACGGACGTGGCTACGTGATGAAAGAAAAGAAAAATTTAAAGAAAATATAAAATTATATTTAAGAAATTCAAAAAGGAAAATTAATAAAAATGATTTGTCACACTCAGTCTGAGCTCAGCTGTAAACCCTTGGTTGAATCAAATAGAATAAAATTAGTACAATTGAATCTTATAATTATAGCCTGTAACAAATAAAAAAAACAAATAAACAGAGATGAGCTAATGAGATTACAAAAGAGAAGCCAATGCGCGGCCAGCACTTTCTGACGGTTGAATATTGTCCAGGTAAAAATCTTAAATGAATTTTCTGCCTGAAGGGCGTGATAATAGTTCTTTTATTTGTCGCAGCTGGACAAATTACCAAAATCACCATTTGCAGCGGGAAACTCGTTGGGGTGAACGGCCTCCAAAGAGGTCGCTGGACTCCTTTCTGCCAGATGGCACGTCCTTTGGGGTTGACAAAGGAGAGGTTCTTCTCGTCGCCGACTTCCCATTCAGAAAAGCGCCAACAACGGTGACATCAGCTGTGACGATTGCGCGACGTGATCGACGACAACAGCTCACGAGTCCGGACGTCAAAAAACAAAGATGCGATATTTGTCGGGAGAATTGTCACCGACTTCTACTTATGGTCGTCGTGGCGTAATTCGCCACACTCGGCGCGGGCGAGAACGGGCAGAGATAATAAAAAAATAGATTAAAGTGTCTTTCTTATCGACTGTTTTGCATTCAGTGAGCGAATAAAACGCTGCCAACAACAAAACTATCTCCCAAGCAACGCGCGCCCGCCCGGTACTATTCTCCGTCCTGAGAACTTAGCGCTCCCCCCGTGCGGCCCATCTGTCCAAAGACCTCCGCACTTCTCTCCGTCCTCAACCCTTCTCTCTGCTCCCTGCGCTTCTCAGCGCCCACGAACCTCCCCCCCCAATTTCCATGAATGTTCTAGAAGTTTCTACAGAAATGTTGGAAGACGTTGTTACTGGCCGAAAATAATATTGCTGCAATCAGATTACGCGTCTTGTCGGTAATGTTGATGGAATTTTCCAAAGCGCTCTCTCTCTCGCACACTTCCTATAAACAATTCTGGGCGGTCGTCCCACGTTCCTCCAAGCTGCGCAGTTAGTGGTCCCCGGGGAGGTCCTGCGACCGGGGGAATAAGCACCGCTCCCCTCGGTCCTCCGGCGCCAAGAGGTCGCGTTTACAGATGCGCGGAACGAATCGACACTTCGACCGTCCACGGAATGCGCGACTGGTCGCGACATGCTCTCTGTGTAGAAGTTATTTTAAGATAAATATGTTTCTTCAAGGGTCACATATTCGGTTACGTCACATATATATATATATATATATATATATATATATATATATATATATATATATTAGCTCCATGATATACACATTGGCAGTACTTGTAGTAAATTTTAGAACACGCCATTTAAAATTAGTCATCTATTACAAGTACGATGTCACTGACAGCATTTTCCGTTAAGCCATAGGGAATGAACATGCATATGTAAGGATTTCTGTGGTTATCTTTTTAAGCGCGGATATTTAAGGGGAGCGAGGAGAGTGAAAATGCGACACGAATCCTGTGAAAGTTGTCAGGTTACTTGTGGAGGAGGTCTCAACAAATGAATCTTGCATTTAAATTTTGCTGCAATCATCTAAAAAACATTTCAATATGATATGACAATGAAGTAAATGATCTCATTTGAAAAGAATTATTTTATCCCTTGAAATATTCGTTCCATATGTCGCAGTCATAAGCAGGACATAAGAATAGTTTAATTTTTAAAGATTAAGATATAATTTATTACAAAAAACAAAAGTTTTTACATAAATTAATTACAATGTTCACAAACAAAAAATTAACTAATCAAGCATTTCTTAGGGTCACTACCTCTAAAAAATTGTCAAATAAATATTTTATTGCAAATTCTAATTTCCCGCTTGAAAAGTTGAATTTTTCTTATTGGGCAGATATACAGCCATCTAATGGCAATGTGCAAAGTATCAGGCAAACCTAATTAGGAAGCGGAATTCATATTCTTGAACTGTAGCAAAATTATAATTATTAGTAACAAAATACATTACAATGTCTTGAAGCTGTAGTAGGAACCTCTTACCAAATCTGACAAGTAAGCCAACATTACATCTTCATTAATCATGTTAATATTATGTCTTTTCCCAGGAACAAAATTTTTCATATTCTTTTTTATACCTACCTTCCGATTTCTGGGGTATTACTTGTTCAATTGTTTCTTTAAATTAATCTATTATCGGTTACCGAATATCTCTTTATCTCTCATTTCCAATTTAAAATGTTCAGTTTTGCAATTGTTTCGCAGCCTTCAAGATTTTAGAGGGTTCTGGCGCCATGGACAATTCTTTATTGGCACTCGTACATCGTGAAGTATTGATATCGTAGGCATCATCGTGAAGTATTGCAATGTGAAATTAAAATAAAAGTTAATGCGACATAGTATGAAATTAAACTTTTACGATCAGTGGCGACTCCAAAGACAATTTTGAGGGGGCCACAACAGTTTTGAATGGGAAGTGGGAGGCTGAGGAAGGAGAACTAGAGATAATGATTAAATTTAAAATACGAGAAACAAATATTTTTTTAACATTTTTAAAATTTCAATCACACAATACACGCAATTAAAAATAACATTTTAAATAGAAACATAATATATAAATTGTTAATTTTACGATTTTAGATATACATTTAGTGAGATTTTAAAAGTAATACTTATACTTGGGTTTTTCTAACGTGGCATCTGACGGTATGGAGATCAAAATGGAGTAGGGCACGGCTTTTTGCGTCTTTCTCGGTTCTGCCGCTAGAGTCGCTTGATCTGCAGCACTGCACGATACGGTCGCGATCATGCGACATCTTGCGGCAGGACCAAGAAAGACGCAAAGACTTGCCTTATTCGATCTTGAAGTCAATACCCTCAGATGCCACGTTAAAAAAAACATGTATAATCATGGAATAAGTTTTGTGCCCTACTGCACCCTGAAGGCGAATCGGAGGAAACATATTTGGAGACGAAGTACAAAAACTCGTCAGTAGATATATCTGGACGTCCTGCAAGAACAAGTTTCTCAAGTCAGTCCCCGGGCTGCATCCGCAGGCAACCGCCATTTGCAAGTCCCATGTTGCAATTTTCACAACTCCAAAGCATTGAGTTTACGGCAACACCATATTTTTCTACGCTGTAATAGGATACAATTCTCGAACATCCCTAACCAAAGAAAGAAAACACGGGACATGAAATGTCGGGATTTTTGAATTCTGAAATCGGAGAAAATGTGACGAACAACTACTTTAACATCAAATACTATACAAAAGGAAAGGAAAGATGATTGTGTAATATTTGGGAGAGCAGTGCCCCTTTACTCTCCCTGTCGTAGCCGCCTTTAGTACACGGGGGAAATGTTGCAGGGACCGGCATTATACTCGGGTTTTTCTAACGAGACAGCTGAGGGTATTATCTTCAAGGTGGAATATGGCACGGCTTTTTGCATCTTTGTGCTGAAGCAAGATGTCGCATGATCGCGACCGTATCAGTGCGGCAGATCAAGCGACTGTGGCCATGTTTATCATGTTCTTTCATTCTTCTAGTTAGCAAATCTTTGCTTGCGATTTCCCATACATTCCAAGTTGCTATACTCTTACATTGTATCGTTTGTCATCGTGCCTTTTCGAGACTTATTCGAGTCCTGCAAGTACCTATATTAAGGTTTTATATTGATGTGGTACCCGGACGTAACGCGACGCATGTCCCTCTTCCAGAAGGACTAGAGTTTTTTGTTCAGGATTGTCTCTCCTTTTGGTTGACTGCTTTCACTTTAGCTAAAGGAGTTCAGCCTGCCCCTTTTCCACTCTAGAGGAGTTTCAGTCCTCAGGTGAGGGATGCAGCCTACCTCTAACCATTCATCCACCCTCCAAATTGAAGACGACGGACACAGGGGACCACTTATTCGGCGATCACTCGGGCCCCAGAGCGCGTTTACCATTAGTTCGTACCATTCCCTATAAGGTTTATTCATTTACATCTTAATTTGGCACATGTTGACAAAACGTAGTTGTTATACGATAAACATAATTTTAAAGTACGTATTGCCTCTTCACGTTCCTTGTTTCCATCCTATTTTGGTTACCTAAGGCTGGGTTTTGCAGATACTCTGCGCAAGTAAAAACCTCCATACTGATTTCGCGAGTATCGGAGTGCAAAACATTTAATAATGTCAATAATTCGCTCGGAATAGTTGTATTCAAGCTTGATACAGTGAAACTCGAGTGCCGTCACATAGATGGAAGAGTAAGAGAGCTATTAGCCCGTTTTGGCCACTGGGTCAAAAAGTCTCCTAGCCTAGCTTTTTTTTATTTTATTTTATTTATTTTTTTTGGGGGGGGGGATTTTTTCCTGCGACAAATAGCAAGTGACTGGGCTACCATGAAAGGTTCCGGAGAGAAACCGGGATGGCCCACCAACAGTACAAAATTCACAGAAGCACAACTTGCTGACATTCAAGAAAATACGGTCTGTGATCGAATTATTCACATGAATGTTTAGAACCATCTGATACCTGAAAAAGATGGAGAATCTACCCTTCCCAATGAAACTTCTGTCATTGATGAAAATTCGTCTAAGAATTCCACGTCGTGGACTGGTCGCGAAATCTCCGCAACGAGATGGAACGTGTCGGTCATTCTTCCCATTCGAATCTCGTGCAGCGATGGAAAAACAACGAAAACGCCAAGGCTAAGAAAGTTATAGATTATGAATGTTGTCTTAAAAGAGGTGATAGGGATTTTGATCTCACTGAAATCAATCATATTGTGCATGCCATCGGATCTTTGGTATCTCATTATTTTGGGCCAAGAACGCCAACGGTCGACTGTCAGTCAAGTGGAGGAGACAATTCGGTAACCCCATGGACAAAAGGAAGTACGTAGGTCATTCAATAATTAAAGAGACAAATTGGTCTGCAGAAAGAAATACTTGGTAGGGCAAGTTTGGTAATTTTAGGACTTTAAGACGGCATCACTGGAATGAGCCCTGACCACCATGACGGGCATCATTGTTGTGTTCACTACCTCAAAATTAAGTTGAACGATGGCGAGTCCACTTGAAAATTCCACATTGGTTAAATAACGTCCTGTGATTCTTTTTTAACTTGCTCTAGGTGAAAAAACAACTAATATTACTAGAATGACTGAAGTGCAAGATGAATGTTGTATGAACCTCGGAAATTTTTACAAGTGGGTAGAACAGTTCAAAAGTGGTCGAGATTCAGTGACTGACGAACATCGTTCTGGCCGCATCAGCAGGAAAAGTCCTGTTGACGGTGTTTTGCAACGCTGTAGGTGCGTTTTTTATGATTATCTCAAAGAACAACGTACAATAGCCAATACCACTCTGATAAGCTTTTGAACAAGGCGAAGCCATGAGAGTGAAGTCATGGATCTCAAACAGGAGGTGTCCAGGAAGACAACGCACGTCCACACACTGCTCAACAAACAAGTGAAACCATGGACAAATGGGGTTGGGAGGAATTGCCATATCCCCCTTACAGCCCGGATCTAGCATCATCTGATTTTCATTTGTTTGGTCCACTGAAGAAGGCATTATGTGGGAAGAAGTTCCAGGATAATGAGGATATCAAAAAATTGTGGGAAATTGGTTCAAACACCAAGATAAAAAGTTATTTGCAGCGGGTATAAAAAAGCTGGTAACCTCTGAAACAAGTGTGTAAATGTTGGTGAGAATTAAATTGAAAAGTCCTATTTTGCAAAAATCAATGTTTATTTCTCCAGACCAATTTGTCGCTTTAATTATTAAATGCCCTTCATATAAAGCGGTGACACGAAATATTAGCCGAGGAATCTTTTAAACCAACGCACACACAAGTTCAAGAAATATTCTCCAAATTTAACAAACATTCCAAATAATGAATGTCACAAGGCAAAATGTTAGCTATCCAAAACATAAGCTCAACACATCAAATGTTACAAATGTGGTAATTAAAAACTTGGCAAACTAGAAATCAACAGAGGCTGATACGATCCCAAAATATTGCATCAGGAAATTAACAGCATTATATTCTCATTTGGGAAATACTGATAATGGAATGTTAGTCAAGTCTTTCACAATGTACCGCACGATTGGATTCTGAAGACCCAGGAGATCTATTGGTTTCATCATAAACTGAATTTTATAAGGTTAGTAGGGAGTCTTGGAGTACCAGGTAACTTCTACATAGCAGACATCAAGAAATAGAAACAAAAATACTCAGATTAACAAGAGGATTTTTCAAGGAAATTGCCCCTACTGTATTAATTTAATCCATCTAGACAATTTCTACAAGCTCTTATGGTGAAGTAAAACCATCACATTTGTTTTACATGGATGATCTTAAATTGTATGCTAGGAATGAAGTGACTCACTCTCAATACCGTCTATGGAAAATAATTATAGCACAAACAACATCTGCATGAAATTTAAGCTTGACAAATTCACAAAGTCAACTTGAGGAGATGCAAGGTGGGAATGACAGACAGTATTCAAGATCTTGAGCCAGGCACAACCTACAAATATCTAAGCTTTGAAGAATGGGAGAACATCTCTAATGACATAATAAAGAATATAATTCATATGGAGTATTTACAAAAGACTTGTCCTGCAGTTTGCTCTCAATTGAGGACAAAAATTTCTGCAATAGGTAGTTTGGATATGCATGTAGGTGGGTACAGCTTTGGACTGAGCAAAAAATTCTAATTGGACCAAAAAAACAGAAAAAGGCTTACAATGCATCACGTTGCGCACTGTCAAACCAATGAACATGGACTATGTAAAACATCACACAGGGGGCGCACTTGAACCCAGACAAATTGAAGCCTCCTGGCACAATGCAATAGTTAGAATGGCAGAGTACGTGGCAGACATCAACATGACCCACTTAAAAGACTGATCATCAAATTTGTCATAAGGATTGGCAATAGAGGCATTGAAAATGCAGCAAGAAGCATTGTGGGAAAAAAAAGAAAAAAGAAAGAAAGAAAAAGAAAAGAAAAAAGAAAGAAAAGAAAAGAAAAAAGAAAGAAAGAAAGAAAAAAAAAAGCACGCAATAGAACACAGAAAAACATGCAAAATGCATTGAATATCACAGACAGTAATCTTTGATGCTAATGACATGAAATGAAAAATAATGGAAAGATATGACATAAAAAGAATGGAAGGATACAGATCACCTAAGACTGATCATTTATGCAACTTAAAAGGGAATAATAAAGCCAGAAGGTACAAAAATTGTCCGTGATTAGGCACTAAAAATACATTATGATAAAAGTGGCTCTCAAAATTTCCCAGATTGATAAATTCTGTTTGACAGGAACAAGTTCAAACCATCGACATCATCTCAGCTTGTCTGAATTCTGAAAAGTTGAATGAATATTATTGTTACCCCCACTAGCACTTCTGTAAAGCCCTCAAAGTTCCAACTGTATGTTCCAATGGTATGAGAACTCACTGAAAACTATGACGTAACCTTGGACTATGAACAATATAGTACAATCAGCAAATCCAAACTGACTATAAGATATCAGCAAACAAACTGGACATTGTTATTTGAGATTTGGAAAAAAAACAGATGTCTACTTGAGTTGCTGTGCCTTGTGACCAGAACATTGTAACCAAAGAGGCAGAGAAACTTCTTGGAAATTGAGATCAGCCACATGCAAGGCATAAAAACACAGGTCGTTCAGATAATTATTAGAGCTCTAGGATTTGTTCCATAAAATCTATTTAAAAACTTGTCATTCAAAAGACTGAGAAGAACTAGACGTTGTATTATTGAGAACAGCCCCTACTTTGCCCAAGTAGTGCTCAGGCACCCACACTCTGCTCCTTAGGATACTGAGTGCAGCCTTGATTCGATTTTGTATGTTACATTTCCTTAGGCATGTACATTTTTAGCTCAGAAGGTGACTATTCACAAAAACTTGTGTACTAACTGCAAAAAAAACTAGTTCTTCACCACATAAACATGCCCTTAAGACTGAGATAACTTGGAAAAAAGCAGTAATCTTGTAAACTGGTAAAAGAGCTATTTGAATTATTTCTGGTTTTACCTTCATTGTTTACATCTTTCAGTTCTGATTCTTTAAACCTTTTCACAACTCCACATCCCTGCAATTCCAGATTCCTTCCAATTATTCAAGAATATCCCTTTTAACAAAACATTGACACCAATGAGCAATTCTAAAGAATGTTTTCTATTGACTCGTTTATTAGGACAACTGAGGATAAACTAAACAAATTCCAGTTAAGAGGATGTGGAAATATCACAGGTGGCAAAATGAAAAATCACTATTTCAAAAAGACATACAGATAGTAACGAAAATTTTAATATGAAAACAATTGAAATTGATTTCAATTTTTAAAGTTAAAACTGAGTTATGAGACACAAGAACTGCATAACATTTTGTTGGATGTAAATTTCTATCATGCATATTATAATTTAAGAACACAAAATTGCATAAAAATAAAATTTGTTCACAGAGGCATAATTACACTGAAGAGCTTAACTTATATAAATTTCTTTATAATAAATTGAATCATCTTAAAAAAATGTTCCAAGGGGACTAGTCTTTGCTCCATCCAAGAGAAAGCTTATCAAGGAACATTTCAATGAATTTATGCACCTTTTCTGTCCGTTTCTACATTGTGCCATTAGCAAAAATAACATCTATAACCTAAATTAACACAACCTGATGGCTGTAGTCTTCTGGATTATTAAACATTCATTCCCTTCCCACATACAAATCCAACCTAATAAAAAATAAAAAGGAGTATTGCACACCAACTTACTGAATTGGTTTGTACTTCTATCTTTATAATTGCAGTCGTACGGAAAAACTACCCCTGATATTAAAAATATATAGAATTCATGCGCAATGCTAACTGCTGCCAATTAAACCGTTTCCTTTTGTAAAGGACACTTGGAAATTCTGAACAGCACATCGAAATTTAATTCAATTTTGCATCATAATGGCACAAGTCTACATTTGTCCTGAGAGATAAAATACAATTTTTACAATGAACTTTTTTGTACATTTCTGTAAACTGAAAGGAACGTTCTTCCTTTTTATTTAAAACTCTTACTGTACAAAAGACAAGCATTTGTAGTGTTATTTCTTGAATAAATTTACAGAACAATTGTCTTTCTTGAATGATTGACAGGCCAAAAATGTTCAGTCTTCAAAGAAAACATCAATTTTTGTCTTCATTGACATAACTTTTAAGCCACGAGTGGAGATACATCTGATCAGAACACTGTTTATTGAGTCCTGGTCATTCATCTTGCTCATGCATACGGGCAACTACCGAACGCACTTTTTTAATTATGCCACTCATTTGTTCATACTTGCCAGTTGAATCAGGTAAATTTTCAAAATTTATAACATCACAAATATTTTTTGAAAATTTTTCTGGCTCTGGCAGCCTTGAGAATGGAGACGCGCTCTTTAGAATTGGTGTTCCCAAAGATACTGATTTAACTCGCCCCAAATTTGGTGTTGTTGGGGTGGCTTTTTGAGTTAAATTATTATCACTTGAACTTCCTCCATCTTCTAGTTCTGCAAGTAATTGTCGTTTCTTTGCTTCTAGGTCAGATAAGGATGGCGACTGAG
Organism: Teleogryllus oceanicus; assembly: GCA_964035755.1. Lineage (NCBI taxonomy): Eukaryota > Metazoa > Arthropoda > Insecta > Orthoptera > Gryllidae > Teleogryllus > Teleogryllus oceanicus. Next base: position 56,607,486 of record CAXIVR010000004.1, read on the forward strand.
CCCGAGGTGATGACAAACTGCTGTGCCCCTAAACACACAATTACAAAAGAAGTTTACTTAACTTATTATGATTGAAATACATTGGACTTGAATGAAATGCTAATGAAACCACACAAATATCACAGATCTATCACATTTGTGTGTTTACTTACAGTGTGATAATCTCTGAATATACTGAACCAATACCGATGAAACTTATGTGCTAGTTTCCTTTAAAGGTGTGGAGTATGATGCTATGATTTACAATATATTTATTAAATAATTACTTTTCTGAACATTTTTCACCTAGCTTTACATCACAGATTCAAGAGAGCATCAATGTCAATAATTTAGCTGTGTGCCAACAGAGGATGACATCTGAGATCTACTATTGATTTCATCAATGTCCAGAATTTTTACAAAATTCATTGGGATTTGAATAAGGCTATATAATGTTCATATGTGAACATGAATTGGTGGAACATTTGAAAGAAAGACGTCATCAAACTAGTAAAAAATGTTAAAGTACATGCATTGTCCTAAGTCTTATATACAAACAGTGGCAAGAAAACATTGTGAGTTTGAAAGCGATTAAAAATTGAGGTAGGTTGCGAGAGTAAAAAGTACAATAATACACAGTCATGTACAATGTATAACATATAGATATTGTATACTTTCTAAACAACCTCTTCTTTTACAGAAATTGGTGAACACTGAATTGTTTGATACAATGCCGAAACAAGTCACAGTTGCCAAAACAGACTACAAGTGCTAAGAGATTGGCAGTCTATAAAAATTCTGAATCGGCTACTCAGAGGCAAGAGCGACTTGCTGAAGAACACACTTGCACCATTGAGAATAGTACTGTAAGGAGGAATGCAAATTTGAGCAATTCTCTAGGAATTCTTTTTGGAAGTAGGACAGCTTTTCATTATGACTCTCAGTTTGACTATTTACACATCTCTCATGTTCAAATTGGTAAAATGGAAAATGTTTGCACGTCTTGGGCCATCCTAGTTGAAAATAATGTTTGAAATAAAAACAAAAAACAACCAACCAACCAAACAAGCAAAATGAAACAAAAACCCTTTCTGAATGTGCAGATTATTGCAGTGGTATGTAATTAAACAAATGATCCTTTACACATAGAAGACTAATCTATGCTGTTCTTTTGCATATCAATTTCTCCTAATGTAGAAATTCATCCATTTTCTCTATAAAAAAATTGGCAAAATTAATTTACCTAAAAATAGTTGTCCAAGTAAATACAGAATTCTGGGAAACCTTGGTTTCTATTATTCACATTTCAAGATCAGTATCTAACACTTCAGAGCAAATAATGAAGCTAATATTGTTTTGTTAAGGGGTTCAGTACATTTTCAATTTATTGTGAACACACAGTGTACAGTTGGTGGATCAGTATTGTTCTTATGTTGCAATGATATGATGAACTGATTTACTTAAACAAATAAATTTTATACTACATGTTATCTAGCACAAGGACTTTAAATATATATATATATATATATATATATATATATATATATATATATATATATATATATATATATATATATATATATATATATATATATATAGATAGATAGATAGATAGATATTTCTGTCATCTTCAAAATAATTATAAAACCAGCAATTATGTCTCACACACATATTTTTACTTTCTTTTATGATTAGATTAGAGACTGGATGAAACATCAAAATTTGTAATCAAAACGGTAAGAATATGTAATAAATATGAAAATCAAATATAATATATAATATTAAAAACACTAATTATAAAAAAAATTGACATACTACAAATACATACAAATTATATATTTTTAACATTCCTAAACAAATTTTAATAATAATAATACAAACATTTTAAAAAGCATTTGGAGAGCACAAGTTGATGTACACTTTGTAACATACAGTTTTTCCGTCAGTTGTAAAAACTTCCTCCATTGCTATCCAGGACCATAATTTGGCAGATAGACTAGACGCAATAGAACTCATTGCACAAATTGGCCACATCTACGACCGACAAACAATCACTCCAGAGTGTAGTGATTGTGAAGGAAAAATGCTGATTTTTTAAAATACTTCTTTTCATTAAAATGTAATAAAATGGAAGAATATTGATAGAATAAAAAAAATAATTTGCGAAAATAGCAAAATATGTAAAATAAGTAATATAGTACTAAGTAAGTAAAAATATGTAATGAAGAAATTGGATATTGTGTTTAGACAGTGACGATTCGCCAAGATTACAATTTTCAGAACAGGAAGTAGAAAGACAAAAAATATGTAATGACATAAAAATCCGGTCTCAAATTATGATTCATCAATTACATTATGACATTTATATCTATTACTCCGGATCTATCTACTAGCGTACCCAAGCGAGAACTCTCACATGTTATACTCCGCTTAAAACAGTAAGTCCCATCAAGGTCACAAGTTGACAGAAGACACATTTTAAACCTTTCTTTATGAATACGATAGAAAAAATAAAATAAAAAAAGAGTTAGTTTTACAATGTGTCAATTTATTGACAGTATTGGTATAATATATGAAATTCCACAAAATGAATATTCGTGAGTTTATAAGTATTTTAATTTGCAGTTTAGATTTTTTTATTGTTTGTGGTTATAAAATGAGGAATGTTTGGGAGCTGGAACTCCCAATAAGAAAAAAGTACGGTTTTTTAATGGGAAAGTGAGCGAGGTAACCGGAAATTTCCAAATAGGGGCAGTAAAGTCAAGGCTAGCTGGGCAGGGTGGAGCACGGATACAATGGAATAGAAGTAGGCCCTACTGCAGGGCATGGCATTTCATTTTACTTCAATGTAAAGTTTATGAGATTTGGTTCAATAAATAATGGAATTCCTCTTGCTGACTAATAATCGATGGTAATAAATGCTAGGGCAATGCAAGGTACTTCAGCTAGTTAATTGACAAAAATTGTAGAGGACTTATTACTAAAGAGCAGATTTACATGATTTTCACAGGTATGTGATACTTACACTCATGAGTATACAAGACATTTTGATTTAATTAAAAACCTACACAATTTAGGGGTCACCAATACTAAAAAAAAATGTTGATATTTTCCAACATTGTCCAACCTGTCCATTCATTTGAGGACAATATTAACACCTAATCCATGCAAAGGATTTTTGCAAAACAGATGTTTTCTGATTATCTGGCAGCAATGACACAAATTTTCATAACTTTTTGGGGATACATTAATTTCTTTTTAAATTTCCTAGTATGTTCAAAATTTTCTCCAAAATTGTAATTTTTTCTTTGCTACATTAGAGAAAAATTCTCTTATTAAACTGATGCTGACGCAATTTTTTTAAATTTTGAAAATTGCAAATCCTCAAAATCCTCCCTTCCTTCTTCTAGCTACATTATTGAAGATATACTTTCTTAATGAAATCTGTTCGCTGAATTAGATCTTTAATTAATAATTTCAAAATATGAGTAGTTTCCACATATTTTTGAGTGAATAGGAGTAATTAAAAAAAGAAACAACGTTTTCCTTAAAAACATCTCAAAATTAAAAATCTTTTTGCATTGATACAGCACAAAACACAATTTCATCACATGAGACAAAATCTCTCAAATTAAATCCTGATTTCCCAATCCTGCCAAAACTTTCTTTTCATGAACACTCTTTCTATTTTCATAAATAATAAATTTAAAAAATTACTAGTTAGAAATCATTACGAACAGCTAAAATAAACATTTTATTGAGTTTGGGAAAATGTCAACTTCTCATTTTTTTCTTACAATAGAAATACTGTTTCCCTCCCTTCATTCAACAAATGAGTACATTTGCATAGACAAACGCTACCAGCAGTGGATTGCAGGAACATGTGGAAGTGTTGTTGCGACATTTAAAATTCACTATGCTTTACGCCTTCAATTTCTGATGTTAATTTCGGTTAGATTTCAATTTGAGCTTGTAATATTGTTTAATATGTATCTAATACTGCGTATTACAATCCTTATTCATTGTATATACCCAAAAACCTTATACTGTACTCATAGTTTCAAAGAAAAAAATCATTTCTCTTATTTACACCATTTTCTCTATGGTCCCATGAAAAGTGTAAAAGAGGGGTTTTACTGCATATGACATTTATTTTCTCAATGGATTTCTTCTATTGTATTGAAATACTCACGGTCGAGAGAGGTGAACATGGTTCCTGACTGCGGCATTCGCCACCTTCTGAATCACTTTCTGTTGTTGATGGAGGAGGAGGTGGCCTTGGAGGTGTATCTTTAGGCAATGGAGGAATGAAGCGGCAATCATCATCTGGCAGCAAATTCACAGTATCTAAAAAATTATCAAAAGTCAAATTAGATAAATTAAAAAAAATAAAAGTGACAAGAGAATTAAGTAGAATGTATATGTTTAAATTAGTGGAGACAACACATAGTAATTCATCTTTTTGAACTTGGAAAAATGAATGCATACACCAAATTTAAAGCTGGGAAGAAAATCAATGCTGTAAATGACAAAACCAGAATTTTATTTGGTATTTGTTCTAGTTATAATGAGCAAACAAGAACATTGTGAGACTTTAATGTATTCAATGTTCTACTGAGTTTTCAATGGTACCTCCTGTTTTATTGATCCTAGTACTGAAAGAGAATGAATGCTGATTGAATTTAACTGCTACAGAGATTGGAACTATATCCATAAAACCACTTAAGTATTTATAGTATATTATACAATTCAGCATGACAAGTTTGTTGAAAATTATGCTCTAGCATTGATTTAATCACAAATTTAATCATTAAATTTAATGGTTAATAGAATGTGGTTGTGTACACAGAAATGTGATTGGATAACACACTGAAAATACATCCATGTAATTAATTAAGTTAATACAAGAATTATATTTCATGTTATCAACAATGACTGAAGGTATACCAGTAACTAAAACTGAAACACTTGTTTTTAATAACTAGAGACCGGAAAAACATGTACTATGAAATCTCACAATATGTACATAAATGTGTAATAAAAACAGTAAGAATATGTAAAATCGGATATAATATGTAATATTAAAATATATAATTATAAGACACATTTACGTAATTCAAACTTTTGTCTATAAAAAATCTCCTATACAAATTTTTAAAACAATGCAAACTTTTCAAAATTCATTTAGAAAGCATAAGTTGATGCACACTTGCATCATACAACTTTCCCATCGATAGTAAAGCCTTCACAAAAGTGTTATCCAGGAATGTAGTTTAGTAACCAGACTAGAAGCAATTGAAACTATCATAATAAAAACTGGTGATCTCTATGACCAGCAAACAATCACTGAGTCATGGAATATTCTCATCAAAGTGTTACTCAACAATGATCGCCAAAAATTCTTGGAAATTATGGTTAAAGGTCGCCAAATGTGGCGTCAATGGCACTTTTCACACCTAAACGTGAAAATGATCTGTCGCTGATGCGCACTTCCCGCCAGTGAGATAACCGAAGCAGGCACGCCAACAGAATATCCAACCACGTCTTCATATAACATACCTTGTGTAGAGTATGCAGTAGCCCGCAGAAATAATACAGGAAAAATTGCTGAATTATTAAAAAATAGTTCTTTACATAAAAATATGTAAGAAAATTGATAGAATAAAAAATTTCTTTTGCAAAAAATATGTAAATAATAATGTTAAAATATGTAAAATGTGTAATACAGTACCAAATATGTAAAATGTGAAAAGAAAAAATTGGATATTGTGTTTGGTTGGTGACAATTTGCCAAGATTAAAATTTTGAGAGCAAAACGTAAAGACAAAAAAAAAAAATGTAATTACATAAAAATCTGGTCTCTAATAATAACTATAACTTGCATGTGTAGATGTAGTGTAGTGTATTTCTCTTGTACCATGTGCGTGACCCAAGGTAAGATTGAATTTCAGGCGAGGGGGCACAGGTCATCAGGCTCAGTGTCTCCGACTCAAATGAAATATAAACCTATGACAGACCGTGGTTTCCTGATCTGTCAGGAAAGGTTTTCCAATAAGCAACAGCTTATGCATGGGCATCACCTCACCATGTACTCATTAGGGCTTACAAAAGTAAGATCTCTCTAATATTAGGTAGCAATACAGTATGCTATCAGGTGTCATTCATGAAACTGTTAGATGATTCTCTCTTGGATGGCAATTCTGTCTTGGTCAATTAACCTACCAGCATATGTGTAAGAAGAGTGCTTCAGATACACCCAGGTGTTACGGTAGTCTAAGCAGATAATTAAATGAATGGAATGCTCCATTCAACAAAAAAAACATGTTTTCTCAACAGATAGAAAAGTGGTACAAACATTTATTTTCTTGGGAATTTTATACTGCAAATTTATTGCATTATTAAAGATTGAACGTGCATATTATATGGCGTATTTTAGGCACTTTTACTGCACAGAAATCTGGGCTCTAGTTATAAGTAAAAATTATAGTTACTTCTGACCCTAAGGTAGCAAAGAAATGTAAGCAAGCACACAAGAAAATAATATAAAAAGCTCATACCAGGAACTTCTTCAACTTCCATATCTGATTGAGAATGGATTGGTTCCTCCAATTTTTCAGCCCTCTTGGCAGTCACTAATAAACGTTTCCTTTTATAGGCACGTGTTTCTTTGCTTTGAAGAGATGACAGCATCTTTTGCTTACTGTGCATATCCTGTATAGGTGGACACCGATAGTAATCCGAATCCTAAATACGAGAGAAACAAGCAAAGGTTAAGAATCCTAAATACAGGTTATTACTATAGTCTATAATTATTTTCTTTTCCCATTAGGAATTTTCAGAATATCTATCAGTCTGACTTTTATATTAATACAGTTTGTAAACAAAACTATTTAATATTGATTTCAAGCTAATACTTAACTTTTTAATTTGTAGTCACCACAATGAATAAAAAGAATAATCATATACAGATAATACAAAGTTTGAAAGAAAGAGAAATTTGAGTGAATAATTCTTCTGGATTTTAACTTTTCATATCAAGGAAAAAATAATAATGTTTTAAAGACTGTAGTAAACAAAAGCAAATGGATCGGGTCAATTCTAATCTTACACTATTTGTTGTAATATTCAAATGTATTACATTTGATATTAATCTTTAGTTTGGTAAAAAGCATTTGTGAGCAAAATGGCGTTAATTACATGTATTCTGCAACAAGTGTATTAACACACTTGACTTACATCTTTCGTCCCAGGTTTTGCAGCAACATTGAAACCTGGAAAACTTATTATCTTTTTAATGTCATATTTATCTCTCGAGTCTCCAGTCACAATTTCCCCCTCTTCATCTTCTGGATCTGCCACCTCTACAAGACAATGCAACATAATGCTTATAGAAATTATACAGTAGAAAAAATATGTATAAAAGCAAATTCAGTGACATTGCATTATAACTATCATACATTAATATTATAACACTTGTTCAACCACAATATACATTTTGCATATTTAAACTCTATTGTGGCCAGTGGCAGGTTATTTCACTTGGAAATCACATCACTGATCTAACACATACCAACACACTGACCTAACGCATACACATACCTCCGCCAATGCATACCAAAAAAACTGTACTTGAAATCATTTAAAGTGCTTATTTAGAGGCATTAGATAGCATTAAAACATGTATACTTTCAATATTGAAAATGTAGACTGCTTCGAAAAAAATATGAACTTATGCAATTTTTGAAACTTCTGAGGTTTTAATTAAAAATCTGACATGCTCTATTTTTAAGCATTTTACAGAAAATAATTTTAAGAAAAAATTTGGTACTACTTTTCAGATAATTTTGTCCAAGGACTTAACATAAAGTACTGTCAAAAATTAAAATATTCATCTCAAATTTACAGGACGTTGAGGATGGCCTGATTGATCCCCCAAACATGCACAATATTTCAATCAAAATCTCAAAGATTATTTTGAAGCATTTCATAATTTTCTATTATTAATTTTATTATGAATTATTAATGAATTAATGAACTATTGAAATTTAAAACTAATGATATTATGAGTTATTAATGCATTTTATTATTACAACAAAATACTTCACACTCCTGTCAAGTAACTTTCCTTCAAAACTTCACCCGCAAAAATTGCCCTTGTCTGGGATTTCCAGTTTAGTTCTCTAATTCCTCAAAAGCAACACAAATCAGCTTTCAAAATTAATTGTGAATATTTAAACCACAGTATCAAAAAGGTCTCGCAGCCTCGACATGACATTTTATTGGTAGATTAAATTTGCTGGTAAAGAATCTTACCTTGCCCTTGAGAATCAAACATCACAAGTCCAGAGTGTGACACTTTAGCATCTTCCATCCAACCCGGAGGGTAACCCAAAAGCCTCATGCGATAAATGTGTCGAGGCAATTGATTATGAGAAAGTCCCAGTGCCTTACTTAATTCATTACTAATTTCACCAGGGGCAAAACGAGCAAATCTCTGGTCATCGTCTAGATGGTATCGACTGCCAAAATAAAATCCACAAAAACATTAGTGCAGCCGATTAATTTGTATTTTCTCGAATTACAATAAGAAAGCAAATACATAGTATGAAAGAAGTTACACTTCAAAATATTAAAAATATATCACACTTCGTTCATATCTTAATTATTGCACAAAAATGCTCTTTAATACCTTTGTAGAAACTACACATTACCTTATGCTATATAAAAGATTTCTAACCAAATATTTACAAATTATGCACATGCTTAAACATTTTAAAAAATTGGGTAGCTTAATAAAAATAATTACAAAAATGTCTACAAAATTATTGCAAACAGTAAGACAAAAAACTATTTCATGTTAAAAATAAAATGGCAGTATTTCACAATTCACATATTACCTGACTCTCGAATAATTTCCATGCTTGTTCATAAATTCTCTCCTATTTTTGCCAATAACTGCAGGGTCTCTTGGTTTGGGACAATCCTTCAAGCTGTGGTCACCCATACAATTGAAACATGTTGATAAAGCATTTTTTTGCTCTGATTCCTTCTGTTGTTCAACAACAGAAAATTTCTAAAAGTACAAGTTATAAATTAATGCAACACTCATTTTAAAATTTATCTGCTATATTTTCTTAAAATTTATTTTCATAGGAAAAGAGAGGAAGAAAAAGAAGAGAAAAAAGAAGAAAAGAAAGAAAGAAAGGAAGAAAAAAAAACACTGAAAAGCTGTTTTTGAACTTTCCTTGATTTCCTGTAGGATTTTGAGAGAACAAATTGATAAAGTGGCATCCTTGTTAGCACTGAACAGTTAAACTATTTAGTACAAACAGTTTAAACATGCCAAAGCAAGGGTAAGAAACACGCACCTTTACTCATTTGGTTTATTATAATTATTTTCACTTAATGTCGACTAAGAAAATTGTTTCCTCTCCTGATCGAAGTTGCAAAAAGCATTTTTTTTCCCCCAATCACAAGATGAAACATGCATAGTGTTAAAATTTAATTATAAAATCAAGTTACAAACCCGATCATAAGCAGGAATATCCAAGGTGTCTTTCAAGGTCGGAGTTGTGTCAATTGTAAATAAATTATCAATGGAATGTTCACTAGAATTCTCTTCTGCATCTTCTTCCCAAATATCTAATTCCAAATCTGATCATCACAGTCATCCTCGTCTGGTTCATGCTTACGAATTAATTCCTTGAAAAATTGTTTCACTGCTTTCCTGTATTTTCTGTGCAATAAAAAGAATCATTCACTTAAGTAATAATTTTTTAAGGAAATAGTCCTGTAGTAACAAGTGCGTTTTGATGATTATTTCATAGCATGTAGGTAATCAATTGCATTGCAAGCACTCAAAAAGTGTTAACACATTTTTGAATATTAGAAACCTTGTCCCTTTTTTAAAAAATATACTGCAGAAGTTTGAATTTATTTATTGCAGATCAAGTAAACCTGAATATCAAAGCACATTCTTCACAGTCTTTGATGATGTTCTGGAAGTTACTGCACTCCCAATTTCAGGTCAATTGCAATTCAATTAAAATTAATTTTACTTACTAAACACACACACACAATACTATAAAAGGACTACTCAAAGATTAATGTATTGGCTGGCAGATTTTCTGTTTTTAACATGAAATTGTAAGATCCAATAAAAGAGATTTGTGTCCATTAGCATTCAGCACCTCATCTGACCTCTATGAGAGGAAGTTTAGCTTTAGTCAAATTTACCTAAAAGGTTTAAAATTTTTGAAGTAATTTTGAAATTGGAAAGTCTACTTTTTACAGTACATTTTAGTAAAGATAAGTTCACTACCAATCTACAAAAGTAGAGCTCCGCTCCTTGTTACAAACAGCGCATTTTGTCAGTTCACAAACACTTGCATGAAGTATGTCATCCATGGATGAGAGCTAGAGTGAAGCAACTAACAAGACAGGTCTTATGGGAATGTGTTTGTTGTGAATTTCAGCCAATCTGAATGCCAGGGAATATGCTTTGATTGTAGAGTTTCAATTCTTTCCCTTTTTCTAAGCTCAACTGTCTCTTTAGTACAGCCTGTAGGTAACTTAAGTTACCTTTTTACATATTATTTAACACAATTGGACATCTGGTTTTTATCTTTGATTTTAAGAAACCCCAATTATCCTCCACTAAAGATTATGACAATATTATTAAATAATTAAAAGAAAAACAAAATCAAAATCGAAGTTAGGTTCCATTATAAAATTGAAAAATGGTGCCATTTGAGGTGTTACTGCCTGTCTTCACATTTTCTCCTTGACTTCCCCTTCCCATGACCCCTTTCACTCTAGCTCCCATTCCCAGATGTCATACTTCGTGCAAGTCTGTGAGCCAGAGATGGGATTTCGGATCTTTTATTGGGGGCAAATTGGGCGGGGGTAGTACTTTTCAATAAAAGTTTAAAATTACAGTTTTGTAAAAAAAATTATTTTAAATTCTCTTTGTATAAATAATACTAGCGGACCCCGGCCGACGTTGTTCATCTCCCACTTGCTCCTTCCCTCTCCCTTTCTCTCTCTGTCCGTGTTTCAGCCTGTCTGACTCTCTCTCTCTCTCTCTCTCTCTCTCTCTCCTCTCTCTCTCTCTCTCTCTCTCTGTGTCTCATTCACATTTAGTTGCAGATTCTGCAAGTCCCTGAGAAGGTGGAGTAATATCGAGAAACGCTGGACCAGCAACACTGTAATAGAATGTTAAAGAAGATCTCATCCTGTAGATTACAGTGTGAGAAATTTTTCTTTGGCCTGAAAATTTTAGTTTTTATTGCCCTAGAACATTTTGTTTTTGAGTCATTTAACGATATAGATTCAAAAATGCTGCTGAGTGTTACAGGTTGCATTTGACATAAATATTTAGGTTTGTTCTTCAGCACCATCTAGTGGATTTACAACAAAATTAACAGCATATAAATCTTCTGGGTGAAAAAATACGTAGATGTGGCCAACTTTCATGGAGATCACTCACACGGTGTCAGAGTTAACTGCTCTTATATACACCAACATCCCACTCCGCCCCCTTCCCCTCCCCGCTCACACTATATATATATATATATATATATATATATATATATATATATATATATATATATATATATATATATATATATATATATATATATATAATAAATAGGAAATACTCTTTCTTTTTAAGAGTTAAGACTCATGATTTTAGGCATGAAACTGTTTAATTTCTTAGTAAATAATGTTTAAAAGCAAATTATAATTGAAAAATAATATTTATATACAATATAATATGTAATATAATATTATAAAATACGATTTATTGAAATGGGATATCACAGTAATGCTGATCATAATCATGCATTTTTATAATACTGAAAAAAAGTTTGCCAATTTATTATTGTGTGTTATTAGCTCCTCATGGGAGGTCAAGTGAACTGCTGAATGCCCGTAGCCAAAAATCTCTTCTGTTAGATCTTACAATTTTATATTAAAAAACAGCAAGTCTAAATGTCTATATATATTAATCATTAGTTAGTCCACTTAAAATATTAGTAAATAAAATGTTCAGTAAATAAAAAGAATTTTAATTGTATCTCAATAGACTTGAAGATAGGGGAGCAGTAACTTTGCAACATCATTGAAAATTGTGAAGAATGTGCTTTGATACTGACATTAGCAATAAATAATCAAATTTCTGTATAAGATTTTTTAAAATAGGAACCTGTTCTTTCGAGAAAATTCTTCACATTACAAATTACTAAATGTATACAAAAATATTACATTCAAAATGTTATAAACAACCAGGACACTTTGGCACCACTAATGCTTTTGGTGGCTCCAATTACGTCTGTACTATGTTCCAGGTTTGAAAAGTAAGTAATACACCCTAACGTTATTGATTAGAACATAACCACATTGTATCAAGGATTATGATGTATATTTGCTCATGAACATAATTTGGATTAACTAATATAACAAAAATTTCCTGTTCATTGTGTGTCTCTCACTCATTCAATATTCCTCAAATCAAAATTCCACCAGTCAAAATAAATTCACATTTTTTTATGAACACAGAAAATTAACATATTGAATAATTTTAAATTGAATTAGTTGCAGCATTTGCATAGAACTGTTTTTAACACAAGTACCTTTGGCCCGAGGGCTTTTTGTCACCTAAGATCATTAGAACTAGTTAACACCCATGGTACATACACAATTTTATTTTTTACGTACTTTTATTGATTCAGATTGACTTATTTTCTAATTAGTTAGTTGTTAACTTGACATGGATTGCCTTTTCATATTTCCCTCCATCAGAGAACATGTAGCATCATTGCACTATTTTCATATTTCCCTAGTAACCACAACCCTCTCAATCCAGGTAAGTTATACAGTGTATATCAAACTCTGTATCAAAGGCAATAACAAGTAATAATGTATAAGTAAAAAATAAAATAATTTTAATAACTATTTGAAATTTAACCACAGTATAATTTGTATTTTATATTTTCTCAATTCCAAATGCTCCATTGAGGCAATTTTATACACAAACAACAAAAGATATAAAAAAGAGAAGAGTATTTTACACTATTAGAAAAAAATCATTTAACTTCAGAACATTTATCCCCCTTTTAACACAATTCATTTTAGTACCCTCCTTTTTCACATACAGAACATGAATGTAAACCTTATATTTTCATCCATGACAACTTACTTTAAAATTAAGCTCTGAGGAAACACCCCTAAAAAATAGAACTTGGGACAAACAATTCAATGATTGTTCTCTGAATCATGATTCCTTTACTATTCCTATAGCTTTTGGAAGCACCTGGCAACAACATGCACTCAAGCACATGATAGATAAATGAACTCTTTCCTTTGATTTATAAACTGTAGTGTCAACTTAAAAATACTTCTGAACAATGTACAACTGGTATCATTACCCTTGAGAAGAGTTATCAATCACTACATTATAATTAGTTATTAGCCTAAGGTAAAGTAAAGCAGCCACAGCTTTAACTTTCATGATCACTTATTGATAATGGTAACTGTCACTCATCAAATGATCACGGCTGGCCAGACACTAACCTCGCCATGTCCCGATTTCTAAAGGTAATACTGAATGCTGGCCGTCGTTTTTCATTTCCATTCGCTTCAGTGACGGTACGGATTGTTGAATGCTCCCCAGCATTAACATTGTTCACTGGTCCACACTCCTCATAAGATGTTTTGGCAGGCGGGTAACAGCTTTCTGCTGGGGACTCAGATCCCAATTTCACGCACCTCTCATTGCAATCGGAATCAACACTTTCTTCGGGCAATGATGCATCGGCACTGATAGAACTGCAGTCATTGATATCTTCAACACATTGTTTATTAGCAGTTTCTGCCATAGTTCAACAAAACAACACAGTACCGTCTTGAAATCGAAATCAATCTTTAACCCGCTGACAAACTCGACGCGCCTGCAGTTTCGCAGGTCTCAAGCGTCCATGAACCAGTCGGCTGTGACTTATGTCGAACAAGTGAAGGTAGGACGGGCGTAAGCACTCGATTAATAAACGCTATTATCTAGAACCACGAAGACTATTCTTGCCTATAATACTTGTCTTCCTGCGTAAAATACATCATTTCGGAGTAATGAATACATTTTAATAATATTACTGTTAAGCTACTCAGATTCATTGGTAATATTTTCACTTTCTCTATATTCATTATTTGATTTCGCATACAACCTTCACATGTTTTTAAGTTGATGGAAGTTCTAATAAACTTCCTTGATAACTTCACAATTCCTCCCGAGTGTACACAAGCTGGTGCTCTGAGCCAAAGAATCTCTGCTTTACATGTCTGTGTTCCTGAGCGAGCACTTCAGCTCGCTTTTGCTCCTTGTCTTATCTTGTGTGCTTCTCCACCAAATTTTGGGGTATTAGCGCCAACATTCGAATACTTCAAGTTTTGAATAAACGGGTTTAAAAAAGTCTGTATTGAGTACCAGCCAATTCCATTTGTCTTTTTAATTGCATTTTAGTGCCCTGGGATTGATTATCGTAACTTCGAAAATGCAGATTGTGATGCACATTACACCTACTATTGTAACAGGCGCAGAAGAGTTTGAGAAAAATCTTAATTATATTATATTAATTTTTTTAAGTTAAAAGTAAGGCGATCTTATTTTTCAGATGTATTTGCTGTGTATTTCGCTTACTTCTTGTTACATGACGGTATAAAAACCAACTTACGTGCATGAAGTGTTTTTCGATGGAAACATCAGTCGCGTTGATATATACAGCGAGTTGTGTCGCGACAACTTTTACCGAAAATAAACTAATGACGAGATGATACAGGTCACAGAAATCGAACGTCACAACAAGAGTTGGCTGGAACAGCAAAGTTGTTCCGCTTGATTTTGTCGCCGCTCTTTCCGGCTTTTCCAGAGATATCTGACGGTAATTTTCGAAACCAGTCGGTCGTGTACGAAGGAGTTCCGATGCCTCACCATTTGGATCGTACCAACCTACTTCAGCAACATTTTTAATTCCTCGTGTACGAATATAATGCACAGCAGTGGCGTTTCCTGCTCATTGAGCATGGAGCGACCAGAGTTTTACGGATTAATCACGGTAGATTAAGGTATAGAATCGACATCGAACAAATAATGTTTATGTATTCCATATTACGATGCACATACCTACTCTGTATTCTTTGAAAATTGCTAATTTTGCATTGTTTGCTCTGATAATAAAAAAACATTACACAAAATTTCATTGAAATTGAACAATGCATCTAATTGTTTATTAGAAGTCAATTTTCCATTATCTTCTAGCGTTCTTGAGAAATAATTAGAGTTTTAGAATAGGACAATACACCTAAACAAACTAGCAACAAAGAAATATTACCAGTCACGAAACACATGCCAACAGACCTACGCTTTCTACGACCCCCATAAATAATTAAACAAACCATAGCCCAGAGGAGTAGCCGCGTCTTTAATAAAAACTGTCTCCACATATTTCTCTTCAACTTATCTTCTATAGAATAAAAATTCCTCTCCATTCTCTTTCATCAAAGAAACCGCTCCGCGAGCGCTGCAACCGCCTGCCGCGTGGCGACGCAATAACCAACACATCCACCGCTGTGATGGCCGCGGCGCCACTTTCGCCCGCGCGCGGCGCATAGTCCCACGCCCACTCAAGACAAAGCAGAAGAAACAGACCACAAAGGATGAGCGCCAAATGGCGTAGGCCGCTACAAACAGCAGCAAATAAATCGTCTCGTGGAAACAGTACCGTGTAGTGCGATGGCTGGCACGGAAGCCCTGCTCGCACTGTCTCACTCGATACCATGTCATAGCCGATACAGTTGAAGATATTAGATTTGCAGACCTCCCTTCTTCTGATGGATAGATATTAACTTCTAATTTGTCGCAAAGATTTTAGAAATTACCTGTGGAAGTCTTACCTACGCTTCATAAAATGCAGCAAAGATTATATCTTTGTTTAATTCATCGTTATGTTGTAAGTATCTTTTCTCTGCAATGAAAAGAATAAAAAAAACAAAGAACCCAACATCAGGATGTTTCCCGTTAAACCGGAAACCGTTCCCGGTTTCTTTCTGAGTAAAAGCCTCGGTGTGCAATATAAGTAGTATAATGATATAATAATGTAAGTAGTGTGATGGCTGTCAGAAGAAACAACAACCCCTTTCTCTGTCTCACCGGATTCCATCATCGCCGATGCCGTTGGATATAATAGATTTGCAAAACTCCGAATTTCTAAAGAACAGATATTTTAATACTTAATTTGTTCCGATGGTATATGAATTTACGTGTGGAAATCTAACCCAAGCTTCATAAAATGCCATATTGTTTGGGTCAATATATGGTTGTTATCTGCTTTTCTCTGCAATCAAAAGAATAAAAATAAAGAACCCAACTTCAGAACAAGACATTGAAAAGCATTCTTTGCTTCCAAACAGTCCAAGGACTTACACTAGATGACACTTCAATTGTTAAGAAAAATTAATTTCATAAAATATTACTGTTGAATTGAATCGAATTTTACCTTCCTTCTTTGAAACAGTTTCTTTCTGAATATGATCCTCAAATGTACTCTCCATTCCCCATTTTTAACCTCTCGCTTCTTCGCCTATGGCTTCAAATTATACTTAAAGTTAGAGCCAACTCCTTGCCCCCGAGCTTTTATTTCGCCAGACGCCGCTTGCTTGGTGTGACAGCAGGCTGGCGGAGTCTTCGCCTGTGCCCCCTGTGGCTCGCCCTATGCCGCCTGTGCCCCGTGTGCCGCCTGCGGCAGCTGAGTTAGAACAGCCTGCCGTAACCCATGACCGCAATGCCGGGACGCCACACGGTGGTCTGAAGAAGGCCGAAAGGCACGCGTAGGCACCGAACTATCCAGCCGCTCAAGACCATTACCGATTGGATACAAAATCACTTAAATGAAATAGACCGGTATTCAACATTGCTTGGAAAATCAAACTCAACCTTCGATCAACTGCCACAAAATATTCTCACTAAGACCATTTTCTCACCCACCACCATTACACATTAATAAACACACAGTCCATGGACACCAAAAAACAACCAAGTAAAATACCTCGGGATGGAATTTCACGACACAAGACTAAACTGGAAAACACACATAACACTAAAAAACAACAACAAGCAAAAATAAATAGCTCAACTAAAATGCATATCAACTCCAAGGAAGTAGCTGTCCCTATGCAGTACATTACAATTTGTAAAGCAATAGCCAGACCATTGTGCTCTACGCATGTCCCATCTGGACCAATACATCTATTTCTAACATTAATAAACTCCAAATTGTACAAAATAGATTCCTCAGATTAACACATGCCCCATGGTTCATCTCTAACCCAACTATGAGAGCGATATGCCGATCATCAAACATCTTACCCATAACTGTCATTACACTCCAGCCTAAATACAATTAACCAGGCAAATCACTGTACAGCACCTGGTGACTTCCCTACTGGAGTCAGATAGATTTCCTGCCGAAACGTTCTTGAACATTTCTCTTTGAATTGTCACAGTAGAACTCTTGTAGGTTTCCTAGACCTACGAAGTAATTAGTTTAGTTTTTAAGATTTTTAGTATTAAGTTTAGCATAAGTAACAATGTAAGCCAGCAAATGCATGAGATAGTAATTATTTTGATCTGTGTATTCCAATCACTCAATAAATAATTTTAAAAAATAAACTGAACTTTATTTTTGAAAAACTATTATTTCTTGATAAATTTCAATTCCATGCTCAAATGACTAGAAACCAAGGAAAATAGCAATTTTCTTAAGCAACTTACAATATATGACACCCCTCAAAACAGACGTTTCCAGCCAAAGAAAAATTCAGCTACAGAAGTGAAAATATATTTTGATTGTTTATAACTTTTTTTCTAATCAACTTTCCAACTTCCAGAAATTATATGCACTTTCATATGCCTTTCTAAATTTATTAAAGCAGTTTTAGTCATTTTTTTATTAAATTAATCCTTACGTAATTAAGGTATGCAAAAACTGCTTACTCTTTTAAGTAAATTTTTCTGACAATTAAAACATAAAAAACACATGCGTAATTAATATATTTTAAGTGAACATTATTAGACATTTTCCAGTTGAGATCGCTGCAGTCCCCTTTCAAAATTATTACCGTTTAAAATTTGCATTAAGTGTTTGGAAAGAGCATCATTACCTCCGGACATAATACCGAAATCGTTTACTTCTTGAAAATTTATTATCATCTCAACGTTCAGATTTTCATTAATTGCATAACATTTTCAATATATTTTCAAAATTATTCCTTCTTTCAATTTGCCCAATTTCTTTGTTTTTTCAAAAAATTTAAACACAGAAATTGAGATCTGCAGAACTGACTTGCAATAAAGTGAATTTCGATAGGCAATAACATTAAAACATCTAAACACATCTCGGCCAAATAAATGCATGTTATTACGTGAACAATTGTTAATATTTTTACGTTGATAACAACCGCCTTGGCCAACCTCTTTCAAAATGGCGTCCATTTATAGTTTACATCACGGGGATGAAAAAAATGCGTGATTTTCGTTAATGAAATGATCTTTGACGTGCAATTACACTAAAATGACTAAAACCACTTCCATAAGGTGTCATGTTAATACATGGACGTTTATTAATGTTTTTTCGTTCACAATAGCCGCCTCAACCTGTCTCTTCAAAAATGACGACTGTTAAAGTTTGCGGCGGAGTTTAAAAGCGCCATTCCCAAAACTACGTCATCTTTGACGAACTTTACACAAAACGATTAAAAAACACTTCTGTGAAATGAACAACGCTATTATTATTGGGGATATTTGAGGATCAAGAGATATTACTATAGTAATAATTTTAATATGACATAATGTGTATAATTAACTAATCTCTTTCATTAAAGTAATCATTAATACTTTATAATATGATTTAAGAGACCATTACTTACATTCAGTCATCTAATGATGAATAATTTTTACTCAATTAATAAGTTTATGTTTACTCTTTCAATTACAATTGGTATAAATATAGTTTTGGTACCGCAGATTTCTACAGACATTGTCCATAGGAATAAACCAGATCGATTAATCACTAAAGTTAATTTGTTTAGTCGACCAGGGTAGCATCAGTTTTACTCTAAAGCGGGTGCTGTTTGGAGTGAATTACATCAACAACTGGCGACTGTGTATTCAAATTTGGGTATTTGTGGTAAATTGTTCGATTATCTACATCAAAAGTCAAAATGATCTTAGGTTGTAAACGATATATAAGAATCAAATTCAGTTATATTTTTAAAATCTACATATTGATACGATCCATATCATTGATGTCCAGTGTTTTCATATGTTCAAGATCTATAGACTCATCTCGGAGATATAATAGAAACATGGCAGGTAGGGCAATAAAATTAATGTGATGCAGCGGGTAAATGGTTGGAAATAATTTCAATGGTTTGTCCTTAAGAGAAGAAATCGATTAATATAAGTAAAAATAATATTAGTATAATAATATATGCAACAAGGTTGATGTTTTTCGTTAAAAACATTGCCTCAACTACCTATTTAAAAATAGTAATCGTTTAAACTACATGTCCAGGATTGAAAGAAAGCGCCTGCAAGGTAAGTGATTTTTGACAGGCCATTACACAAAGCAACCAAAACACTTCCATGAAATTAATCAGCAATATTAACAAGGGAACATTTGATAAAATGTACCGTTAATAACGGTCGCCTGGGCTTACGTACACCGACAATGCTTGAAGGTTGGATTTGCCACCAGCTTTGAGAAAGATATGCCATTTTCTAATAAACTAAGTGATCTTTGACAGGCAATTAAACAAAGAGATTAAAACATTTATAAAATTAATAACTATTATTAAATGATCATTTGTTAAATTTTTGATGTATATTGCTGAATATCTCTTCTAAAATGGCGACCGTTTTAAAGTTTATATGAGAATTGGCCTTCACCAATAGTGATTTTTGATGGGCAATTACAAAAATAACTAAAACACTTCCATAGAAATTAATAAATGTTATTAAAGGATATTTGATAAAATATTTTCGTTGGTAATAGTCGCCTCGGCCTCCTTTTTTGAAAATGGCGGACGTTTATACTTGAAGAGCTTTGAAATAAAGTACTGTTTCTATTAATTAAGTGGTCGTTGACGGACCATTATAAAAAAACGAACATCTCTTTGAAATTAATACATGGCTTAGAAATGAACAATTGTAAATATTTTCGTTGCTCCGAATTACCTCCTCGGTGGACACACGGTCAGCAGTCGAAGCGTCAGCGCTGGATGTCATGTCAGAGGTGGCGCGCGAAATTGATATGATCCGGACAGGAAACGACCTCTGGCATATGCGCAACTGCGACTGCTAAAAATAGACTCAGGGACATGAGATAAAATCCCCAGGAAAGTAACTCGGAGTGGCCAGATCTCGAGCAAATACGATGTCCCACGAGCCACATCACTTTCTGGCTTTGGTCCAAAGCATCCATACGCCACCACTTTTGACAGGTTAGTAACATAATAGTGAAATAATATAAAATTATTAATTATTGTTGTATCATAAATATGATAAATTTAGTACAATTGTTACAGTGAAGTCCTACTACTATTAGTATATTATATTTGTTCCTTTTACTAGTAAAGAGAACATTTTTACAGTGGCATTTTCTACTTTTTGAAAACTAATGTTAAAACCTTTTTAAAACTATCTCTACCTAGTTTTTAACACATATTCCTTTGAGTCATGGAATAAATGCTTATAATAACCTTTCTTTACTTTTGGACAAATAAATCATTTCATTTATCTTCAATAAAATCTGATGAGATTAATTACTTTATAAATAAATAATAATAAACAATAAATAATAAATAATAAATAACAAATAATAAATAATAAATAAATAATAAATAATAAATAATAAATAATAAATAATAAATAATAAATAATAAATAATAAATAATAAATAATAAATAATAAATAATAAATAAATAATAAATAATAATAAATAATAAATAATAAATAATAAATAATAAATAATAAATAGTAATAATAGTAATAAATAATAAATAATAAATAATAAATAATAAATAATAAATAATAAATAATAAATAATAAATAATAAATAATAAATAATAAATAATAAATAATAAATAATAAATAATAAATAATAAATAATAAATAATAAATAATAAATAATAAATAATAAATAATAAATAATAAATAATAAATAATAAATAATAAATAAGTAAATAATAAATAATAAATAATAAATAATAAATAATAAATAATAATATATATAATAAATAATAAATAATAATAA
Organism: Teleogryllus oceanicus; assembly: GCA_964035755.1. Lineage (NCBI taxonomy): Eukaryota > Metazoa > Arthropoda > Insecta > Orthoptera > Gryllidae > Teleogryllus > Teleogryllus oceanicus. Next base: position 56,628,830 of record CAXIVR010000004.1, read on the forward strand.
ATAAAATAAACAATATAGTTATAAGGGAATATTATTATTTTACACTTAGAACGATGCAAACATATTTATACTCAAGAACCTTTTTAAATTCACCCATATAAAAGGCTATTTAATAACATCCTTCATTGTTATTTATTGTTTTAAAGAAGTTTACATGGTTCAGTTATGTTTGCAGCATCACATGTATTGAGTGGCTTAAAGCAACATAATAATTACTTACATCTATTACATTTATTTGAAACCTATTAAAGCACCTTTGTTTATTCCATTTAGGAGAACAATTTGAAAAATACATGGAATGGATACTTGGTTTTGATTCTTGTGTTATGGGTTGGGTTTCTGCACAGCGTGAATTCGGATACAGATGGTATAAGTTTGAGGAGAGGTATGTGATGAGATGGGCACTAGCCCATATAAGCAATTATGCTCTAGATTAAATTTTTTATGTGGTTGATTGTAACATATCATGGTGCATTTGTTATACAGAAATTGACCCAAAATAGAATTTAAAAATATATTTATAAATGTATTTATTTATTATTAATAATGGATTTGTAGGTTATATAATATAACCATATCCATTTTCTTTGTCAGTTCGTTAACTGCCCTCCATATGCGCAAGCTGTTGATAAGGAAGAGAAAGAAGCGTTAAGCTCACTACATTTCGCCATAAGGCGCCAGAGCGAGGCATTATATCGCTGAATTTACTGCGCTGGCTTACCGGCGGACGAAGGCTGTGGCAAGGCAGCCTTCCAGGGTGGGGTGTACGATCTGAAGAAGGGCGTGTTCACCAGATAGCATTACTATGCAACTCGGCGAGTAGCACTGAGCATCAACTAGTTTTCCCAATATGCGGTAGGAGCGCTCCACCTTTAAACCTGTATCGGAAGCCCGAAGTCTGTAGCTATAGTGCAGTCTACGCGTTTTCGTGATCGGAAGAGACTATGTATCGAATCAATGCAATATAATGCATTTGAAGCCTTCCTAACTTAAAAACCATTGAGCCGCGACTGATCAAAATACATTAACAACATGAACTAAACATCTTCTCCCCCATACGTCATATACAGTTTTTACTGTTTTTAATCTAATAAATCAAACGTTTCAATGTCTTTATTTGTCCTTGAAAATAAATTATTTTCATTTGTTTGCTTCGTATTTTTTCATTAGTAAGTTCTCTAAATCCTTCTTCAGAGTTCGTGTTCTCTCAATACTTGATTCTTCATTGCCCATTCTAAGTATCGTAATTTCTACACCCTTAAATGCCCCTTGCACTATTGGAACACCGTCCTCTGCGCTTGACTCTTTACTCGCCTGATAACGCCATGAACGCTTTCAGTAGTGGAATGGCGCCAACAGCAGATAGAGCAGTCAACCTACGAAGCATGGCGAATATCGCCAGACTGGCAGTCGCATGCCACCGCATCGCCTACATAGAAATCAACGTGCCGCGGAACCTCAAGAAACACCAAGATGGAAAATCAAGCAGAAGTCGCGCATCGCCGCCGCCTGTTGTAACCCACGCAGGACACGGCCTAAGAGACATAAAGTCATTAGTGAGGTCCCATTCCCAGTCCGCTACCTTCAACTAAGGAGATACTTTTTCGATTGTGATTTTTGGCCGACGATATTTGAAGTAGCTTAATGTTGGATTTGATTTAATTTTTTGTGTTTCCGGGCACGTCAACTGCTTTGGTCATTAGTCCCGTTAGTGTAGTGCATGTTTTTTCTCGGGATATGCGTGATGATCTTTCCCCGCTGGATGGCGAGATCCGGCGCCGCTCTACCATCTGCTAGTGGGGTTTCCCCCTAACCAGGACTCTCCTACCAACAGGCTGCACTTCCTTGGACAAGCTCTCTAAGCTCCCGAACGGCCTCCCGGATATGTGGTAATGTAGGGCATGTTAGTGTAAGTGTGTGTGTAAGAGGAAGATAGGAAGGAAGAGGAAGGACAGATCGCGCGCGATCCGTGGCCCGTTGTTAGGGTACTGCTCCGGCATTCGCCTGGTGTTGATCGGAGAAACCACGGAAAACTACCGATCAGAGCATCCGGCCGCTAGAATTCTCCTCCAGACAGCGGCTGAATTCGACCTAGCTGAAAAGCTAGTGTCGGAAATCCTGCCGCCGCCAGGACTCGAATCTAGGACCTCCCGGTCAGAGGCACTGCAGTGACATCAGTTGATGCACTGAGCTACCGCTACCGGTTTGTGGTACTGAGGCGATCAGTTCTTTTCAGGAAGGAATTAATTGCAGGTCGTTGAGATTTCCTGCGTTCGTACTAGCCGAGGTTGGGTTCAGTGTAACCAAATCTTCTTACACTTATTTCTAATGTAAGTGAAATGGAACCAGTGACTTCGGCTCACTGTAATTGACGGTTCACTCATCGGATTCTATAACCATAGTCGACTGTGCATACATTACCTGTCTTGGACCCGCCATCATGATCCTGGCTTCTTCCCATGCTTCTTTCTTAGAAGTCAAGATTTGTTGCTTCAGCACTATTATTTTCCAGCTAATTAGCAGATGTTCCATGTAGTGCTTTCGATTTCCATTGTACTTTCTGGTCATCTACTGATGTGCATTTATTATTATTGTTATTACGAGCATTATTATTATTATTATTATTATTATTATTATTATACTTTATTATTCCTCTACTTCTGAAAAATTGTCGGAGAATGCGTGCTCAAGACAACTCTGTACAAAAATATGGGGTAGCTAGTACAATAAAGAGTTTCCTTAATACAGTGTTCTAACATCTTTCTTGTAGTTCTCCATTAACGATGATTTTGATGATGTCTTTACTTCCTTGGCCATTCATCTACCTCATTCAAGACACAAAAACGTTCTGGTGATGCTTGCCGTACACAGAAAAGCGGCTTTGTCTAGATCTGAGATGTTTTTCTCGTAGCTTCAAACGTGTTCCAGCATTCTGCCAATCCTTCGTAACTGCACCATTTGCTGATACCATTGTGGCGTCGTGCAACGCGTTCTAGCCAGTCGGGTCGGGAGAAACCGTTACACCCCCACGTTTGAGCCGGATGCGGTCGGTTGGGGGTGGTTGTCATTTCCAGATTTGAGCGCCTGAACTGCGGACGGCGCGCTGGAATCAGATGGACGCCAGGAAGAGGGAGTCAGAGGCCCGATCTAAACTAACCTATTGAGGAAATGTTAGTAACGAGTCTGGGATGATGGTGAGAAGACCCTGGAGAGTACTTAACGCGGCGTCGATTGCGCCGCGCGGAATATATCTAGAGTCGAAGACTGGGTGGTATCTACGGTACTTTCATCGCACGCGGTCTTCCAGCTGAAGAGCGGTTCGGCGTCAGGCCATGAATAACCGTGGTTAAGGGACTCAGCGTCCAACAGCATCGCACCACGCGTTGCTCTGCTGCTTTCGAGCAGTGGTACTGGGCTAGGCCTAAGGACGGTCGCGGCGTTTTCGCGGCTACGGAGAAAAAAAAAGGTTGCCAGAGATTTTTGTTTAATGATTGTAAATTTGAATTGTAAATTATTGTGTAAATATATGGAAATATTTTATCTCAGAATCAGTCGTCTGTGTTCTTAAATCCTAGTACGGCACACCATCACAGGTATTATCCACTCTCTGAAAAGTGTACATATCCTTCAACTCAACAGATAGTGGCTGGTATTTCAGTTTTTTCTCAGCTACAGTTGAAACTAGGTTGTCGTCTGTAGGAATTGCAATATCAATCATCATACCTGTTCTCCTTCTTTTATCAAATAGCCACCATATCTGGTCTGTTGCTTGAACCATCCCTGTCAATTATAATAATTCTGTTATCCCAGAGTATTCGTGGTAGGTTATTACTGATTATTTTCTCAGGCTTACACTTATAATACGACTCCTCTTTTTCCACTGGTTGATTACTTTGGCTACATTATTATTTCGCTGCAAGAATTCAGTCTGTGGCAATGATGAGTATCCATTGCATTTATGTTGGATAGATTCATTGGTAGTTTAATAATCGGCATTTATTATCAATCTTTTGGACCATAATTTTGACAGGCTCTAGTTTTAATCACTTGATCTTGTATGGAGAACAGGTTATTATTGCGATATTATTATTATTATTATTATTATTATTATTATTATTATTGGCGTATCAGCCATTGCTGACCACGAAACACGTTCTCTTCCGAGGTCCCGTCTTATTGTACCCTGAAGACGTGTGTAATTATAGTGATCAGACAAGGTTGGCAGAAATAGCAATTATGGTGTTGATGGGGATGATGAGAGGTGATCACGAGTTTTTGAGCCATCCCAGCATTCACCTGTATGACTGACGCGGCGGCGGCCGCCGTTGATGGCAACGGGAGCGGTGGCGGCGGTGGCGGTGGCGGCGGAGGTGTGGCAGCGGTGGCGGCGGCGGTGGCGGTAGTGGCGGCTGTGGTGAGTGGTGATATTGGTAGTGGTGGTGGTGGTGGTAGGGTAGTGGTAGTGGCGGTGGGATTGGCGGTGGCGGTGGCGGTGGCGGTGGCGGTGGCGGAGGCGGTGGTGGCGGTGGCGGTGGCGGTGGCGGTGGCGGTGGCGGTGGCGGTGGCGGTGGCGGTGGCGGTGGCGGTGGCGGTGGCGGTGGCGGTGGCGGTGGCGGTGGCGGTGGCGGTGGCGGTGGCGGTGGCGGTGGCGGTGGCGGTGGCGGTGGCGGGGGCGGTGGCGGTGGCGGTGGCGGTGGCGGTGGCGGTGGCGGTGGCGGTGGCAGTGGCGGTGGCGGTGGCGGTGGCGGTGGCGGTGGCGGTGGCGGTGGCGGTGGCGGTGGCGGTGGCGGTGGCGGTGGCGGTGGCGGTGGCGGTGGCGGTGGCGGCGACGGTGGCCACCATGGTGGTGGCGGCGGCGGCGGCGGCGGCGGCGGCGGCGATGTGCTGTCGGGGCAGCACCTCGCGCTGGTCGCTGGCTGCGCGTGCGCGCAGATAGCCCATTCCCCACCCCGCACTGCCCCTGGACCGGAGTCGCGAGCAGTCAATAACAGCTCACCGCACACCCCGCCCTTCTTTTCCTAGAGATGAACTGCTCCTCGCAATAAGCGCGGCCTTACGTTTGCAAAGTTGCTCATAGTCCATAGAGCTTCGAAAAGAGACCTGTTATGGCACGGCTGAGTGTATGCCGAAGCCAGCACGCTGGGTCAGTTTAAGAAGTGGCTGTCTGTTTGGCGATTGCCAAACCATAGGGTGAAACTATTTGCTTCGCCATTTAGATGTTATACTTGCCTTACTGTATAAAAGAAAGTTTGTAATCAGGCACGGAAAACGGAATCGATCTTGTTCCTATATTAAGAAAATTACTTCTTTTAATACGTTGTGTAATCAGAATCCATGCTTTTTGAGCACTTGATACCGAAAAATCGATTGGCGGCAAAACGTCTGCCCGACCATCTGCCTCTCTGTGGTTTTCAGCACTAGTGCTTAAATCCCTGCATCCATTCTCGAGAATTGATTTCCTACATCGATTTTAAAAGGAAGTCAGGCCCAGCTAGTTTGAATCAGACTTTTAATTTGTGGATGTACTTTACATAAAGACTTATTACATTTTAACTTTCTCATTAATGGATCAATTGTTTTTATTACCCTTCATTACATTTTATTCATTACTCAGATAGCGTAAAGGGATTACAAATGGTGCAGGCTATAACACTGAAAATTGTTCCATTTTCATCTATCGGCGTTGCATCGTGTTCATGCACCATGCGGTTATAAACTTCCTCTTGTCCAAGAGAAAATGGATATTGATTCTAGACGATTAAACCTCAACACATTTCAATTGTTATAGTTTTCATATATTTTTGAAATAAATTGTGCTCTTTAGAAGCTTCTAAGAATTTTCTTCAATTTATAATTTAAGTTTACTGAAGGAATTATATTTCCTCTGGAATAAAATTCGGGGCAGGTTGGATGCTGTCTTATACATTTTCCCTGCATAAGACATACACGTTTGATGAAGAGAATTAATTCATGCGTCGTTATTCATTTTCACAAAAGTTGAAATAGAACTTCCTTAGAAACACCAGCAGTTTTATTCACAGGTGCCTTCACGCCGTTTGTGTCTCTACGACAATATACATCCATGTTTTATAAACATCCGGTTTCTGTCGGTAATCCCCTTTTCCTGCTGTGGGTGAATACCAGTTAAATTTTCATTCTTTGCTTTCGTGGAAATATTCTCAAGGGCATCTAGAATAACCCTGCACCAATGCCTTTATATCTTCCTTTCCTTACGGTGTTCATATACAAGTAAAGATTTAGCCAGGAGTGCCGCAATATATCTGTGAGATCCAGGCCACGGAAATTTGTTCCTGAATTGTGATGATGCATTGCGTAATCTCATAGTTCTGTATTCCTTCATCGGCCACTTTTCGAGAACTCTCGTAACCTATTTTTATTCTTTCGTTCAAAACATTTTTCGGTGAGCGTTGAAACTTGATCATGCGGCAGTCGATATTTGTCAGATATATTTGCATTTTTAGTGGCGCCTTAGTAATTGGGCCTGGCCTAGGAGGTCCGCATTGCGCATATGTTCGTAAATGTCGATGAATAGCCTTGTTAAAGTATAATCATTTGCCACTTATCTAGGATCAATTGTCCCCAATTTTTCCCCAATAAACAGATGTGCCGGAGATACGCTGGGAAAATGAAAAATGCAGAAAGCTTGCAAAATAGAAACTAGAGGTGTTACAAATTGCTGAACTATCTCGTGGCAATTTTCTACAATTTCCTTGGCGTGGACTAGTTCTTCCTCCATTCTTTGGCCAGCTGCCATCTATTGTCACTGAAAGTACATTTTCTTGGCGTTTTCTTAACTTTTCAGTAACTTAACCGAAATAGAAGCGAAATATTAATTCAAGAATATTAAAGGAGAATAAAATATCGTCCTAAATAGAGAGTTTCATTAAAAATTTTGAAGCGGTTTATAAGAAAATGGCGATTAAGCATTACTGTAAGTGCGAAATTTGAAGCTCTATTTCAGACAGATCTATTTAGTTTTCTAAAAACTTCATTTGACGTCACTACGCACTTCCACTCCTGAATGTAATAATGAATACAAATCGACGAAATGTGGCGTATTAACAGCGTGAATGTGACTAAAAAAATACATTTGTGTCATTTTGAAAAAAAGAATGCAAGAATGTCGACTTTACGTCATATTAAACAATGCGATTGGCACTATCGGATGGAAAAGTTTGAAGAAAAACTTGGAGACATTTTTGTGATATTTGTGTTTGAGCGTTTCCCAAAATGCGAAATTTTGAGATCATTTTCACACAAAACTGTTGAGTTTTCGAGTAACTTTATTAGACATTATTTAAACATGCACTTATAAATCAATAGTGTGAAGAAATTTATCTAGTAAATATTACCGATGTGAAGACACATAAAAAATATTTTGTAATTTTTAAACCCAAAACAATACAGCAATATGATGTTTATGTCATCAGATCGAATTAAATTAAACAATACTTGTGTAAAATTTGAAAATAATTTTGGAGCCGTTCTTGAGAAAAGCATGTTATATAATTCTTAAATTACCAAATATTATGCACTATTAATGAACAACAATAAAATTTTCAAAAAGTCTTCATGATACCATGGAAAAATATTTATAATTAACAAATATCATTTGAAGGAAAAACCTGTGTCTTTAATTTTGCACTAGTTGTGGAAGACCTCACAAAAATTAAAGCTTTACAGTTACAAAGTTCAAATTAACCGTAAAATGAGATCTATGCCACCATTATAATTGTATTTTACTTTATTTTTACAAGCACTTTAAGCAAAATGTTTGAAACTCTTTTTTTTTGAAAAGGTTGAAAATCTGGTACTCCATTGTGGTGCTATTTTAAAAGAAATTTTCAAAATTTCGAAAGCTCCAGTTCAGATGGACCAGGGTTTTGGTGCAAAATATCGTAGTAATGGTTTAGGCGCAAGATTTGTTGTTGACCTTACGACCGACAGACAGACAGACAGACAAACACGAGCATACAGACAGACGCCACAGAAGACATGCTGACTGGGTATGCAGACAGACAGACAGACAGACAGACATACAGACAGACAGACATACAGACATACAGACATACAGACATACAGACTGACAGACGGACAGACTTACAGACTTACAGACTTACAGACTTACAGACTTACAGACTACAGACCAGCACACATGCAGACGGACACAGACACACAAGGCAGACATACGGAACAGACAGACGAACGGACGGAAGGACATTTTGGAAAAATAGTTTTTCGATATTTAGGATCCCTAAAACGTGGATTTCCGTTGAAATCGATTTTCCGCAGCATTAAATAACTTTCTCGAATTATACTTTGTATATTGCTCCCATATGTACGTATGTAAACAGTAAAAAACAGGTACTTTCTAAATACTTTTTGGAAATATATAAAACTATAGCTGGCCCGGCAGACTTATTCCAGCATAACAATCAGTCCATCTTTTCTCGCGTCGCACTCACTGTAGCTTCTGCTATCCTTGTTGCACTCGTGAAGTAATAAAGCAATTGCAGATTTGTGTTTTTCTCTCAAACAAGAAGAATTTCAAAAAACGCTCAAATATTAAATTGATAATTAAAATATATTGTAGCGAGCGTTTTTAATTGATTTTTGTTTAAGAAAGCCTAAACTGTAATCAGAGGACTAGCTTTATTAAAGCAATAAATAAGCAGATTTGGCATTTATGAAGTTAAATTGTTTATTAGAAAATACAAATAAAAAATTAAGTACATTAATCATTCATTATTGTTCCTGTATTTTGGTGCATAGGTTGCACTCTTCAGTTAAGTACCTTGTGATACACGACATTTTTTGTTTTATTATCAGGCGCAAAAACAAACAACGCAGATGATCTTCCGACCCGTGAACATGCCACATATAATTGACCATGGGAAAAACATGGATATTCGATATATGAAAACGTGCGAAAACCCTCGAAAAGGTGCGAAAATCCGCGAAATCACGCGAAAATATGCGAAATCACGTGAAAACGTGCGTTCTGCACAGGAACGCTGTCGAACCAGGATAAACAGTATCCTATATCAAATCTCACCAACCAGCTTCCTACTCACCAATTTCAGCCAAATCAATTTGATCGTTCTTGGAAATATAAATAGTATAACTAACACGACTTTCTTTATATATATATATATATATATATATATATATATATATATATATATATATATACACACACACATATAGATATGTTTGTTTTAGGCAACCAAAATGATTTGTAATCATAACTTAATATCATTAATAAGATAAGATGTTTGTGATTTTATAATGCACATAGAATTTTAACTCTCGCTGTAAGTATTCCAGATAAGGTCTGCAGTGGGACTATTAACAATCGTCTTGAGGCCGTAGCACGAACTAAAATAAAATACTTTTAAATAAATGAAGCTTCAGATCATTCACATTCAACAAAACGTTTGCAGCTGGTATCTGAGGCATTGCGGGCACTCACAGTTTAAGTGAGAGATGTAGGTTTCGAAGGCCTTTTGTGGATAGGCGTTTTCTCCTCATGATATTTGCATTTACCTACAACTCAGTCTTGACATTTCCATTGCGCAGCAACTACGGACCTAGCAGGTACGAGTGCGTCATGGAACACCCCGGACGAAGCAGAGACAGCGTGCGACACGTTTCTCAATTTATTGATTATTTCATGTTTATGGCGCGTCAACCGCTCAGATAATTAGTGCCATTGCATGTGGAACATATATCCCGAGACATGGCGGGTTCGTACATATGGGACGTGAAATGGCGCGCCTACCTTCGACAGGTTGGTAGGATTTCTTCCCCTATATGTTTCAAATTTCCGGGCTCGTCAGCTGCTGCGGTCGTGAGTCTCTCTATGAAGTGAGTGCGTAGTTTATTCCGAAATGTGACAGTGTTACTTCCCCTCTAGATGATGAGTTCCGGCTCCGACCTCCACGTCGGCATGAGTGAGATTTCTCCTCTCCACGGGACAACTCTCCATCTGGGACAAGCTCTGAGCTCCGGACATGTGTAGTAGTGTAGTGCCTGTATATGTAAGGAGTGAGGATAGACAAAGGAAGAGGAAGCAAAAGCATGCACGGTGCGTGCCCATTTGTTAAGGAACTATTCCTGAATTCACCTGCTATTGACCGGAGATACCACCAATCAGCACTTCCGTCTACCATTTCTGCTCTAAGTAGCAGCCAGATTGGAGCCAGTTATTTAGCTATATTTGCGTTTCTATAATGGCAGCTTCGGTATTGTCTTCAGGATCGAAGCTTCACGGCTTTTCCATTAATGTCTTTTCTGTTGCCCGCTAGATTCGTTTTGATCTGCAGCGCGCTGCTTGATCTGGTACGATCATGAGACGTCTTGCAGCGGGGGCCGAGAAAGATGCAAAAAGTCGTGCCATATTCCTTCTTGAAGAATCCTCCGTTTCACGTTAGAACAACCCGAAGTACAGAATCGAAAATTCGCCACCGTGGGGCTGAAACGGCAGAACCTCCCGGTGGAACTTTGCCAGCGGCGAAAGCAGCAGGCAGCGTTTACGCGGCGTGGTGCGCGTCGAAATGCGGGCCGCAGGTCACGCAGGGCGCTGCCGCGCAGGAGAGAGCAGGCGCGGGCAGCGCGGCGCGGAGGTGCGGGTGCAGGGGCGGGCGGGGCGCGAGGCCGGGCGGCTCCGGCCGCGCCGGGCAGAAGACGAGCAGGGCGAGGCCGGCCGCGCGCAGCGTCGCCGCGCGCCATGCCCCGCCCCCAGGCGCCGCCAGCGCGCCGCCCCCGCCGTGCACGCGCCCAGAAGGGCGCCGCCGGGGACGGGCCCGCCAGGTCAGCGGGCGGCGGCGGCGGCGCCGGCGGCGGGCGCCGGCCCAGCCCTCCGCCGCCTCATGACCACGAACGGCCCCACGCCGCCGCCGCCGCCGCCGCCGCCGCCGCGGACGCCCGCCGAGGCCGCCGCCGCCGCCGCCGCCGCCGCTGAGGACAGCGCAGAGTCGACGCCGACGAATTGCGCCACGCCCCGGCCCCGGGACACACGTCAGCGGAGCTAGCGCGGCAACGAGGACCAGCGCCATGGCCCACGCCCGCCACATCCGCCGCCCCCCCCCGCCCCCCCCCCCCCCCCCCCCCTGCCACCGCCCGCCCAGCGCCCGACACCTCGAGGCAGGCACAGGCAGCCCCAGCTCACCTGCAGACACCAAGCAGCAAAATGTGCGTATAGCCCTGAGAGATATTTCAAAAAAATACGGCATTGTCATTTGAAAAAAGAATACAGAATGTCAACTTTATATCAGATTAAACAGTACAATTAGCACTATCCTGAGGAAATTTGAAGAAAAATTTGGGCCATTTTGAAAATGGCGTTGAGCACCCTAAGAGGAATTCAGATTCATTTTTACAGAAACTGAGTTTGAAAACTGTTGACATGCTGAGCATATGCATACTCGTCAATAGTGTGAACAAATTTGCCTCTAAAATTAAATATTACCGATGTGAGACACCAATGAAAACAGTCCAGCATTATGAGGTCCATCATTGACTCCCATGATGAATCTCCGTGCTTATCGAAACGTACGGTGCGTGATTGTTAAATTGCAGATCTCGTCAAAATAAATTCTCTAATAATACATCATTTGTGACCTAGTTATAAATGTCTAACTTGCTGAGCGCGAAACAGTCTCTTGTGCTCATTTCTATGTGCAAAACAGCAATTTCTTCATTCTAAATAATTGTGTTAGAAACATTAGAGTGGCTTTGAAATGTTATTGCGGAGTGCGAAACATCACATACAGCTGTTAGGGTGCTTCTTAGGCCGCTCGTGCGCGAAGTGATTGGGTGTGACGCTTCGTAATATTTTGCACACTATTCAGAATGAAATAATTTTCTGTTTCCCACATGGGAAACGAGCACGAGAAACCGTATTTCGCTCACGACGTGATAAAAATTGCACAGGCACACAAAATAAAAGTTGTCAGACCCAAAGACTTGACACATGTTTCTCTACTCTTTGTCGACGCGCTAAATTCGAATCCAAAGCCAGAATTGCGGTATCACTCTCCAGTTTTGTTTTAATAACTATTTGTTTGAGAATAAAAAAGGAGGATGAAGGCACGAATTCTGGCTACACATTCGGACTCAGCGCGCGTCGACATATAGAAGAAGCATATGTCAAGTCTTTAGATCTATTCTTTCATAATGCCTGTGATATAATAAGATCTCAAAGTTATTGGATGGTTTATTTTGATAGCATTGGCAATTAACAATCATAAATACCATTTCGGTAACCGGAAAACGCAAACGATGAAGAGGGCGGTCAACTGGAATAAGCAGCAATATAACTGAAGGATAATGTTATATATTTATGAAATATTGTGACGATGGCGGTGACAGCGGAGGAGACAGTGGTGGGGTGGGGGCAGGTGGGATTGAAGGGCTGAGGATGGGTGGTGTGAGACAAGTGCAGTGGTGGTGGTGGTAGTAGTGGTAGTAGTGGTAGTAGTGGTTTCAGTGGCGGAGGAAGCGGCGGCAGAGACAGTGATGGCGAGGACAAAGCCAGTGGTGTCATCGCTGGTGTCATTGTCGTTGTCGATGTCATTGTCGGTATCATTGTCGTTGACGTCGTCGTCAGTGTTCTTGTGCTCACTAATTAACCCGAGTTCCAAAATATTATTTCCTTGCAGAAATCAATGGCTAACTAAAAGAACGAGACTGTCGATGTTTTCTTTTATTACTTTTTATCTTTCTCCGCCTCTGGATGTGTAACTGTCGTAATCACTTTCTATGGACTTTAGGGCAAAAGTGAATAGATCGCACAGGTCGCCTTCAGAGATCTCGATAATTATACTTGCTGACTTTTGTTTTACCGATTCAGATCGGAGAACAAATACTAAGAATGAATAAATTTCCAAATAAAGTAATTATCAGAATCCTAAAATGTGTTCGAGTGAAGATATGTCAAAAGCCTATTGTATAATTACAAAATGATGCATGCAATTATCGTGTAAATCTAATATATATATATATATATATATATATATATATATATATATATACATACATACATACACACACACACGATAGACGTTTTACAGAATTAGTCGCAGTCAATGACATACTAAAGATCTCAATTAAGTTCCATAATTTTAATTTCCAAACACTATGTGAGGAATTTTCCAGTAGATGTCCAGCAACAAATTCGTACTTCAAGGCCCAGCGCGCTGGTACTCGGCAAGCTGACCAAAGAAACGTTTCACATAGAAAATATGAGAATACCAAAAACATGTTTGTATTCCTTATGGAGTAGCTAAATAATGCATTCAACGCGGTAAATTAGTTTTTAGTGTATGTTTTAATGCATTGCACAGTTTATTACAATTTTCTGAAAATTATTAGGCTTAGAACTTATACTGAACTCCAGAGGTAAGACTAAATGCAAGATATTTTTAGTCTTTAGTATCGCATGAGACGAGTGTGGTTACCGATGAGAAAAAATTCCCTACAACTCAACTACGCGATCAATTTGTTATGCACTTAACCACTATTATTAGTGTTTACAACTTGGAATAATGTATATATTCATAAATTTCGAGATCTGAGAGAATTTCGGCCGAGGTTACTGAACACTTTTATGTGCTCTGTAAATCACCTGAATGGGGGAGTCTCGTATACATCGTGCAGAAACAGTAAAAATGCAGCTTACTAAAGTCCGGGGTTGAGCATTATACCTGTCTAACGTCGCTTGTCTCGTGTTTCATGAGACATCCAGGTCGATCAGCTTGAAAGCAGCCTCTTACAACTGTCACCCTTCATGTACGAAATAGTAGTATCTACCAGACAGATATATTAGGAAAGATAAGGAGCTTGATATCTGCAAGGAATAGATGTCACAAAACCATAATGTAAACTGAAGCACGTGATATATACGTGGTAAACAAGTATGTTGCCTTGAAGAGCGAACAGCAGTTTACTTACTGAGAGCCGACACATCTTGCGCAAGGAGGCAACCTGAAGGTGTTAGACCTGATATGGCACACAAAATAGCAGGTACTATGTTGACAATGAGCGAATCTCTTGATATGGAAGACGATGGTATGTATATTACGAATTTCGAAAATTTGAAAGTGGGGGATGTTTGAAAGAGCAAATGAAGTTTATTTTAATGTTGGATGAAGGTGCCATTTGGATGTCTACTAAAACTGAATTTGTCTTAATTATTCCTACTGGTGTGTCTGCTGTCCGTGATTATAGTGTATATTGAAATGTAACGAGATCGAAGAACATTCACAATAATTTACTTTATCTGAAACATGATTGATTTTCTTTTCTTTCCTATTTAAATTTAAAAAATTTTAAATATGAAATGACTGGCTGGGAAAATCTGTTATCCATCTACAATACATTATTAACTAGGAGAAGATGGCGTCCCCGACGCTTTGAACTGTTTTAAAAATATCTCGTTAAAATCAGATGCCAGGTTCTTTCTTCCTCGGGCGTAATAAGTAAAAAATAATATATAGAGAATTAAAATTAAACAATAAAAAATACAAAATTTGTGAGGTCAGCTCTTCTTGTCAGATGTTCTTGAGGACTGCGGTCACTACCCACCCAGAATACGATGTTGGAGAATATAATCCGAACGCTCCTAGAAGAGTTGTTATTTCAGATGCTTATTAAAGAAATAAGTAGATTTGCAAGCTCGAATTCTACAACATAACAGTTCCAATCTTATAGATTTATGTATTAGAATATAATTTTGTAGTTGAAATTCTTCTTCAAAATGTTTTATCCCATAAGAACTTCTGTATATGCTCCACTTAACAAAATTATCCTATAAAACGTAAATTATCCTATAGTGAGAGCCAAATTTGACGATGGACCTTTTCCTTTTGAGTGTTATAAGCCCTGCAGCGCATACTGTAAACAGCAGCGTCTGGGCGATGCGGTGACTAGCGATCTGTGTCATTTAGCGTCTGCTTGCCGTGGGCTTCATGACTGGCGTCGTCTTTACCTGTCACAACAGCTGCTTGTGGTGTTGATCGAGGCAATTGCGCTCGGGCGCGGGTTTCGCGCGGCTATCGCTCGATCGCAGAGTAAAAAAAAAACACGTTTTTGGAGAAATTTCTTAACAGTGTATGAATCCGAAAATGAGTCCCCCACTGGGAGACTTACACGCGTCGAATGACACCTCCTTTTTTTCGATTGGTGGACGGGAAAGGATCTAACCGTGACGCACGCACGGAAGGACAGACGCAGGTTCCTTCAATACCGTGTAAATATATATCATACATAATATATAAAACACCTTGATTCCGCTGAAAAAATAAGAAGACTAGGAAGAAAGAAACCAATTAACATTTTTAGTATAATTTCTTTCCGTAACAAAATCTCACAATCTTGGATATCGGCCAATTATATCGTATAAAGTGTTAAGAATTCCATGTTGTTTGCTCTCATACCTTTTGCTCTAATTGGACTTGTGTTAAAAAGGCTAAAAATCTAACATTTTTTCTCCTCTGTATGATACCTAAACAGATGTAATACGACACGTTCATGTTCTATTCAAGAATCCCAACTGATTTTCATGATTCTTGAATTTGATGCTACGTAACCTCTTCATCAGCAGACGAATTTTGATGCCTTAAGATAAATGCTCGAGTTCCGCTTTCCTGGTTCTTGAGCCTCTAATTCCGCTCGTCCGTCCTAATCCTCCACGTGCCTTTGCGCCCGGAACGACCAAAGCAATAGAGGTCGGCACATATTTTCTACATATTATTAGTCGGCACCTCGAATCGCCTCAAAGGCACCGCGACGGTGAGGCAAACACGATCGTAACTCCCAGGAAGGCTCTTGTTAGAGTGAGCGTTCTTTATGATCTCACCGCTTTGTTTGGAGGCGTCTCCTTTTTTGGTCGCAGCGGGGGAGGGCACCGCCCACCCGCTAAGCGGCGCTCGCAGCCATTGGCCGTGGATTCCCGAACTTTTGAGTTCCACTTGAGAGCGCTTTGAAATAAAAGTTAAAATAATTGAATAAATGAATGAAGAGTAAATGAATACGAATAAATGAATAAAGAATAAATAAATACAAAATAAATGAATACAAAATAAGTGAATACAAAATAAGTGAATACAAAATAGATGAATACAAAAATAATTGATAAATCTAACAAATTTAAGGAGGAAGAAATTGAAGTGTAACCAACTCGTGGTCAAGAGAAACAAGGTACTAAAGAGAAATAGAAGAAGGGAAGAATCCACTGGCCATTGTTCCCTGTAGTTCACAGGAAACTAAAGAATAAATGCATGCAAAATATAAATAAATAAATAATAAATACAAGTTTCCTTTTATGTTTCTGGGGTTTTTTGATGGTGGATTTTAAACCCTTTTTACACCTTTTTTAAAAATTTTATATCATTTTGGGAACTAAAAAGGGGTTTAAAATGATTGGGAGATGTAACTATCTCCAGATACACAGTCATTATTTTGTTTTTTTCCCCCGGAAAACCCCGCGTAATTATTTTACTGAAATTTTCCCCCTGGTCGCTTGGGTTCCACGCAGAAGTGGAAAACCAAGGTAAACAAAAATCAGTTTTCTCATAAAATTTCCCCATTAGATTTATCAACCCTTGGGGCCCGGGCCCAAAAGGGCGGCCCCCCCACTGAATTTTTGGGCCCCATCCCCATTTGCGCGCCCGCTTGCCCGCCTGCTTGCCCGCCCGCTTGCCCGCCCGCTTGCCCGCCCGCTTGCCCGCCCGCTTGCCCGCCCGCTTGCCCGCCCGCTTGCCCGCCCGCTTGCCCGCCCGCTTGCCCGCCCGCTTGCCCGCCCGCTTGCCCGCCCGCTTGCCCGCCCGCTTGCCCGCCCGCTTGCCCGCCCGCTTGCCCGCCCGCTTGCCCGCACGCTTGCCCGCCCGCTCGCTTGCACGCCCGCCCGCTTGCCCACCCGCTTGCCCACCCGCTTGGCCGTCGGCCCGCCCGTGGGGTGTCGGACTGTCGAAGGCGGCGGCGCGACGGGGCACCGCCCACCCGCCGCCTTCGGCGTGGGGCGCGAAGAGTTCGAGGCGGCACCTCAGGGACCGCACGGTCGCACCGCGCGCGGCTTGTGGGCGGCGTTTTATGTTTCCGGGCGCGCCGCGGGGAGCGCGGGCGGCGGCGACGCCGGTGCGGGGGCGTCCCCGCGCGCCGGAAGGGCCCACGGCGGCGGCGGCGGCGGCGGCGGACCAGGACAAGGAGGGGCGGGGGGAAGAGGCCGGTTTCCGGCGACCGCGCCTCCGCCCGCGACAGCGTCGCCCTTGTTCTCGCCCGCCTCCGCCGCCCTCCCCCACCCTCCCCACGCCCCCGCCCCGCGCTCCGCGCTGGCGCGCGTGCACAGTCTTGGCGCCGCCCCGCGCCGTAGCCACCGCGGCACCGGGAGCGGTAGCTCAGTGCATCAACTGATGTCACTGCAGCGCCTCTGATCGGGAGGTCTCTGATCGGCGGCAGGACTTTCGACACTAGCTTTTCAGCTAGGTCGAATTTTAGTCGCTGTCAGGAGGAGAATTCTAGCGGCAGGCTGCTCTGATCGGTAGTTTTCCGTGGTTTCTCCGATCAACACCAGGCGAATGCCGGAGCAGTACCCTACCAAACAGGCCACGGATCGCGCGCGATCTGTCCTTCCTCTTTGTCCTAGCCTCTCCCCTTACACATACACACTTACACTAACACGCACTACACTACCACATATTCCGGGAGACCGATCGAGAGCTTGTCCCGGCTGGGGCGGTGCCCCGCTGATGGGAGAGTCCTGGTTAGGGGGAAACCCCCCTAGCCGACGGTAGGTCGGCGCCGGATCTCGCCATCCAGCGGGGGAAGATCACCGCCATCTCCCGAAAACAAACATGCACTACACTAACGGGACTAATGACCAAAGCAGTTGATGCGCCCGGAAACACGAAAAAATCAATCAATCAATCAAAAGCCTGTCGGCGCTTACTCGTGAGTACAACGGCTTAAGTGGCTTAGGGCATCAATTGAAGGGCTCGGGAGTAAAAGATCGTAACCCTCAAAGTTATAGTTTTTGTGATATTAAAATTTCGTACGCTTCCATCTGCTGACCATTCGCTGTGATTCTCAATTAGTTCAAATTATGGTACATAGTTGCCTCCGGCTGTTATCTTTGATTACCCCATTAAAGCTCCTTCCAGCAAAACGGATTACTTGCTTATATGTTATAAACGTTTCCATGTGGTTACCATGTTTTACACCCGAACCCTTGAATTGATGTCACTGCAGTGCCTCTGACCGGGAGATGCCAGGGTTCCAATCCTGACGGTGGTAGAATTTTCGACAGTAGCTACGTCGAGTTCAGCGGCTGCCTAGAGGAGAATTGTAGAGGCCGGCTGCTCGATTGGTATATAGTTTTCCATGGTTTCTCTCGCCAACTGCTTGATTGGAAGTTTTCCATTTTTTTTATAAATATAAATATTGTGTTTGTTTCATTATTAACTTGAGAGTTTATTTTGTTCCGTTAAAAATAAAAAGAAATCGTTTATCTCTCTACTAGAAGTTATAAATTAAGTTGGTTACGAAAAACACATACCACAGTCCTTTAGTATATATTTACTCACTGATCTATCTTCACACTGTTCACTTCGGCTATATTTATGTACCCTCGCTTGCACAAAAAATGGGCGATGTCCTGAGCCGAACTTTACCAGAGTTTTCCCTGACCTGCCCTGCCCTGCGGATCGAGCTGACCAATCAGCTTTAGCTTCATTTCAGGGAGGGGGGACTATTCCATCTGAACATTAAAAAATGGCGGTGATGGCGAATTATATTATAGTAAATATTTGAATATAAATATTAAATCAACTAACAGTTTTACATAAATTTTGTATATACATTCAATTACATAAATAAAGGCATGCAATTTCCAGTAAAACATATTTTAAAACTGTTATAAAACGTGTTTTTTGCCAAAATACACTGACAACGACTATTAAGCCCATGTCTACATTTCGTCGTTTATTATTGTAATATTTAATATAAAATGCAAATAATTTGCATTGTATGTATTGTCTAACTAGTTATTTTATTAGAAAATTAATAACTTTAAAGAAATACGTTTTAGAGTCAGTTTCACAAACACGTCTCCGAAATAGCAGTTTCAATTGTAAATATCATCATCAATTTCTAGATGACCCAATTAAAAATACTATACGGTCGTGACATTAATATTTAATAAAATAGTTTTGATATGTAAAATACTAAATAAACTTAAAGTATTTAAAGTTCATTTAGTCACAATGAAAGTTTTCTACTGCAGACATTATGATTGTAAGTGCAGCTAAGCAAATGAATGATTTTTGATCTTGTTTTGGGTATCACAATTAATTACCTCTTCAATCTAACGTTAGGTGATTGCATTTACATGGAGTTCTTTACTGCAAATATTAAAAATCATATGTGATACCTAGTCTTTGAGGATTTTGCGAGAATCAAAACGACATATGACTTTATATAACATTTTAATATCTTAATGTTTGCAAAGGTAGAAACACCAGCTTTCGTCTATTGCGTGAACATTGAGGAAATACACACACACACACACACACACACAACACACACACAACACATACACCATACACACACACTCATCAATATATTACTTACATGTAATTTATGTATGATTTCAATCCAACGCAATGAAATTAATATATTTATATTATTATAGCAAGTATATTTTACATTACGATATTTTTATTTTCGAGAGACGAGCAATGCACACAAAGTTTTTACACGTCATCGGAATGTTACACCTACTTCTTCTAGATAAGCAGACCTATGCAAACACTGTTTTGCTAATCCATTAAGAATCACTAGAGATTCTCCTGTCATAAATTATTTCAAAATTGTAATTGTAATAATGTTTCAAAATTTCGTCAAACTTGAAATCTGTATCACGATAATCGTTAGAAAATGAATAGGATCCTCTTCTGTAAAATATTGTTGAAAAATAAAATTTTTCTATTTTCATACATTTTAATTTCATACAAAATTGCCAATTTATTGGATATGTGTTCACTAACGCATCTTCAGTAATATTGCACTGCATATTTATAATTTTAATGAATTGTTAATAAATATTGTAAACAAAATAAGCAATTAATTTTTTATTTGGAAAATTTCACGGTTATAAATATTTATAAAGTAATTTAATTAAAGTACTATAATATGAATTAAGGTTGAATTTAAAACTATAACTACAATATTTATTATTGTTGAAACGCATTGCTACTATATTACAATGTAACGTTTTAAAATGTACTGCCCATTGATTGATAGTTTGTGTTCGTATATAGTATATCTCACGCAGAGACGATTTTACAAAGAAAATCTAAATAATAACGAAATAACTCAAATTTATATTTCATTGGCATTTGGTCGTACACTTCGGCGACCACTTTAATGCAAGGTCGGGAAGAAGGAGAAATGTGCGCTATCGCTGCTGGTCGTAACCAAATCTTCAGGGTCACCATTGCGTTCCTTTTACTTAAGTCTTAGGATTCCGAAAGTGATACTAGATATTTCAACATTAACTTGAGAATACATGTTGCATACCATGAGAGAGAAATGATGAACAAATGTCTGGAGTTTTAAAAAATCTGCCTTTGAATACTGCATCAGAAGTCCTATTTGCTATTGTAATTACATTTTCTGTCATTCGTCGATAAACCGCCGAACACTTTCCGGTAATTATGTTATCGCCGCTAAAGGAAAGATTTAGGTTAAAGAGACCTACATATGTTATTGGTGATCGAAAATAGATTTTAATTGTGGAATTGAATTATTCATTGGTGCAATATACAAGAAATGTGAATTTACTATTTGTGCTAGTTTTCTTTTCACTTCGGTCCTGTCGATTTTTCTGAAAACATAATTCAATCATCTTTTTTTTTTTTACCTAAATAGAATATTTACTTTTCGACCTGTCAATTGAAGAATAGTTGTTCATTGAAAAGGATCATGCCGATAAATGGACAAAGTTTACAAATATCATAAATACCAAATAGAGTAATATCTGATATTTGTTATCTAAAGGACTCCCCTCTAGAAAATAATCAAATTTTCTTTGTTTTCATTTAATCTTTTCAAATAAGAACGTAACTTTGGTTTTGGTTTGGTATTCCGGCAAGATCTTAAGAGATCTTGCCCCGCTTACTTGTGCCAGCACATAATAACAAGGCTTTATCCGGTATCTTCCACTTCGGGTTTAAGGTAATTATTATTAATTCTTAAGCGAGTATTTTACAGTTCTAATGACGGTTTTTTGCAATCTACACACCAATGTTTTTATTCCGTCAGACATTTTCCCTTTATTCTTGTGCCCTTCATTGTCAAATCGATAACGTACTTCAAGATTTCCTTGGCCCTTTCCCTCGCTTTCTTCGAAAGGGATTCACCAAAGATAATTTTGATATTCTGTCAGCATGCATTCTGCAGCATACCATTGGAGTTGTTTGATTCTACATTTCGATCACTTGTCTCTCAATCATTTTTTCTGTCTAATCTCTTCGTTTAGTATTCTATCAAACAGTATACTGACAACATCGTCCCCAAAAAATTCATTTTCATAGCATTTAACTGAGAGTTTATTGCATCTTTTTTAATTCTAATTTGATTCATACGTAACACAGCTTCACCATTGTCTTGTATATTGTCTCTAGTTTTCTTTCGAAAATTTTGTTTTATAAAATATTATGAAGTCTACTAAAAATTTGGGCCCTTTCCCCTAGCTTATTTTTAATAGTCACATTATTAGATCCTGCTCTAATAATCATCTGATATATTTAAATTCCTTTCCTACGGGAAATATAGTTTTTCTGTTGTAGATCATATGAGATTTCCTACAACCATGTGTCTTGACTTTACATTATTTATTTTGAGTCTCCATTTTTATGTTTTTATTAATTTCTGATTAAATGTTACAGATACAAAAATATTATTTTTCTACCATTTTTCAAGTGATACGTGACTCCAAAAGCGGAAATCGCTTGTATGAATTCAAAAGTTTTGCAGCCGTTTCGAAGTCTTAAACGATATCCACTAACATTTTTAGTTATTTGGATTATGCACTAATCAAACCTTTCAACTTTTTGTTTTACTCAGTCTTGCATGACTTATTGGGTGTCTCCTAAAATAATGTAACAAGTATTTCAACGTCAAGTTAAGGGGTAAAGAACTGTTTCTGATGAAAAAATATTGTATAAATAAAAGATCTTCATCTTCATCTTCATTACTAGTTTACCACTAGTTTATTATGAGAGAGAAATGAATATTTTCTAGGATGAAGAGAGGTACGTGACCCTGAGTCTTTATTTTGGGATCCAGTGGTTGGATGGTTTCAAGAAATACTAAGAAATCAAATTATTCACTTTTAAATTCCATGACATTCACTGATCACTGTACTGATCCTGAGGTCATATGTGGTCAGTATGGGTTTGAAATAGAAAATACAGTTTGTCTAATAAAAATATTAAACATGCTTGTCTGAGAGAAAGACGTTTAACTGACTCCTGGACTACAGCAACTTTGCTGAAATCTATGTTGCAAAAGACTAGAGACAATAATCAAAGCAAATGGAATTTATACCAGTATTAAATAATGTAATATATTTTGTTAAACAAGCGTAGAAGACTTTTAAGCTTTACAAAACGGCCACTTTATAAAATAGTAGTAGCATACTTTGAATGAATGATTGAGAAGAATATTTAATAATGGACTTGTTTATTAATCAATATCATTCACAACAATGTAGCCTTTCAGAATGTTAGCAAATGGGCATGATAAACATATTTACTTCAACTAATAATCGAATATTTATTATACAAATACATGGTTTTAAAAACCAAGAATTATTTTTTTCAACAATACAACTCTAGCGCCTAAACCATGCATACGATTTTTTCCAAATTGAAGAAACCCTTGTCGTTTTCGCCTGAGCTGAAGCTATGCGATTTTGAAAACATTCATTAATTTTGGGGACTATTTGTAGCCTTCCGACATTTTAAATTGTTTTCAAAACGGCTCCAAATTTTTCTGTAAATTTCTTGTAAGGACTGTTTACTCTATAGTAAAATACGTTATAAAGGTAGAATATGTCCAATTGTCACGGTTAACCTGAATTTTGAAAATCACAAAATTTGAATATTTTATAGGTCTTACTACAACTACAAAATTAAAGATAGAGATTTTGCTTAAAAATGAAATGTGTTGCTTATAATTAGATTTTTTAATAAGGTCATGCAATTTTTTAAAAGTTTTAGTTGTTTTTGCACAATATGGTGCAATATTTGCAATTTTAAAATTTACATAAACAAGATTTTCTCAAAAATGGCTCCAAATTTTTCTTTAAATTTTGGTTGGTAATGCCAAATGCAGCCTATCCGATGACATAAACGAGATATTGCTCTATTCTATTGTTTTTAAAATTACACAAATGTAATTTTTGAAATCCCTTTCACGCTGTTAATATGAGCATTTGAATAGATTTGTATAGATTATTTAACTTGTGAGTAGAAGTGCTTCAAATGACTTTAGAGGAAGTTTTCAAAACTCAATAGATTCCTGTGAAAAGAGCTATTTTGAACTGAAAAGTTGAGAAAATGTCAAAAATGTATTTTGTGCGGCGATAGATGTCAGCGGCAAGAGAACGGCAAGAACCTTATGTGAGTTGGCAAGAACCTAAACCAGTCCACAAAGGAAATTATAAACATTTGCATGAGAAAGTCTGTCCCATTCTGTAGCACCTCTAGTTCTTCATATTTTGGTAGTAGCGAAGTAAGCATTTCTAATTTTAAAAGCAAAGAAAAATTTCAGCTAGAAAACTTGACAAAAGAACAGTGAGACACAAATAAATGTTAATTACAAAGGACGTAAACTGTATTAGGGATTGGGAAGGAAACGAACGTACCAATGTAAAACCAAAACGGCCTATGAACAGGAAAATATGGAGAGTGAATGATCTGGTAAAAGACCAGTAATCGAAAGTACATCAAATTCTTTCCGCAGTTTTGTAATGGTATCTTCTTAAAGAAAAGGAATGTTTAGAACATTCTCGACATCGTTATTAGGAATTTATTTTCATTGCTCGTCAAAAAACCTGCTGATATCACGAGATTTGAACACGCGTTCCTCATTGTGAAGCCACGCACTGTTGATTGCGCTACCAACACAGACGTACGTAAGCTTTTCCCGTGAACTTACTCAATTAAGAATCTTACGAATTTTGTCTTCAAACTCATTGCTTTTCCGCATTTTGCAATTTAAAATATTAAATAAATTACCTCTAAGAGACAATAAGAAAGCAAAGAAATCTACGCGGCACTATAAAATAGTTAATTCTACTTAAGAATGTTTCAGTTCAGTACTATGTAATTTTTGCGCTTCGGTTCTAGCCTGACGCTAAACCCTTATCGCCTCTGCCCAAGGTGAGATTATTAGACGTGATAACGTTGGGCTAGCAGACGTTTCGACACGGCCCGACATTCAGAATTCATTTGCTGCAAGTAATTACTAGAATCTAAGAAACATTTATGACTTCAAGAAAATCACCTATCATTACGCAGTTATTATCTTTGTTCATCTACTCACATTTATATAAAAATAAACCCTTTATTTTCTCGTGTTATTGGTAATGCTTTCTTTAATATATAACAAATGTTACACTATTAACACTTCATTCGTTTTGAAAACCTCAAACGACAACCGTAAATGCATACCTTAAATTATTGAAAAGAAAAGTATTAATTAAAATCTCACACATAGTCAAAAATAAAAAGTTGCATGAACAGGCCAGGACGTGAACTCGAGTCTTCCAGTTCTTCAAACAAGCACCTGAACTACATGACGTCACTCCCGCAGTCACTTATACAATGCTTTATATATTAGGATGTGTTGACGAGTGATACTTGTTGACTTTGCTAGTTGAAGACAGGAATGTTGCTTGCAAGAAAAAAACAGTACAAAGTACGATTTCGTAAAATCGGTTTTGAAACGTTTTAATAGTAAGAAAAGAAAACGGTTTCATTGCAGTTTTGTATTTCAAAAATTTCTTAAAATTGTAAATATTGCTTGCACTTTTGCACGAAAATGCCATCATTTCAAAAAAGTTTGGGATTGTTATGCAAGAACGAATTATGGAAAAATATATTTCATTTGAAAGACAAATCTGTTTTCACTTTGTAGTTGTAGGATGACGCCCAAAATGTTCAAATTTTAAAATTTTCGAAAATTCAGAGTTAACTATGAAAATTGAACTATGTCATCCTTCTAAGTGTATTTTACTTATTCTTACCAGAAAATTAGGAGCCGTTTTTGAGAAAATTTTGAAAATGTCCGAGGCTTCATGTAAAGTACTCAAATTTCAAAGATTTTTCAAAATTTCCAAGCTTCAACTACAGCCAAAAAAACAGGGTTTCTTCAATTTGAAAGGATCGTACGTGGTTTAGGCGCTAGTAGTGATTACAGACGGATGGACGGCCGGTTTGAAAAAACCGCTTTTTCGACTCCAAAACGTGTATTACCGTTTAATCGAGAAATCGATTTTCCGCTGTATTACATAACTTTCTCTATACTACGTATACGCACGAATATACTACGTATATACGTTACATACGAATATACTACGTATACTACGTATATTCGTGCGTATACGAGAAAGTAAAAACGAGAAGTACAAGTTTTGTTTTGTGCTGAGATAACGAATTATCATAGTTCAAAATCCATCTAAACGTGTTACAGCAGTTCCAAAAGGTGAGATACAAAAAACAGTACTGAGAATTTTCAGCATTACTGATTGTCATTTCAAGGTGAGTTAATTTTATATAAATGATTCATATTGCAAAATATGAATGTATTTATCTAATCAAGAAAAAACGAGTAATTTGTCACAATCTGGGCACGACGTTGTGTAAAAGTCACAACTTTGATATCAATTACTTAAATGTCCAAACCTTCCCTCATACTGACGTACGTAAATGATGACAGCGGTGACAAATATCAAATGCGTGGGGAATACACGAGCCCAAGAAAACCCAAAGAACCCAACTGTAAAACGCATTTTTTCGGAAGCTCAGTGGTCAGAGCAACTGGTCGTAAATCCAACGATGCGGGTTTGATTCCTGCCCGAAGGGAATTACATCTTTAGTACTCAATTAATACGGTTATCAGGTCACAATATGGATATCACTAACGAACGGGATAAAGATTGCCCTCATATTTCATTTCCCATAAAAAGTGACAGAGTTGTGACAAACTTTTTGAAGTGAATGCAAAATGTATGTCAAAACGTTCACTATCTTAATTCCAAGCAGGTTAGGTTAAATTCTTACTAACTAAAAATAAATAAATACAATTTGTATAAATATTTTAATAAGCGGTATCAAACTAATTATACATTATATAGTATAAAAGTTCAGCAAAGATCTTATAAGCAATAAATAAATACAAGTATTTTCCGCAACATTCTTATCTTTAATTCTCAGACTTAGTTAAAACAGAACGCGGAACAGAAGAAAAGGCATCGGCAGAACTCGATCCTCAATACCTCCGATTTAAAACCTGGTGTCAAACGATTTCAGCTACAGAGAGTTATTCTCTCAGTAATCTGCAAGCCTTAATGTATCTACGAATACGAAATGTTTGTTCTGTAATTTCTCCATTTTCTCTGAGAGTAACATTTAAGACGTAATAGAAATCATATTCTCTAAACATATTCGTTCTAACAGTACAATTTCTGGAAAATGCAAGATTAGGGTAACTTTATGTTTTAAAATACATGATAATATATTTATTTATCTAACTCCGTTATCATATTTATGAATTTTATAATAAATTTAATATTTAGATTTAAAAGAACGACATTATCCCAGACATTTTGAGATCCGAAATTCGCATCTCCTTGTTGTTTCCTATATTGAGACTAAATGACAGGTGATTTGCATTGATCACCTACACAAGCATAGGAATAATCATTGATATAATTAAATAATTAAAATTCCTTATTTTCTTTGTGAAAATTGGGACTGATTGAATGGTCACCACTTAGTCTCAGTCTACCCTGCACTAAAGATAAGCCGTATCAAAAAATTGTTTATTTAAAATGGAGATAATAAAAAAAATTATTGATTTCTTTCATATGACCACGTCAAATCGTACTTATTATGTTTTGGAGTTAATACATTTTGAAATGTGGCTCCACTTACCAAGACTTAATTAAAAATTTTAAGAAGACCATAAAAGAAATAAAATTATCAATTGTTACAAACAATTAAGGGATGCGTCTGTTAGCATTTATCACAAAGGCACAAACACAAAATGGTAATTTTTAAAGAGTTCGTATAGTTCAAGGAACTTTGTTAAACGTGTAAAAAGACATATTCCTTTCTAAATTAATAAAAGACCGAAGAAATTACCTTTATTGCAAAATTTTATAATAAACCCACAGACTTGTTAAGGATTCTGATTATCTCTAGAACTGTTAAATATGTAAATTACTAGTGATTATACAACTTAATTAAATAAATTGTTGTGGATTTTTTTGGAATACAAGATACCAGCACACAATCTTAATATAATCACATTATCGTTTACAAAACAACTTTTCCTCCTTGCAAGAATTTTGAATGTTTTCTCGTGATGATAGTGATTAATGTGTTCCAGGCATTAGTAAAAATATATATTCGGCAGGATTTGATCTCGTCCATTCCTTCATCTACTACCCGTTTAATCCACTTGAGCTATCACAGAGGTAGCTTGCAGCACCGATGAGGAGTTTTGTAGAATGAATTCTATCTTGACATTTATTGTTCTTATGATATACAACATTTACTTCAGGTTACAGCAAACCACATTCTTGATAAGAATGTGGAATCATCAGCGCGATACTATTCTATAGTTGATTCTAGTTAGAAATATTTCGATTCGAATGTCTTTTGTAGGGCTCAAGTAGCTTCATCCTGCGAACTGCCATCTTGCCCTCCCATATCTTCAAGGTGATCTCCACATTACGCGATAAGACTGAACTGTAACTCGTCGAAACACCAGTCTGAAATACAGAACCGCGTAGCATTAAGCAAGTAACTATGTTATTTTTTAAAACCAATTAACACAACTAAGAGAATTTCCGACAATTGTATCTGTTATTCATGAAAACTTGTAACCTAAACTTGAATGATATAATGCTACAATATTTTAATTATCAGCAAATAGTTGATTGATTGTTTCTTAAAGACATTATAATGCTTATAATGTAAACAACGAAGTAGTTGAACTACAACAGCACATACTTTCTTCTCTAATGTCACTGCTCCGCAATATTATACTATTACATGAATTGGGAAAAAAATTTCAACCAGTAAGATCTCTATTTTCAATTTTGTAGTCTTGAAAAGTTAATTTTTCAATTTTCAAAATATATAGAGTTCCTCGAAAAGGACTACTAGCGCCGGTCAGTGGTACAGAACGGAGGCTTCTAGTCGTCGTACTGATGGAGACAAAACTGGCCCTTTTTGGCCCCTAAGTCTTTCTAAAAATTAATATTAATTACAAAATATTGGGCATATTACTACTGAAATCACACTGTAACAGAAGAAAAAATCACCTTCTGGGTTCGAACTCACAACGTTAGCAAGCCGACAGCGTACCTATGACGTTAACCATTCGCAAAGGATTTGTGTTTCAGTTGCCACTTAGAAGAGTAGTTAAATATAATAAAACCTATGCTAAATAGGACATAATCGTTTCAGTATGTATTTGTTTCGTTTTTAGAGGTCAACCTTTTGTTTAAATATATTGTGATATATAATATAATATAAAAATGTATAATATAGGAATAATAAAATATATTAATATAATATAATTATAATTTAATAGAATGCGAACTTTTCTATAAAAAGAAAGTACAATATTTTTACTTTCTTCATGCATACTTCAGTACCACATTGTCATAATAAAACTAGAAAGGACTTGCAATTATTCGAGAAGAGCCTAATGTCTAGAAGTAGGACAGTTTTAAAGAATACTAGTGATGCTAAAAAAGCGTACTTTCTCACCCGTATTTTCACGGAAACTTATGCTGAAAATACTAAAAGTTCGAAAATTGCACATGATCTTATTTAAAATCTTATCTTTAAGGAAAGTTTCATGAAGGAAAATTCAAATTTCAATATTTTACTTGTAGGAATACTTACGAAAAATCTGTTTTCAACGAACATGAGACTAGCAATATTCTCTTAAATGCACCTCCCAATATCCAACAATTATTACATTTACATTTTTATTACATTTGTAATAAAAAATTATGGAGCCATTTGTTTGAACATTTGAAATGTCGCAGGGCTACATGTAATAACTCCCAATTGAATATCGGTTTCAAATTTAGGCGCACGACATCAGCCAGATCGATTGGGAGTATCAATTTGGTGAAAATCGGCTGAACGGTTTAGCCGCCAGCGTTGTTCAGGGACGGACGGACAGACATTTTACCGTCAGTCGATTTTTCGCATCAACCACCCACAAACATGGATTCTGGCTACACCACGATTTGGAGGATTTTTTTCTAAATTTAGCAAGTGGATTTATCCATTTTTTTGTCAACAAGGGCGGTGTAATATGCGTTTTTCTGCCGACAATTCGCCGTTTTTCGCGTAGCATTAGTAACTTTCTATCTTAAGAAGAAAGTGCAGCAATATATGAGAAAATTTAGATTATGCGTTACGGAAAATTTGTATGCTTTCACTGCAAAGCAATTTTCTAAATTTGGAAAACATTTATACAATTTTTATAACTTCATTTGTAGAATTAGTTATACTGAGAAGAAGAGTAAAGAGTTCATGAGAAATTGAAACAGATTAGTAAAATTTTAATGTTGAAAATCCCAGAGATAGTAATAAAAGGTGACATTTACTACAGCATTTGTAATAACGGTATAGTGTATCTGAATGAAGAGGTAAAGTAAAAAGAAAGAGTTCTTTTTCAGAAAGTTTCAATAATGCAATATGAGCATAATGTAACATACCCTCCAGAAATATTGGAATATCATTGATTCAGAATCCTAATGAACTTGCTAGTATAATATCAATTTTGAAAAAAAATACATTGATTTAGAAGTCAGTAATGTTTTGATTTTTTTTCGGTACCATGGGACACAGGTCCTTTTTCCCACAACGAGTCTAAAATAAATACATGTTCGCAGAGTCTTTTGGGAAAAATTTTTTAGAGTTCGTGATTTCAAAAGTCGAATTTCCTTCAAAACCCCTAAATACTATTTTTACTTGATATCATTGTTTCTGTAGTGTGTCATGCATTCGAGAATGTAAAATATAGTAAAATATTTAATGAAGTCTTAACTCAATATTAGGCCAATTATTTTCCGTCACTGTTTCAGCTTAAAAACTATGGAAATATTGTAATGAAAGAACATTATTAAATCTAGTGGTACTTTAGTTTAATAAATATGTTTATTTTACAACGAAATAGAGAAAGTGTGAATAAAATATGTATTGGCTACAATGAATATCATTTCAATATTGTAGGAAATCTCTGAGAGAGTTGAATATTAAGTTATAAAAATAATCGAATTAGCAGACCATTTATGAAAATTTATTTTGATTAAATAAATTTCCATTTTATAATACTATTTTACCAGGGGAAAAAAAGTCCTTAGGTTTTATTAGGCAACGATTATTGAAAGTCTGAATTCAAATATGTGAAATTTTCTTTGACAATTGGAAATTGTTGTTTTTGTATCTATTTTTAATGTCTCTTTTAACTACTAGGTCATATAACGACCACTGTGATTTTTATGTTTGGGGTTTTCTGTAGAGAATACGTAAGGACATCATGAACACATATCTATGTCCGAGGCGGAACCTGCGGCCCTTCGAACCCAGGGAAGTTACGGCCTTGTCGTCCATTTCCTCTTTCTCCTAGTAAACCTTGACATCTATATCCAACATCAAATACATCGAAGATATCGCTTAATTTCCATCATTTGAATTACGTTTTTTTCCCGTGTCCCTGGCCACGGGATAAGTGGAAATGAAACCTCTGACTAGGTAGTAAGTTGGCCTCGAGGAAGCCAGAAAGACATCTTTATGGTAATATCTACTCTACTACCAAGATTTTATCCAACGATGCATTTGAGTGCAAACAGAGTGGCAGAACTCTTTCAAACTCACAAGGATCATGCCGTGGTCATCCTGGGTCCAAGCCTGAGGCAAGAATTGTTATTCACCTTCGGGTCGGCACTTCCACTTCTCGCACGGACATCTCGCAGTTACCCACCCCTATCCCCAGAAATGAAAACAGACCTTACTGTAAAGCATGCCCTGTGCACTGCGATAATGAAAGAGCCGAAGAAGGGATAGCTTGTCGACTATAGAAGAGATGCTGGCTACTGTCCTCCGCTAACTTTAAACTTTCTAGCTATGGATTTATAAATCTAATACGCGTGAAGGGATGATTTTAACATGCCTTTATAACTAATTTTGCGTTTTGATGTAACACTGTCTTGTCATTTATTTCATTTTAAAATTAGTCATTTTTACTGTTTTACTCTTTTAATCTTGTAATTAATAAAAATATTTTAACTGACTTTTTTACTAATTTTCAGAAAATTTTGAATAATTTGCACTTTGTAATTGACAAGATATTTGAGCACAATACACAGTTCTTTTATATTATTAAAGAATGTAGAAGTTTCATTTCGTGAAAATAATAAAGACTGTAGTTTAGTTTTCAGATTTGAGAACTTGTGATCTCATTGAATCTCTTGTGTTTTCCTGTTGATCTAAAACTAAATGTATTTTCAGGTTGATATGCATTCAAGTATTGGGATCTTATGAGCACAAATTATTTGTCATGCGTATATCTTACAATGGCTAAAATTATTTCACAATTAATCGTTAGAAACAAGGACGTGTGTTTCCCGTGAATAAAACCGTTTCTTACTTCAATATCGATAACTGTGTCAGGTTTCCGGATGTTTGAATTAGGAGAGCTTCTGAATCGAACCAAACACTCCAGAAACTGTTTCTGGTCATACAAAACCTAACATAAATTGGAAAGATAATACGATTGAAACACTGTGTTCCGCTTAAATATTTTAATTGGAAAAATTTTCCTGGAATTGAAATTTTTAACTAAATACTCAATCTCTTTAAAGTTTATTCAAACAAGTTTTTGTTTCTTTCTTAATAGCTCTTTTTAAGAAAATTACATTGATTCGTAAAATTGTAAGGTTTTCAAATTTATTCTTTTTTATTACGTGGTTATTCAAAAATATTTAAGAAAATATTTAACTTCGGTGTAGATTTCCACAAATTAAAATAATTAAAAATTTGCTGTTTATATTATTAGCTATTTATTAAAGATATCAATTATTACAATTTTGCTATTAATATATGCAATGTGATATGTTGAAAATAATTAATTATGTTAGCGCCTATTCAGGCCATATCAGATTTGTACTGTTGCCTGTATATTACCTTAAATAAATAAATAAAAATATCACTGGGAAGGGATAGATATAATCTTCTCAGCAGTGTAACAGAAAAATTGCAACTTTGAAAATATATGAAGAATAAGATAATTATATTTTCGAAATATTTCTAATGAGAGGTTCCTAGTTCTTTTCACTGATTATCACTATAAAATTGCATCAATTTTACAAATAGTCTAAACACAATTAACAAGCAATTTGCAATGATAATCTACTTGGGACAATCGGCAGTGATTTTTAATTGATTAACGAAATCACTGTTTGCATGCACCTGCTCATATAGAAAAATGGGCGATTACATTTTCATAATGCGTAATAAAATGTGTGTATTGCTTGCATTTCCTTAGTAAAGGCGTAATAATGTCAAAATACAAGTTTTTAAATACGTGAACATGAATTTCAATTTGCTTGATAGGAAAATGTATATTATGTAAATGCATTATATTTTGTTTCCTGAAAATTATTATGTAATAGTTAGTGTTCCCTTTTCTTTAGAACCATTTAGCATTTTAAAATAGTTTGTAAGAAACAAAACTTTCAATACTATTAATTTAATCCTACAAATTTCTACAAAATTAGATACCATAAATTAGACTTCATTTTAATGGTAAAGAACTCGATAAAATGTCATAGCCCTTCCGTGACCTGCCGCCCTTGTCTGTCAGCGTCCACGGGGTTCAGGGCCAACGTCCAGTGCAATTGGCGGAGTGATCCTCGCGCCGCGCGCACCAATCCGTTTCGTTTCTGTGCCTCTTCGTTACCTCCTCTACTTCCTCTCACCCTCCCCCTCCTGTTACCCCTGCTCACGTTAGCGAGGCAGCGTCACTGACCTCAGAAATTGCTCCGCCCTTTGAGATAACTAGGAGGAAAATCTTCGAGGGAGGAAGGGGACGTGTCTGAAACTTGAGCAAAAGCCAATGATAAGAGCGGATACGCCTCGACGCCAGGATTGGTCAAGTGTCCAGCGATGGTTGTCCAAGCTGTGGAAAAGCCAGATTTGGCCGCACAGGGCATCGCCCATATTCTGTGAGAGTGGGTATACATGTCACCTATCCCGTCCACTGCACTACCTTTCACTCCAGTGCCCGGGACACAGCTCAGACTGGACTGTCTACCCAGCGAACTCATGTTTGCAGCTTTGTGTACGCACGGGAAGGTCAATGCACGTTCACATCACTGAGACCGTTCCTACCCTTTACGGGCATGTATGGCCAATCCTGCAACATAAATAGATAAACAGAGTGTCGGTATGACTTTCGCTAGATTGGCGTGCATTGCGTGGCAGAAATGCAAAGTTGATGTTTCAAGTCTCATTGCGCTGTTTCAGTGTTATTACTCCAAGTGCTTGGTTCGTTTATACTTCGCCCATTGGTCGGGTTGGTATGAAGCGATCTCGGAAATGAGTTTTCCGAATCAGCCGCTTTTTAGAAAAATTTAGTTTCAATCTTTTATATGTGATCAATGAGCCATGGCATTGATAATTCGCGGTGCAATCCCACTGAAGGGGAAGGTACGTACAACGCAAGCGCCGTGCGTGGTTTTTAAAGGGCGAAAAACCCTTCGTACGCCTTCCTTCGGAGGGGAAGCCGCCTGTCCCATGTTAGTACATTTACTGCATGTAAAAGATCCTCAAGCCTAAATGACGCCTCTGAGCTAAATTCAAATCGCCTGTTTTCTCGCCCAAGTAATACCTTCTTTCTCCCGTGATTGGTGGAAGGAGTGTAAGAAATTTCGCGTGGTCAAGGAAGAGCAGGCCTCATGGCCTGAGTCTCCACGTAAATAAGGCAAATTAATTCAATTCCCAAAACGTGGTCTGGAGCATTGTTTCGTTGCCGGCCGGGGCAGCGGATTTGTACTGGCAGGGCTGGGCGTAAAATTTCAGAATCTTGCGTCAGTTTTAGGAATGCGAAGCCGGGCTCGGAGTTGGGGCCGTCCCCTTCAACGCCTGGGACGCAGCGGGTGCCGACGGCCAAGCAAGGTGATGTAAATTTAGTTAGAATATCATAAAATAATTAAGTACTAAGTAAGACGCATATCATAAGCTGGATAAGGGAGTCTCGTGTCAACATCATGCAATGCCTGCAACAACAAAGCCACTACTACTAATAGTAATAATAGTAAGAATAGTAACAATAGTAATAATAGTAAAATAGTAATAAAGTAAGTAGATAGTAGCAATAGAGAAAAATACAATAATAGTAAAGTAATAATAGTAATAATAGAATAATAGTAATAATAGTAATAATAGTAATAATAGTAATAATAGTAATAATAGTAAAAAATAGAATAATAGCAATATACAGTAGTAATAAAGTACAATAGAATAGTAGTGATAATAGAATAGTAGTAATAGTAGTAATAGTAATAATAGTAATTATTATTATTTTTATTTTACTTTAGTAAATTCTGATTCGGTACAACCAAAATGGTAGTATCAATACTGACAATTGTTAATATCGACATGCCGCCCCAAATGTCAAAAACAATCAATATCGATATTTCTGTATATATTTCCTTTTTCCCTTTTGTGTATTTATAGTCTTCTGGGCTAGTCAAGATAATTGAAATTATTAAATTGTGTTTCAGGAAACACACGCATGAACCCCATTCATATCCTCTCAAGTAGAAATTGCCAGATTTCATTCCCTTTTTAAAATAAATAATATAATTAGCTGTAATAGTCAGTCGTCATTGAGAACTTTATTTCATCATTTAATACCGTGTTAATACCTAAATTAATAATTCATTCATTGGGAAATTGGGGGTTTTCTTGAATTAAGAAGCACTTTTAAATACAACTTATAAAAGAATTTTCTGTTGGAATAAAGGAAGACGGAAAATATTTTGACTTTACTCTTCAAATTTATTTAGTATCTTTTTCCCTCCTCTTTAGTCGTTCAAGTTCTCTTTCGAAATAATAGTTCAACGACCTTTCCCTTTTTTCTGACACCTTTTCTGGTTTTCTTTCTTTTTTTTTTTTTTTTTTTTGTTGCAAACGTAGTCTTACGATGCATGTTGATTGGCGCTGATGTGTGGCATGTGTTGGCAAAGTGTGGCAAATTATCGTAGTTTTGTAGGGAAAAAGTTTTACTTAGGAGGCGCATGCTAACTGAGCGGTTTCGCGTTCGCCTAGGAGTTTGTGGTGAGCTCTGATGAAATATCGCACGTCCTCACCTTTCACAGACCACACTCTTCGTTCTCAGCATCAGAAAAAAAAATCGGTGAAGTTCGTTACGAAAAGATATTAGGGTAGATAGAATGGATGAAGTAGAAAAACGGGACTTCTGAGCTTTGTAACATTGATTTCGCGTGGAATAGTATTTAGTTGAATTTTTCCAAGTCCAATTCTTCGTTTTCTTCTTCCTTTCGTTCTTACTATCTCTTATACCTTCATTCCAGGTTACAACAGACGATTCTGATAATTCAAAAATATTACTTTTTGGGATCTCTTATATACTTTTGAGTTGACGTAGTAGACATCATCATCATCATCATCATGATCATTATTATTATCATCATTATTAGATCATTATTATTATCATTATCATACATATATCATATATGGCCAATTTACAATTTACATATTATCATTAATTATTATTATTATTATTATTATTATTATTATTATTATTATTATTATTATTATTATTGTGGCATTCTGAAGTTATATTTTTGTTTCATTATTATTTCAACATCCAGTATTTTATGAATAATATTCCCCTTTCCTCACATTCCAAATTAGTTACCTCAATAGAGTTCGCGTCCTTATTATTGTGGTATTTTTCATCACATCTCCTAAACGTTCGTCATTGCATCACGATGCGCTGCTAGTGCGTGCACTGACGTGTCAGGGTAGTATCTTATCTTTTGCTCGAAATAACTTTCAAAACTTTCGAATTGTGATTCGTTTCATCTGCCTTTGTTCCTAAACCCATTGTGTATGGCGGTACATGTTTATGACGATTCTATAATAGAAGACGGCATTTGCACATTTTCTAGCTCTTTACGCTTTATCTTGACTGCTGCAACACTAAGTGTTCGAAATGCTCTCTTCAAGTGGGGAAAATAAATAAGAAAGTATACGAATACACGAAGATTAAAAAATTGCCTTGACTTTTTCCCCCTTTTTCCTGGAAATAAATAAACCTTACTTTAAATAATTATCTTTGTATTTTATCAGAACAACTATAACATCAAAGGGCAATTAGAGTGAAGTTCGATTAATTTACAAACATATCGTCATACATTGAATATCGTCATCCCAACATATCGTCATACAATGACCCCATCTCGATCGGGTTTTGTCCAGTTTCTTGATCCATTGAGCAAATGCTGAGAGGGCCCCCTTTGATTTGCTTCTGGACGTAAATGTAGCTTCACTATGCCCCGTTTTGTTGAACTTTTTTTTTGTTGTGGTAGTAGAGTTTAGGGTGAGTTTCTATTTGTTAAATACAGAAAATCAAATCTGTTTGTTCCTTTCCCGTTAAAATAAGTTTTCATAATTTGGCAACGAAATATCTAGTATTTGAAATGTTAATCTCCCTTTTAAATTTGTTTTGTTATTATTATTATTATTATTATTATTATTTCATTTTTAAACTATTAATAGTTAAATTGTTGGAAGGATTCGAAACTCGAAAGCGTCCCAGATGTTTTTTCCCCCCATACGTAAATTACGTTTTTGACTAAATAAATAAATAAATAAATAAATAAATAAATAAATAAATAAATAAACATTCATTTCACATTTCATACCAGTATTACAATTTTTCTCTTGTTTGGTGTTGATAATTTTAACATTTTTTAAACTTAACGTAAAATATTATCAGCAAGTATCCTTAAGAATTAAGATCTTCAGAAATTTGAAGGTCACTCGGGTTTTTAGATAATCTGTATAATACATTTGAGATCGCCTGTAAAGTGGTAATGATTTGATTTCCTTTTTTAGAATTGCTCAAAAAGTGTATTGTTTTTTTAAATGTGTCAAAATGCAAAAGAGGTAAGAAGGAGGCTTTTACTTATTATTCAATTATTTCATCTTTTTAATAACATTTGATATTAATTATTACTTTTCCCTGATTTGTTTTATATATATATATATATATACAGGGTGAGTCTAAACTTTTAGCACTTATAACTTTTGAACGGTTGAAGATATTGAAATGTAGTTTTCACGGGAAAGGGGTGAGAAAAAAGGGCTAACTGATACGTGTATTTATTTCTATTTTATCACTTGATTTTACGAGATATTTGAGGTAACTTTGTTTTTTCAAATGGAATTAATATTTTTCAGTCTATCATAAAAGAGGCGTAAAAGACAAATCCAATGATATAAAAATGTCATATGTTAAATAAGGATTTTGAGAAATTTTTTTTCTTTTGCGACCAGTTTTTAACGGATATTTTGAATGTAAAAGACCGCCACAGAAGGTCACGCAGCGCTCCACCAGCCAGCGCGCTCGGGGAAGGAAGGGGTCTTTGTATTTCAAGACACAAACATATTCCAAATATTCACTAAACTTGCCATTTTTCCTGAACTCTGCTTTCATCCTTCCCATTTTCAAATATTTTATTACTTAGATTGAAAATATGGATTTGTCATGGTATGTATTGAAATAAGATTGTTATTTAAATTTAATTTAAAGAGATATATACCACAGGATATTAATAGGATCTTGGAAACTAAACACAGTAAGAATAAATTATTAAGATTTTACAAAGAATATTGCATATTTTCAGCAAATAGTTTATTGTTAATGATAATATAAAAAATATTGTGAAAA
This sequence comes from Teleogryllus oceanicus, assembly GCA_964035755.1. Classification (NCBI taxonomy): domain Eukaryota; kingdom Metazoa; phylum Arthropoda; class Insecta; order Orthoptera; family Gryllidae; genus Teleogryllus; species Teleogryllus oceanicus. The sequence goes on from CAXIVR010000004.1 coordinate 56,667,149, forward strand.
CAAACAAATACAGAAGATAATGATAATGAAAAAAATAAAAATAGAATTCAAAATACTAAATAAAAATACATTATATTCAAATTACTTTAGAAGGGTCTAATATGACCACCATTCAGACAAAACATCTGGGCGCTTTTGAAAAGATTCCTTAACTGCGACCAATGTTTCTTTTTTAACTTCAGAACATGCAGCTACAATGCGTCTACGCATATCTTGTGATTGATGGAGCCTTTGGAGACGTGGTTTTTAAGAAAACCCTAAAGAAAAATCTAGTAGGCCAAGTCTGGGAACGCGGGCCAACACACAGTACCACCCATTAATATCCTGTAATATAAAACCCCATTAACTGAGAAGTAATACACAATTTTATTACAATACATACTTACAATAAACCCCTTTTTTTTAACCCTTCCATTTCTTAAAATAAGCTGAAATGGGGAAGGATGGAACGCAGAGTTCAGGGAAAACTACAACAGTTTTCTGAATTTTTGGGAATATGTTTTGTGTCTTGATATACTAAGATCCCTTCCTTCCCGAGGCGCGCTGGCTGGTGGAGGCTGCGGACTCTGTGGCGGCTTTACATTCAAAATATCCAAGAACTGGTCGCAAAAGAATAAAAATTTCTAAAAAGTCCTTATTAACATATGACATTATGTTATCATTGGTTTTCTTTACGCTCTTCATGATAGACTGAAAAATATGTATAGTTTCAGAAAAACAAAGTTACCTAAAATATCTCGTAAAATACAAGTGATAAAATAGAAATAAATACACGTATCAGTTCCCCCTATTTTCTACGCACTTCCGTGAAAACTACATTTCAATATCTTCAACCGTTCAAAAGTTATAGGAGGTGAAAAGTTACTGAATCACCTTATATATATATATATATATATATATATATATATATATTGTTTTTCTTTTTTTTGAATATGAGAATGTATATTTCTTCACATATATTTATAATCTGAAATTTGAACTGCAGTATCGGTCCCCTCTAGTATTCCCCAATTCATTTTGCAATTTGATCTCTATATACTCCTTAACTTTTGCAATCATACACTGTGTCTTTCTGTATTGTTTTTTGTTTAATTTGAACTGCTACTAATCCTCCGTTGCATTCCCTTTTTTAAATTTCATCTCTATCTGTAACTAAATACTTTAGATGTATCCATTAATTGTAATTTAATTTTATCTTATGGTATTTATTTATAATTTTGTTGTATCTTTCTGTATCTTGTAGACTGACGATGATTAGCCGTCGAAGCCGGGTATCTTAATGAAGCTAATATGTTGACGAAGATGACCTTTTATTTCTTCTCAAAAGTGGTTGGTTATTTTATGCTTCACGCAGCTAGTGTCAGAAACTGCATGTGACCGTGGGCATTTGACTGGAAATACAAGTCTAAAAAGTGCCCCCTTTTTTTGTAAGCTATTAAGGATATGATGATTCCCTTCTCTTTATTTCCATTGTCGTCCTCGTGTTATTTCAAGCCCGTTTGAACTACGAATGACGCGAATACGCCAGCGTTGCGAGCCTCTTCCTGGGCTTCCTCATCAAACGCTAGTTAGGCCGTGACGAGAGCCGACGACTTTTTCCTTGATGCTGAAGAATAACAAGAATAAAGCCTTCCACCCCGAGTAATCCCCGTTTAAGCCGCACGGCTGCTGCCGTGATTTAGTCGTCCGTGAGAGGTGCGGTCCTGAAACACTGCCGGGATCGAACTGAGAACCCCCGAGATGTTTCCGGGCGTCCCGACACCCCAATTCCTCCCGGGGAACACTGCTTTTAAATGAGTTGCAGATTAATTAAAAAATTTGGGGCGGTTTTAATTTCTATCAATAAATTTACTTAAAAGGGGAAAATAAAAATATCCATTTAAATTTTATTTAGAGTCGATGATGCTGTGGATACACATAAATTTAAATATGATAACTAACTTAAATATAAAATCAAAATGCTTTAGTTTTAAAATAAAAGAGAACATTTATTTGAAATTAAGAAAACAACTTTCCCAATATTTTTTGGGTGAACTAAAAGAAGAATACAAATTTAATTAATTGAAACAATTTTCTAGAAAGAACCTTCTTCACCTTTCAAATAATCAAAGCCCTTTTCTTTATCTTCAATTCCATATGAAACTCATATCGACTTCCAAATATTCTAAGTCATTTACTGTTCCAATATTACTTTCCGTCATCAAAAACGCGGCCGATGTCGCATTGTATTCCTTTCATCCGAATTCTCTACTGAACCATGATACAGCGACTGAAATGCCCCTTATCAAGCATTTACGTCCTTATCCAGAATGTCCATTTTCTATCTGGTTGTTGATTCCGTCCGTCTTCTAAGTCGAGAAATTGCCAAACTGTATTTTGATCCCACTAGGCCGTGAATAACATATTAGCTCGATGCCAAATGTGACGAAATATCCCCTCTAATTTCGACCCTTTAAAAATTTCTCCCAATTGTTGTGTGGAATTTTCTTCAAAAGGTATCTCTCAGAGAAGGAGAGCTTTTAAAATGGCAGATGATAAATCTGATTGAAGTTATTTCTTTTTCCCTCTTAAAACCTCTTAATAATTCTAAGCATATTGATTGTCTGTTAAAATTGAAAATTGTTCTGAATAAAGCATTCTATCATCATAGAAAAAAATGCAACACATTGCACATTATTCTGTATTGAATTTATTAATAAATTGAAATATTTTTTCATTTAAATTTAAGAATTGCAAAGCAGTTTATTATATTTCTTTCTTAGTAAAATTGTTTTGTCACTAAAATTATTCCTCATTTAGCTATTGTTTTTATTGTATCCATTTTCTTTCAGTTGCATATTATCCCATTTTGGGAAAATTTTCCCTATAAGCTGTTATTTAAGTACGTTAGCTAATTGCAATGAAAAAATTTCATTTTTAAGTGAACTTCATGAAATTTTATTCCCAAAGGCAAGTGCTCTGTCTGCCCTCATGTTATACCTACTGCATGTGAGTGAATACTTACTCAACATTTTCGTGAATAGACTTTCGTGTGTCCATTCGAAAATGGGAAGATTTATTCCATTTGACCGTAAGTGATGAGACTTTTATTTAAAATACTTAATTTTACATACGGGTTTAGAGAAAAAAAGAATATTGTGAATTTGGCAAGAAAATATTTTCTTAAGTTTGGGTGTACCCAATCGTTTCATTGCAAAAGGAATTGAGGCAAATGGGGTAGTCGTAAAGAGCCTAAATTGTAAACGTCAAACATCAAGATATATGCCCAGACTCTCATTAAAATTTAATGTTACAATTGGGTCTATATTTGACCCTTTATTGAAACCAATTGAAAATACTCAATGACATCCCCAATTCATTAATACTGATTGCAATTCGCAGAAAAACTGAAACTTGTAAAAGTAATAATTTATAGTGTTATCTTTCAATTAAATCTTCAATACAATCTTTAAATTTAAATTTAGGGGTTTTGTCTCTTGGAAGTTCTATCTGTGTTCTCCTTAAACGCCCTTCATATGTCCATTTCTTGCTATGAACTATATAATTTTAATTTAGCGCGTGTTTCGGAAATATAAAAAGTCGAACGGAAAAAAACGTCCGGGAAAGAATCACTGAAAGTAGATGAGACGTCGACTTTGGAGCCAGGTTATTTTTATGCTGAACTTTGAGGGATGATACTGTAGAATGCTTATAAAATAATTTCAACAAGAGATGTGTACATTTAAAATACAAAATCTGTATGTATTTCATGCTATAGTAATAAAAGTAGTATGTGATTTTCTTATAGATAACACTCTATATTCGATTTAATTGACTGTAGAATTCTGTAGATATGGTGATTCTCATGTTTAGAATGTTAAAAAAAAAATGCAACAATAAAATATATTTATTTCTTTTGGACAAATCGTGCAAAGTTACATTTCAAAGAACCATACAAATTGTTTAATTTTACATTATCGAATATTTGTACAAGAATTTTCCACATTAAAAATATTTTAAAGTATTTTTGTTGATACATTAGAACCTATTTTTCAATAAACATTGCATTACCATTGAAATGTTTTTTCTCAACCGTTTGAAATTATTGAACTACTCTTTTTGAAAAGAAATCACAGGGTATCGATGTAAAATAATAGGGAAAAACATCAAATTTTTTTCCCAGATTTGTCGTGGGGTTTCCTCAATAAGGAATGAAAATTACTTCCGATTTTTTTGTGATGGTCTAGAGAGAATTAGATTCTGCGCAATTTACAGATGTCGTTTTGTACTTGATATTAAAGAAATGCTATATTAAATCATAAACCTAATTAATCGCATTATTATCATCAGGAAAACTTAATAAATTTGAAAGAAGGTTTATTTGTTTGTTTGTATTTCCTAAATTCAATAGTCTTATTCCGAACTTAATTAAATTTTGTTCGTGACCTTCAAAACAAGACAAAAGTTCCTGTTTTTATATCCCCTTTCCCCCCCATATCATTAGAACAATATTTAAATATGACTCTCCGTTTTTTCCAATATTCAAAAACAGTTGGAAAGCAATTTGATTTAACCCAATAATCACTAAAATTTCCTGTTAAATACCCGTTTGATTAATTCAATATGCAATTAGGTTCAGAAAATTGAGATCATATTTGTTACTGGGGTTTTTAAGGTTTATGCAAGAATGCATCTGTTGCAGCGCCGTAGTAACGCGGTGGGAGCAATGTTTATCGAACAAACATGGCAGGGATGGGAAGGCCAGGTCGGGGATGAGGCAAGGGTAATAACTGTGCTACGTCCATATTTGATTTATTTACAGTTGCTCCCGACAGGACATCAGCGTTGTTATCCAATGGGGTTAACGTCACTACAGTGACGTTAAGCCCTGATTGGGTGAAAAATGAACAACGCTGATGAACAATCACCTAACAACACCGCTGATGAACAATCAGAGGCACCCGTAAATAACCATGTTTGTTTCTACTGGCAGTTGATAAAATCGCTGTTGGTGTCGTCCCAAACGAGAGCTGAAACGACATCAGGTGACGTCACTGTGGTGAGGTTGCTCCCAATTGACGAAACTCAACAACTGATCAAACAACTGCCACAAGAAAACCCAAGTGTAGAGAGGCGCAGGGCCGAAAGCTGTGCACAGCGACTCCCTGTTTGCCTGGACTCTCGTCGGCCTCTTGACCGGCAGCGCGTGGGGAAAGGGCGAGACGGCTGCCGTCCCCGGGTCACGTGGGGAATACCGACATGGCAGGGCGGATGGGAGGGATGGGGCATTGTAGGGCGGGGCGAGCGGGGGCGGGGCGGGGGGGGGCGGGCGGGGCGGGGCGGGGGCCGATAGAAGGATTTCCAAAAATGTGCCAAAGTGACAGTTCGTTAAACAAGTGAACATCACATGCAATTTAAAGAAGTATCCATCCGCCGCGACAGCTGTTCAGCCACGCCTTTGTTCGTTCAAAGTGTTTATGGCCCTGAAACATCCCTGTGAAGTCAAGAGTTTCCTGAGGTATATGCACGAGGAGTCCGGGAAATATTTAAATTTAATTACGATGCAAAATTTTATCATGTTTCACAATGAGTAACAGAAAACTCCCAGAATGTAAATGAAAGCTCTCAATCACAGCCGACACAAACAGCACAATACCCGGAAACACGTACAGTACGCACTCACATTCTAGCCCTGGTTTTAAGATAAAATAATATTTATACACAAAAAGTAAAGTCAGCGTAATGTTTATAGAAAAAGAATTTTTAGAAGAGAAATCCCTGCACTTCCAATTTAATTATTTCTCGTGGTGCCGTATATTTTGTCGGACGAGAACATCAAAAAAGGGCGTCGACGCCATTTACAAGTTAGCCAACTGCAAACGAACGAATGCAGGAAAGGTTTTTAATGAGCTCAGGAACAACGACGAGAATTTCAGTCATGTTGTCCGCACAGCTATCACTATGGTCATTGAAAAAGACTTCATAGCCCGGAGCGGACGCGGCACAGTGGAGGTGGGGGCAGTGCAGGCGGGAGAGGGGAAGTAGACGGGTTTTTTTTTATTTTTTAAATTTTTTATTTCAATACTGCAAATTTTTAAAATCTGTTCATGGAATAATTGTAAATGATATACAAGACGAAAGTAACTATTAAGTGAATGGAAGAGAATCAGAGTATGTTCATGCTTTAGTCTATAACATATTCACTGTTGTCCAATATGTTCACTGATTGTTGGTTGGGTAGTAGGTCAGTCTGTCTGATGCCTCTTACTTCGCTGGGTGATGGTCTCTGCCACAGTTGAGATGTACAAATATTGTTGATGAAGAGTCACGGGGTCGGGATAAATATTCCAATGTTTTTTTTTGAATATTCCAGATCTCCAGGTTTGACTTGCTGGCTGTACTTAGTTCATGCCGTAAGTGCAATTGGCTTGGGTTTAAAGCCTGTAAAGTACTATTTTGTTGTATAAGGAGAGCTTAGATCTTCAATTAAGTAGCCAATGAGATTTGTTTTCTTTGATTTCTGATTCTTTCTCTTTTTTAGATGTGGGTTTAAATGAGACGTAGAAGGGGGGCGGGGAGGGATACCAAGGGGCGGTGGTGCAGAGTCGAGGCGAGAGCGGAGCGAAAGGGATCGTGGGTGGATGCCGGGCGGGGCCAGGCAGGAGGGGCGGGGATACGGTCCACGCTGGCAGTCGGGGGCGCTGGGTCACAAAAGGGAAATTATGATGACAGTGGGAAGGGCCGGTCGCCTTCTTTTTCCATACAGCCAGATCTTGGAATTCGGAGTTGAATTGGGAAAAAAATTTCTTTAGGGGATAAGCAGTCACAGAGATGCTTGTATTAATAACAGAATAAGAATGAAATTAAAATAACTCTGGTTTATTGATTGTGTGGAGAAATGGAATCAGTTTCAATTTTTTACTGAACTAGAAAGGCAACTAGATACCAGATGTTTCCCCTGTGCTTGGCCCCGATTAAAGAATAGTTGAAAGGTACCACTCATTCCAAATGGTCAATAATTTGCTTTTTTTATTCATTTTAATTTTTTCTACATTCATATCTCTGAATGTAGAAGTGACAAGAGCAACTTGTATTTGTGGATATTTTTTTTGGTTCGGGTTTTCTCTTCTATCACAATCCAATTCCACCTTTGTTTGAATTTTTAGGTATTCGTTTGATTCGGTAACAAAATGTATTTATTTATATATTTCAAAACACTTTCGTTTTATACACAAAAACAATAAGTAATCGTTTCCTTCCTTCCAACTCTTTTCTTCCACGAAATAAATACCATTCACATACATGGTTTCTCCTTTAAATCGTTTCTCTTGAGCTTTCTCAGAGAGAGATCCCCACCACGAGCCCATGTAATCACAATTATAATCACTGGTTTGTATTGCGAAATTGAGTATGGATTTACCCTTAATGTAGTTCAGACTACTCGCTTTCCACCACTGAGACGGGGGTTCGATTCCTGCCTGAACAAAGTGGAATTATTCGGCCAAGGGGTTTGTGATAGGTTTCTCGGATCCCTTTTCCCCCTTCTTCTCATTCCGTCTACTACTTTTTCCTGCTCATTACTTAAAAAACATCATCAACATTCACCGTCATATATTAACGAAAGCGCCTTCCCGAGAAGACTCAAAGACGGTGATATTGAAGATTCTAGTTTCAAACTACTTTTTCTAATCCCCCTTCATGTCCCCGTTAACTTTTGTTTTATTTTTGGGGCGCTTTTAATACTTGTCCAATGCACACTGCGATGTTTCCTAGGGGAAAAATGTAAGGGAAATATGAGGGCAACATGAACACACAAACATCCATGCTTCCAACGCGCGACCTTTCGAACTGAGGCAGTATGACCTTCAGCCTCAGCGACCCGGCTATCCAGGTTGGCAGAGCAGCAACCTGCGTTGTTTTAATCCGCGAATCAAAGTAGCTGCAGAGGGCGCCGTGGGCAGATAGGGAAAACCCGGGCCGAGGTTTCAGCCGCAGCGGCGCCACGGGAAGGGTGACAAGGTGCGGGGGAATCCGAGCGTCGCACCGCGTCGTTTACCTGCTGCGGAGGAACCAATGCCGGCGGGGAGGGGGGCGGAGGGAGGGGGGGGGGCGGGGGGGGGCGGGGAGGGGCGGACAGGGCGGGAGGGGGGCGGGGCGGAGGGGTGGGGGGGGGGGGGGCGGGGAGGGGGCGGGGGGGCGGGGGGGGCGGGGGGGGGCCAGGGCGGGGGGGAGGCGGGCGGGGGGGGCGGGGCAGAGGCGGGGACGGGGGGGTGGGGGCGCGGCGGCAGCTGTGGGGCGGCCGGGGGGGCGCACTGGCGCTCGGCGCGGGGGGGCGTTTCGCGTGTGGGCGGCGGCGCCACACGGCGCCACGCAGCGGCACGGGGGCCGCCCCGCGCGCTCGACGCCTCGGCACGCGACGCGCACGCGACGCGATGCCGCGATAGCAAGACGACGACGCTTAGCGCCGACGCGCTGGGCCTCCCGCTACCGCCGGGGAGACCAAGACTGGCAGGGGACACACTGCACCCGGAAATATCGGTCGTTTTACCGGAAAACCTGGAACGAAATCGTCCGATTTTTTCATCTGAAAAGATCCAAAGTTCCACTTGAAATCGTCCGAATATTCCGTAAACGAAATCTTGCTTGAAAACGGAGAGAGCGCTGCCGGACTACAGTTCAGTGCACCCGAAATATCGGGCGCTCGCTACGGGACGACTGCAAAAGAAACCATCCGACTTATTTCATCCCCAAAAACCAGAATGTTGAAACCCGAAATCGTCGAATTTTTCCCATAAGTCTGCAATTTATTTCTGAAACATTTGCGAAAGCCCGCCTAAGACCATCTACATGTATTGGAAGTAATTGGTATTACAAATGGCGTTGATTCTCCAGCTGTTTTGGGGGCGAATGGAACCGACACAACCAAAATCTTCCGGCGGACGATGTTTCGGATGCCATCCAAGAGATCGTCGGGTTTCTATCCCCGTTGATTTACTAAGTGTTTGAACAAACCGACATATCGACGAACTTCCGACGTCGGACGACGAAATGTTGGCAAAATAAAAGATTCACTGTGACCACCATCTATGGGCGGCAGCAGTGGAGCGATTTGACCGAAATTTCGGTTCTTTACATCGGACGTTTCGTGCGATAGCCCGATTGTTCATCACTTTAGTCAATGGAATGACATATTGAACCCGAACGACTGTTCTGACGGCGTCCAGAAACATCGGCCCCGGATGAACTGTTTTATCAGGGTTTATTTTGCGAGTCTCCTCTGCAGCATCGACGCGGATATCATGGCGCCGGTCCCCCCAAGTTCCTCTCCTATGCTCAGAGTATCGGGCCATTCCCACAACGAAGCAAAGCCTTTCTGTTTAAGTCACGTGTTTGAACGAACCCGGGAACGTCGCTTAAACACGGACGACCAAAATTTCGGACGACATCGGCTCCACTATTTCCGCGCCAAAGTTCCTTGGCATGGAGCTCCTCAGCTGTGCATCGGAGTGTTCACTGGCTATACATTGGTTTAAATGGAGGCATTTACACGAGAAGCGCAGAGGTGCTGCTGAGGCGGTTAGGGGGACTTCCGCCACCAGATGCGCAGACGCATTTCAGAGCCTGCCAGAAGACGTTTAAATAGCACCCTTTCACACTAGCGCTCCCGAAGCGCGACCGAGCCAATTGTTAACATGTTGACACAGGCGGCCGTGGGGTCACAGCGGGTGGCTCACGAACCCTTTCCTCCTCACCCCTCAGTGGCGCCTGTGTTGGCCGTGTGCGAAGGCCTGGCGCTTCTGATTCTTTAGGTGCAATTTGTCGCCATCCCCAGGTTCTTCAGTTCCCCTAAAAGCAGTCGTCTACCCACAAGTCCGGGCCTCTTTAAAAAGCAAACCGAACGCGCTTCTGAAGGGAGATAGGAAGATTAGTGGCAGCTGGTAAACCCAGTCAAATGTATACTTCCGAGAAGCCAGTGAAGGCTGCCATTTAGAACTGTGTCCCACCAGAGGGGCGATGTGCGCTGCTGGTAGTGGAATACGCCCATAACACTAATCACCACAGCTGCGCCACTGTGCTGGTTCGGTGAATACCTAAATAAAATGGTCTGCAGCATCGCCACTCATGGACACTCGCCTTATTGGTCAATTGTTTAGGCCCCTCCTGTGCATACGGACTATCAGAATCGTCTGTGGCAACATCAGGGGTTGCGAGAAAATCATCGTTCTAATTTTCAGGATAACCACGCATTCCATTTCACAATCTGTTTTTAGTGATGGGAAAAGAGTCATTAATCTTAGCTTTGCAGTACAATCGAATAATATTCTTTTAAATTTTTAAATTCGGTCTCAACTAGGTTCTTTCCCAAATGGTTCGTGAGCACTGGGCAATTCAGAAATATAATCTTCTCCCTCCCCATTCTTCCCACCCAGAACCGATCCATCACCTTACTCTCCCGGTGCTGTCATCTTCTTTGATTCACCGGAAAGGTGGTGAGGGGATCAAACCATGTCACTGTAGTGCCTCCTCGACCGGGGGGTCTTAGGTCTGAGTCGCAACCGCAGCAGGATTTTTGACACTAGCAGATAGCAGGTCGAATTTAGTCCTATCTGGAAGATAATTATAGCGGCCAGCTGCTCTGATTGGTAGCTTTCATGGTTTCCTCCCAGCAATACCAAGGAAATGACGGAGCAGTACCCCCAACAAATTGGCCACAAACCACGCGTGATCTTTCCTTCCAAATTTTTGTCCGATTCTACCTTTTACTTTCACTCACTTAACAACATGCACTCATTACCACATGTCGGAAGACCGTTGGGAGCTTAGTGCTTGCCCCGGAAGGACGGTGCCCGCTGGTGGGAGATCCGGTTGGGGAAACCACTGCTACCCGATCCAGGCGACGCCGGTTCTCACCATCCAGCGGGAAGATCCCCGTCACATCCCAAGGAAAATAAGCACACACATACAGGACTAATTTACTTAGCTGTTGACGCGCTGGGAAACAATCAATCACCATCATTCTTTGATTCTCCTTCACGTCCCCCCGGCACTCACTCTTTACTCCCCACCCTTTATCAACTCGTCATCGCAGACATCGTCCACTCTGGACAACTTGTGTTCCGCCAGCCGTTAAATATCATCACCGCCTTTTTCCCTCGCCCACACGTTTTGCGGAACTTTCCCCAATTTCCCGCCCACGAACTCGCCGTTCCTTCGTTGATTCCTGAACATACCCTCACCACTCCTCCTGCGCCATCACGTTTTCTTCCGTCTTCCCAGTCATATTTTCTGTAGCATTCACTGCCCCTTGCCCGTTTCCATCCTACACGATGGCAGTCACTTGGTTTACCTCGTCTCGTCAACTCAGAAGTGTGCCAGCTACCATATTTACAGCTTCTGTCCATCCGGCTCACCATCAGTCCTGCAGCTCTCCTCTACCACTATCACCACGCCGTCGCTCCTTTTCTTATTCCTTGATCATCATCTGTTCCTCTGTCTGCTTTTCCACCTCGTTCCGCTCCCAACTCCTCTCGGAGCCCGCCATGCCCCAAATCCTTGTTTGTCACTCTTTCTGCCTCGAGTCCCCCTTCCTCTCCATATTTCAGGCTATCGCCACTTTCCCTCTTCGATACTTTGCCACATCCACACTTCTCACCATCTTTACCCATAAGCGAGCATCCACTTCGGCGCATAAAGTCTTTTTGCCTCTATTGACTATTTCCTAAGTCCTCAGCCACTATTACTGCCACGGAACCACTATACCATGGGAAAAGATAATTCTTCGATTACTTGTTAGATATTTCCCAAATATTCCCTTTTTAGATAATCATTTTACTTTTAAAAAATTCATTTACCTACGAGTACATCGGCCACTGCCCACTTCGTCTCAGTTCTCGGTTGTTATTTCTTCAAGTGCGTCGTACCAGACTTAAATTATACCACTTTGTATCATCTCACTTAACATTACTGTCCCACGTATGTTTATGCTCGGAAATAAGAAGAAAGTAAATTTCCAATGTTATTACTGTAAACAAAGAAATACGGTTTGTTGTAATTACATATCACCATGTGTAGATCCATTGCTAGGCGGACGACCAGTCATATTCACATTTTTCGATAAAAGTATAGTCATTCATGTTTTCAGTTGCATACACTTTAAATACTTACAAACCAACAAGCAAAAATAAATTCAGCTTAAAAAGAAAATTCGTTATGAGAAAACTTGAGTCATTTGGGCACTACCTCATCTCCTTGGGAACGACTCTCCTCTGAAAATCGTGGGTTACGCCACTAGGTAATGACTGTGAATGATGGACTATCTTCCTGGTCTCAACCATCCTGCTGTGTAAACATGAGAACCGCCGTGCTGTGGGGTCAAAAGCATACTAAAATTACACATAGGCAGTCAAGTTAGTGCCCACTACCTTGTGGCAAACATTAATGTTTAAACAATTTATTATATGAATCCATAAATTTTAAAGAAAATTAACATTATTTTTATTTTTAATTGCAACGATTAAGTGCACGTCCGTTTATTTTGATTACATATTTGAATATTTTAATATTATTGGGGACCCATAATTGGGTTTTATCACCTTTAGGTGTTAATACCTGACTGTGTAGTACCAACTCCATTTGTCCTTAAAGGATTTCATTCAGTTTATACTATTTATCTGTTTCGAGTTTCTCTAAGAGGTCATGTTTGTATTCAGGTAACCGAACACTATTCACATGACAGTTGTTAAACAAAGAAAATTGTTTCTTCGAATACGACGCTTCCTATATGCACTGACTGTTGAACCCTATAATTCAAACCCTTTTAAAACAATGACTGAGATGAACGGGAAAACTTTATGTCGGCCTGATACCGTCTTATCGATAAAATCTGTGTGAACGCGAATGGCATCTGCATGTGTAAACGAGGGATTTTCCTTGTGATATACTCATTTCCTCAGTGGTGGTGGTGGTGGCAAACAGTTTTAGGAATTTAATATGGTAATTAAGAAAACTGTTTCCTGTGATTGATTATTGACTAACTCACATTATATTATTTCCTTCTTCTAATGACGAGGAAATCTCAAAACAGACATCTACTATTTTACTCACAAAATTGTTATTTCCTTCTCAAATTTCAAACGTTTTCCCCAATGTAAAGAACTAGCTGAAAAAAATACTATTAAAGTTTTTTTATATTTTATTTTCTGAACCAAAATTTCTTTTTTCCTTTCTGATGTAGGTTCTTAATTAATAAACAGAAAAATTTTGCTAAAAAAATGTACAATCAAAATGACCTGTCGGATCGTGACTTTTTTTTCAGGCCGATAATCACAGAGTAAATGCTGGTAGGTCTTCGTACCTGGCCATAGGAGACCCAACCATCCACCGAATGTCACACACTGTTGCTACTGTTCTGGGAGAAAATAAATAAACAATAAATGCATAAATATGAATTGAGTAAATAACATCAGGATATTTCCATTATTTCGAAAAAGTTTAATGAAGGTAAATTATGAGGATTTTTCTTATTAGGCGCAGATAACGCTCTTCTTCATCTATGATCGAAGTTTCTGATTTGAGTTCAATATTTCGTGTACAGGAGCTTCAAACTCCTGGCATAATTGGGCTTCCTCCTCGTTTGTCTTCCTGATTACCCCCACCCCACCCGGCAGGCGGAGCCACAAGGGGGGGGCGAGAACGACCAAACGCGGAGGGATCGCCTATCGCCGACCGAGCAGCAACATGGCCATTGTTTACAGTGCGTTTTCGTGCCTGGAATCAATTAAAACATGCAGGGCGTCGATTGGGGGCTCGAGCCCAGAAAGGGCCCTGCTGCGCCGACCTCGTGTTCCAGGGGGGTAGGGAAGGCGATAGCACTGTTTGAAAGCCACAGCAAAACAATGAATTTAGAGACATTTGTTTTTATTTTAGAGGGGAGTTTACGGAAAAATAATTTCGGGAGAAATTTAAAATGTGATAACCTCTATTTAGAAAAAAAAAATAAAATAAAGTCATGCTTTTCAGAGAGCTGTAAAAATTTAATATCTGGGCAGGACAAACCCCGTTAGAAAAAAGAAGACTACAATTTAGATTTCAAAGACAGACTTTATCCCGGAAATTTTGAGATCCCACCACACTCTCCTTGTTTTTTCCATATTGAGACTAAATGACAGGTGATTTGGCATTGGATCACCTACAGAAAAATGGCGAATAATCATTGGATATAACTTAATTAAAATTATTTATTTCTTTAGAAAATTGGACTGAATGAATGCTGACCACTCAGTCTATCCCGCACTCAAAGATATGCCATCAAAACATTGTTATTTAAAATGGAGATAACAATAAAAATATTGATTTCTTTCACATGACCACCTCAAATTGAACTTATTATGTTTTGGGAGTTAATACATTTTTGGTATGTTGTTCCACCTACCGAAGACTTACATTAAACATTGTAAGAAAACCATAAAAGAAATACAATTATCAATTGTTACAAACAATTAGGGGATGCATTCTGTTAGTATTTATCACAAAGGCGCAAACACAAAATGGTAATTTTAATGAGTTCGTAATAGCCCCTAAGGAACTTTGTTAAACGTGTAAAAGACCTATTCTTTCAATTGTTAAACAGAAATTACCTTTATTACAAAATTTTAGAATAAACTCCAGAGACTTGTTAAGGATTCTGGTTATCTTTAACTGTTAAATAGGTAAAATACTAGTGATTATTCAACAACTAGGGTACAGACTTTTTCATATTATTTCTAATCGATTACATAAAAATGCGATAAATGATATTGCAATTGAGACCTGTTAATATATTACTATCTCTTCCAAATTTCGTTTCCTCTGGTCACAGTGCTTGGAATACAAGATAATTAGCACACAATCTTAATATAATCACATTAGCGTTTACAAAATGCTTGCCCTCCTTACAAGAATTTTGAATGTCTCTCTGTGATGACAGTGATTAATGTGTTTCAGGAATCAGGTAAAAATACCTATTCGGCAGGATTTCCATCAGGCGTACATCTCTATCTAATACGTGTTTAATCCACGGAGCTATCACAGAGGTACCTTACAGCACCGATGAGGGGTATTGTAGAAACGGATTCTATCTTGAAATTTATGGTTTTGACATACTACATTTACTCCAGTTTACAGCAAACTCACATTCGTGATAAAAATGCAGAATCATTAGCGCGATAATTATTCTATAGTTGATTCTAGAAATATTTCGATTCGAATGCCTATTGCAGGGCTTGCGAAGTAGCATCTATCTCTATGAAGTGCTTATCTTGCCCCCTCCTCTGCTGGTGATCACATACGATAAGACTGAACTGTAACTCGTCGTGAAACACCAGTCTGAAATATAGAACCGCGTAGAATTAAGCAAGCAACTATGTGATTTTTAAAACCAATTAACACAACTAGGAGAATTGCCTGTCAAATTTGCATTCGTTATTCATGAAACTCTGTAGCCCAAAATTGAATGATATACGCTAATAATATTTTAATTAACTGCAATAGTTGATTGATTGATTCTAAAGAAATTATAAAGCTTATATTGTAAATAACGAATGTAAATGAATCACAACAGCAATATACTTTTTCTCTAATTTGTCACTGCTCTGCAATATTACACTATTACATGAATTGGGAAAAGAGTTTTCAACCAGTAAGATCTCTATTTTCAATTTTGTAGTTTTGAAAAGTTATTTTTTTTTTCAATTTTTAAAAATATATAGAGTTCGTCGAAAATAGGACCACCAGCGCCTTGGTCAGATAGTACACAAAGGAGGTTTTGTCGTCGTACTGAACGACAAAACTGGCCTTTTAGAGCCCTTAAGTCTTTCTGTACCATTATAAAATATTGACATATCACCACCAGATATCACACATAACAGAAAAAAACCTCTGGATTCGAACTCACAACGTTAGCAAGCCGACAGGGTACCTATGGACAAGCAACCATTCGGCTAAAGCGGTATCAGTTTCACTTACCACTAGAAAAGTAATTAAATATAATAAAACTCATGATTAACGGAATATAATCGTATCAATATATTTTTTTTCTGTTTTCAGAGGTCGACTTTTTTAAGTTTATATCTCTATTGAAATATATAATATAATATAAAAATGTATAATATAGGGAATAATCCCCCATCTCGATCAGGTTTTGTCGTTTCCTGATCCATTGAGCAAATGCTGAGATGGCCCCTTTGTTTTGCTTCTGACATAAATGTAACTTCATTTTCAGCATACCTCTATGAATTCAGTGGGAAATACAATTATTCAAATTATCGTTTCTATGTTGTCGCGGCAGGAAGTAATAGACTAAAATTTATTGCTTATTTATCCTTGAAAATAGAGTCATTACATGGGAGTTTTTTGAGTGTTTTTTTTTCTCCTTTCAAAATTCAAAATTCTATTGCTTATTTATCCTTTTGAAAATAGATTTTATTACATGGAGTTTTTTTGTTTTTTCTCCTTTCAAAATTCAAAATTTATTGCTTATTTATTTTGAAAATAGATTTACTTACATGGGAGTTTTTGTTTTTTTTCTCCCTTTCAAAATTCAAAATTTAAGTAGTATATGACTTGGTGTAGGAATCACAGAATTTGAAAATGTGCACATTAACTAATTTTTCCTTATAGCACGTCATACGCAGTTTTTGAACTGTTTTTTGACGTAAAATAAATAAATAAATAATATAATATATTAATATAGGAATAATATAATTTATTTTAATAGAATTCCAAGTTTTCTATAGAAAGAAAGTACAAGATTTTTACTTTTCCTCATGTACTTCAGTACCACATTGTCATAATGAAACTGGAAAGGACTCTGCAATTATTCCAGAAGAGCCTAATGTTCAGATGCATGACAGTTTTAAAGAATACTAGTGAACAGCGCGTACTTTCACCCGTATTTTCACGGAAACTTATGCGAGGCTACCATAATTTTCGAAAATTGCACATGATCTTATTAAGATGATGATTGACAATAAAATTGTACATGATCTTATATATTATTATTTCTTCTTTTAAGGAGTAGGTTTCATCAAGCGGAAAATATCTCAAATTTGAATATTTTACTTGTAGGAAGGCTGAAAAATCAAGCCAATGAACATGAGATCTCCACTATTCTCTAAAACGCACTTTAATTATCCATCAATAAAATGTAATAAAAATTATGGAGCCATTTGTTTGAACATTTGAAAATGTCTCAGGGGCTTCATGTAAAGTAATTCTCCTTAATTGAATATTTGTTTAAACTCAAGGCTCATACCAGCGATCGATTATTAGGAGTATCAATTTGGTGAAAATCGATGAACGGTTTAGGCCGCTAGCGTTGTTCAGGACGGACGGACAGACATTTTACCGTCAGTCTATTTTTCGCTATCAACCACCCACAAAACATGGATTCTGGCTACACCACGATTTGGAGGATTTTTTTCAAATTTAGCAAAATGGATTTATCCAGTTTTTCGTCACAAGGCCTTGTAATATTCGTTTCTTCGCAGAAAATTCTGCCAGTTTTTTCAAGTGCAGCATTATGTAACTTTTCTACTCCTTAGGAGAAAGTGAAATTGATCAATATATGAGAAAATTTAGATTATGCGTTCACGGAAAGTTTTTATGCTTTCACTGCAAAGCAATTTTCCAAATTTGGAAAACATTTATACAATTTTATATAACTTCATTTGTCGAATTAGTTATACCGAGAAGAAGAATCAAGAGTTCATGAGAAATTTGAAACAGATTAGTAATTGTAATGTTGAAAAATCCCTGAGATATTAATAAAATGTGACATTAACTACAGTATTTGTAATAACGGTATAGTGTATTCGAATGAAAAGTGTAAAGTAAAAAAGAAAGATTTCGTTTTCAGAAAGTTTCAATAATGCAATATGAGCATAATGTAACATACCCTCCAGAAATATTGGATTCTTATTGAATTCAGAATCATAATCAACTTGCTAGTATAATATCAATTTTGAAAAAGAATACATAGATTTAGAAGTCAGTATTGTTTTAATTTTTTGCGGTACCATGCGTAGGGTCCTTTTCCTACAGGCCGTTTTCCTACAACCAGTCTAAAAATAAATACATTTTCGCAGAGTTTTTTTGGAAAAATATTGTTTGGAGTTCATTATTTCAAAAGCCAATTTTCCTTCAAAACCCCTAAATACCATTTTTACTTGATATCATTGTTTCTGTAGTATGCTGCGCATTCGAGAATGAAGTCTTAACTCACATTAGGCCAATTATTTTCTGGCAGTGTCTCTCAGCTCAAAAGCTATGGAAATATTGTAGAAAGAACATTCATGGGACTCAGTGGCATTCAGTTTTAATATAAATTTGTTTATTTACCCAACGAAATAGAGAAACTGTGAATAAAATAGGTATTGGCTACAATGAATATCATTGTAATATTGTAGGAAATCGCTGAGAGAGTTGAAATATTAAGGTATAAATAATAATCGAATTAGCTGACAATGTATAACAATTTAATTTTGAATTAAATCAATTTCCGTTTTATAATACTGCGACCCACCCCTCCGCCGGCTAGCTCAGAATGGGTTTTCAAGGTGGGCGCAAAATAAAAAAATACAATTAGAATAGCGGGGATCAGGGTCATGTGGGCTGTTGTGGATTGAATGCATTTACACAGAAACCTTTAAGTCGAATCACTTTCCCACTTACTGGCATATTCTAATTAAATTGCTGTTACAGCCAATGAACATAAAACACTTTACATATACAAGAATTTTGTCTTGCTGAAAAAGAAAACAACTTGCACTCTCAATAATTAACTACACTGTTTCCTTTCTCTCATTTAAATCAATTTCAAAGAATACTAAAACTTTGCCTAATCATTCCAGTCGTAAATTTCCTAGTTGCAACTTTACAATTAGCTAAGTTTTTCTTGAAAGAAAAGATTGATTCTATTTTTACAGAATATCGGTATAAAGAACCTGTACTAATACTCTCTTTCCGAAACAAATTATTCCCTTCCTAATATCTACAAATTGTCTGCTGGCACGACTCATTGTGTTCTTTCACGGCGTAGAGAAATTCATTTATGTCGACTCTTCCAGTCGCTCGGTGTCCTTGTCCTTGCAAATTGGTCAGACAAAGCCGCCCCTCTGCAGAACCGCACGGTCGCCCTTTCCAGTACCGTTGTTCAACTCACGATGTGGCCTGTCTCGTTTTCCGTTGATACTCTTCGTATTCTTTATAGAATGTAACTAGCTTTAATTCCATATTTAAAGAATCTACAATACGACAACTGAGTCTATCGTATAAGAAGAATAAATATAAAAATAAAAAACTGCAAAGAAAAGAAAAATGAATGGCCCTGTTAGTTTCATGCTATTCACACTCCTCTCTCTTACAAAGATTTTAAATGTGCGTCACTTATACTTTCATCCTTTTCCTGAGGAATTGTTTTAATGCCTTTGTAATATGATAATTACCTCCTCGAATGTCTTGGAAGAGTTTTATCGTAGATGCAGTCCTGAAGTCCGTAGCAGGCCGAGGTGCCGCCTTCGTGATCGGTAGGTCCTCGCCCTCCAGCGCCGTTACTTCAGAAAAGAAAGCTTTCTTTCTCCCGACTCCTCGGTGTCGCATACCTACCGAGACGCTCCCCTTACGGATATAGCGTTCGCAGTTTTCATTTCGGACATTCATGCGCGTTGGCGCGCGTTCAAACAGCAGCTCATCTATTCTTGAATATTGATGTGCTCCGTTTCGAGACCTCGGCAAACGGATGGTCACAATACTATTTTGCTCCAGGGAAATAAAGTCCTTAGGGTTTATATTAGGCAACGATTATTGAAAGTCCGAACTCAAATATTAGAAATTTTCACACCGTGTTGTTGTTTTTTAGTATATTTAATGTCTCTTTAACTACTAGGCTGCAACGACCACTGCATTTTTATCTTTGGGCTTGTAGGGGAGAATACGTATGACATCACGAACACACACATCTATGTCTGGCGGAACCCGCGGCCCTTCGAACCCAGGCAGCTACGGCCTGGTCGTCCATTTCCTCTTTCTCTCCTTGTAAACCTTTGACATCATATATCCAACATCAAATACATCGAAGATATCGCTTAATTCTCCATCATTTGAATTACGTTTTTTCCTGTGTCCCTGGTCACGTGGGGATAAGTGGAAATGAAACCGCTGACTAGGTAGTAAAGTTGGCCTCGAGGAAGCCAGAAAGACATCTTTATGGTAATATCTGCTCTTACTACCAAGATTTTTATCCAACGTTGCATTTTGAGTGCAAACAGAGTGGCAGAACTCTTTTCAAACTCACAAGGATCATAAGTCGTGGTCATCCTGTGGCTTCAAGCGCGAGAAGGCGAGAATTGTTATTCACCTTCGGATCGGGCACTGCCACTCTCTCACGGGACATCTCAGTTACCCACCCTCTATCCCCAGAAATGAAGAACAGACCTTACTGTAAAGCATACTCCTCGTGCATCACAGATAATGAAAGAAGCCAAGAAGACATATAGCTTGTCGACTATAGAGGGATGCTGGCTAGTGTCCTCTGCAAACTCTTCAACTTTCTTAGAGAATATGGATTATAAATCTTAATATGCGTGACGGGGGATGATTTTTAACATGCCTTTATAATTAATTTTGCGTTGTTGATGTAACACTGTCTTTGTCATTTATTTCATTTTAATACTAGTCATTTTTTAGTATGTTTTTACTTTAATCTTGTGTAATTAATAAAATTATTTTAACTGACTTCTATACTAATTTTCAGAAAATTTTACGAATAAGATTGCATCATGTAATTGTCAAGATATTTGAGCACAATGCACAGTTCTTTAGATTGCTAAAGAAGGTATGAAGTTCATCTGTGTAAATAATAAAGACAGTAGTTTAGTTTTCAGATTTGAGGACTTGTGATCTCATTGAAACTCTTTGTGTTTTCCAAAAGCTGGATCTAAAACTAAATGTATTTTCATGTCTGTTACATTCAAGTATTGGGATCTTATGAGCATTTATTTATCGTATGGTAATACACATGGTGATATATATAAACAACTTATCTGCAGAAATGTAAGATATTGTACCAAAACCAAAACAAACAGAATACAATTCATAAGATACAAGTTTATAAGCAAACATTTAAATTTTTAATATATTCAATTGCAGCCGTCAGGAAATCGTCAAATGGTCCGTCATACGCTATCAGGGCATTTCGTTATGATGTGGCGTACGGTTTGTCTAGTTGCTCCACAGTCGCAGTTTGGCGTCAAGACCTTACCCCATTTATGTAGGGAGTCAAGTTTCTTTGTATGTGCACTATTAAGCCATACCGGAGCTCCGTACTCCGCAGTAGAATATACTAGTCCGAGTGCTGATGTGCGGAGAGTTTCAGCAGTAGCTCCCCACGTCGTCCCGCTCAATTTGTGTATAATGTTGTTTCTAGTGCGCATCTTCGCGGCTGTGTTCTCCAGATGTAGTTTATAGGAAAGTGTTTGGTCCAGAGTGACTCCTAAGTATTTGGGTTGCTTATTATGTTGGAGCAATCTGCCTTCAAAGTGAACTTGAAGTTGTCTATTTGCTTCTCCGTTACATAGATGAAAGCAGGTTCTCTGTCTTATTAGGATTTGGTTTCAATCTCCATTTCCGAAAGTAAGATCCTATTGTTGCATGATCATTTGTTAAGGTGGCTTCAGTTTCCTCGAATGTTCTATGTCCTACTGCCAGAACCCAATCATCCGCATATCCAAACATTCGAGATCTAGTATCAGGCATGTCAGAGATGTATAAGCTAAACAGTTGTGATGCGAGCACGGATCCTTGTGGGAAGTCTTTCTCGTTTAGCGTCTTTGTTGAGCTTTTCCTGTTACCCATGATGACCTGGAAGGTTCCTGTCTGCTAGCACGCTATTGACAAAAGTTGGAGAGCTTTCTGCATGGTATTATCTTGTAGAATTTATATAAGAGGCCGTGTCAAACGCATCATAAGCCGCTGTAACGTCTATGTTGTTGATGTTTTAATTCCTCTGATAGCCTGCTTCTATGTATGTCGTAAGCGCCATGATCTGTCCGTAGCTCGCCCTGGTCGAAATCCAGCCTGTTCTATTGGTATTTTTTAAAGTATGCTAGTCCCAATTCTGTTGTAGATGAGTCTCTCGAGCAGTTTGTATAGTGAGCTCAGAAGGGCTATTGGTCGGTAGCTCTTTGGATCGTTACCTGGTTTCCCTGGTTTGAGAATAGCAATGATGTTAGATTTTTTCATTTCGCTAGGTAATCTACCTCTCATCAAGTGCATCGGAGAAGAAGGGGCTGGCCATTTCCTGCATATTTGCCGCAGTTTAAGAGGAATTCCGAATGGATTCCATCAGGTCCTGGAAAACCCCCATTGGATAAAGCCCAATGATACAAATAATATTTATACGTTTGTAAAAGGTGGTTTTGATTTCATTGATACTAAAATTATAACTTATTTCAGTTTTTAAAATTATATAGTGTATTTCAAATCTTGTCACACAAAATGTGATGAAAGTTATTTTAAAATCATTTTATTTATTATTTTAATATTACATTTATAAATTGTAAAGAATACCTGCAAGGATATGGATACATTTCTTTATTGTTTTGAGCACTGTATGGTGAATATTTGTCAAGGACCCAAATCATAAATCCAGTAACTGTGAGAGCACCAACAATACTCAGCCACACTTCAAGCCGTAGGACTGTCATAAACTTGAACAATGATGTTTCTAACAGCTTTTCTTATAACTAGACATATGAGATCATACAAGAGATTAGAAGAATAAATAGTTCAAGAATTAATTTTTTCACAAATGATAATTCAATAGGTAATAATACGAGGTTGTCCGACTGACGGTCATAGTGGTATCCTGACCACCATGATCATAGCTACCATGTGTTGAATACAGTCTTTATCTGTGTCAACAAGCCAATATTATTACATTCCTGCTCCAATACTAATTGATAAAAGAACAATATCAAATTCTTAATAACTCCGTGCTTCTATTATTCATATGTTTCACATGTCGATTCAACAACTAAATTCTCTGGTTGGAACAATAAAGGATACATGCGGCCTTGCATTTATGACAGATCAGGCTGGTTTCTCTTTAAATTTTGCCCTCTCACACCCTTGGCTTACAGCATCACACATTAGAAATAGCAAAAACCAGTAACTGCAACAATTTCCCTTTTGTGTATGTGCAGTTTTAGGTACAAGAAACAAATAAATATTCATTCTTATGAATGTGACATTGTGTGACCATGAGTGCGTGATTTAAGTGTTTCACATATGCATTCGAATTCAGGCTCAACTAACCTGACAATAAGTGTTAAGTGTCTTACGGGAATGTATTTTACTAATCTTACTAAGCTTAGCATGGCACCTCCGGCAGATATTTTCAAATTTTAAAAAGTTTAATTTGTGCTCATCAGTTAATAAAAATAAATTTTAAACATATTACAGTTGCCCAGCTCTTCCATTCCCGGCCCTAGAAAAATCATGAAAAGTATCGAAAAAAAATTTTAAAATTTTTTGTTTTTAAAATTAGATTTAATCAATGAAAAAATTTATTTCGTTATGAAATATTGAAAAGATATTATAGTAAATCACATATTTCATAAACAAAAATGGTAGATGCTTTAAAACCACCTCAAACATTTTTTTTAAGTATTTTTCTGAACACCCTTTAAGGAACCGGCTAAAATTACCCAAATCGTTTTGTTCTGTCAAGAAGAATGAATGACTTTTGTCCATTTACTTTTCCCCTAAGTCCCCAAAAAAACACGTTTTAGTTTTTAAAAAAGCATACTAGATGGAATTTATGGGAAATTTCTTGGTGGATCGCAATAAATGAAAAAATTTCCCCCATCAGAAGATCCAGAGGGTCTAATGACACCCTCATTAATCTCCACTGTTGGTTGGGGTTTTAAAAACTTATGGAAAGGGGTTATAAATTGAAAGTATTAGGATATTACTTTTCCTTTGCGCGTAAAATTGAAAAAATATTTTTACCCCCCAATCCCCAAAGGTGTATGGTTTCTTTAGATACCCAGGTACTTCAGAAAGCAAAATGAAATTTATTTTTAAAAAAAGTAATATTTGACAGTCTTTCCCCTTTTCCCCTTTTTTGAACCAAAAAATTTGCTCGGTGCCCCCCTGCGGGAAACCCCGGGCCCTTTTAAAAAAAGAACCCAGGGAAGGCGCCCACGCTACTAAATTTTTACTATTTTTGTTTGCGCTTCGGGAACAGTTTTTTACTTTCCCCTTTATGATGAGAGAAAGTTATGAAATCTTTCGAAAAACAAAAAATTTTCCCCAGAAAAAAGCTCTTTTTCCCTTTCCCGGGTAACAAAAAAGTGGATAAGTCCAGTTGCTAAAATTAAAAAAAAAGTCCGTCATCTCATGGTGGCCAAAATCCATTTTTTTGTGGGTCCCGGTAAATCGATTGAGGTAATAGCCCTTTCTTGAAAAACCCGCTGGAAAAAACCCTAAAACCGTTTTTCCCCCAAAAGTATTCCCAAATAAATCTAGTTGATTCGGCCTTAAAATTGGAAAAACCGATTTTTTAAATTTTTTGGGATCTTTTTAAATAAGCCTGGGACTTTTAAATTTAAAAAGAATTTTTTCCCCTTTTTTGATTAAATTTTTTTTTGATTTAAAAAGGGGGTTTTAAAATAGTGTAGGTCTCATGTTTTAAAAAACCCCTGTTTTTTGAAAATTGAAAAAATTTTAAAATTTTTAGCATTTCCCAAAACCCCCTTAATTATAAAGGGCAAAAAATTTTACCCCAAATTAAATCTTTAAGAAAAATTTTAAATAAAGTCTTAAATTTTTGACATTGAATTTTTTGGAAATTTTTGCATGAAAATGCGGGCAAAATTTATTCAGTTTTGGCACCCTTTTTTTTATATTCTAGGTGAGTGTACAAATAACTTTTTTGTTGTTGTGTATTATATATATATATATATATATATATATTATATATATTATTATATATATATATATATATATATATATTTTTATAAACAAAAAGACAAAAAAACTTTATTTTTTGGGAAAATCTTTTAAATTGTTTTTAAAAAGTTTTTAATGTTACCAAGCTAAAGTAAAAATTTTACCTTTTTTTTATGTTTTTTTTATAAAACTCCCCTGTTTTTTTCAATTCAATCATTAAAAAACATTTATTATCTAATGAAAAATTAAAATTATATTAGATTAAATAAAATAAATTCCCCACGTTCGTTTAAACATGGGGCCGGGGGGGAAAAATCATTTAAAAAGTTTTTAATCAGGTGTTTATTGGTGAACATTCCCCAAAGATAAAAACCCAAAAACGATGATTATTGGGCCTAATAAATAAAGTTCTGAGTTTTATTTTGGTGTGGCTTTTAAAAAGGCAAATCGTGGCCCTGCGCATACTCCCTTTACCAGGAATGAATCTCGAAAATAGAATCTCGACTAATGGCCCCCTAAAATTTTTTTTTATCGTTGATTTTTCGGGCGGGTCGTGGGGAAAACAAATTTATTTTTCTCTAAGTCTTTTCCCGGGGGCGCAATAATTATTTTTCAAAAATACAAATACTGATAAATAATTACAAAAACCCCTCAAAAATGAAGAAAAAATTTTTAATTTTTGGGAAAAATACAAAAAGTTTTTGGAATCCCCGCGTTTTAATTTTATGGGGGTTGTTTTAAAATTTGATGGTTTCAATTTTTTTCCCAAATTTTAAAAATCAAATAAATTTTTTTTAAAAATTCTTAGCATTCAGACAATTTTAATATCAATCCTTTTCTTTTTAACTTAAAGAAATTTTTTTAAAGTTTTTTTAAAATCATTTAAAGGTAAAAAAAACTGGAAAATAAAATTTTTTTGCCAAAAGATGCCCCTTTTTAATTTTTACCCACACACACAAACAAAACTTTGGGGAGCTCACACAAACACACACTTGCCATTAATTATAAAACATTTTTTAAACTTTTTCATTTAAAAATTAAAAATACATGGTTTTATAGGGAAAAAAAAATTTTGATTTTAAAATTTAAAAATTAAAAAAGCACCTTTTTTTTTGTTTTCAAAACCCCTTTTAAATTGAATCCCCAAACTAAACCCCCAAAAGTTTATCAGATATTTAAAGCCCTTTCCCTTTTTACTTTTCTTAATAAAAATCCATAAAATTTTTTTGCAAATTTTTTTAAAAATAAATATTTTCCCCAAAGGGGATTTCCCTTACCCTTCTTTCTTGATTTGTTTCGGGTTTCCAAATTAATTAAGACCAGGGAAAACCTAAAAAAAATATTTTGAAATATTGTACATCCCGATTAAATAAAAATAATAAAGATAATATTAAGGGTAAATTCCTTAAATTGTTTTATTAAAATTTTTAAAAACAGTTGTAAAAAAATGATATATTTTATTGTTTTTGTTTTGATTTTTACATAATTGGAAAAAATCAAAACTTTTGGTTTTGAATCCCGACAATTTTTTTTATGCAATTTTTGTGGTTTTCTTTTAAAAACTGATTTTTCCCTTTGAAAAAACATTACGGGGAACTTTTTTTCTCATTAAAGGTTTTTCCCCAAAGATTTGTTTTCAAAGTAAAAGAAATATTGTTAAAAAACTAATTTTATTATATTTTTGCATTTTTTTAAATTTTTCTGAGGGAATTATTAAAATTTTTTCTTATTTTTATAAGTGTTTTAAATCCTTACCTTAAAATTTTTCTTTATTTGGGTTAAAAAAATATATTCGTAACTTTATTGGAATATTTTACTGGATTTTTATAAAAAAAATTTTTAATATCTTTTTGATTTTTTTCCAATCAACAAATTTTAAAAATATAAATAAATTTTTAAAATTTTTAAAATTAGTTTTTTGTAATTTACTAAGTTCTAAAAATATTACTTTAAAAATTAAAATAATAAATTTTTTTATCTTTCTTTATAAAGTTAAAATTAAACCCTTAAAAACAAAAGATCTATTGCCATTTAAAAATTTTTTCCAAATAAATTAAAAATTTCCCCTTTAAGGACTTTTCCCAAATTCGCAAATTTTTCCACCCAAATTAATTTACCCCAAAAAAACTTGGCCCTTTAAAAATTTGGGCCCCTTGAACCCCGGATCCCTTTTTTTCTTCCCTAATTTTCCAAAAAAAAATTTGCCAGCATCTTAAAATATCTTATGGACATTTTTTTATATATTTTTTAAAAAAATATAAATTTCGTGCCCATATTACTTTTATTTTCAAAACTACGACGACAAATATACTTCTATCAGAAAGGAATGGAAAAGGGTTACCCCAAGGGGAATTAAAACTGAAAATCCCCCGGGCCTAAAATTCAATCTTTGGTTTAACCTCAAATCCCCCCATTTTTTTTTCCATAAATAAAAATTAAACGAATCCCCCAACCCACGAAATTAAAAAAGAACGGCGGGCGTGGCCCCTGTCTTTTGTGCCCCAAAAACTCCCCTTTTGGGGGAAAAAACGCGGGGGGCCCAAAATACCGGGGAAAAAAAGGCTTATTTTTACCCTTTTTGAAATTTTCTTTTCATTTAAAATTTTAAAGGGCTCAAATTTAAATACCTTCACATTTTTTTATATTTTTTAAATTTAAACCCAGTCTAAATAATTACGAGTATATTAAAGACCCCATCAAACAAAGTTACCGGATACAGCTTTTTACTGTAGGAGAAAAAAGTTTACCCAGTTATTGGTTATCGGGAAAAACCCAAAAAGGTTTTTTCTTCAAAATTCGCTTTTTATCCCCACGACTAAATCTTTCTCTTCTTAAATAAGAAAAAAAATAAAAACATACCCCTGGACATATGAACCACGTCCCGTCTGTATTTCCCAGCTGCTCTAAATTGGCAATTCAAAAATCGGCGCCCCCCCTCAAAAAAATCTCCAGTGCTTTTTTTTGGCCCGGCGTGCCGTTATAACTAGAGACCGGTTTTTGTAATTACTTTTTTTGTCATTCTACTTCTTTCCCAAAATTTTTTAATCTTTAATGCCCCTTAAACAAATACCCAATTTTTTTCTTACATTTTTTTTAAAATTTGGACTTTTACATTTTTTATTCGGTTTTTGGTTCAAAATTTTTAAAGGGAAAAGGGGATTTATTAAATTCATCTAAAATTTTGTAAATGTTGGGGGCATAGGCATGCAGGCGGGGCTTTCCCCTTAGAAACCAAAGGCGATAAATCGAAGGGCGGCAAGTAACGGAGGGAAAGATGGTGATAAAAGGGCCCTTTGTGGTTTTTGGGGGTAAACGGGTTAAGGGGGTATGACGTAGAAAGGAAACTCGGGTTTTTTTAAAAAAAAGAGACAGAATTTTTTTAAAAGTTATCGAGGTTGATTTTTGTAATTTGGGAGATGAGTTTTGGGCCCTTCCCCGGACACATCTTCTGCGGGGTTTTTGAAATTAAAGATGCGGGACTTGGGGGAAAAATTTTGGGGGAAATAATTGAGCAGTGAGGACTTATAAATATTTTGTGGGCGAAATTTCCCGGGACTTTTGAATAATTCTGGCCCCGGGAAATTTTTAAAATCGGACTTGAAGAAAAGGAAAGGGGCCGGGAAATCTTTGGTTAGGAGGGAAATTTTTATCGCGTTAAAAGCTGGGGGAAATTTAAATTTAAAAAAGAAATAGCCCTTTGTTATCTGGATTAAGTAAAACGTAAAAATCTTAGTTAAGTCCCATCCAGGGAAAGAATAGGAAAGTAAGTGAAACAATAATTGAGGGACATCGACCCGGCAGCGGAAACTTGAAAACAAGATACAGAAAAAAAAAAATTACAATGTTAAAAGTTTTTTTATTTTTGGGGTAAAATATATTATTTAATATTTGTTTCTGCAATGTTGGTATCTTAAGACTCCATCCATGTTGTTAAAAAGGGGGGGTTTCTCTAAAATACCACACAAATTATAATGAAATGTGAAATAATTACCTCTGCGGTTCCAACTCTGAAGAATCGTCTAGTCGCTGCTATAGGTTAATTTGGCTTCAATGAAAAACCCCTTTTCCCAAAACCCATTCTCCCAGAGGTTTATCAGGGGGTTTTATTGGACTATATCCGTCATGGACATAAAAAGCGTTGGGATTTTATTCGGTTGATTTTGCAAGCCAACTGCTATTTTCCCAGTTCTTTGGTTTTTTTAAGAATATTGTATTCCGTGAATTTGAAAAATTAATCCTTCTGGTTTTTTTTCAAAAATTTTTTTAAACTATTGTAAAATTTTTCCCGAAAAAATGCTTCTTTTTAAAAAGGGGAATTCTCGACATCTTCGGGCATTCAGTTTTTTCCACAAAATCAGGCCCCATGGTAAAACATTACCGCTTCCAGTTTTTTGGGAAATCTGCGTTTTGATTGGTTTTTTCCTTTTTCCCTTCCAACGCACCCAAAGGCCGGGGTGGGGGGGATACGTCAATTTTGACTCTTTCATCTCTTGCATAAACCCCAGAAATTTCACATCAGTGACTTTTTAAGGTAAAATTCATTATTTTAACCCCAAATTCGTTCCCTCAATTACCAATTTTACAAAAAAAAATTTTTGGTAAATGAAATAAACCCTAAATATTTTATTTTTTTTTCTGAATCAATACCTGTACTCCCCCAAATTTCATCCGGAAAGATTTTTTTGGGATTTAAAGCAAAATGTCGTGCATGGTAAACCAAATTTGGTGCCAGAAAGGAGAAATTTTTTTCCCCAAAATCTTATTTAAAAACCCGGAAAAAACTGGTTCCCCCTTTTCTTTTGTTTGGTTGCCCCATAAAGCCTTTTTTAAAAAAATTTTTTTAAACAAAATTTTTAAAAATTTGAAAACAACCCCTTCAGTTTTATTTTAAAACTTTAATTTCTTATACAGTTCGATTCAATTTCTTTTTTAATCCGATCAGTCAAGTTAATTTATTGAAAAACCCCAACATGGTAAAAAGGGTCCCCTTTTTTAAATTTTCTCAAACTCTTTTAAAGTTTAAAAAACAATGTTTTTTTCCCAATTTAGCCCGGGGTTTAAAAAAACTAACTTCTTGAAAGATTTTTTTGAATAAATCTTTATCTATTTCTTGAGACGTTTAAAATCAAATAAAAATTACCCATAAAATTTTAAAGAAAAATAAAACTATTTTACTTTTTCCCCCCTTCAATACATTTCTTTCACGAAATAACTTAATAATAATAATAAAAATTTAAAAATTAAAAATTTTAAAAAGGAAAAAGATGGGTGATGATGTTGTTGAAAATTTAAATTTCCCATATAAATTTTGGGGGGAAAAATTAAAAAATGGGTTTTCTTTTTTTCACCTTTTGAATCCATTAACCCTTTTTTGGCGGCCCTCCCTTTTCCTCTGGCTAAAAGAGCTTTTTTGTTTTTTAAAAAGGGGTTGGTAAACTACAAACCCGTTCAGAAAAAATTAATTCTTTCCCCCCCCGAAACATCACCCCCGTTCCCCGTAGTGGGGAATTCTTTTTTAAAGAGCGATGGGTTGGTCTCGGTGGCGGGGTGAAATTAAGGGTCGGTTTTCAGGAAAAGGAGTGTTTTTTTGAAAAATAAGACAATTTTTTTAATTATTAAAGGGAAATTAGTTTTATATAATTTACTGTGACGTGCGTGACGTGCGTTTTTCCAAACAATTGAACTTGTATTGACTAGGACTTTGTAGTTCCGTTATGTCTTGAGGTTATATGAGGGGGGATATAAGAACTTTTCTTTCATATTTTTTTGATTGAAATAAGTTATTGCATTTTTAAACTTCAGTGGTTCTGAGAATTAAAATTTAAATTCCAAATTTTTTTCATTATTTATTTTCTTTTCAAATATAAAATTTTTTTTAAATTTTTTAATTAAAAAAAAGATCTGGTTTCCCCGGGGTCTTAGCAAACGATGGGATAAAAAAAAGGCCTAAGGTTTCAGAAATTTTCCCCCCCAAAAGGAAATTTCGTTTTTTTTCCCCAAAAAAAAATCGTTTAAACTTAGTTACATTACCTATAGTCTCACTTGGGAGGGGATGTGGGGGCCCGTGCTTTTTCCCCCAAAATTATTGAAAGGCCATTAAAAGTTTAAATTTTAACATATTATTAGTGTTACTAAAAAACATTTTTTTTTAATATCATTGGTAAAAGCAATTTTGGGAAAACAGAATTTGTTAAAAATCTTTAATTTCCCCCTTAACAAAATTTTGTTTTTTTGCCCTTTTAAATTTTTAATTTAAAAATTTTAATCTGAACAAATTGTCCGTAACAACCATAAAATTAAAATTGTTTTATTATTTTTAAAATTTTATAAATTAGTTAAAAAAATTAATTAAGAAAAAGCGACAAAAAATAAAAAAAATAATGAAAATTTCCTTTGCAGAACCATTTTTTGAAATTGGGAAAAAATTTCGTAGTAGGATGGCGTCATGGGATTCTTTTAGACGATCGAAGTTTCGAAACAAACCAAATTTAAACTATCACTCTATGATGGGCTTACTTTAAATTAAAATGAGAGTCTGGTCGAGGGTTTTGAAACCCTATTTTTTTAAAGAAAAATAATTTTGGAATGAAAATTGAAAAAAAAAGGGGTTAAAAATAAAAAACCAAAAACTCATTTCTCAAGTTAAAAAATAATTAGTTCACTTAAAAAAATGGGGCCGGAAAAATTTTCCCCGGGAGCGCCTTCTGGGGGAGTGCGCAGCAAAAATTTGTTTGCCGAACTTTCCTTAAAAAAAACAAAATTCGTATTAAAAATCCCAAAGCCAAAATTTTTTTGGTTTATAAAAATGACGGTTGCGTAACAATTGAACGTCACATTAATTTTAAAAATATCCCTCCCGACAACTTTAGTCCCTCTTTGTAAAGTGTTTTGTTTTTTAAAAACCCGTGAAAACTTTCCCATGCGGGAAAAATGAGTTTCGCCGGGGGGTTATGTGAAGTCGGAAAAAATTTAAATTTTAAATTTCTTTGGAAAATCTCTTAAATCCTCAGTTGAAAATTCGAAATTAAAAAGAAATCGAAAACATTTAAAAACAGCACAATTTGGGGAAACATTTCCCCTTGCATCTTTTTTTAAAAAAACATAATATTTATCACACAAAAAAATAAATCTTTTAATGTTAATGAATTTTTTTTTCATAAAAGGGCCTCACTTTCCTTCCTAAATTTTAATTTTCCAAAAACCGAATTTATATTTTTCGGGAGGGCATCACAAAAAAAGCGTCAAAAAATTTTATTAAACTCAAAAAGGTAAATGGGAAAAAGTCAAGGGGTTTAAAGGGCCCGGGCACAGAAACCCTTTAGTTAAAATTTTTCCAACCCTTTATCCCTTTGGTCATCCCTTAAAAAAGTTTATAAAAGGGGGAAGAAGTTTCCCCTTTTCTTTACCGTGATGTGTTTTTCAACCTAAATGCAAGTTGTAAAAAGGGGCCCCGATTCTGTGGTTTAAACTTTTCTGGCCTTTTCCCGTCATTGTTTTAAAGACCGTCTCCGGCGGGAAACCAAATACCCCCCAAACTTGGGAATTCAAGGATCAAATCCGGCTGGGGGGGGTGGATTTTTTAAGAAAAAAATAATCAAATTCAATGGGGCATTTTAAAAGGGCAGTGACTAAATGTCCCAAATTTAATCTTTTAACAATTCCCCCTCAATTTAAAAACCCAAAACCTAAACAGGGGAAACTTTCGCAGCCCGGGTAATTGTTTGGGTTTTTGATGTCTTGTTCCGTTGGAAGCGGTCAAAAACGTTTTTGGGTTATTTTTGCTTTAAAATCCCTTAAAACATATTTTGGGAAAGTATATAAAGTATTTGTTTTAATCAGGACCCTTCCCGGGGTACGTGGGCTCTTGATACACCGCCCTCATCAAAAACCCCCTCCTTTAAAAAAGGGTTGGGACGCGTTGGGCCGGGTGAAGAAACAAAATTTTTAAAAAAAGGAAATCCCCTTTGGGACAGGGTTCCGGAAATATTTTTCCTTTTTAGATGGGTTTAACTACTCAATAACATTTACGACCTACTTCTCTTTGGTTTGGAAATTCTCATTGTCCCCTCCCCTCTTTCTTTTCGGAAAAAGGGGGCTGCCCAAATGCTTTACTAATTCGTTTTCCCCCAAAACAGAAAAACGTTTTCCCTTTGCCCTTTTCAGAGGGTTTTCCCAAATTTGCGGAAAAAAAAAAAAAATTAAAGCAAAAAAATAACGGGGGGTAGTAATGTAGCAAAAGGAAAGGAAGTCGGCATAATGCATTGCAAAAAGTCTTTTGGAAACGAGCCTCGTCGGAAAAGTATGGCGATTTTTTCCCCAAAAATACCATTCAGCATTCCTTTTAAAAAATCAAAACTCTTTTGGGGGATTATAAAATAAACTTTTTTTAAACGCAATCGACAAATTTGAATATAATCCAAAATGGGAAAAATTTCATATTGAGGCAGAGAACTGAGGAGCTCTTTCGGTTTTCCCGACGATGATTTTTAAACTCGCCCCTTTTTTCCAATTTTTTAAAAAACTTTTTTTTTGGCGTTCTGTTTTGTTCCCCTTTAATTTTTTGCGGGGTTTCATTGCATCTGGGGGGAAAACTTGGACAAAACCCGCAAAACGGCGCGCGACGGCCCCACCCCCATTTTTTGGACCGACCGGGCTTTTTAAAGTCAAAAAACACTGCGGGCCCCTGGGAGACAGCCGGGCTTCAACCAGGAAAAACCTAAGGAAAACTTATTTTAAATAAAACTTCCAGATGGGAAAAATTTAAAATTTTGGGGTTTTGATCAAGGGTTTTTGGGTCTGGAAAAAACCCAAAAAAAAATTAATATCCACTTTGGGGAAATTTTTAAAAATTTTTTGAAACAAAAAATCAAATTTTTCTTAAAACTTTTTTAAAAAAATTAAAACCAAAAATTTTTATTTAACAAAAAAAGAAATTCATAAATTTTTTTGGAAAACCAAATTTAAATTTTTGAAAAGTAAATATTTTACAAAGTTTTAAACTTTTTTTGTCCAAAAGTTATAAAAATAATTTACTTTTCTTTTTTTGTTGCTGGAAAAGCCCAAATTTTAATATAAAAAGGTGTATTGGTTTTTTAGGGTGAAGCTCCTGGTGTCAAATGGCGCCTCCCCCCAAAAACGGATTAAAAACTCCGGGGGCAGAATTTTTCCCACTAAACTTTTCAGTTAGGTTGAAATTTAATCCTGTCTGAAAAATTGGGATCCCGGGTGTCTGATCGGTTTAAAAATTGGTTTTTCCATCAGACCAGGGAAAGCCGGGCATTTCCAACAAACGGGGGGTTGCGCCGGGTCATCCCTCTTCCGCCCAAAATTTTCCTTTGCCCACCAAACCCCAAACATTAAAGAAATAATTAAAGGCCGGGGGCTTTTTCCCCGTTGGTTGGGGGAAATCCCGGTTAAAGGAAAAGCCAAAAGGCCCGGGCGGCCCATCCCCGGAAGTCAATCTTTGAAAAAAACATCTGATCCCCAAAAAAACTGAAACGAAAATTTCCCGTAAGTGTTGCGGATTGGGGAACTTTGGGAAAAAAACTGGGCCCGGGGGGAGATCCAGGTCTCAAAAGGTGCGTGGGAATCAAACCTTTTCTCAACCCCCGGGCCCAAAAAATCAAAAGCAACCCTCAATTAAAAATCCCACTCCCAAAAAAACCCCAGGAAAGAAAAAATATTATTGGAAAAATACTTTGGGGGTGTTTTTACAACCAACCAAAGGGAACAAAAGGGATCCGCGTTATTAGGGTAAAATTTTTCCCCCCAATGGAGGGGGAATTTAACCCAAATTTTTCCCCCAGGAATTTGTCTACACAATTTAAAGCCCCAAATTTTCAAAAAAAATGGTTATAAGTTTAAAAAGTAAGAAAAAAAGGAAAAAGGGTGTTTTTAAAAATTTACCAAAAATGTTTTCCGGTTTACCGGGTTTGTGATGATTAAATTTGGATTCCCCTACAAATCCGGGGGGCCAAATCAAAAGGGGGTTATTTCCGTAGAAAGAATTTTGGGTAAAACCCCTTTTTGAAGTTTATTTTTTGTTAAAAATTTTTTGGTTTTTTTTGAAGAAGCGAAATGGACCGACTCCATTGTTCGTCAGAAAAAAATCTTCTGGATGAACTTTAAGCAAAAGTGCCAAAAGGGGGAATGAAGTCTTATCAAAATCCCCGGGAAAGTTCATAAATTTTGGGTTCCAAACAATTTCCTGTTTTCCCGTTTTCCCCAAATATAATTTTTTTTTCCTAAAAATTTTTAAAAATTTTTCCACTTTTAACAAATTTTTTCCAAACAAAATAATTCATTCCCGCATTGTTCCTCTTTTTACAAAAAAATTTTAAACTCCAAAATTAAAATGGAAAACCCAAAAGCCCTTTTTTTAAAATAATATCTAATTTTATATCAGTACATTTTTTTTAACTTCTAACGTTCTTTCCAAAAACCCCTTTAAATTTCCCCGGGCTCTTGCAAAAAATTAAAATTTCCCTTTCTTTTTTTGTTTTCCTTTTTCCAAAATTCCCAACAACAAACACAAATCCAAATCGGAAAGGGGGCCCCCCTCCCCTAATCTTTAGTGTTCCAGGTAATTTATAAACCATTGGGCCCCTGAAGTGTTCCCTTTTTTTGTAAAGGGGTGACTTTATCTTCCCCCCTGTTTGGTGATTTTCTTCCCCCCCTTTTTTGGGGGGCCCCATATCGACAGGGTTCCAAAATTTGCGTCTATGTTTGGCATTTTTTGTAAACTTTCAGGTGGGGTGGAAAAAATGGGAAAAAAGAACCCGGGGTCCCTGGCCCCTTGGTAAGTGCTGTTTTTGCATTCCTTTATTGATCGGGGAAAACCCCTGAAAAATTCCGATTTGACATGCCGCTGAGAAATCTCCTCCCGATGGGCTGAACTCACTCCTTGCAGCGATCGAAAACCCACCCGTCAGGACTGGAACCCCAAAAAAACCCCGGTCAGAGGGACCAGACCAGGGCGGTACAATTTAAAACAAAAAGATGTCACCCCCAGTGCCTCGACCAAAAGTCCCCGGGTTTTTCCCCCGATGGCGGGGGTTTTTACATAGCTTTTCAACGGGTCTTTCAGTCGCTGTCTGGGGGGAAAATTTTAAAACAGATCCCCCCGGTGGGAGTTTTCCCCTGATTTTTCCCATCAACATCAGGGTGGGAACAGCCCCAACAAAAAGGAAACCTTTTCGCGATCTTTTAAACCTTTTTTCACCACCCCCCTTCCCCCCACATCTTTCATCTTCTTTTCCCCATTTTTATACCCCGGGGATCGGTCGGGGCAAAAATTGTGCCAGCTGGGCGGGGCCCCCGGGATTGGGAAATCGTGGTTGAGAAAAATCCCCCATCCCACAGTAAAATTTGATTTTAAAACATCCCAAAAAATTTTCCTTTAAAAGAAAAAATCCCTTCAAAAAAATAAATTATACCCGAAAAAATGGTTGGCAAACCCCCCAGACATTTTTTTTAATTAAATGAATGCGCGGAGGAATGGGAAGCATAACGTGAGCGTTTTAAAAGCCAAAATTTTTTGGAAACTTTGAAAAACAATCAACAAAATCGGACCAGGGTTTTCAATTAAATTTAGAATCTGCATCTCAATAAAAAAAAGAGGGATGTAGATGTCATTGTTGGGGAAAAACAAAAAAGAAAAGTTTTCTATAAAAAATTGGGAAGGGCCCAAAAAATCAGGGTTAGTTTGTTTTAAAAAACAGAAAAAATTTTTAAAATTTTTGGGATCCAATTTTTAAAGGGGCCCCGGGGAAATCAAAAATTTAAATGGTTTAAAAATTTTATTTAAAAAATTTGTAAAAACTTTCTTCCCACCTGCCTAAGCCCTTTCCCTCACGTTGGGGAAAAATGTAATGTCGCCACACACCCTTTCCCTTTCTCTTTTACCTCTGGGCCTGGAAACCCGATATTTTTATATCCCCCCCATTTGCCTTGGGCCCTTCTTTGCTCATTCCTTTTTACCTTGGAAACCCCACTATAATTATTCAATCTTACCTGGGCGTGAATCCCTTATTCCATACGGACCTGAGACGGGGTACCTCACGTTCGTCCTGGAAATCAATCTCTATGAAATACAAAAAGCCCCTTTTTTGAGGCAAACCGGGGGATACTAAAACCCCTTTTTTTTATTCAAACAAATTTTTTAAAAATTTTAAAAAAAAAACCCTTTGGGTGGCAAAAAGAAAAACCAAAAAACGCCAAAAAAAAAAAATACAAACAACATAAAAATAATCCCCTTTTACACCAAACATCCCAAAAATTTTTATTTATCAGGAATGCGCATTCTGTCGTGACCTCATCTTTTATTATAATTTAACTTTTTAAATTTCCAAAAATTGATTTGACCGAATCTTTGGGGGTTTTTTCTCAAAAATAAAGAAAGTATGTATCAACTCAGGGAACTTCCCCCCGGCGTCGCGCCCGTCGGGGCTCGCCGGTTTCCCCTTTTTCTCGTGCACCGCCCCGAAAAAATTCCCAATTCGGGTCCACCATTCCCCGGACGCCCCCTAATTCACTTTCAAATCCCTTGCCCCGGGCCCCGTTATTGTTTTTCGCGACTAATCCATTCCCCTAATGTTTTACGTCTTACTTAAAAAAATGTTTTTACAATTTGGCCCGTGAAATTTTAAAAAAAAATAATTTAAATTTTATCTCACAATGTTCCAATATTCTTTTACTCCGATAAAACCCCAAAACCCCCCCTAAATTTTTAAAAATTCTAAAAATTTCGCGAAAACCGCGTGTGCTCCGGGCCAAAAATCAACTGTTCTTTTTTTTACTGCTTTTTCCTTTTTTTGGTCAAAATCCGACCCAAACCTTTTTTCAAAACCCCGCCCCTCAAATTTCAATTGAAATTCCGGGTTCCCTCCCTTTGCGACCATCTTTTCTCAATCCCCCTTTAAATGTCAATATTAAATAAATTCCCAAATCCCCCAAAAAACCCCTCCCGTGACTTTTTGCCCAATCCAAATTTTTTGTTTTATAATTAAAAAAGTTTTAAATTAATCCTCCAAACGTTCGGGAAAAATTAATAAAACAATTTTCCCTTTTCACTTTAACAGCACAACAATGGGTGCCATCTTCTTCTTCTTAAATGTTAAAAATAAAATTCCCTAAAACCCTTTTTTTCTTCCCAACCCGTGGCCGAATTTTTGATTTTTTCTTTAAAATGTTTTAAAAAACGGGGTTTTACCCTTTTTAATTTTTCCCCCATTTCCCCCATACAGTTTTTCCCTTTGAAAAATTTTGGGGCCCGCAAGCCGTCTTTTTTTCTTTGGGCTTAAATTTTCCTTGCCTTTTTGTTTTTTTTTATATTTTTTTACGTTCTGGGTCTTGCAAAAACTTAAATTTGAAACAAAAAGACACATTGTCCTGGCGTCATGATAAGACGGGCGAGGGGGGTGTAGTATTTTATTTAAATAAGTCGGAGGGGCGAAAAGACCCTTTATCAGAGAAATTTCGGAATAATATAGAGGGAATGATAAGGCGGGTAAACGTTAATAAATGAAAAAAAAATCTTTGTTTGGTTTTCAGCGCTGGGGGTGATCTGCTTTTTTGGGGGAAAAAGCTTGGGGAAAAATGAAAAAGCTGGGGGCAACAATGCCCAAGTGGGAAAAATTTTGAGATTTGATCGGTGTTAAACGCTGCATTTTTTTGATTGTTCGGAATTTATAGTTTTTAAAAACCGGTTTTTTTTTTTATCTTAATGGCGCACAACTTTTTTTAAAAAACTGCACATTTGTTAAAAATAAATAGCGCATAATTAGTAAAATAGTGGGAATGGGGGTAATAGTTTTTGTGATAACGGCCTTGAACAAATAGTAGGCGGACATTTTGATGTAAAAATAACCCCGAATTTTGCGATCTCTTGAATTGGGAAAAGAAATTAGGCCAAAATTTTTTTTAGGGGACATAGGATCCCGCCGTGATTTTAAACATTCAGCGGGAACTTTTTGTTGCGTTTCGCCCGAATATTTCGCGCTTTTCCCGAAAAGTTAAGTTGCGCTTGAAATGATCCTAAAAATTTATGGCTGGAGTTTTTCGGTAATTGCCCCTTTGGGGGGTAAGGTGGGGGCTGGCGACGAACCGGGGGGGGCTCTGCGTGCCCAGCCGACCCAGCGAGAATGCCTTGGTTTTTTTTGGTTTTCTAAAACGCATTTTTTGTCCAAAAATCAAATTTAAATTGGTCAAATTAAGTCCCGTAATTGGGGTTTCCCCAAATTTTCGCAAATTTTGATCTTGGGTTGTTTTTTAAATTTTATAATTTTTCTTTGTTTTTTTGTAAAGTGATTTTTGTGTATAATTGAAGGGGTATTTTTTTTTATGTGTTCTTTTTTTTGGGGTTTTTTTTAAAAAAGGGAAATCAGTTAGTCCCCTTGAAAAAATCCAAAATGAAAAATCGTGTTTATCGATAAAACCCCTTTTAATGACGTTTGGATTTTTGGTAGTTAGACGCGTTGCCGGGGACCTTTCCAAAATCTTTTTTCATGGGGTTCCTCAGGATCGGTTTAGGCCTATTCTGTTCCTCTTTCTAAAAGTTCCTCAACATTCAAACGGAAAAAGTTTCTTGCGGATGGTAGAAAGTCCTTTGCAATAAAGAAACAGTAAAATAGTACAATAACCCGGGTGTTTCAATTTGGGGCCGGGAAAAACAATTAATAGTAGACAAAAAAAACGGGTTTTTAACAGTTTTTCCCTTTCCAAAAAAAATTCTGCCCCATTGACTGAACATGTACCCCTTGTTTTATGTTAAGGCAACAAAATTTTTGGGGCTCTCAATTCCCGGGAAAATTTTAAAAGGAACGTCAAAAGAATTAAACAAAATTAAGTTCCTTGTGCTACGCGTTCGAAAATTTTTTAAAATTCCCGTAGCCCTTCCAATATCATTATGTATACTTATTTAAAAATTTTTTTCCCCCCAAAAATATGATAATATTCTGGGGAAAAACATCTTTTAAAAACCCAAACTTTTTGGGGGAAAACGAACTGTACGAATAATAACCCAAAACCCCCCCATGGTTTATAAACCTCTTTATTAAAACTGGAAAATTTTAAATTTCCGTTCTTTTTTTTACAATCAGTGGTTTTTTAAAAAAAAACCTCAAAGGGCAGGGAAAATATTTTCAGAAAATGCCAAAATCTATTATATAACCTCGACTGAAATCATATTCATCAGGTGACAGTATCAACAACTCATTACAAAAATTTCATACAATACATGCACATTATTTTACAACATTTTTGCCAGATGACATTAAACGATTAAATTCAATGAAAAGTTTAAATCCCAAATGAAATCGTTTCTGCTGCATAACTGTTTCTATACAATTAGAGACTATACTGGCATCACAAGAAAAGTAACCAAATTTTAACAATGATACATAATGCTTTATTTACCTTTTTGAATTGTGTAAATGAGTATAAACAACCTGTAACAACTATTGTACTACAGTTTCCGGGTCAATGACCCCCATCTCGATCGGGTTTTTTCGCCCATTTTCCCCTGATCCATTGAGCAAATGCTGAGATGGCCCTTGTTTTGCTTCTGGACATAAATGCCTTCATTTTTCTGTGCACGTCTTCTAGAATTCAGTGGGAAATACATTTATTCAAAATATCGTTTCCATGTTGTCGCGGCAGGAAGTAATAAGGCCAAAATTTATTGCTAATTATCTTTGAAAATAAAATTTTATTACAGGGAGTTTTTGATTTTT
This sequence comes from Teleogryllus oceanicus, assembly GCA_964035755.1. NCBI lineage: Eukaryota > Metazoa > Arthropoda > Insecta > Orthoptera > Gryllidae > Teleogryllus > Teleogryllus oceanicus. Next base: position 56,707,846 of record CAXIVR010000004.1, read on the forward strand.
CTCCTTTCAAAATTCAAAATTTATTGCTTATTTATTTTTGAAAATATATTTTACTACATGGGAGTTTTTTCTCCTTTAAAAATTCAAACTTTAAGTAGATATGACTTAGTGTAGGATCACAGAATTTTGAAAATGTGCACACAATTCACTTTCCCCATAGCACGTCATACGCAGTTTTAACTGTTTTTGACGTAAAATAAATAAATAAAAATAAATAAATAAAACGCGCGTTGCACGATATTACGTTTCAAACCCCTGTACGGGCCATCACAAATCCGATCCCATAAATCTTCGAATTACGGAAAGTTAGCTAGTAAACGGGATATTAACGTATTTAATAGAGGAAGGAGAAAGATTTTTGTTACGGTAGGTCGGCGCCGGATCTCGTCATTTAATGGGGAAGATCCCGCCCATCTCCCGATCAAATCACTTCAATAGTTGACGCGCCCCAGAATCACTAACAATTCCATTCCCGTGACATGATCGTTACCCGGGGTAGCTCTTACCTTCCTCCGTGTGGAAAATGAGCGCGGCGTCGGGGGCGGCGCGCTCCGACAGGAAGTTCTCCGCGCCGCCACGAAGCCCGACACCGTGACGTCCACTCGCCATGCGGCACGTCCGCGTACGAGCTCATTTCCACACGGCGTTCCATCCGTCCCGTGAAGTCCCAAAATGGCGCTCACGCCCTTCGCCAGCTCGTTGCACACTGCACAAACATCAGGCGGACGTCGCATGAGTGGAGTGAGACTCGCATAAAGATGACGACAGATGTTTTCAGATTTTAGAGATATTACATACCTGCACATAGTAAATTTTTTTTTTTAGTAAAAAGACGTCTACAAATGGTTAGAAATTTTTGAAACATTACATACACTGTAGTACATTAGTAAGAAGTCGTCTGCAAATGTTTTCAGATTTTCGACACAGTTCTCCTTTTGCCCAGAAAAGCCCGAATGCAAACTCTCTTTACATACTTTCTCGTATTTTTCCTGATTGCCTGAGCACAAAATTCCAGTAGAAAATATAAAAATTAGAGCAGAGTACTCATTATCAGCTGCGCAAATCGCATACGTTAGGAGATACAGCCAGTCAAAGATGATCATATTTTGAAATTTGGAAAACCCTCTACAGGGCACATTCATCTTCCGAATGGGGGTAAACAAGGGCATTCTTTGAAAGTTTATAAAACACTTATAAAGGTGGCATATGTTCCATTTCCACGGTTAAATCTGGATTTTCGAAAATTGTAATCGGTAAATAGTTGTTTCATAAAGGTCATGTAGGTTTTTAAAAATATTTTAGTAGTTTTCTTGCAATAGTGCGTGCAATATTTTCAATTTTCAAACACAATTTTTAAAAATTACAAAAATGTATTTTTTTTATTTGTGTCTCACATCGGTAATATTTACATTAGAGGCGATTTTTTCACATTATTATATTTATGAGTGCAAGTGCTTTAAATAATGTAAAATAAAAGTTCTCGAAAACTCAACAGTTTTCTCTGAAAATAAGCTCGAAATTCCAAATTTTCAGAAACACTCAAACTCCATTTTTTCAAAATTGGCATCAAATTTTTTCTTGAAAATTTTTCAGTGGGTAGTGCTATTTGCACTGTTTAATATGACGTATAGTTCATTTTGGAGGACTCTTATTTTTTTTAATTATACAAATATAATTGTGTAGTGGAAGTGCTTCAGATGACTTCAAATGAATTTTTTCGAAAACTCTATACATTCCTATGAAAAAGAGCTTCAAATTTCGCATTTACAGTAATACTTAATCGCGATTTTCTTAAAAACGGCTTCAAAATATTCAATGAAAATTTCTATTTAGGACGAGACTTTACTCTTCTTTAATATTCTTGAAGTAATATTTCGGTTGTACTATTAATAAAGCAAAAAGTTGAGGAAATGTCAAAGAATGTTCTTAGATGGCAACTTGCCAGAGAAATGAGAAGACCTTAAACCCAGACCACACCAAGGAAATTAGAAAAATTTGCTAGAGAAAGTCTGAGCCATTCTGTAACACCTCTAGTTAGAATATTCTCATAACAAATTATCAACTTCATGGACTAGGTTGTAAGTCTGTTGTTCTGATTTTCTCCTTGTTAGCAATTAATTTGATTCTGCTGTTCATAGCATCAGAATTGTGTTAATATATTATGAATTTTTGATGCTACGGCAGAAGATACAAACGGTACTTATTTTAGGAATTGTTTAAAATATCGATCACATAAATACATCAAATAAGTAAGTGATAAAAAAAGACTAAGATTATGATTTTAAATAGAATGTCCGTCAGACAACTTTCTCTCTTATACAGTGTCCATTAGAATCGAATTTTTCCACCGCCTCATTTCAGTTTATGGACGACCGTCATGAAACATCGGTTCGTGATGTTGCAGGGTGGAAAACGGGTTTTTAACACGATCACTAATATGCATTATGGAGGGCGATAAAATCGTTTGCCTAGAAAAGGAAACAATAAAGTTGGAAAAGAATATTATCAATCATCGGAAGAAAGTAAAGATATATGAACGCCCTAAAAGATGTGTTTACATTACTCGTCTGGTACTGTAGCTCTTCAAATGTGCATTTGAACGACCGCTTTTGTATATGGCATTAAGGCTAAATGCACCGAAAAATACTTATAGGAAAAATCAATAGATCGCAGCACTATCACACGGAATTTACTAGATCGATAACGTCTGAACAAATTGTCCGATTTTCGATCTGCAAACGGCATTGGACTCCTTTTTAAAATAGAATTTACGCTACGATGCCGTTTTTTCAAAAAATATTTCCAAAAAAAGTTTGAAAACGTTTTCTCAGAGTTCCGGGGAGAAATTAAAAAA